>OX388345.1:780327-1980327 GCA_947579665.1 Sympetrum striolatum | reverse complement strand
TCTAGTCATTCTTCTAACTATGAGCTAAAAATAATACGCATATCAAAGAAGGCTAGAAGGATACATCATTTTAGAAATCATCAAAATGAATCAAGAAAATATCAACCCTAATTCTCTTCTTCCAACGAGAAAGTTTCCTGGATCTTGTCCTTCTCCCTCACCCATTTCGTCCCATTTAATATTTTTCCACGAATTCTACCTTTACACGGGCAGGTAACCCTTTCGTTCCATCTTATTCTTTCTTCTTTTTTTCCAGACACAAGCCATACGGAGGATCGCGTATTTACGATAATTTTGATGATGGCGTTCGTAAGCCTCGAAAATAATTGTGTGAGTTTTTCTACAGTGTTGTTATAAGGATAATTTAATTTGGTTAATGGTAGAGGGGTAGCGGGGTTTTTACCGTTACTTTTTTCAGGTAGAAATTTCGAGGGTCACCATCCTAATCCGGACCATTACCTCCGCTTGCCAGCTCTGGAGCGCCCGACCTTCACATCAGGAGGGACCACCAAAAAAACTGACCGCGTGGAATACGATTTAAAAAGTTATAAACAATTCAAATGAGCAACAATTTATTATCTTCGACGTCTCACTCGTCCTAAGAGATATACAAGCGTCTTTTGAAAGACGTTCTACGATGAAAATTAAGATTTTTCGTGATTTTGCAAGAAATTACCCGTTTACAGACGGCAACGTTGCCGTTGGGTTAGGGTAGGGGGAGGGATTTCTATCAAAACTCTAGAAATTCTTCCTCCCAACCCAACCTAACCCCCGTTGAGATATTTAAAACACCCGCCTATCTGATTGAACAACGTTGCCGTCTGTAAACGGGTAATTTCTAGCAATATCACGAAAAATCTTAATTTTCATCGTAGAACGTCGATCAAAAGACGCTTGTATATCTCTTAGGACGAGTGAGACGACGAAGATAATATATTGTTGCTCATTTGAAATGTATATAACTTTTTAAATCGTATTCCACGCGGTCTGTTTTTTTATGGCCCCCCTGCTGCGGCGGCCAGGCGCTGCCGAGCTGAGGTAAGGTTCCGGATTTGGATGGCGATCCTCGAAATTTCTGAAAAAAATCCTGAAAAAAAGTAACGGTAAAAACTCCGCTTATCTACCATTAACCTTTAATTTTACAAAGACATGGAATATACAATCTATAGGAGTCATAAGAATAAGGGGATATAGTAATATAGAAATAAGTACTCCTTATTTAAATCAATCGAATGAGCCTTAACTTTGAGGAACTCCATAGGTAACTAAAAACAAGTGAATAAATTGAACTTTGTTAAACTAACACGACTTTCTGTGTGGAAGTAGTGAAACTTAGACAAAGGTATTTTATTGCCTTTTATTTATTTTTCCTGATAATAGAACGCTTTTCAATTGAGAAAGTTAAACGAAAGGTTTGTCTATCTATATATATAAAATAGTGTGTGTGTGTGGTTCGCTAAAAACACGAGAACCGAGAGTCGCAAAACTTGAAATTTTCTACATTATTAAACGTCGACCCCGCGCAGAGTATAGGCTACTTTTTATTTCCCTAAAGTCCACGGTTCGAACCCAGACGGGTCAAAACCTTTTCATTAGAAATACACGTAGAGGTCATTTTGTTTTGTTGCAGGGTTAATTTCTTTTGCAAAATTATATTAGAAATAATAATCGCAGGAAGTCGAATCAGGCACCACAAGAAAGAGAATAGAATAATGATTCTAATTATGGTCATGTAATATTGTTGGCGATTCGAAATTGAGCACATTTTGATTGTAATTAAGATACGTCTCACAGTCCTATTGTTAATATTGTTTGCCTTAAAATCATAATAGTTTAAATTGATTTCGAGAGGAAGATGATACATTTTAAATCAAATCCAGTTCGTCACTTCCTTCGTTCAATTGCGATAATTAGAATTCAAATTGATGTGATGTGGTATTTCAACTGTAGAGCAACGTTTTTCACCGCAGGCGCTGCTCTGCTATAGAGCATGTGGTGTTTTCTAACGTTGGTCTCACAGGGGGGGAGGGGGAATTGACAGTTAAATGGGGCAATGAGAAATTACTTGCACGTTTTGAAAATTCACTTTCTTCTTACGATTTCTTAATGAATAATTTAGAATTTCAAAACGTCTTGGAGGGACATAACGAAAAAACTGCCTTAGAGGATTAAAACTGATAAGTGCAGTACATCAGTTCCGTGTGGTTAGCAGTTGGCTTATCTCCAAGTACTGCGAGTTACACTAATGGCAAGAAATGGGGAATTTAATGAAATATTTTAATTAATCGATAAATTTAGGCGACGCTGATTATTTCGCTAATTCTGAAATTTTAGGTTTAAAGAATATTTACTTCGACACTGATAACGACGGAGAATTATAAAATAGAGTACCAATCGGTAGTTTTCGAAAAGATCGCACACAATTTGCAGAGCAGCGCTAAGGAATTGGCAGCGATTGCGACTCTTAGTCGACGGAACGCTACAGGTAAAATATAGCACTAGCACTTTACTTGTGGTCGGAAATAGAAATGCTAACGGATCCAAATTTAGGCCCACGGATTTAAAGACGCCTTCCAAGATAATTATAAACATTCCCCAGAAATAACACCAATAAAACATTCAGTCAATCATTCGCAAGACATGAAAAATAAATAAAATTAACAGAAATAAAACTTGCAGATCATAAATCACGACCAGAAATAATTGTAGATGCAAAAGGATGGGACAAGTGTGGATTCTAAAATTAATTAAATAAAGTTCCCTTTCCAAACTGTTTAAGGCAAGCAATTTGCGAGGTTTGGTGGTTAATGATCCATTATATTTGGTGGTTAATGAACTATTATATTTGGTGGCTAATGATAATGGAAAAATAACTTATTCCATCGGTAAAGAATCAACACAATGCCACCGAAAATAAAAACCTCTCTTTTACTCCGCAATTACTTTAATATAAATAAAATCGCCATCCGGAGGCCGAAAGCACGTCCAATGCTTCTTTAAATACATTTACATTTAAATCCTGCATCCCGCCTGTAGCGCGTGGCAGGGGGTGTAAAACACCAAAATCCTAACTAACCTAGAGAGCTATTAGCTTCTCTAATACTTCGCGGGAAAAATGACCAAAATTAACTATCTGTCCTGGCAACTACTTCCATGTATCGCTTTTTTGTTTTCTCTCGAAGGTCGCGCAAGTAGGTACCTCCACGAAAGCGTTAGTGATAACTTTATCAAAAAGCTTCCTTCGATATTCAAGTCTTCTATCACTGAGAGAGTTCCATCCGAAGGATTCTATCACAGCCATTGCTGTCAGATCTGAAGTCTCCCTTGACGAACCTTGCTGCTCTATGTTGAAGTATCACAGTGTGGTGTGACCTAAATGTTTTCTTAAACCGAGTCGTATTGTACATCTTGTAACAAAGAAAGAATTAAAAATAAAATGAAAAACTACCCCAATGTATTTTAAATGAGAGATTTTTGCATCGTCCTATCATCGAACCCAGGGCATTTTCTGTAAAATTCATTAAAATAGTCGTAATAGTATTGTTAAAAGTGCTTCGACAGCTTACGTCATTTCGCACATTGGCTCCCACCGGGATTCGAACCCGGGACCGCTTTCACCAAAGGCAAACGCGCTGTCCACATGACTAACCGGGAGCCTTCCATTAAAGTTTTCGATAAATCATATCAGTAGTCTCCTTCAATTTTGATTCTCTACCTATCCGGGAATTATTTTTTAGAAATTCCCGAAAATCAAAGCAATACATTTAAATGGGCACATCGTGACTTTGGGGCCTTCTGGGATCGAACCCATGGTCAGAATGATCGATTTCTCACTTTTCCTGAGGGTTTCACGTTAGGGCTTATACGCTGTAAATATTTCAAGTCAATGACGCTTGTGGTGTAGCCTGTGAATTTGTATCCTATCTGTAAACCTATATACATGAATGAATCCAGAGAAGGAATTATCTATTATAATTAGATATAAATAATAGATATATAATTCCTTCTCCGGATTCATACATATCCAGATAGCCAGATATAACTATGTAATAATAATAAAAAATATTAAAGTATCTCCTTAAACAATGGTAATGTATGACTCATAAATGATATACATTACCTTGTTTTTAGTTAGGTCCTATCTTCTGCTGTGTTAATGGATTCATGAAGTATGTTGATTCTATGTTGGCTGCTTACAGCATAACAGCGAAAGCAATTCAAAAAGAGTTTGCACAATATTTTGCGACCAATGGAGCAGTTGAGTGGCAAAATTATGTTGATTGAGTTATGAAAATGTTCTCTATACATTTATTTTTACTATATAAAAAAAATTACCTCTGAACTTCATGAATGTGTTTTCCTTCTTACGAAGCGGTCTGTTGCGTCATATGCCCACCATGAGGGTGCATACACATCCTTGGATCCAGTGATTTCGGATTCTCTTTTGGACAAACTCCTATACGTGGCCATGAGGGATTCTTACGTAGTACGTCCACCGTTACATCGGCGCTGATTTTCCTCGAAATATTAACCCAAGCATCGTTTATAAAACTATTTCTATTTTTATGGCCAGGATGCCGGGGATTACAAAGTATAGGAAGCTTTTCATACAAATCAATGAACACCAAAGTGAGTCCATAAAAATTAATTTAATATAAAATTTTGTATTTTTCCATGTGCGTACATACTGAAAACTGGTCACTATTCACGGTATTTCAAATGTTAACATTATGACCATGGTACTCTTGTTCGCACTTAGTAATATACACAACATATTCAATAACAAAATCCAGTTAATCTGTTACTTGTGCCTGTCACAATAAAAATCTGTGGCCGAGAGGCGAACCTTCCAGCCGAGTTCCCTCGAATGCTCGGGACTTCCTTTGACTCAGGTCACAAAGAAAGACAAACCAGCATCACTAAAATCTTAATACGCACACGGTGCAGAATGACCCGTCGAAGCACCTTAAAACCAAATGCTACCGACAACAGTCGCAACATCTTACAACGCGACGCTTGACATCGTAAGCTCGTTGATTTGATACTCTGCCACACAATGCTACGAACTATCAAGCTTCCAACGTTGGAAGGTGTTCGTAGCATCGTCTGGCGCCGGCTTAACACGCGCACCATTCATATCTTTGGCTGATTTCTCCTGGCCAGGGGTACTCAACCTTTTTTGGCGCCTGGGCACCAAAGGGCGCTTCCGAAAGCGAAGCGGGCACCACATAATATTTCCGTCCATGGTGACATTCAAGCCATCCCTTGGCAATATTATCAATTTACCAGTTAACCGTCGGCCGTTTGAAAAAAGACGTTCCATGGTAAATAAGATCCAAAATATTACAACGTTAATCATTTCATCAAAATCTCTCATCTTATATGTGAGAAACTCTCATGTGAGAAAGTCTTTATCTCCGAAGAAGATTTGATAACGGGGAATATATCTGTTATAAAGGTTTTCGCTACATGTGCACCGCTGCGTTCCGAAAAGTCCTTGATTACGAGGAGTTTGATACATTGATGAGCTGAATCTTCGCATTCGCATAATGAACTACATATGACATAGATACGCGTCTTGTTAATCTGGACACAGGCGATAAGAGGGGTAAAATATTTACGAAACCCAAGACCAGGCCAACCAAGTTTCTGACCCTTTCCCACAAAACCTCCACTCTATCCCTAGAAATAATGTTGTAGCAAATAAAAGAAATCTTTTTACCGAAGCTGTACTGTACGAGGTCGCTTCGGGCACCAGGTTGAGTACCCCTGCTCTAGGCTCACAATAGTGCCTGCCTTTCGTGCAGTGCCTTTTTCTTCCATTTATCT
The DNA here is from genome assembly GCA_947579665.1 of Sympetrum striolatum. NCBI lineage: Eukaryota > Metazoa > Arthropoda > Insecta > Odonata > Libellulidae > Sympetrum > Sympetrum striolatum. The sequence continues at coordinate 1,974,498 of OX388345.1, read as the reverse complement.
GTATATTATTTTTTTACTCCGTCATATTCTACGTAGCTTCTTCAATATACACTTAAAATAGATAAGTCGAAAACGTATATCCTTTTTTTACTCTGATCTTTTCTTGTTTCTCACATTCATTTTCTGCGATATGTACCCTGTATGGAATATTATGGACACAATTCAGTCAGGTTTTGTTGTGAAAAATAAACTTTACCGATACCTTTGAAAAAGTAGACCGAAGTTTTTATACGTTATTACGAATGCCGGCAGTGGACCCAGAAAGCCTCTCTGTCATGGGCCGGCATATGCTGGAATATTTTTTACGATGCCTCCAGTGTATGAAACGGATACGAAATAGAAATGCTTGGTAAAAGTGAAATCATTTAATTTTATTAAAAAAACGAACGAATAATAGAAATTTACTATTGAATTACAAGTCACTGAGTGAAAGTCTAACAATCCACAGCTTTAATTTGCTACTCCACAATGCATGTCCACAGTTTCACTTTGAAATTTGACCCGTTCTAAGTACTTGCAAAAATAAAAATTCTTTTCGAACCGCCTTAAATATTTCATTTTTAAGAATCACTGAACGATATCAACTGACAATTGTAAATTAAACATTCATTATTTTTAATTGCTTATACTGTCATCTTGGAACAAAGTATTTTTTTCGCAATATATCAGTATTCAGTGGCGGCGGGTCAGTACCCTAAGAAAAGTACTGCACTATTTTTCTATATTCCAATTTACCAATGTTCTTTCAATAATCCAAATAACCTTTACACCAATCACTGGGCCTAACTTTTCCTTCGTTGAGTCGCGATTCCTGCCGCTTTTGGTTCCAACTAGCTTCACTTCGCGCGGAGGTTCACTTCCCGAAGTGCTTTTGAATACGCGTTATAGGTGAAGAGCGGTGAGTGGAAAGAGGAGCTTTGGGCCCCTCTTTCCACTCACAAAGTTTTATATCTACCAGGTCGTTATATGTGTCCTGTGCTCGATACCAGGCGCCTCTACCATTGCCCGAAAACGACGCGCACGCGTTTTCGGGCAATGAATTTTGATAAAAAAATTTCGAAAAATTCGAAAAAAGTGCGATTAAATGGAAAAATAACAGCATTTACTTATTACGATGGAGCAATATGCTAATATACGGTTTTTCGCGAACACTGAATGAACGTAGTCTTTTGCCACCGTTCATTTTGATGATTTCCACAACCAAGTTTCCCAAGAAATAACGAACTTGCTGTTTAAATCGGGGGTCACAGCTGAAGGAAAATACGTCGCCTCTCAACTTTGATTACGGCGCCTCGCAATGAGCCGAGCAAATGCAACAAAGTAATCGCCGGAGCTTTCTGATTCCAAATTTCTTGTTTATATTCAATGAACTTTCGATTTTTTGTGTAGGTACGCTTGCTTTGTATTTCCTAGTGCTATTTGACGTAATCAGCTACAGTCTCGTAATATCTATTAAAACAGACGGACATGAAACAAAGTATTACTTTGGGGCGTTTTTGGCCGTCGTGTATTTTTCCCATAAATAACATTGCGAATAGAAATTCTCGTGTCTCCCGCGCATCCTCGCTTACGACGCGCACCATCTTTTTCGACGTCGCTGAAAGGGAAAAAAGGTGAGAATGTACGGTATGGTTTGGGTTAATGCAGGTGTATATGCATTACTGAGAGAAAAAATTCCTAACTTAATTCTAATTCGATGTGTATGCCAATCACTACAGCTCGCTGTTTCATATGAAACAAAGGAAACATTCATCCTTAGAATATCTTGCGAAACATACAATTGGTTTCTATGGTCTACCTCTCTGCAGCTGAAATACCAGAAATTATACCACCACTTTAAAGACGATAAATGCCCGTTGAAATTAGTTCACCTCTCTCAGAAAAGATGGCTCTCAATCGAACGTTCCGTGAAGCGTACTTCGGATCAATGGGTAGAGTTAACAACTCATTTGGGCCAAATAAAGGAGATTGAAAAATGCTACTTGACCGATCAACTTTTCTCTTCGTACAGCGATAATTATAATCATGCATTTCTAATATTTTTACAGCCGATTCTGAGTGAAGTACCAAATGAAATAAAATATTAGAAAGCAGTTCCGCTGATCAAGTTTAAATATTAAAGGATCTCTTGCTTCTTTTAAAATTACTTCTGAGAAAAATAATAAAAGTCAGAAATTATAGAACCTTTAGTTTGTTATTTTGAGAAGTAAATGGAACCCAATCCTTACTTTGGTTATCAGTTTGAGAAGTTAGTTTTGGAACTGAGAGTTGAATTAGAATTCTCCGAGAAAAAGGAAAATGATTTACGCAGTAGTTGCAAAAATTTAATTGCACAATTAGTAAAGCGCCTACCTGAAAATATTAAAATTATGCAAACGATTAAGTTTTTAGGAATTTCCAATATCTCAAGAGCGAAAAAAGAACCAATTTTGGATTCACTGCTGGAATTCAAATTGTTGGATTCTGTAATTGGAAAAATAGAAAATCAATACGAGAATATTAACTTAATTAAGTGGGTAGAAACTGAGGAACTTTTGCTATGAAGTAATGGAGTATAAAAATGCTGCTTTCGAAACCCCCTTCCAAGAGTTAGTGGACTTTGTCAATGCTGATCATACCATATTCAAATGCAGAAGAGGAAAGAATGTTTAGCGTTATGAACAGTATTAAAGAAAAAATGAGAAACGCAATGAAAACAAAAATGTTAAATTCAATATTGACAAATCTGGTCTGAAGCGCTGTGGGAGTAAGGAATGTCGCCCACTCAAGAAATGGATTTCATGAAACCAATTTCGTGAAACATTGGTTTCAAGAACCCATTTAATTCAAATACTGGGAAGTTCGCCCACTGCGTTTCTGAGCCGTTTGGTTGCGCAACCGGCATTTCTAGAAACACATCGGTTTCATTTAGCTCATTTCATGAAACGCGTCGATCGCAACGTGTGTTCGAGCGCCCGCAGACTGGCAGAAGCAACCTTACCAACTCTTCAATTAACGTTTCAATTGAATTTCCTGATATAAAAGGCATTCTATAGAATATCTGACATTTTTCAGGATCTACAGATAGTTCTTTGGCTACAGCATAACTGCTATGTTGCCTGTCACTGATTAGAACTTTCGCTTCCTTTTTCTGTTTTTCTTTACCACCACCAAAGCATAAAAACATCCTCTTCGTCGCTTGATTGCATAATTGAAACTGAAATAATCGGTTTCATGAGTGGGCTCATACATAAGAAATTGGTTTCACGAAACGCGTTTCATGAAAGTAGTTTCTTCGGTGGGCGACCTGTCAAATTGTTACAATTACGAAATTTCAGAGGAATCCAAAGTGGGTGCAATTCAGTTATGAGGGAGAGGAGTAAGATTTGGACGAGCTCATAAATATATAAGTATTTTGCAATATTTAGTTTTTAGTTAGTTTTATAATACCTTCTAATATTGGCACTTTGTAAAAGTTTTTTTTTGTTGAGAAAATTGTAAAATGACGTTTTTTCGATATTTTACTATTTTCAGTGTATTATTTTGATAGGAAATTAAATTAAAAACAGATAAAAATGTAAAAATTAATTTTTGTTGATATTTGTACCCTTTTTTCCTTCAGCGGACTTCTCCTAAGATCTTTCTAGCGGATTTTGACTTATTTTCGATTAATTTTGGCGGATTGTCGAAGCAGTAATTTGACAGCTCTGCACAGAAGATTGATTCTGCGATTTAACATCAGCAACATGTTCGTTCATCAGTGCCAAGGAAACTGCAAATCGCGACAGAATGTTCGAGGATTTCCGCTGCAATTACAGTTTCGGTTTCAATTCAACGCGGGATTTGCAAAATGGACACACATTGTATTCGGCGTATTTCAATTTTTTTCCGATGCATACAAATTTAGCGCTGCAAAATATTCCTTGAAAACAGAGACGCGCAAACGAGTATTAGATTCGATGAACGAGAACAATACGCGACAATTATCCAATCGAAAGCTTGTTTCCTCAAAGAGAGAGAAAGTCAGGAACAAGCAAACACAGTGAGCCCTCCGCAGTTTTAACGCCAAAGAGAGCACACATCGTCTATTTACGGGCACAACAAATAAGAGCCATCATCAAAATCAAAGGCCATCATCCGTTTCTATTTGTAGACTCCCTTCTAAAGCGAGCTCTCAATCATTATTCCCACGCGAATACCCCCAATTCAAATCCCACACAAGCTATATTTAGAAAATGCCGCCACTCCTTGGAGAAAAAAATGCAACAGAAGGATACGGGAAGAGAGCTTAAAAAATAATAAAAAGGTGAGATAAAAAGGGGGCGCCCCCGCCCTGCTCGTGCGCCGGCGTGGGTTCAGGGTATTTTTAGAAAGCCCTCCCAATACATCCACCTACGATCGATCCGCAGTGTGACCTTCAAAAAAGGCGATAATGCCATCGATCCACTCTTTTCGTGCGCTTCTGATTGGCCGATACGAATCCATCTGACACAAGAAATTCAATGGAACATACAGAATTATGGAGGAAATACGTAAAGTGGATATCAGAGGAGTGAAAATAAGTACAAAGGAACAAAAATACTGTCAAATGAAGGACTAGAGGATAGAAGGATACCACGGGAAAATGTATATCGAAAGAAGTGATAAAAATCGCGAAAAGCAAAACTTCCAATTGAGAATAGTTCGGCATATACAATACAATTCGAGACCAGAACACCTAATTGAACAGAACACAAGTCAAATAACATAAAGAAAACATGGCCTTGTGGGATTCTAATTTAAATCGTGCGTGATATTCATTCATGATTTTCACGATGATATTGGCAATTCCCAGTATCAATATCAATTTAAAAACCTTTGCACGTTCCTTTAGACTATTTGGGGACTCCTCAACGCAGGAACTTTAAAAGGGAATTCTTACGATACGTAAAAGTTCAGTCGTCGTAAATGCTAATGAAAATAATTTTCCCCTACAAAAGGAATTGGAGGCAATTGAGCAAAGTAGAATTCAGTGTCGTTTATAAATTAAATTGTCGAAGTATAGCTTTGAAAACCCGGTGTTCGAATTATCTAATGAATCTCAATTATTTAAATCTTTGTTAATAATTAAGTAAATATTATTGTAAAAACTGTAAGGAAAGAGAACATTTTTCTAAAATAAGGAGGAAATAGGCAAGAGTAGATACAGACCATGCGCACAGAATGTAGAGAGCAATGAACAACGAACTAAGAAGGGAAACAAATAAGGGAACAGTGGTGGAAGGGGCAGTGTAATGAAATAGAATAGCTGGTAGAAAGCGGGAAGGCCGACCTTTTGTATAGTAAAGTAAAGGAACTGACGGAGAATAAAATTAGTAATAGAATGGTGACAGTTAAAGACAGCAAGGGAAATCTATTGAGAGATCCAGTCTCCATAAGGGGACGATGGCAGGAATACGTTGAGGAATTGTTTTGGAAAAACATGAAACCCACCAGCATAGAAATAGAAACTGAGGAAGATGTTGAAGAAGACGATGTTGGACCTGGGTTACTTGATAGGGAAATAGAACAAGCGTTGCGGGATATGAAAAGGAATAAAGCAACGGGGGTTGATCCCAGTGGAGTTCCTTAAGAACCTGGGGGATAAGGGTAAGAAATGTTTCTATGATTTAAATTTATGATGAAGGGCAATGGCCAGAGGATTTTACCAATACTATCTTGATTCCTTTACAGAAAAAGAACAAGGCTACAGAATGTCGGGATTATCGCACAATTAGCCTAATCTCTCACGCGGCAAAAGTACTTCTAAGAGTTCTGAATATCGGGTCGAGGGAAAAATTAAAGGGCACATTAGAGGAGACCAGTTTGGTTTTCAGAGAGGGAAAGGAACGAGGGATGCAATTGGGGTGACGAGAGTACTTGCGGAACGAAGCCTGGAATTTAAGAGGGACTTGTGTGTATGTTTTGTAGATTTAGAAAAGGATTTCGATAGAGTCCAGTGGCCAAAACTGATGGGGATATTAAAGAAATATGGGTTAGACTGGAAATTTAGACGTTTAATTAAAATTTTGTATCTGAATCAAACAGCCTGCATAAGAATAACTGATGGGGAATAGGATTGGGCTGAATTAGGTAAGATGAGGGTGTCACATGTAAATGAGTCTCAATTTTCCATTGACTTCAAAATGTAGGAATATCGTGAATTTTCTATTTTCTCTCAAAAAGTTCCCTGCAAAAATCATCTGCAATCGCACCAAATGTCCTCTCGAATCTTCAGTTAGTTTCTTTTTTTCCGCGCGGAGATATCATGTAAAAAGCTGTATTCGCATTTCATCTCGTCATATCTTTTCGGGAATAATTTTTAATAGTCTACTACTATGCGTTTTTGTGGTAAACGCAACTCTTCTTTCGCCGAAAATGTATTCTCATTCTGCGCCTTTGTTTCCATAGAAACATTTCTCTTTTTCTTCGCTAATTCTGGAAATTCTGTTTTAATAAGCAATTCTAGAGCCTCTCTGCGCATGCTTCTTTAGCTGCGCCTTTCTTGGTACTGAGCTTCTCTTTGAAAGACTTCAATGCACTTTTGAATATGAGTAAGAGATGAATTACTTCGCTCCGCGGAGCCATTGTCCATGTCAGTCACATTTCTAAAAAATGTGAGAGTAATCATAAAACTCTATGGAATGGATCAAGAAATTACACATCCAGGCAAACTGTAACTTTTACATTATCCTCATTAACTTTTTATATTTATGACCTACCTTTTTTGAGTAAAGTGTACAGATGCAGATGAGCTTTATTAGATATTCAATTGAGATTCTTAATTGGCCAGACTACTCTTTGGGATGTTTTGTCAGGGAGATTGAATTATTTATGTGGATATTGAAAACTTTGCAGTACCTAAATTATCCTCTTAAACATATATGATAATGAAAATAATGAATAATATCAGTTTTTAAAGCGGTTTTAAAACCAATCTCGATTAAGAGGTTCGGGAATCGGGTTAGTGAGGTATTCGTTAATTGGTTTGATTGATTGGACCGATCAACACCAAGATCCATGGCATCGTTCCGATGGCCAATCTTCCTGAGGCTTCAACATCCCCAGAGTGAGATGAAAAATTGGACTTTTATGAAGTATAGATTCAACAGAAGCCATTGTTCGGATATATTTTTTTCTTCATCAAAAGTGAAATGAATGCCGTAGCTAATAGTATTTGTTATATTCAATCCTTAAATAGTATTTGGTGCTGCCAAGATTGGGTGAGAAGGACCTTCCAAGCCATAGTTCGCATTATCGCCGAAAGACTTTGAGACTATACTAAATTGTCACAAAAAGCAATATGAAATCGCAGGATTAATCCTTGTATCAGTTTTTTGTCCCCCATCTCATCCGAACCGTGCAGACAAACCGTCACGCTGAAAACTGAATCAGGTCTTCCGTTGGAGTTTTAGAATTTTCCAACACATGCCGATGGAGAAATCGAGAATTTTCTTGATCCGATTCACCCCCTTCACCTCACTTTCATTGCTTAACCCTTCCTTGACGGTGCGGGGTACTGGAGGACCCCAAAATAGCTAAATTTAATAGAAAAGTTTTATTTTTAACCTCATATGTTTCTTATTCCGTGCATTCGTGCATCGATGTTTCTTTTATATTATGAAATTGAACGAGATTTGTTTCACAGACTCATTTCCAAAATATCTTTAGTTTTTGAATGGGGTACCAAAGTATCTCGCACAGCCACTTTCGCTTGGATTGCCATACACAATGTCATGCCGTGTGATTGTGGCAATTCAGCCACCCTTGATTTATTCATCATTTATTGCATTAACAGTAATTATATCACATTATCATCCCAAATCTCATGTTTTTGGGTATTCCTGGATTGACGTCATATAATAGCCAAAACTTTGATGCTACCTCCACAGAAATAAAAGATAATCTCAACAAAATAATCAATACTGTATTTTTAAACATAATTTAAGGTTAAGTAAAAGAAGAAAAACGTAATATTCTTGAAAAAAGCGTTGGGGTACCCAGCACAGCTGTTTTTGGAAGTTTTCACTTAAGGAAGGGTAAGGACTAACTTTTTCTTTCGTTTTTAAGAGGCATTGTTGAAATATTCTGCTTAGCAACAATTTTATGGGTGAAAATGTCAGTTCTATTATGGAAGTAAAATAAAGGCCCCATTTCCTTAGAAACAAAACATATGAAAGGTGGAGTGCATTTGCTTTGAGTTGGCACTAAAATGACATTCATTTCTCATTACATCAGAAAATATGGGCTGCAAAGGGGCCATAGCAAAATCTCAAGAAAAATTCAATTATAAATTATCTATCCTTGATAGTCTAAAGAAAAACATGTTCCAGAGAATTTAAATATATTCTGTAACAATCTACGAGCCCGTTTGTTAAGTATGAAATGAAATATTTATCATTTTTTAATATTTGAACTTCGTGGTTGCATATCCGAACGAAAAACATGCAAATTTATAAAAAGTATATCATGAGCCAAAAATGCTGAAAATACATGCATGACTATCATATTAAGAAGTAGAAATTTTAAAAATACAAAATTTCAGTGTTTAATTTTATCATGGATGTTTGACATCTTAAGTGGAACAAAATAAATTCCCTCGACGCACCCGTACAGGGTTAAATCCTTACGTAATCAACGTGGCTTTACTTGGTGGAATAAAACGAAGAATTGTTGATTACCACATGAAAATGCAATGTGGAAATCACCAAGTCATCATTTTATTTCATTAAGTATCCTTATGACGAACCTAATTCAAATTTAAGTAAGAAAGTACAAGAAGAATGGAAGTCAACGACGAAGAACATTTAGCGATATTTGTGAATTGTTTATTATGAATAACCCCGAGAGAGGAAGCGAACCCGATGTGGTCAATAAACAAGCCCTCAAACCATCCGGTTTCTATTTATAACTGCCCTCCCACGCCCTGTCGCTCGCTGCCATGGAAACGGTCTCCAAGAGGCGGCGTGCGCACGACAGCTGGGGGTGGCCGTTCCCCAAATAGCACACCGATAATTCGGTGCGAACAAAAAGGTCCTGCGTTGCTATTTATAGATCGGCGACGGGGATATTATGACAATTGCTTCACTTTAATTGGAATCGGTACCTACACACACATCGCTGATATTCGAACGAATGTGTGGGAAAACAGGACAGTGAGGAAAGAAAATGTTCTCCAAAGCATCTTGGGGAGTCCTTGATAGAAACGAAATTTGAAGCTAGGCCGCAATTATTTCGTAGACTAATTCATGTTACCTTTACAGAAGATGAAAAAGTAGTTAGCGACCCCAACCGCTATCACTTCGTTGGATCCAATGACGAGTGCCAAATAAGAAAAATACATGCTTAGGCAAAATAAGTCGTTTTGAGAACTCGGTCTTTACCATAGTTACGAACTGAAGAAACAGGTTGGTACTTAAATCCCCTACAACATGCTAATAGGTAGAGAAGTAGGAAATATTCCCATATTAATACAAATGAAAATTATATTTCACGAGAGAGCTTATGATTTTATAGCATGAGGCAGTAAAACAGATAAATTTTACCAAAGAGACAGAAATACAAATTTTACCGAAAAACTTGTATAGAGTTTGCATATTGCGTTGGACAACGGCCTGTCAACTTAATCGTTAGTCATCGAATGCACGACGAAAAGATTGATAGCTGTATTACGTTGAAAAAGATTACGCAGGACTGAAATGCAATACATATTAGCCAAATATTAAAATTAAACGAGTGATCGCAGTTAAAACTTCGTCCTTTTCAGACCAAATTCACTTCTTTTTTAAATTTAAGCTGCTTTAACTTTCCCTGAGAGCGTTCGAATAACCTTGGGATTATCGAGACGACATTTTGACTTAAAGAGGGGCAATTTCTCCTGTTCCAGTTAAAATTGATTCCTCACCAATATTTTTGACAAACGGGGGAGTTAAAAAAATCAACAAAGCGATTGCACATCGAAGCGACAAAAAACTGAAAGAAAAACATCGATCAAATAAAAACAGAAGATTAGACATCGATTTCCATAAGCAAAATCAGATGAGTTGTTGACCAAGAATAGTCTTACAAAAGGCTTTCAATATACCCCCCACGAATTAAATATCTACCAAATAAAGACGAGAAGATGAACATTCAATCCTCTACACCAGAGGTACTCAACCTTTTCTGGCGCCAAAGGGCGCTTCCTCAAGCGAAGCGGGCACCGATTTCCATCCAGGGTGATGTTGAGGCCATCCCCTGGCGATACTTTTTACACATAACCAGTTAACCGTTGGCAGTTAAAAAAAAACGTTTCATGGTAAATAAGATCCAAAATATTACAACGTATGTAATTTCATCACATCTCATATGTGAGAACCTATCATGTGAGAAAGTCTTTATCTCCGAAGAAGATTTGATAACGGGGAATATATCTGTTATAAAGGTTTTCGCTGCATGTGCACCGCTGCGTTCCGAAAAGTCCTTGATTACGAGGAGTTTGATACATTGATGAGCTGAATCTTCGCATTCGTATAATGAACTAAATATGACTTAGACATGCGTATTGTTAATCTGTAAATAGGCAATAAGAGGGGTAAAACGTTTACGAAACCCAAGACCAGGACGACCAAGTTTCTGACCCTTTCCCTCAAAACCTCCACTCTATCCCTAGAAATAACGTTGTAGCTAATAAAAGAAATCTTTTTACCGAAGCAGTACTGTACGAGGTCGCTTCGGGCACCAGGTTGAGTACCCCTACTCTACACATATTGGACACATCCAAAAATCATAAAAAGTAATACAGGTTCTTTCAGAAAAAAAAACTCTCATATTCTGATAGCAATCTATACGAACTACTAAAATAATGAAAAATTTCGAATTCTCTCGTTTCCATAGGTTTTTTCGCATTTAATTTACAATACGGGCACAGAATAGAAACCTACGGAATTCCGTATGTCTCTATTCTGTGATATGGCCTATGATGTACTCTCCGTCTCCGGATTACCGCGGCGTACTTGAATTAGTCGAATGAGCGTATCGGAAAGCTTCTTGAGTTAAGTTTTTGAAAAATAAAGGGCGTAAAAACATCTACATTAATACCCTACAAGCCGCCTTTCGGCGTATAGCAGGGGGTGTAAACACCAGTTGAATCTAAACTACTTCCTTATTCGGTTATTGTCGCGTATCGTTCGCGGAAAGAATGAATTTTTAAAACGATTCGTCGTAGCATCTATTTCTCTTAACTTACGGTCATTATCGGATCGACCGAGGTAGCAGGGGGGTTGCCTGATACCGATTGTATCTTCCGAAAATGTAGTTTCCCTGAATTTATTAAGCAATCGCAGCCCAATCTCCTTTCTTTCAAGGATTCCCAACCTACGTCTGAGAGCTTTTTTGTACATTTTTATCGTAGCATTTCTTAACAAAACGAACCGCTTTACGCTGCACTTTCTCGAGTTCGCGAGTACACGTTTCATCCACCGGATCCCATAAACTTGCAGCATATTCCAGAAGGGGTCTGACCAAGGTAAAATAACATCGCTCTCTCACCTTTTCATTGCATTTACCGACAATACGCTTAATAAGCCAAGCCTTTTACTTGCTTTGCCGCAGATTTTTCGAATATGCGTGCTCCAATTTAAGTTATTAGTAATGTTGATCCCGAGATATTCAACTGTATCTACTACTTTGATACTAATTCCATTAATTTTGTACGGGTGATTTGGACGCAATTTTTTATTTTCGAAGAAATTAATTACGGAGCATTTACCTACATTAATATCTAATTCCCATTTTTCGCACCACCTTTGGATGAGGACTAAATCGCTTGAGAGAGATGTTCGGTCGTCCTCGTTTGTTATTTCCCTATACATAAACGAGTCATCCGCAAATATCTTCACATATCTATCTATCTCGTCACCTAAGTCATTGATATAAATCAGGAAAAGAAGAGGTCCAATTACACTGCTCTGATGCCCGCTATTTTTAGTTTGAAAATTAGTTTGTAGTGGGGGACTCTATCGAATGCTTTTTTGAAATCTAGGAAAATAGCGCCCACTTGCTTTTTAATCTCGGCAGACTTTAAGATATCGTGTACAAATAGTGCAAGTTGGGTTTCACATGATCGGGACTTTCGAAAACCATGCTGGTTCGCGTCGAGGAATTGATTTCTATCTAAAAATTCAATGAGTGAGCTTAGGACGATATGTTCCATTACCTTTCCGGGCAGCGAAGTTAATGATATGAATCTATAATTTCCTGGGTCCTCCTTTAATTCGCTTTTGTAAACAGGAGTAACATTAGCTAATTTCCAATCGGTTGGGACCCTACCTTCATACATCGATTTAGAAAATATAATTTTGAGATAAGGAGCGACGGTTTCTGCCAGTTCTTTCAGCACTCTTGCCGGAATACCTTCTGGCCCTGGTGACTTATTTGGCTTAATTTTGCGTAAGATTTTAACTATACCGTCGGTCGTAAAACTTATATTTGGCATGGAATCCAGTATATTAATCTTGGGTAGGATCTCTATGTTACTATCTGATGTGAATACGCTTTGGTAAAATTCGTTTAGTATGTTCGCTTTCCTCTTCGAATCGCAAGTAATGTTACCTTCAATATCCCTAATCGAGCTCACTGTTTGTATCTTTCCCTGTACCTCTCTAACGTAGGACCAGAAAGCTTTAGGGTCTTCCTCTAAACATTCCCCAAGTATTTTCTTTTTAAAGTTGCAGTGGGCGTTACGCATAGCTCGCTTGGTGTCGCATTTTGCTTTCTTGTGCTTTTCTAGCAATAGTGATCGTGGTGGATTTGGAACAGGCTGATCTATTCCCTTAAAAGCCTTTACTTTTCTGTGCAAATCTCTTTGTTTGCGGAGAGCCCTTCTAACCTCTTTATCGTACCATCTGGGCTCGCAATCATTTTTAGAGTATTTCGAAGGTATATACAAACATATATATTTATGCATTATCTCCACGAATGATGTCCATGTGTCCTTAGTGTTGTTGTTGCTTACGCGTGACTTAAACGAATTAAAATCGGTGGTTAGTTTTACCTTAAATTCCTCGAAATTGGCTTTGGAGTAGAGATGAATTTTGCGTTTGGGTTTCTTATACTTGTTACGAATTTATCTCAATATCTGCAAAAACTCCTTTGTGGTGTCCAAGGCCTTCTCAATCGAGATGTGCGCTCAGGAAACATAATGAAGAGGAGATTGAGTATATTGTCACCCCTGGTTGGCGATATTAATGCTTGGCTTAGCGATTTTTTCTGCAATAGTATTTTACTGTAATAGTGATTCGGCAGGCGATAGGGAAACGTTAGTATTCTGGAGGCAGCACTACAATTTTAACACACCAGTTACTTTGAAAGAAAATGATGACCAAACGTGACTTTGATGCGGGATTGAATGAATTTTTCTTCCTAAGACAAATGTTAGTGATTCCTTTTTAAAATTCTAAAATCCGCTATTGATGGAGTTTATCTCCAACGTCGACAGCCCAAAAATCAATGATTTGAAGAAGTAATTATTTGCAATATATACAATATTAAGTACCAAGTTTAGTATGCGCGCTGCCGAAACTTCGGTACTGACTTTAATAAGATTTGCTGCCAAAAAAGTTATAATAACAATTTATCGTATTCATTTCAAGTCATCAAATCACGTTTTCGAAAAATCTTTCTTTACTTTTCGCGTTCTATACCTCGCAGCTAACTGCATTGCTTTCAGAATGGTATATTGTTATTAATATCATCTAATATTTATTTATATTTTATCAACATACTGTAATACTTCATTAATTAAATATTTAAATTGAACGTAAATTCTGCGAACGAATTACCCTCGTTAGTATATATCAAATGGATGTCTGATAAATAGGGAATATAAATACCAATCTACTGTACCATCCCAAGTGATGGATAATCTACTGTACAGCTTTTTAATCGTCAATAAAGCTCAATAAGCGAACAAAAACATTTGGAATATCCACGTAACAGCTTGAGACATGCCCTCCGATAACATGACGTGATCTTATTGAAAGTTTCTTCGATGGAGATCTTGATCTAATAGTAGACTGAGGTAAAAGATCTTCATTTGTATCTTGTAAGATGAGCGGTTAGCTCAAAACCTGTCGTGAAATCAAAAGGTTTTTGTGGACTTTGCATTGTTATTTCAATGTGATTCCGATTACGGAATTCCACCACATTAAGGCTACTTCCATTGAATTTACTGATCACGAAATTTGCTTAACATTCACGCTAAGCTTATCTTTCCGGAGAGTAAACAAATAAATACCCTTGGTTTTGTCTAATGAGATTTTTATCATATAGCCATCGGGATAGAAGTGAACTTATGTAGGAAACATTGAAATCCTCGAGTCCAATAGATATTGCTGATAAAGCTCTGTTACCGACAACATCATCAGAGAAATACACATTCTTCATATCAGGGCCATATTCACTCACTAGCTGTCACTATTTTTCACTCACTTGGATATCCAAGGAGATATCCGGCGAAACATACTCCAACTGAAACAGTCATCTTATCGTTCAGGTCGATGACTCGATGCTATGCACATTTTAACGTAAATCCATACGGCGTATGCGATTAATTAACAGAAACATTTCAACGGTGTTAGGAACCCATGAGGGAAAATTACGAAACAGTTTCACTTTACACTTACGGAATCATAATATGAAATCATCTGAATTTTCCAGCCTGAGAGCTAAATAAGTAAGTACTCACTTTACAGAAAAAGTCCACATCCTTACATAATTTCGGACTTCAATTTGCAAAACCAGCGCTCGATGCTTACCTGAGGGAAAAAAGGAAACTATTAGAATCGTGCGTCGCATTTCGTAACGGACAAAAAACATTTCCTTACTATTGCACAATTTTCGCAAAAATGAAAATTATGTTCGGAAAAAAATTCGACTGTTCAACTACCTTAGAAGAATTGAATGAACACATGAAGACGACTCAATAGGAAAGAAATTGTGGAGATAATTGAACAAACAACACAATCGAAATAGAAGGGAAAGAGCGTCATTAACTTGTCGCAGTTTGTAGTTATGTTGTACAACGATGACTAGGTACACGGATCGCTTTAAGGGTATGATCAAAAATAATAAATTCGAGCCTTAAACTTGGAGATATAAGGCCATTTTTTATGCATAACTAAGATATTTGCACAACCTACTCCACAATATAATAGACTGTCCATTCATTTTAGAACATATTAAACTCCGTGCGCCATCCCATGTTACTAGAGGCCAAGACCTATTCGCCATACCTGTTTCGAAAACTAATTACTCTTATAATGCACCTCTCAATAGGCTACATCGATTAGTAAATACTCACCTTAAAAATATAGACATATTCCACACTAGTTTACATACAATTAAAGATTTAAGCTCCATTGAATACTAAACATAATTTTAAAAAGAATTATAAATCACTCACTGTAAATAATACATAAAATATGTTATTGTATCATTCATAAGTATTTTTTTATATCGTATATGTTAAAATTTATTTGGCATTCTGTTTCTATTATTTTTCATAAAGTTTTTAATAATTATTCTCTTCACAAATGCTTTTTATGTTTATTACTTGTAACATCTTAAACGTAAATTTTATTATTTATAATGATTATAGTGATATTTATGCTTAAAATCCAATAATTAGTGATATTCATTTCCATATTTGTGATATTTTATACTCATAAAATCCTATTGGTTATTGTATTTTATACTTTCAAATTCTGCTATGTTATATTGGTGCTGTGACATTTTTTGTAACAAAAGGGTACATCCCGTTGAATAAATAAATAAATGTAACAACTGGAGCAACTCCGCAATGCACGTTTTTCACCACAGAGACACAGCTTCAATAACAGCATCATAGACTCTTCATGTCGCATGGATCACAACAGGATCTTGCAAGAAACGTTGAGATATTGATCATAGCTAACATAGGCTCGAACATAAAAGGCCACAAATTTCGGGTTTTTTCCATTAAAACGCATAAGGCGGAGTTTTGGAGTAATTTCGGAGCAGGGTAAAGGGGGAGAATCGGAAACTAAAAGGAAAATCAGCGATCCCTCGATCTGAGTTAGAAAATTCTAAATTCATAGCGAATGAAAGATTTATTTAGATTCCAAAGTAATTTGCAGCGTGATGAGGCTTTCGAACGGTTTGTCGAGCACATTCGCCCGAGGACCAAGATGCAAAGCTTAACAGATTTTCTGCGATTTCATTCCATTAAATTACAAGGTTAAAATATTACTGTTTTAAAAATTAAGTAAATAAAAAAATTATCTCAAATAATTAAACGCATATACTGCAAATAAATTTCTCAAGTCCTCTCTGATCTATGAACCTCATAATACCAACAATTACATTTACATGCAAACCCTGCAAACCTGCCAGTGGAGCGTGGCAGGGGGTGTAAAACACCGAAATCCCTATCTAACCTGGAGACCTATAAGCTTCTCTAATACTTCGCAGAAAAAATGACCAAAAGTAACAATATGTCCTGGCAACTACTTCTAACTATTGCTTTTTTTGTTTTCTCTCGAAGGTAACGTAAGTTTATAACTGGGATGACAATATCCGTTATCTCCTCCCCGAAATTGGTAGTGACTAATTTATCAAAAAGCTTCCCTCGATGTCTTCTATAACTAAGAGAGTTCCATCCGAGGGATTCTATCATGGCAGAAACACTGCTGTCAAATCTGAAATCTCCCTTGACAATCCTAGCTGCTCTACGTTGAAGTATTTCGAATTCGGAAATTAATCCTACTTCGTGAGGATCCAAAATCGCACAGCAATACTCAAGTAGAGGTCAGTGAAAAGTACGCTATTTCTTTTACTCTCGATTAACATCCTCTCAGAATTCTACTGGTTAATCTTTGCATCCCATTAGCCTTTCCTATTACGCCTCGAATATGCTCTTTGAAGGAAACATTACTACTGTGCATAATTCCTAGGTATTTATGATGCATCACGAACTCCAAGGGATTTCCTGAAATTCTGTACGGTGCGCAATTAACGTTAGTGGACCGCGTGAAAGTCATGGCAACGCACTTCTTTACATTCAGCTCGAGCTGCCAATCACTACACCAACCCGAAATCATATTCAGATCGTTCTGCAAACAATCAGTGTCATCTTGAGTTACGACCTCTCTATGCACAACAGTATCATCAGCAAATAGCCTAACCTTCCATTTAACATTATCCTCGACATCGTTAATATAAATCAGGATCAAAATTGGTCCTAATACACTTCCCTGCGGAGCACCGGATGTGACGCGAACCTATTCAGATAAAATTTCATGCAATGCAATCCGCTGCGACCTGTCTCCGAGAAATGACTTTATCAATTCAACTACTGTTCCATTAATCCCGTAAGCCATCAACTAAGGAATTTATTTTACATGCGATACTCGATCGAAAGCTTTTCTGAAATCTAGAAATATGGCGTCTGTTCTTATACCCTTATCAGTAGCTTTAACTACATCTACTCTAACTACGTTACGTTACTACGTTAAGAAAAAGGGCTAACTGGGTATCACCTGACCTACCATTACGGAAACCGTGTTGACATTGATTAATTGCCCCCTTGTCACTTAGGAAAAGCATTATTGAACTTGCTATGATGTGTTCGAGTCTTACAAAAAAATTGACGTCAAAGATATTGGACGGTAATCTTCAGGTTTCGAGGAACGTCTTAGGAATCGGAGTGATATGCGCTCTTCTCCACGACATTGGTACAACGCCTTCGACAATGTTTTCCTATAAAAATACGGAAAGAAGGGGAGCAAGCTCATTCGCCAGTGTTTGAATGACCAGTGATGGTATACTACCTTCTGGTCCTGGCGCTTTCTTCACGTCTTCTTGTCGCAACAACTTTCCTATTCCATCCACTGACAACTCTATTGGTTCCAACTCTGAATCAGCACGCTTAGAAATTTCGTTCGAGCGTCCATCGTCTAAAGTAAAGCTTTCCTAGTAGTATCGATGAATTAGATTCGCTTTTCCCACCAATTTAGTAACCGTTAAACCCACTTCATTAACAGGGCTGGGTACTGAAGACAGACCTCCTAAGGATTCTCGGAAATATGACCAAACTTCCTTCTGGTCGTCTCCTAAGGATTCTAATAGGGTTGTAGATCTATATTCCCCATATTCTACATGAATCATAAGGCCAAGTGACCACCAAATGCGTTAGCTGTTTCCTACATCGAATAAATACATATGCTAATGTAATCATTTAGAAAAAGGAGATCCAACAGAGAGTAACGCTTTCGTGCTAATTATTTGTACATAATAACCTTTGTTGTTGACGTCCAAGTAAGCAAGGTACGTTACAGTATTACTAATATTTTACTAAAATCATAAAACGATATTCAAAAGAAAACAATGTTGTAAATATGATATATTTCATTACAACATCATCGTCTAGCCTGCCTAGATCAACTCGTTTTTTGTCTCCAAGAAAGTGATCTCAAGTTTCACGAATATGTTTTAGAAACTTTCCCTGAATTTCTTCACTAGGTCACGAACTTTTAAAGTTGTGCGTTTATTATAAGTCCGTGATATTCAAGTTGCGTAAACTCTTAAAATATTCATTGGTATATGTGAGGGATATTTTCCAACATGGCGAAATCCGATAAGAAAAGCGAGCTTCCTACTACTAATACACACCAATAAAGACGCAAAGGAAAACCAATATGCACCAGTAAGATCCTGCAAAACGTCCCAACCTAGCTTCCTAATACCAATAAAAACAAAGACACCAATAAGAAAACGATAGGAACCCATATAAACAAATGAAATCCATCATAAACCACTAGGAATATTGATAGCAATCTAGGAAAATTTTCAACAGGGTGCTGGAAAAAACAACGACGCAATAGTCGACTCTGTATCTTTCGATAAAAGAAGAGTGCTTTTTCATTTAAAGTAACAACATGGCGGACAACATTTTCCACCAAATTTTGAAATAAAGTAAGGAAAACAACTAGGTGAACAACTGGTAATCAAGTGTTTTACACCACGTCCATCTACAAGACTTGTGGACTCTGAAGAAACTGTTTCAATTCACCCGCAACCCTGGGATTTTTTAAATCTAAATGTTCAGAAGTTAATTTATTTCGTAAGAGCAGTACGGCGACATACAATCCCCAAATTCAGTTTCGCTATCTTTTTGGCAAAGTCATCAGCCTCTTTCAGCTTCCAGGTAATCATATTAAAAACGTATGTGAAGACAATTTAAGATACGAATGTCGTGCATCTACGGCACAAAATAGACGCAGCATTAAAAAAATTTACATTTTACTGAAATGTGCTCGTATTTTAATTTTAAGCGTAAAAAAAACTGATGTGGCCAACACATGACTTTCTCCGTATTTATTGAAAACAGAAGCCTATGCCGGTAATATGTAAATAACTCCAAAACAATGAGTTTTACAGGAAAATGTTTCATAAAACATTTGTAATAAAATACATTATCTTTAACTTTTGTACATAATTTTATGCACCTACATAGCATTCGGACAGAGATATGCATGAAAAAAAATCCATTTCTGGATAAACAACAACTTCCGGTAAACCATTATTCAAGAATAACTCCTAAACAATCAGTGTTACGAAAAAATGTTTCATAGAAAA
This sequence comes from Sympetrum striolatum, assembly GCA_947579665.1. Taxonomy (NCBI): domain Eukaryota; kingdom Metazoa; phylum Arthropoda; class Insecta; order Odonata; family Libellulidae; genus Sympetrum; species Sympetrum striolatum. The sequence continues at coordinate 1,954,848 of OX388345.1, read as the reverse complement.
TTTGTAGTAAAGTACATTATCTATAACTTTTGTATTTACCAACATTGCATTCTAACAGAGATATTTAAGAAACAAAATTTTGCTCCGGATAAACCGCCACTTCTGGTTAAGCGATATTCACCAAAAACTAATCAACTCTTGGCATTGTTAGGAAAATACTAAATATGAATTTTGAAAATGATCGGATAATTACATTTTAAGATAGAGCGCCCACAAACGTTTGTACCACAGACAGACATGTTCAAAATAGCGAAAACGAGCTCTATGGGCCCCAAAACATCTATTTCCGTCGAAATCTGGAGGTCGATTTTTTTTGCGAGTACAATACTTTCTCTATACTACGGGAGAAAGTAAAAAACGATCAAGGAAAACAGACACAGTGTCGCTAATAACGAGTAACATTTCAAAAAATTAAAGTAGACACAAGAACAATCAATATGAAAAATAAATATTGAAAATACCGGAACAATAAAGGCAATCATACCACGCACAATACAAATAAAATAACATAATTATAATTTATTGAACAAAACAGAAGAAATTAACTCCATCCTTTTAAACAAATACTCCACTTCCTTGTTCTGGAATAACCATTTCTCAAGAAGTTTTTAAAATGTCATTTCTTTATCTACACCTGATACACTTAGAAGTAAAGTAACAAACAATTTTGAGCCAAGATAAAGAAATGATCTACGAAAAATTTCATTATTTGGTTTAGGTAAAATAATATTAAATTTTGTTCTAAGGGTATATACTCTGGGTTTAACGAGATCACCACCACGATTGTAGAAATTTTGTGAAACCTTATAAACAAACATAAATTCCATGCAAAGTAAATTCCATAATGTACTCGAAAACACCGTAAGCGAAGGGAATACCACGCGACGACCTTCCTCTATTAATCTCAGATCGTTTTTTCAGCAGATTCGAAACCAACTCATGTTTCTCCATCTTCGGACCCAGCGTTCATTACGGCGCAATATTTCTTCCTTCGTTAAGGTCCTCAGTTAAAAGCACTCTTAAATTATTTCAATTGAAGTTTTTCCTTTATTAAGGAGAGAGAATAATGCTTATTCCACAGTTTTATTAAGGTACGCTCGGTTTCTACTAGTAATCGTCAAGTACATTCATGAACAAGTGTCAGTTCGGAATTTATTCTGAAAGCAGCTTTCTGGTTACTAAACATTATTTTAATTATTTATTTTAAACTCCTTACGAATGGGAAATAGCCATTAAGTATCGTATATATATATGAAAATATAAATAAATAAATCACTCCAACGCCGTACTTATGGGTATGAAAAATGGACCGAAGAAGCAATCAGATTATTGGAAGCCTTCGAGAATGGATTCGGTTGTTGAGATTGAATTCAACAACGCCTTCCTCCGTGAATTTTAAACGTGTTTTGATTACTGCGGTTCTAAAAAATAACAATTATACAAGGCTTCCGTGCTATGTACGCACAACTTTATGTATAAGTGAACTAACTCTATGTGAATATCAGAGCAAGTGGATGCCTTCCGGAATTAGAGTGGAGTAAGATTTCTTTGGGGTGTGGAAGTGGCAGATGGGTGTGCGGGAGACGTGGAAACAACACCTCCGGAGGGAGCTTTCCAAACCAGAGGTGGAATTGTTTTAAAAAAGATCGAACTGATGTGCGAACAAAAGAAGGTGGTAATGGCGCAATGGCACATCAATTCCATAGGGAGATCCTTTTAGAGCGATTCATCGGCGAAAGAGGGCAAGATTCTGTATCACTGACCAATTGATAACAATTTAGAAAAATGTCTATGGGCCCATTCTTGTTTTGAGAGGTTGTTTATTTCATATTTTCTGACATATCCACACTGAATAGAATAGAATACTGAATAGAAGTAAATTATATCAAGGATCTGCCCAACCTATCACTGCTATTTCGTGAGTTCCAAACAAAATACGTATATGCAACCAATTCTTCCGTTCAATTTCCATTTTTTAATTAAATTAAATTTAATTAAAAGTATAAACATGCAATCAATTTTGTTGTACTATCGATAAACTATATTTAAGACGAAAATGTGACTAATAAATAATCCATAAGGAGAGAACTAGGTAATACTGTACGAAAGTAAAATTAAAGATATATTCTGGTGATAGGATGATAATAATATGGAAGAACTTTTCATGTTGCCGCGAAATATGACTTAAAATGCTTTCTTGCATAAAAAATCATTTCCCCGCTTGATATAGAGGATGATTTGATATATGGTGGACATATTTTTTTAGGATTTTCTACATTAAAATAAAGCGGAAAATTCGTGGTTTTTTTACTAATGAAATTATTAATGAACGTCCAAAGAATGTCCGAAGAAGTGGAAGAATTAATTAAAGTAAAAGGTGAAGAAATTTATATTAGGTGATTTTAATGCAGTTATTGGAGAATTGGATTGGGGAGAAGAAACGAGATAGGAGATAAATGCTTACGTACAATTCTGTGTTAGGAACAAGTTTTGTATCAACAATACGTTTTACCATCCAAGGAGGAGGTATACTATGAAAATTCCTGGAGACAAAAAACGTTACCAGCTAGAATTACATAACAGTTAAAAAAAAGTTTCATGAACCAAGTTAAGGATAGTCATATGGGTTCGATGCCAGAAGGCCCCAGAGTTCCGATTTTTTCCATAAAGATGCATTGCGGGGATTTTCGAAATTTCTTTTGAGGCACTTCCTGTCAAATTAGAGAGTTGAAATTCGAGGGATCAGTAGAATCCGTGAGTACCCGTCAAAAATCATAAATACATATCGAAGATTATCCTTGGTTCGACGCTAGGTCAGGGCAAATATCTCCCATTTAAACTGCATTGCGGGTATATTGAAGATTTTCTTTGAATCACTTCCCGATAAGATGGAAACTTGAAACTCGGCCTGCAGGTAGACATCATAAATATATTCTGTGTAGGCTTTTTACCGTTTCGCTGATGGTCCTTGGTCCGATCCCACTGAATTATTTACATTCCTCAATGAATTTCTTATGGAGATAACGGAAACCAATTTTAGGTGCTTCCCGGCATGATATCGACTCTGACAAACTTTGCATTATATAAGATCAAGTCCTAACAAGTCATACAGTGCATTCACATATTCCAAAAGAGTCTGGGTTCCTCACCAGGTGGCTCTACTATTTAAAAACGTGTTACTGGAATTTCTAATTATTTATGATCTGGAAAATATTTAAAGCTACATCCCGGTAGGAAAGGGAACACAAAATCATAGGGGTACACGCTCTTCTTTATTATATCTATGAAACTGACACCAAATGTGCCTTACATTTTCGCCAGGTGGGTGAAAATTTCTCCTATTTAAAATAAATTGCGTTGATTTTTAAGAATATTTTTAATAACTTTTTTCTCTTTTGAGGACATCCTCGATATGATGACGACTTGAAATTTGTTTTTATCAATAAGCTTGCAGAATGCAAGCAATTTTTACTCGTATATGAATACATACATGAATGCATATACATGAATTAATCCGGAGAAGGAATTATATATAATAGATAGTGATAATAATAATAATAATGCCGTCTTTCTTTTTTTGGCGAATTTTAGCCTATGAAGGCTATTCCTCCAATTAACCCCTTTTCTTAATTTTATTCTTTTTTGTATTTTATTACTTTCTCCCTATACGTAGAGTATAGAGAAAGTATTGTATTCGCTAAAAAATTCGACCTCCAGATTTCGACGGAAATAGATGTTTTGGGGCCCATAGAGTTCGTTTTCGCTATCTTCCCGAATATGTCTGTGTATGTGTGTGCCTGTCTGTCTGTGGTAAAAACGTTTTTGTGCGCTCTATCTTAAAAAGTAATTATCCGACCATTTCCAAACTTCTTATTTAGTATTTTCCTAACAATGCCATGAGTTGATTAGTTTTTGATGAATATCGCTTAACCGGATATTCCGGTTTAACCGGAACAAAATTTTGTTTCTTTAATATCTCTGTCAGAATGCAATGTAGATATATACAATTACATGCAAAAGTTATAGATAATGTACTTTACTACAATTTTTGTATGAAAAATTTTTTCGTAACACTGATTGTTTAGAAGGTAATTCTTGAATAAGGGTTAACTGGTAGTTGTTGTTTATCCAGAAATGGAAGTTTTTCATACACATCTCTGTCAGAATGCAATGTAGGTATAAACAATTATCTACCGAAGTTATAAATAATGTATTTTACGACAACTTTTGTATGAATCATTTTCCTGTAACACTTTTTGTTTTGGAATTATTAATATATTACCGGCATAGGCTTCTGTTTTCAATAAATATGGAGAAAGTCATGTGTTGGCCACATCAGATTTTTTATTAATATCACACACACACAACATACACAGACAACCACTCCCTAACCGGAAAAATCCGATTAGCCGGGATTCGAACCCGGGACCGTGAGGTTGGATCGTTCACGCGCTAGCACGTTAACCACTCCACTACCACGGCCGGTATAGATAGATATAGGGGTATAACAGTCTATATATAATAGATATACGAGTAAAATTTGCTTGCATATATGCTTAAATTACTATACTTTAAAAAGACTTAATAATAATCCTAAAATAATTACCATGTATTACTTCCGTTCAACAGCCTGGCCGTACAATTTCAAACTTCTCGGTCAATGAATCGCAAATAATTTGAAATTCCCGACATTACCGTAGGGCTGTCTAGACGAACACTTCCATCGGTAGCAATAGACAAGAAAAAATTTATTCGCAGAAATTTATCGATTTATTTATTAGTTTTCGCCCTGGAACAGATAAATACAGAAGCGACTCGAGTAACTCGGAAAAGCTACTATTCTAGATATCCTCGCCACTAGCCATCCTCACCTAGTGAAATGTAGATGAAGGTATATCCGACCATAAATTAACAACCGCGCTGCTAAAGATTCTTCGATCTTTGAAGCCCACTCGTATTTTTAAGAAAGCAAAGCCCCCGCATTTAAGGATTTTTTTAAAGTAAAAGTGAAATCCGTTTCATTTTCAATAATTCAGTGGACGATATTTGGTCCGAGATTCTTCGTGAAGGTATTTCTAAATTTGTTTTTTCCATTTTTAATTAACAAAAGAGTTCAAGATCGTCAAGATGGATAAACCAAACCTAAGTTCCCTTCAGAGGAATTAAAGATCGTTACATAACCGTATGAAGTCCACTTGATAGCAGAGCATCGTCGTTTAGATACCAGGAGTGCAGCTTAGAATGTATGAAGTCCACTTGATAGCAGAGCATCGTCGTTTAGATACCAGGAGTGCAGCTTAGAATGAAGCCCGTAGTGAATTTTATGATTAGAGTCACGTTACGTGAATTGTTGGAAAACAATCCTAAGAAGTTGCATGTCCGAGGGACAGGAGGCAATCCGTTTGGCACTTCGTGGATAACAATGGAAGCGCAGGCGAGGAGACAAATATTCTCAATCGACATCTTATAAAAATGTGTTAGTAATAGTTCACGGTCGCGTCAACGAGTTTTCTACTCGAGTTAAATTAAATTAAATGAGACATATTTTAAGGAATATTTACTGGGCGCCACCCCAGCCAGCCACATTATAAAGACCAAAACATTCTTTTTTGCACGCTGGCTGTTAAGTGTTAATTTTACTGCTGCTGTGCAAAAAAAGTTGCCCCTTTATGGGGCCATCGAGCAGAATCATACTATACGCCTTTCGGCATAAAATAAAAGAAATAAAGATGTAATATCTTTTAAAAAAATACCTTCTAATGGAAAAAATCTTCACTAAGAAAGGTATGCTTAATTAGTAATTGCCTTGCTACAATTTATTTTCTTCTTGTCCTTGCGCCAATCGTACTTTCGGATTCCTAATCGATTTCCTAGGTATTTTACGGTGCACTCACCGCTCTCGTACACCATCACATCACCAAAAATTAGCTGATTCGCACTCACAATAACAGATTTTCGACAAGATATACCGCATGGAAACGATCTGACCTGACGAGACACACCCTGAACTCAAATGTGAATCCTTTCGAAAGGATATTAGGGCCCACCACCTTCCCGAACTCTGTCCCTAAAAAGAAACATTTTATCCAAACTATAACGTTTAACGCTTCCTGAATTCAGTTTAAAATAGGCAGAACTTGAGTTTTTTTACTCTTTTTTGCCGGCACCAAGCACTGTCATTGGGCGACAAAATCAAGGCACTAGGCGACATTCGTGTCGCCTACTTTGTATGTTATTTCATGCACTGGAGACAGGTATTCGAAACCTACTATAGCAGGTCGATAGTAAAAAATCTCCTGGACCTGAAGGCATATCGGCCATTGTTATATTTACGCTTGCAGATGAGCTTGCCCCCCTCCTCGTTTTCTTAAATAAATCTTTAGATCAACATGTGGTTCCAGTCTCGTGGAGAAAAGCGCACATCACTCCAGTACCGAAAAAGGGGCGCAAGTCAAAGCCGGATAGAGACCGATATCGTTAAATTTTGGAGCACATAATATGCAGTTATTTAATGCGTTTTCTCAGCGATAATATTGCAATTACGCGCAGTCAACATGGTTTTCGTAAAGGCCGCTCATGCCAATTAGCACGACATAATGCGAGAAGCCGACGAGGGCTTCAGCACCGATTCTATATTTCTTGATTTTAGGAAAGCATTCTATATAGTGCCACACGAGTAGTTACAACAAAAACTCAGTTGTTATCGGGCCGATCTTGTTTTTAATATATATAAACGACAGTGGATAATGCAAAGAGTAATGTGATCCTCTCCGCGGACGACACCCTTATATATGGAAAAATTCAAAATGCGGAAGACGAATTGATATAACAGGCCGACCTGGACATTATTTCTAAATGGTGAGAAGATTGGTTTTTGAACGTTGCAAAATGTGTAGCAATGAGCATGACTCGCTCCTCCAACATACGCTTACAAGGGGAGACTTTTGTCCGGAAATTTTGATGAAAATTTTTGTGGTGATGCAGGAAGTAGAGTAATGAAAAACTGCATTGGCGTTGGTTTATAATACATATACGTTGGCAACTCCTTAGTTACTGGGAAACTTTACAGAACTACCATCTTTCTGGACGTAACCTCTGGTCTTGAATGTATTCCTCCCTATTTTAACCAAATGTTGTTTGTTTCTTCCGACGCATGGCAATACGTTTTTGAGGATAATTTTCCAGATTTTGAAGATGTGACTGAAATATTTTAATTTTTTTTCTCTGATTCTGCCACTTTCTTGATCACGTATGATACAAACATGCCCCCCACTTCCTGCACGAAGAGAAAAACCTTACGTAATATTTTACCAGAGGCTGTGATCGCATACTGTGCAGTGTATAAATGCGTTATTTTTCCCTATTTCCAATACATAGATGTACTGATTTTTCGACTTGGTGCAGTTATATGTTAACTATATTCACACCTTGTCTGATTAGTATCGATTTTATAATCTGGTTGGCAATCTCTCAACAGTTGATGTTTGTTAAATGAAAAGTTCCGCTGTATTTAGGGTTATATCTGGAAACACGACGTCTCTACGGGAAAAATAACTTATAGCTTTCCACTGTCATATTAAAAATTATTTTTAATTGAATTGAATTGAAAATTTAATCGAGCCAAGATCTCGAACCAGTGACATTGAATTCAGTCGATGGGTGCTGATGACCCACCGATAAAGCTCACTGTTGGAGCATTCCGGTGATGTGCTCCATTCCCTTTCTTGCTTCACAAAACTTATCACATGTACATTGATTTATCATTTGCATCTTAACGAATCGTGTTCCTTGATTTGTAATATCCCCACTCCACATCGTGATGAGATATGCTTATTAATAATTTTTAACTTTTTAAGGTTAATAGCGACCATTTTGTATGTTCCCTTTACGACCTTAATGTTCACATCCAACGGAAGGTACTTTAGAGATTTCGGTGATGGCTCATTGGATGGCATCTTCTTTTGAAGGAGGACTGCTATCTCTCATACCCTATTCTATATAAATATTCTCCTCGATGAATCTTTTTAATAACATATTAAGTATCCTTTAAAGTATCTTAATCAAGGAGTTGCCTGCGTATAAGTGGTCCGAGCAGATTGTTTACTATCCGGTATACAACTATGCTTGTATATGTTGACATCTAAGTAAATTGCCCTCTTTTCATAAATTCTGACCTTAATCCTTGACATAGGCTTAAATTCACCGTGCTTTCAAATGAGAAAACGCATTCGATAATCGCCTTGGTCGTCAGATGCTTGCTGCGCTGACTAATCAAGTTATCCTAAATTGCTATAAAACCCCACCGCTCATTCTACACAGTCATACTTTCATTATACCGAAAATCCGGATGAAATATCTCGCTTAAGCAATATCTTCATTTAACCAACTCTCTTCCTAATATGACGTCCGCGCAATTGGCCCTCGTAATGTTGAGGAATTCCACCTGCTTATTACGGAAATCCTGCAATAAAAGACTATTATTATTAATTCTCTCAGTTCGCACATTAAATTTGGATTTCTTTATGGGATACCTTTACATTTTTTGAGTGAATTTTTTTATTTTTGTAATTGCTGTTTTCGGGGCTGAGCTCATGCTTATCCTTTTGTTTGTTGACGTGGTTACTATTAACTGTTCTTACCGCTGAAGTACAGGAGAACTTTGTCTGGATAAATTCGCTCTCATCTTAACTGCATGAATCTGACACTAAAATTACATGTTCGTATGTCGTGGAAGGAAAGGAACGCCTGTCACCTAATGTTTGGATAGTCGTGTCATTTCCCTTGGCTCCTTCATGGTGTTCCACGAAGTCCAAACTTCAATTATTATTACATGTTTATTACGCCCTATTATTTATAGCCAAAACGAGCTAAAAATTGTTGCTTACCGTTCCTACTGTTTTAAAGCTGCCAATAGTGATGCCAATTCCAAGAAGTCAATTGTTGAAAATCACTCAGAAAAGTTATGCTTCATGAACAAACAGACTAAATTTGTAATTTCATCGAAAGAATATTTGTAATACCTTATACCATGGAAAACTGCACTGCTGAGAAAATGCAAAGGTAAATTAGGCCCCATCCTAGTGTTTTCTGTATTTGCTTTTTTATAGGATGAATTCTCTTTGTGAGAATTACTTTCCATCACAATTCTAGTATTTAGACGTTAAATTCGCAAGATAATACTCCAAGTTGTTCATTTTAATGTTTGATATTCCGCTATCAAACAATCTTGTTTGTCACTATCTCTCCGGGTATTATAATGACATTCTCCATAACTATTTTGATTTTGACCAACTTTGAATAAAAATGTTAAAAAAACAAACACAAAGAGGCAAAGGCGTAATTTAGCGTAGTGTTTCGTATGATTTCCAAAGGATGTCTGTTAAAACTGTTAATAACATTAACATTCTCACACCAATATATTAGAATATGTGAATTTCCGTTAAGGTTCAAGTGATTTGTGCATTGGGAGGAAAAAATGGAGTCATTAAACACTTCGTTGATATGTCTTACTAAAGTACAATGGATCTCGGCATAATAGCCAATATTCATGTTTTTATGAAAGTTAACTGACGGCCTTTTTACGGATAATATAATGTATGACATTATTTAGAAATAATCTGAAATCTGTCAAGGTCCATTACTGTTTCTTAATAGATGGGCTACGACAGAAGGCATTTTGTACAGAGCTGCCAAATTACTGCTTCAATAATCCGCTAAAATTAATCGAAATTAAGTCAAAATCCGCTAGAATGATCATAAGAAAAGTCAAAAATTCCGCCGAAGGAAAAAAGGGTAGAAATATCAACAAAAATTAAATTTTGCATTGTTATCTGTTTTTAAATTGATTTCCTGTCAAAATAAAACACTGAAAATAGTACAATATCAAAAAAACATTATTATACAATTTTCTCAACAAAAAATATATATTTAAAGGTATTATAAAACTAACTAAAAACTGAATATTGTAAAATACTTATATATTTATGAACTAATCCAAATCTTCCTCCCCTCCCTCATAACTGTGCTTGCATTGTACCCGCTTTGGATAGAGCATCCTCTGAAATTTCCTAATTGTAACAATTACTCCCACAGCGCTTCAGACCAGATCTGACTGAAAAAAATCGAAAGTTCATTGAATATAAACAAGAAATTTGGAATCAGAAAGCTCCGGTCCAGCGATTACTTTGCTGCATTTGCTCATTGCGAGGCGCCGCAATGAAAGTCGAGAGGCGACGTATTTCCCTTTAGCTGAGGCTGGTGACCCCCGATTTAAACTGCAAGTTTGTTATTTCTTGGGAAACTTGGTTGTAGAAATCATCAAAATGAACGATAGCAAAAGACTATGTTCATTCTGTGTTAGCGAAAAACTGAATATTAGCATATTCCTCCATCGTAATTGCTATATGCTGTTATTTTTCCATTTAATCATACATATTTTGAGAAATTTTTCGAATTTTTTTTACCAAACTTCATTGCCCGAAAACGAGGTGCGCGTCTTACACGGGGCGCGTGGTACATGAGAATATACGGTAATTCCTAGAAATTCTCCGATATTTGTCTGCTTGAAAGTTACTCCTCCATCTGGAAGCTATTTAACGCATTGCCGAAAATTTGTGTCCGCCAGTGTCATCTTTCGGTCCTCTTCACCCTTTTAAAGGAAAGAAAATTTCTGACGTAAACCTCTTCTAAATGAATGAGGGTTCACTTCCGTCCCTTCACCGGGTGTGGTGTTCCCCACACGGAGTTGTCGAAGTGCCACTGATGCCACTTGAAACTCAACCTCCGCCAGAAAAAGTAAAAAATTGCGACTTTCCCGCCCAATTTACCGCTATCCGCTAAATGATATTTTTTTCCGCTAAGCGACAGCAAATTCCGCCAGATCTAGCGGGAAAAAAGCCAGATTGGCAGCACTGATTTTGTAGCGCGCAAACCACTTCAAATCATGTGACTTTCATAGTCAATTGTATTGTGAGTATACGTTTCCGATTTATTTTGACTTTGATACGATTCCGATGTAGCTCTAATTGGTTCATTTCCAGATTTTACGAAGAATATATGAAGAAAACCCTTGAAATTGATTTAAAAGAGAATAATCGGAAATTGTGAAATAGTGAAATTGGCACGTTTACAAATAAAGGCCATGTTATGACCTCAATGACATTCTTTGTATGAAAAAAAGCTTGTAAATAAGTTGTACACGATACCAATTTTCTGGAGATTGATTACCAATGAAGTATAAAAGAAAGCCACTCTTTTTGTCCGAAAATGTGGCAAAATACAATCGGAAGGCATTACTTATTACGAAGTATTCTATCTGCAACGAAACAATCGCGGGCCGCGCCGTTTAATTCATTACCTCCGTAATTAAATTCGATTATCTTATCTTATTTATGAACTTGGATATTTCGTATTTGCACATAAATTAAATTCGCTATTTTCTTAGAAACTTTCTCGCTGGAACTTTTCCCCAGAGCGAACAAGACGAAAAATAGCTGGCGACTGCTTTCTTCACTGCATTTTACCAAACATTCTCGAGCTCCTCATTTATTTCCATTAAATATTTACCTCGAAAACGTTTTTCTGCCAAATGAAAAAACACGGCGTGAAGAGAATGAATTGAAGCAGAATTTGATGTAAAAAAATCCATGTTTCTTCAATAAGAGAACAGGAGGAAAAATCGAGAATTTCTCTGAAATGTTACTCTTTGTAAAATCTGCGATGATAATTAATCCTAAAACATCGTACTGCCATGCCCAGCATTACTTCCACTCCATAGTGACAAAGTTTTAAACGATTTTGACAAACTTCGTATTTTCATGCGAATGTTGCAACATAGCAAAACTTTACTATAAATTTGATTCGGGAGGCGGGGTTCCACCTTTATTCCTATTGGCTCCCACGAAAAGAGAGAAAATGCGATTGTCGCTCTCTAACCCGCAAACATTCAGTGAACGGACTATAGCGGATGGACACCATAATGGAATTTCTTCCCCCTGTTTTCAGTGTGCAGTTGAGCGATGAACCGATATTGTGTATTATTAGTTGTAAATTTGTTATTTTTTACATTCTAATTAGATTGTTAACTATAATGTCTCTATTCTCTAAGTGCAGTATTGAATGTATTTATTGTTTGCATTCTTTTTGGTAGTCTATGCAATAATGAGTTCATAAAAATGTAGGTTCCGCTTGATCGCAAAAGTTATTATTTTCTTAATTTTAATATTATTTTTCACTTTCTACTCATTAAATTTTCTGAGGTAGGTATTATTCCTTGATTTATCCTAAGCAACTTGTATGAAAGAACTTCATGATGCAATTTTACTTAGCGCGAGGAAGCGTGCGCTTTAAACCCAAAGTTGAACAAGGAGTGAAAAATTGTGACGTGACTGGGACATTCCTCTAAATATCGCCTTGTGGGTCGGTTGCCTCAGTGAGGACCCCTGGTGGTGGTCGGTGCCACTATGTGGAGCGCCACTATCTGCTCATAAGGCGTTCCATGAACAGGAGTGAAATTGGGGTGGCATGGTAGTTTAGTGGTTAGAACAACTGCCCGGAAAGTGGGAGACCTGGGTTCGTGTCCCAGTCATGTCACAATTTTTCACTCCTTGTTTAACTTGTATGAATTTGAATTAGCGTCTAGTTGTTTCTGGATTTGTATTCACATACATTCGTTCCACGATGATACTGAAGTTTTGTAAGTAAAAAATGCAGGAAAAAAGAGCACAACGAAGACTTTTATTCATGAAGTTTCATTGGGGCAGAAGCAATGTAAACAACTTCTTAGTCATTTGTTTGAGGTGCTGATGCGAGGTTGCCAAATCGTGAAAGAATTAACTAACGCCGTATAGCAGTTGTCTACGTAGCAACCTCTTGTTGCACGCTAGTTGAAATCTATGAATACCACATTTTAGTTAGTCGTTAATCACTCGAAAGTGAATCATTACGTAGCAACCTCTAGTTACACGCTAAATAAACAATCTGTGAATACGGCCGTCAGAACTTACGGAGGATTAACCGAAAACCGAACCGAATTGTGAAGTTGTGAAGAGAGCTTTTACTAATGACACCTTAGGTGTTACGCAGGGAAGTTTTCTAGGTCGGATTTTGTTTTTAATTTACATTAACGACCTCGTAGATAACATAAAGTGTCTCTCTACATATGGGGGTATCATTGGCAAATAATCTAACCTTACTCTTTAATACCTTACTACTAAAGGTAAAACATAACCCCAGAGAATAATGCGAAGGGAGGACATTCACTCTTAAAAGAAATTTTAACAGCGACTTCGTCAAATCGAAAGTACTTATTACGGAAGTTGACAGATTAGATGGCCAAACAGGAAAAATCGAGGAAGAACTGTTGCAGGAAAAGACGCGGAAGAATGGGAACCGGTTTATAGGTCAACGACCCCGTTCGTCCTTACCTTCCTCACACAGGATTCCGTCGGATCCAAATCCAATGACCTTCGCAGCGGAAATTGTTTGCACACAATCGTAATTTTACTGAAGCAGCTCGTTTCTAAGGAGTGTACAATGTTCTTCTGCGGGGTAAATATCTAAATCTACAAGCGAAGGACGTTTAAGCCCCAGAACTCGAAAATACACAAGAGTTAATTCAGCGTCCGTGTAAAGTGAAGAACGAAAATCGGTGTACGTAGTAAATTGACTCTTTCCCATTAAATTTAAAAGAGGCGGGGGGCAGAGTAGCTGGAGAGGGCAGCAGATTACTATAAATAACAAACGTAATGCTAAATTATATTAGTTGAGCGATAGGTGCTGTGTAATTACTTACTGCCAATCAATAATGCTAATCAATAAAATATAGACTGAAGTAATTACTAAAATTAATCTATGCGTTGATAATTACTACTCCAAAAAGGAAAAATATGTACATATTTAAGGTCCCTGCCGCCCGCCCATCGGCGTCTGGGGTGCAAGCATTTTTATTTTCCCGATTGATGCAGTGGAATAAAGACTTGTTCACATGGCCGCGTACAAGTCTTTTGGCATTCACTTGCTGTTTAGCAATTTCGGTGTTTGGCGGCGGCGTAGCAACGTCATAGTAACGTAATGCTGTGCTTGAGAAACCAGAGGGTAAGGAGATGGTTGGTTCTTCCGTTATTCTTAACGAAGAAGAGAGCAAGGAGCATGCCGCATAGTTGTACGGCGTTCGCGCGCGTAAAAGTTGGGCCTACTTCGGCGACGCGTTGTGGAGCGTTGGTTTCCTGGATCCTGATTGGCTGTCGCGCCTCTGCACCCATTAAACGCCTACATGTGAACTAGAGGTCTGCATGAGCCCAATATTTCAGCCCGAGCCCGGCCCGTTCGACTGAGACTGAGTTGAACTGAAGACTGAGCATTTTGTTTAAGCATTGCGTTACAACTTTAAGAGGCTTGTGCCGCTATGCAAGTAACTAACTAACGCTCTTTAAGAACGAATAATTCTCTCCTTCCCGAATTTTCCATGGGCCCAATCCCGGCCCGAGCCCGATAGACTACCTGCTTACTCGGCCCGAGCCCGGCACATGGGCAGGGCCGGACCCACGGGCCTGCCCGGACCATGTAGACCTCTAATGCGAACGCACCATTAGACTCGAGGTGACAGGCAGTTGCCCAACCTAGAGTTACGCCTCACAGTGGGCTAGAATCGATAAAAGCTGGCAAAAAATAAGAAATTGCCTTTTTTGAGTGCGGACTTTGAAACTTCGCATTGCCAATCTCAAATAAATTCCATGTATACCTGCAAAATTATTTGAGTTTGTTCCCGCGCACTACAATTCATCAGGGGGTCAAAGTTGACCAAATTTTACGAATAATGCCGGTCTTAGAATTTTCGCAAAATTCTTCAAATTAATGCCAATGCTGAACCAAAATGAGGTAACTCATCGGTTAAAAAATGATGCAGTATTATAAAGCTAATTTTTATGCTTCATAGTACTTGGTTTGATTGATCTAACCTCAATATTTAAATTATTTATACAACAAAATGGCGAACCGTTGTTTTACAGCAAATTTTCACATAAAGTGAGGAAAATAATAGTGATGTACCACGATATACAGGGGCTAACTTACACCACAAGGTTCTTTGAAACTTTCAGAAAAGGAATCTGAAATACAATCTTGCGACAATTTGCGACGCCGATAAATAAAGCGAATATAACGACACCGGGAAGGTCCAAAATTAAGACTTCATTATCCCCATCTGAAATGCATAGGGTAATGTAAATGGCTCTCTGGGATCGAACCAAGGACGATCAGGGAAACCTAAAACATCGCATATGAAATATCTTTATAATCTTTATTCACATGCCGAGTTTTAAGTTTCTATGCTGACAGGAATTGATTTTGTTTTAATCTTAAAAATCGTCGCAATGAATTTTAAATGGGAGAGTATTTGCTCAAACCTAGCGTCGAACCAAGGATATTCTTCGAAGATGTCTTCATGGTTTCCGTCGGATATGCACGGCTTCTAGCGACCCCTCGAATTTCAAGTCTGGCATTAAGCAAATACATTATTATTACCTTTTCAATTGTTTGCAATATTTATTTGAATAACCCCACAGCGAAAATATTAAGAATTTGAACACGAAAATGTTGACATGCTACATTGTATTTCATTGCGACAAACATTTTCCATATTTGTTTTAGATGTGTACATGCTGCGTACAGAAGAGTTTAAATGTCTCTATTAAAAAATAATGTGAACAATTGCTTAAACCGTCTTCGAGATATTGAGTTAAAAAGGGACAGAGCTTTCGCTGCTCTCTGCACAAACATAAAGTTAGTACTGTAATCACGTACTAATTTTTGCGTAATAACAGTAAAAATATTACGAAAATTACTGCATTCTATTAACAACAACCATGAACTATGACGTAAACCTTTCCCCCAATGACCCCGTTAACACGAATCGAACTCCATCCAACGTCGGCACCAAGGGATTCTTATGGCCCAATGCATTTCTTACGGCCGTGCTGTTTCAACATTTGCATGAAAATTGAAAGTTGAACAAAACCAAATTGCAATAAATTTAGCAATCGGTAAAAATAATATCTAATAGCACAGTACAGTTAAATCATGGTTATAAACTATTATGTTCGAAGGAAAAATAAAAATTTGCTACTTTCGAGAAATTTTGGAACTGGCCGCGACTTTACCTAAATTTGCCTCTACCTTTCACGAAAAACGGTCGTTTTCGGCATCAAACTCTACCTTGTTACATCTACTAAGTACTAAGTAAATCTTCAGTAGTAGTTTTCAAAGTTTTCTGTTTTATCAACTAAACCTAAAAAAATATACTGTATAATGCATTGGGACGCATAGAACGGTACGCTAAAGTCCGTGGGACGCAAATGTCCGCGGGGCGCAATTGTCCGTGGGACGCAAATGTCCGCGGGGCGCAAATGTCCTAGAGACGCATATGTCCGGGACGCATAAGTTGGCACACGGCCGGAGGTTAGCGAACTGGTTAGTTTTTAATTTCTTACATGGGAGATATCGGCTTGAAAAACAATAGAGTAGAGAGATCCTATAAAATTATTAATTCAACATTTTTGGTACGGCTCAACAATGCATTTTGTAGCGACAAAACATTAAGGTATACATTACAACGTTTTTCTTCCGTCCATCCTAACTGTGACGATGATTTACCTACAAGTATTTATACATGCATCATGATACAGCGAAATAACTGATACCTATAGCATATAACGATGCTATCATTTCATCCGATTTCGTATAAACAAAATATTAAATATTAAAGGACAGAAGGTGTACCATTACTGAACATGAAAATATCAGTCTGTATCTAAATCACATATCTTTGGGAAATAATGGGTAGAAGAAGCGAATGAAATATAAAGAATACATCGAATTTACATATAAAGGCGAAATGAAGAAGATATCTTAAACGGTTTTCGAGTTGCAGATATTTCAATCTAGAAAACGGGTTTAGCTACAAAATTGCGGTGGGCTTCCGAGGTGCCCGAGAATGGGAATCATGGGAAATTCACTATGACGCACAACGCTTATGTCAACACTGGAGATGGACGACGGAACTTATTAGATATATATATACAGTAGAACCCCGGTAATCCGGACGAATTCAGGCAAATAGGCGTCCGGATTAGCGGGGTTTCCGGATTAGCGAGGTTTTCAAAAAATAACATAAAAAAACTTTTTTTCTCAAAAATTATATTTTATAGATAATGCATGTATATATTGCATAAGGTATTACAACATATAAAGTGAATGAATATTATAAGCGAGCAAAAACGTCAGTTTTTTCTTTTGCGCGACCGTTCTTATTTTTAAATCAAGTGCGCGGTCTCTTAAACGTCTAAAGAGCATAATTTAATGTGCTTCAAAAACTGCTCCACGGCCCACTTTAATGATGTATTGAGTGCCGCCAAAGCCTCAGAATGAGAAATTATGACGGAGTCCACAGGGTGGTGGTGGTCGTCGTCGTCATCATCATCTTCTGCCGTTAATTTTTCCACGACTTGCGGATCATTAATTTAGACACAGATGCCCAACAGTTAGCTAGATTGAACACGACATCTTTTAAATTTACCTTTTTCAGTGCATTTTCCAAATTTTCATTGTTCACTGGATCATTAAGAATATCTGTAAGAAGCAACACGATATCCTAACCTAATGCTTTGAATAACATTCTGATCCATGGGTTGGATCAGCGCAGTCGTGTTAGGGGGTAAAAACATTGCCGAAATTTCACCGTCATCAGTGCACAATTATTCTGCAGAAGGATGGTCAGGACAATTATCAAGCAACAATAAAGCACGTTGTGGTAAATTGACGGATTTCATATGTTGTCGAACTGCTGGAACGAATTCTGTTTTAAACCAATCCAAAAATAATTCTCGTGTAACCCAAACGTTTTTGTGCCCTCGGTAGCGTACCTGACTTGAATGCACGGGGTTTCTTGGCTGTTCCGACAACAAACAAAGGAAGCTTATGTTTGCCAGACACATTTGCACACGGCATAAATTTAATCCTCGCTTTAATTACTTTCTCATTGATGACACACAGTAACTTAAAGTTGTTTAGCTTTTCTCGCTTATAAACACCAACTCTATAGCCCATGCATGGTCATCCTCATTGGACGTCTATCAAAGGGAAGGATTGTTTCTTACGCCTCTTCTCTCATAGCTTTTTAATGAACGTGATGTTTTGAGAAGTGATACCCTGCTGCAACTGAAAATTTATTGTCTTTCGAAATATTTTAGTCTTGCACATATTAAGCATTTCTCTAATGGAAAAATTCTCTCTCAGAAAAGTATCACAACTTAGATATGTTATCGCAATAAACGAAATACCTCGCTCTACATCACATCATTGCAGCCAATGTAGTCATTTTTCAAATAGTCTGCCCACCTCTCGTTTCTTGTTACTAATATGCGTGTTTATATGTTCACAAGAAGAACTTGCGGGTTTGCATAACTCCCAATGGACCGTCCGGATTACCGAGGGTTCCGGATTAGCGAGTGTCCGGATTACCTGGGTTCTACTGTATATGTAAAACTAGCGGGCACTAAAAAGGTAGTAGTCGACTGGGTTAAGGATTTTCAATACGAGAGGGAACAACAAGTTGTACTGGATGGCGTTAGCTAAAATTGAGTCAAAGTTACCTCTGGCGTACCTCAAGGTGGTGTAATTGGACCTCTTTTTTTCCTGATTTATATCAATGACTTGAGTGATGAGATAGATAGATATGTGAAGATATTTGCGGATGACTCGTTTATGTATAGGGAAATAACAAACGAGGACGACCGAACATCTCTCTCAAGCGATTTAGTCCTCATCCAAAGGTGGTGCGAAAAATGGGAATTAGATATTAATGTAGGTAAATGCTCCGTAATTAATTTCTTCGAAAATAAAAAATTGCGTCCAAATCACCCGTACAAAATTAATGGAATTAGTATCAAAGTAGTAGATACAGTTGAATATCTCGGGATCAACATTACTAATAACTTAAATTGGAGCACGCATATTCGAAAAATCTGCGGCAAAGCAAGTAAAAGGCTTGGCTTATTAAGCGTATTGTCGGTAAATGCAATGAAAAGGTGAGAGAGCGATGTTATTTTACCTTGGTCAGACCCCTTCTGGAATATGCTGCAAGTTTATGGGATCCGGTGGATGAAACGTGTACTCGCGAACTCGAGAAAGTGCAGCGTAAAGCGGTTCGTTTTGTTAAGAAATGCTACGATAAAAATGTACAAAAAAGCTCTCAGACGTAGGTTGGGAATCCTTGAAAGAAAGGAGATTGGGCTGCGATTGCTTAATAAATTCAGGGAAACTACATTTTCGGAAGATACAATCGGTATCAGGCAACCCCCTGCTACCTCGGTCGATCCGATAATGACCGTAAGTTAGGAGAAATAGATGCTAGGACGAATCATTTTAAAAATTCATTCTTTCCGCGAACGATACGCGACAATAACCGAAGTAGGAAGGAAGTAGTTTAGATTCAACTGGTGTTTACACCCCCTGCCACACGCCGAAAGGCGGCTTGTAGGGTATTAATGTAGATGCATAGAATAATGTAATAAGTAATGCTCGAAGAGTGAGCCGATTCTAACGACGTATTAAATTGGGAATAATGAACGCAATTCTGAAGAAGCGGAATATATACTAACGTACGGTGCATTTCTCCGTTTGGTGCGAAAACGAATTTTTCGTACTGTTTCGTCTTCACAACGCTTCTACGATACGATGAACTAAATGACCAACAAAATGATGAAATACATTAACAGCAACATAGAACAGAAGCATAATTCCTTCAAATAGGCAATGTACTGAAACAATTATTGCATCACTGTAGTCAAAGTTCTCCCGATTTCGATGCGTAAACAACTGATGATAAGAATAACAATCTTTAACTTTCTTTTTTATTTCATTCACTTTGTTTATTCAAACGCTTGGGTGCAGTGCGAAGGCTCAAAGGGCGGAATTCAAAGTCGCAATCGATTCATCGATTATGTTATATATCATCGATACATATATTAGACAAAATATATGTATTTTGATGTATAATCACGTTTAATGAAAAAGGGCACTTTTATGCCCGTTGATACATTCAATTCAATTCAATAAATTAAATTCAATTATATCTATCGTTAATTGCAGTTTCGTATTCATAGTTGCACGAGAATCTCAAATTGACGAATCTGTGATTCAAGAATCATAGATTATTTGGTATTCATAGTCGTTGAAACAGTAATTATTTGGCTGAATCATTCCGTGAATTACGGTCTGGAGCTTAATTATTTCGTCTTCTTGCTATTTCAAGTGGAGTTAAACGTTGTTTTTAGTACTATGACCCCGTGAACTTCGTACCACCTAAAATTGATTTGATTGTAACACTTCATAAGCGATTATCAATCCTAACTCCTATTCATTGAGATCGATAATATTGGTCTATTAGAGGAAAACCGTTTTAAAACTCTAACTGAAAATTCAGTAAACAATTACGTTGCTGTAAATAAAACTTCGTTGCTACTGAAGTTTAAACAAAATTGTAAAAAAATTCAAATTTAAATGTTCGTACTTTTTTACGTGCGATTCTTCACAGGATATCGTTCGTAACAGCAAATGTTAAAATCTCATGCAATTTTTTCTTCTTTATAAAGTATATCACTTATTAGCAGGATTAATTTCAACTTGACTTATATTCTTAATGCATTTTGATGGATAAATACATGAACTTGGAATCAACAATCGCCTTCATTGTCAAGGGGGATGGGTTGTTTACAACCACGAAATTTTGATAGAATATTCACGCATTTTATCAAAATTCTGAAAATTTCGATTCGTAAACGATATTTCACTACCAAAATAAGAATCTTTATTCTATCACCCTTCTTTTAGTGCTTCATTCGACTTTGTACGACTATTATTTCTAATTTAAAATTTCAAATGAAATAAAGCCCTCAGCGAGAAAAATGAACTTTACGTGCATTTCTTATGGAAATGCTTTTTCGATTTTTCGGCTGCTCCTTTTGGGTTTTTCCTAATTTTCCTTTTTCCTAAACGACCTCCGTACCGAGGCGGACAAAACAAAAGAATTATTCAAATCGGTCGAGCCGTTTTCGAGTTTTAGACGACGTGACGAACATCGTTTCATTTATAAGATGATCGCGACAAATAGTTTTGTGTTGAGAATTGTAATACAGCAATGGATTTCCCTTCATTATTGTGATGTTGATGTGTTGCCTGAAGAAGCAGACGATATTGCGGCGGAGCGAGATAATGCACCAAGATGGTGCTTATAAGAACCCTTTTATAAAAATCTGATGTGGCCAGCACATGACTTTCTCCATATATAAGATGTAAATACTTATCTACGACAGTAATTTCGAACTCAAACATTATAAATAATGTTGTTCGGGACATGCTGGATGAAAAACGATGAAACTGGCCTTTCGCCCATAGAGCCCAGAGCGCCCACAAAGTACATAATCAGCAACTTCCGGTTTATCAGTATTTCAGGAATAACTCCTAAACAATCAGTGATACGAAAATATGTTTCATACAAAAGTTATAGTAAATTTTATTTTCTAATACATTTATAAATAATAGTATATACCTAAATATCATATTTATGTAGATATTTTGAAAACCGGAAATGAGCTTTTAAGAATGAAGCTCAACTTCCGGTTAACCGATTTACTCCAAAAACTAATCAACTCTAAAGACTGTAATAGAAGTACTACATATGAAATTTGGTGTTGATTCGCCAAATAGTTTTCATGTTAGAGCGCCCACAAAGTACATAATCATCTTCTTCCGGTTTATCATTGTTTCACGAATAACTCCTAATCAACCGGTGATACAAAAATATGTTAAATACAAAAGTTATAGTAAATTACACTATCTAAAACTTTTATAAGTAATACAATATACGCATATATCATATTTATGGAGATATTTTGAAAACCGGAAATGAGCTTTAATGAATAAAGCTCGACTTCCGGTTGACCGATTTACTCCAAAAACTAATCAACTCTGACAGCACACACCACAGTACTATATACGAATTTTGGTATTGATACATACATACATACACACACGCATACACACAGTTTGGTGTTGATACGACCAATAGTTTTCACGTTAGAGCGTCCACTATCACACACACACACACACACACACACACACACACACAGACATCATTCCGAAAATGGTCAAAACGTGTTCTAGGGACCCCAAAACATGTATTTCCGTTGAAATCTCGAAGTCGAATTTTTTCATGAAAACAATACTTTTTCTATACTTCGTATATGGAGAAAGTAAAAACCTCCACAGTTGGGTTTTCACCAGTTATATTTATCGCCCACGAAGACCATTAAGGTTGCAACAGAATTATTATTGACGACAATGCTTATCATTGTATTAACTTGCTTTAGTAATGACATGTTCCTTTTCCGTGATCATGTAATACATGAATCACATTTACATGGTGGTAAAAATCGAATATGATAAAGTAAAGAACGCTTAGAAAATGAAAATCAAAGTTTCAGTTCGAAAAAAAAAAAACCCTTTGCGTGTAAACAGATCCTCTTATCCCAGGATGAAACTACAATACGGTTTTCATTGAAAGATATTAATTAATTATTTTACTGTGTTGGTTGTCGAGGTTGTTGTAAGGGGACAAACTTTTGATGATTGTAAATAAGTAAAATTACCTTTGGATTTAAAGTTATCTCGTGCTACTCTAATCCCTAGATTTGCTAATACTTATAAATGCTATAATACTCGTCGAATAAGCATTGTACAGAGTTAGATCTTCAACTGGTAATTGAAAATGAACATGTGACATTAAGAAACCGAAGGTAGATAATTACAAATTAATACATTAAAATGCATAAGAGGAAATATACTCAAGTGGTCGGAAGATTGCATGAAAGATACGTCGCGTAGTACAAGTTGCAAATGAGTATTCTGAAGAAGTAGATTATTTTTCAGGGAAGTAAATTAGAACCAAGGTTTGGTACTTGGAGATTTTGATGTCCTCCTGTTTGCAGATATATTGTCATATTTTTTAGGTAATAACATCAATCAAGTAGGCGATAAGGAATATAGGGAACTGTTGTTAACTGGCCTATTAGCAGCTATTGAGCAACACAAAATAGTGATTTATTTCAATAAAAGGATAAGTAATGATCTACAATTATTAAGTATATAGATAGAAAGAAACAAAATTGGGTGGGTCAATCCATTTAACTATCAAGGTGTTTGTATGAGCTTTTAACACAACGCTTTAACTAAAAAGGTTGCACATTGAAGTAGGTTACATTACACTGTCCAAAAAATCTAAAAACTCGATTTATAATGCTAATTTGGGGCAATACAAGAAATCCAGCAGTAAAGTTATACACATGATAAGCCAGGGCGTATTTAAAACTTCCATTAATTGTAATTAGAGCTAAGAAGAGTATACCGAAGGGCAAAGGCGAATCAATGAATTGATAAAAATTTCAAAGGAGTAAAAATGTTAACTTTTTCAAAAATACAATCGCTATCAAAAGCGGTGATATTAATGCTCAACGTGAATGCACATTCAAAATATTTTAATTACTATTGTATTAATTACTCTAATTAATCAAATTATTAACATAAATCTTACTTATAATTCTTAATAATGATGGTTGATAAAGACATGCATTAAGTCATACAACTTCAGTATTTTCAGGTACCGACATTGTACTACTATTGTACTATCCTGGCCCTATAGGAGACATCTCTGCCCAATGCAGAGGCGTATAAGTGGCATATTGAGGCTTGAGTGAAAAGGACATATCCAAAAAAATATTCGTTTTAAACGAACTAGAATTTTTGGCAATTTTTTTTGCCGAAATTTCGAAACTTCGAGGTGAAAATTCTCACATAAGATAGTACATATTTGGTTTGGAAAGAAAATTTTATCTGTAATGTGGGTGTTGCACTATTGCCGGGTATTACATTTCTATCAGGAAAAAATGACAAAACGACCCACCCTACTGTCTAACCAACATCCGTAATATTTCTGTATATTTTGCGTATTTTGACGAATTTCGGCGAACTGAGAAACCATTTTCCCTGATTCAAACGCACTAAATCTTCAATATTAAGCAACAACTTAGCAATATATGTGTTTCATTGCCACTTCACATGACTTCGGAAGAATTGAGAATGTCGGGAGTAAGGGTAAAGCCACGCGCTGGTCACGTGTATCGCAGCCAGTGCGTCTCCTTGCAACGCCGTCTCCCCCCCTCCACTCGGGTTAACCCTGATACAATGTATGACAGTCGGTGCAACTCCTGACAATGTAATCGTTCCCCAGAGTATAAAAGGGCCATGCCAAGAGACGAGAGGAGGCACTATCACTGTGCCCTTCGGTACGCCCGCTCGACCTGTAACAGGATCGGCCAGCTGGACCGCCCTTCGGTACGCCCGTTCGAACTCTCGTAGGATCGGCCAGTAGGACCGCCCAGCATTCCGGACTATTAGGCTACTCAAGTAAGATAATAAATGTATTTCTTGGCCAACCTCGACTGTTTCATTATGTCATTACGACATAAACTGGTGGCAGGTGTGTTGGCGAACGTCCCTGCGTGCCAAATCCTTCAGATTAGGTACATAAAGTTAAATTAAACGGGAAATAGTCATACTCTTTTTCGTTGTGTCGGTTGGGGATTTAGTGAATGTTTCAGTCACGAAACTATTGCTGTGTGTTGACCGTCCGTTGCTATCGTTTCTATCTGTATAGCAATCCTTTGTGTTGGTTTCGTTGCCTATTCTCTTCTCATCGTGGCCTCCCCCCCCCCCCCCCTTGGTCCATCGTCCTTCTCCTACTCAAAATTCCTTCTGGTGGCCCGAGGACTCTTCTTCGCCCAACGGTGTTGCTCCTGCGGCGTGTCCGCGTATCTGTGATTCTAGCCCCCTCCCCTTCCCTAATAGCAGTGCTCTCACGAATCCATTTTTAAGATTCAATGATTCGTCCTTTGCAATTAACATCCTTTCGGAAGATTCGACGCCTGAGGGAGATGTTTCGCCTATTACTAGTGCTCCAACGCCTGAGGAAGATGTTTCGCCTGTTACCAGTGCTCCAACTATCCCACTCAATCCACTCGCCACACCGGCGACGATAGGAAGTCATATCTATTTTGTCCCGTGCTTCAGCGGAGACGACGACGTTCCGGTGGAAAAATTCCTCGAAAATGTCAAGATAACTAGTCATCTGAGTGCATGGTCCGAGCAACAGACACTTAACATCGTGAGGTTGAGGCTAGCGGGTTCGGCAGCCGAGTACGTTCAAGCGAATCCCCATATCTTCGCGTCCTATGAACTATTTGCAGAAAGCCTCAAGCGTAGATTCTCCTATAAGAAATCACCACTCATAATTGAGCGCCTATTTAGCACTTGCATGCAGGGGAACCTAGAATCTGTCAGCGTTTATGCGACGAGACTTCGTAAAATTGCAAGGGAATTAAAGGAAATCTCCCACGATCCACAATCGGAGGCAACCGCACGTATGATGGAACATCGATTAATGTCCCAATTCTTGATAGGACTACGGGAAGAGATCGGACGATTTGTTTTAATTCGGAATCCAGCCACGATGTTAGAAGCAGAAAATTTCGCTCTCCTGGAAGAGGCGATCGTGCGGAATTATGCTCTCAAGCAAGCCGAAGTAACTTCAAGGCACCAATTTTATAATCTTCGCGTTGGGCAAGACAGTTTAAATGTCCCCCAAAACGTTTTTTACCCCCCAACTTACGCCATTCCTCCCGCGCACGGACAAGTTAATATCGTACAGACAAAGCCACTGCAACAGCCTGTGATTGCCCCCCCCCCTTCAGATACGCCTAGAGGAACCGAACGCAAATGTTATCACTGCGGCCGTACGGATCATATTGCTCGGTTTTGGCGATCCAGGCCTCGGAATTGCTACAACTGCGGCAGAACGGATCATTTTTCGCGGGATTGTCCCCTCCTTCTGTGCGGAATTTGCAAGCAGCCAGGGCACCGACCACTTGATTGCACTCAGAAAACTACGGTGCAGGGAAACGCCTTACCCCCGACCACACGGTCGGGGATGAACTAATTTTAGCTGTGACTCCGGAAGCAGGCCTAATGGTTAGCGGATCTGTCCTGAATAGGCCCCTAAGATTCCTCGTTGATACGGGAGCAGCAGTCACCATTGTTAATCAAAGATGTATCCCGTCGACGCATCTCCCTCTGCAACCATACAGAGCCCATATCCGAAGTGCTTCGGGTCATTTTCTCAATGTTGCTGGACAGTCCACTGTACCCTTCGTCATTGACGGGTATAGCTATCCGAACGACGCATTAATTGTTGACTTAGGTGCTACTAATTATGATGGGATCCTGGGACTAGATTTCATGAAGAAATATGCATGAAGAATAAATCTGGATAGTCCTATCTTAACTATAGGAAAAAACCACACCGTAGGGCTAGTAGAAAGCAAAAGCTCTGAACCGGGAGTGGATTTAATTGATTTGGAGCATCTTTCAGAGGACAAAGAAATCAAATTGACCAGAGAAAAAGAAGATACCAGCCAAGATACGAGTAATATTTGTTCGGAAATCCTCTTGGACGAGCCAAACCGTTCGGATATCGAGGATCACCAGATTACGATAAGAAAAGATGAGCAGCAGTTTCAGCCAAAGTTACCAGGGGTAACGGCCATAAGAAATAACCATGTAAATACGGAAAAGAACCTGAATGAACAAAGCGAAGAAGATGAATGGAACCAATTTTGTAGAAATAGACTCTTAGGTCATAACGCAAAGGAAAAAAGGTGCACAGAAACAGGCGATGATAACGGCAGGCGATCAGTAGATCTACGTGGTATTATGAGTGAAAAGACTGGCGTCCAGGGCCGGACCGTAGTTTCCATGCAAAATAGTGAGGAAGATTGTGTTGATATGAACTTTGAGAAAATCTATGTGGAAGAAAATGTTAAGGTTCCCCCATATTCGATCGCGTTGGTTGAGGCAAGAAACGAGCAACTTGCAAGAAAAGAAGTTCTTACAGGAGAAGGTTCTCACGAGCTGATGGTGTTACCAGTGTTGGCGAAAGTTTCCCCGGTGGGTAGGGCCCCAATATTACTATGCAATTTCGGAAGTAATGAGCAAGTGAAAGGTGACCCTGTCCGAGTGGAAGTTCGAGTAGACGAAGATGCAAAATTTGAGAGAGGATCTGGTGCTTTCCCAGCAAATACTGTAGATGAAACTCTCTCGGGTTTCAAGCCGGGTGGTTTCTCACCAATGGATCCGGAGCGGCCCCCAATAGATGCGGAGTGGACACCGAAGGGTGATAAGCAGCCACCAAAGAAGGCGAGGCGGCCGTGGAGAAGGGGAACAAAGCAGCAGCCACAACCCACGAAGCAGCAGCCGCGACCCAAGAAGCAGAAGCCGCGTTCCACGAAGCAGCAGCCACAACCCACGAAGGAGCAGCCGCGACCAACAAAGCAGCAGCCGCGATCCACAAAGCAGCAGAAGCGGAGGTTGGAAAGCCGTAAGAAATTAAGGAGGCTACGAAGAAGCGGTCTTTTCGTCCCCTCGACAGTTCCTGCCTCAACTGGACGGATTCTCAGGAGCGGAGAAGGGGAAAGGGAGACAGCTGCAGCAGCCCTGTGTGATCCTTGGTGTGGTGCTTCTCTCGCGAGCAGACATTAGTGATTGTGATAAGTGAGTGAATTGTTTACTTGTTAGGGTTTGTAGTGTGAAATTCATTCATTCGGGTATAGTGTTTTTTGACCCGTTGCTTAGTATCTTTTTTCTATAATTTGTGTATATAACGGTGTATGAACAATCTCAGTGATAGTAAGACGGTGGACTATTTGTGCCTTACCAAACACCACGTTTTGCGGACATGAGAGAGCTGAATATTATTATTATTATTATTTATTTTTTGAGCCTGAATGTTGTTTACTTTTTACTTTTGTACTGTGATTGTTTTTTTTGCCAAATATTCCGGAACTGGTCCCCTCTCTTCTCCACCACCGGGTCTCAACTGCCATGGGGGTGATGTCGGGAGTAAGGGTAAAGCCACGCGCTGGTCACGTGTATCGCAGCCAGTGCGTCTCCTTGCAACGCCGTCTCCCCCCCTCCACTCGGGTTAACCCTGATACAATGTATGACAGTCGGTGCAACTCCTAACAATGTAATCGTTCCCCAGAGTATAAAAGGGCCATGCCAAGAGACGAGAGGAGGCACTATCACTGTGCCCTTCGGTACGCCCGCTCGACCTGTAGCAGGATCGGCCAGTAGGACCGCCCAGCATTCCGGACTATTAGGCTACTCAAGTAAGATAATAAATGTATTTCTTGGCCAACCTCGACTGTTTCATTATGTCATTACGACAAGAAATCATCAGGAAAAAATGCAAAAATTTGACATTTTTCACAAAAATTCAAAACTTTGACTAAACTTCGCAGCCTCAGGACATAATCCGATCGCGTTGAAAATATTTAAACGTTATAAGTACCACCGACCAAAAACATTAAGCATTAGCCGTTGATGGATTTCGAAAAAAAAAAGTTTTTTCGATCCAGGACTCAGGAAAAATCACAAAGAAAAAAGAGTTTAAAAAGGTATAACGGGGCCGGGAAACGAACCCGGGATCTTCCTCTATCCGGGAAGCTGCCTTTACCATCTTGCCCTTGCGCACAAAATCCCCAAAACGCCTTGTTAAAATGTTCTGGTCGGGTAGTCTAGATGGTTAAGACAGCTTCCTGGATAGAGGAAGATCCCGGGTTCGATTCCCGGCCCCGTCAGACCTTTTTCACGTCCGTTTTTCAATGGAATTGTTACAGAACAACAAGTTTAAGGTGACGCGAAATTTTATTTTCATTTGTTAAAAATATTGTATTTGTTCAAAACTAACAACTCATCCATCAGAATTAATGAAATGCGGCATTTCTAAATAATTAATTTTTTTTAATTACATTCAAAGTAATTTATAAATAAGTTTATTTATCCCGAAATCGCATTATCTAAGGAATGTGGAAATTATTGTGTATCAGAAACCATATGAAATAACATTTACAACTTAAAATATTATTGACTTAAAATTCATCCTCAATTTCTCATACTACCTTAATCATAGATTATATCCGTCATTCAATAATTGCAGATTCTTGAATCAGAGATTGCTTGGTGACTATAAACACTTGTTCGAAATAATCATAGATTCGAGAATAATCACCGATTCCTGAATCTACGATTATTCGGCAAATAAGTATGCGACTGCGCCCGAAACACACACTTCCGACGACATTTACTTACGATGTAAACACCAACTCTTGAACTTGGCTTTATTATTCCGCAAAGTGTTATTATTTTATTTATTTATTTATTAACAAACATCAAGATACAGCACGAAGCCAATTACTGCCGATGATTAACAATAATAATAAAGAACGAAATAACAATAAAATCGTGAAAAATCAACAAATTAAACACATAATAAAGTAACAAATGAATATGAGCATACAAAAAATATCATAGAAAATTGTATTTTTCCACGTCAAACTCGCGGAATCATATTCTGGATATCCACACCATACATTGGTGTGGATTCCTGTCCCTTTGTCGCGCTTTCTAATTAAGGATTTTCTCCTGAGGTGTGAATCTATCTTTTCCTCAAAACATCCCAGTCTCCCTGACCTGTGTTACGTCATGGGTGCATTTTTCTCCTCACAGGCTCTCTATTTTGGCTGAATCTCGAAAACCACTGCGCCGATCTAATACACATTTTACGAAGCTCACAGTTAATATGTATTTATAAAAATATGGAAACAATTAAAAGGGAAGACTCCGTAATCACCGGCGAAGACTGAAAAAATAACAAAATTTTGAAACATATAAACTGCGTACGTCTTCCCGTTTACCGATTTAAATAATATTTACCACAGTTAATACCAAATGGAACAACTTTAGAGGGCGTCCCAAAAGAAATTCTAAAAAATTGTTTTCCTTAATAAATAAGGACCGCGAGTGACAAACAACACTATCAACGTGATTGGTCGTATACTAATAATAGTTACGCTACCCTGTGGGAAGCCAACCAAGTTGGAACCATCAACTCGTTCTCTATCCGTAAGAATATATTTCATCCAATGCCTGCATTGCAACTTCAAATTTGTACAGCAATTCCAATCGGATATCGAAAGTCTTCAAAAGTGAAGAAGGAACGAAAACCGTGTCGATTCCTAATTATGAAATTGGACGTTTCAAGAGTTTTTAAGTAAAATGATTTCTTAGTTCGCCAAAAAACGCAAAATATACAGAAATGTTACGGGTGTTGATTAGACAGTAGGGCGGGTGGTTTTTTCTCTTTATTTCTGATAGAAATGTAATACCCGGCAATAGTGGCTCGCAAAAATTATATAATTTTCTTTCCAAATCATATACAATCTTTTGTAAGATTTTTTGTCTCGAAATTTTAAAATTCCGAAAAGAAACGAAAATTGCCAAAACTTCGGTTCCAAATAATTAATTCTAAAACGAATAATTTTTCGATAAAGATATGCGAATTGCCGTGGCCGGAGAATCGGTCCGGGGAGAATTCGTCCGCGGGGAATTGATCTCCCGACAGATTGGTACGCGGGGAATTGATCCCCCGCGCTGATCTTATTCAGTCTTATGTTAATAACTACTGTTATTGAGACTTATGTTAATCTACACGCACTGGTTATTGGTTAATGTTATAAATAAATTAACCGGGGGGGTTGGGTTGGTCAGCGCGGGGACGAATTCTCCGCGTACGAATTCCCCCCGGACCAATTCACCGGGCGCCGCCATTTGCAACGAAAACTGCCACTTGCAAGCATCAATATGCCAATTACATGTATGTGGTGCCTCCTACGGGAACAGAATTGGAGGAAAATTCATTAAGATTAATCTCTTTTGTAACTTCGTCTATTCCTTCGCTTTTTCATTACGTTTAATATCTTATATGTTCTATAAATATTATTATTATATTTTCGAGTACAAAATGACCCAAAGTGATGAGATAGGGAAGGAATAAACACCAATACTTGCTGGAAGGATACTTCGAATATTGCAGGAATTGCGTAGAAAACCAATGGGAATGGAATAGCAGTTCATTGTCAGGCAGAAGACAAAATCCATTTCACTGGTTTTCTAGTTAATTCTTCCACAAGAATCATTGACTTTAAATTGACGGCCGTAAGAAGATTCAGACAATCGAGCATTTATGTTTTTGATGCCGCAAAATCCGTGAAATTCGTAAATATTTTTAATCTCGGCAGGATAGAGCATTCAAAACCACGTAGGAAGACTTATATATAAAAATGTGCGTTAGTTCCACGTCAGCGAAATTCTCGCATTTCCGGCGGTTTCAAAACTTTTGTTGAATTCCTTTTCGATAATCCCGCCGTATGGACATTTCATATACGCTGCGTTTGGTCTCGACGCCATTTGCATACTAATGAAAAGGGAATGCGCTATTTCGTTAGAGGACCACCTGAAAGAAACGGCCAGAGACATTTGCTAAGACCATTACTGTAAAGGTATATTATCAAATGGCTTTTAATCGTTTGTATCTATTTTGTGCAGACAGCTTCTAGCTATAGGGAACTTGATGCTTGCTTTAGGCTAAAGCACTGGTATTCTTCGACCAACCGTTTACTCGCAACAGTATTGTATTCGCAAAAAAATTCGACCCCCAGATTTTGACGGAAATAGATATTTTGGGGCCCATAGAGTAGGTTTTCGCTATTTTCACGAATATGTGTCTGTGGTGAAAAAATGGTGGGCGCTCTATCTTAAAAAGCAATTATCCGATCATTTTCAAAATTCATATTTAGTATTTTCCTAACAATGCCATGAGTTGATTAGCTTTTCATGAATATCGCTTAACCGGAAGTTGCGGTTTATCCGGAACAAAAGTTTGTTTCTTAAATATCCCTGTCAGAATGCAATGTACGTATATACAATTATTTACAAAACTTATAGATAATGTACTATACTACAACTTCTGTATGAAATATTTTTTCGTAACACTGATTGTTTAGGAGTTATTCTTGAATAATGGTTAACAGGAAGTTGTTGTTTATCCAGAAATGGAAGTTTTTCATTCATATCCCTGTCAGAATGCAATGCAGGTATATACAATTATGTACCGAAGTTATAGATAACGTATTTTACTACAACTTTTGTATGAATCATTTTCCTGTAACACTTATTGTTTTGGAGTTATTATATATTACCGGCATAGGCTTCTGTTTTCAATAAATATGGAGAAAGTCATGTGTTGGCCACATCAGTTTTTTTGGTGGTGGAATAACCCTCTCCCTTGCAGGGGATACGAATTCTAACCACAAGCGTCATTGCTTTGAAATTTATACCTTGTACCGGCCGCAACCGCCTGAATTATTCAGACTTTGACCTTCACTATCATGGGTTCGATGACAGAAAGCCCCAAAATCTTGATTTTTTCCGTAATAATGCATTGTATGGATTTTCATAGTTATTTTTGAGGCAATTCCTACGTAAAAATTGCGCCTTTTGTTCTTTTTTCCCGTTTGAAATTTCATTTGCAAACGTAAATCGGCAGCTTTTAACTAGGTAGCAGATAACTTTGAAGTCCAGACAAGTACCAAAAGAATTGAAATTAAATGAGGATTCTTATTTTCGTGTTCTTATATCGTTTCCGATTCTAAATTACGAGAATTATGGCAAAATGAACAAAGAGATCGTAAATTCTTTTCGTAGTAAAGAAATAGTTCCCCTGACAACTAAGGCGATCCAGGCTCAGCCTCATTTGAATCCACGGAGATTTCAAGGTATTTAATGGTACGGGGTTATGTCAGTACATATGAAAAAGAGATAATTTACTGAGATGTTAACATATGCAAAATATGATACATAAATAGCAGGGTCTGAAAAAAGGGATGTCACTGAATGTCCGAAGCCTGGTTGGTGTAAATGTTCCCTTTTGAAATGCATCGATCTTTAAAATGTTACTCAGCCTCTTCCAGATAACATGGAAACAATGAACATGTGAAAAGAGGAGATAAATCATATAAGAAGTTTCCCTGAAGACTCGTGGCAGAGCACCATTTAAATTTCTTTATACATCTTAAATGAGGATGACGAAAACTTATTTTAGGATCTTCCCTTCACTTCTAGCTAAGGATTGATTAAGTGTTTACGCATGAGAACGAAGGTAATGAGTATGGTACATAAGCACAGTTGATCCTTCCTTCGACGCCAACTGTATTTTAGGAAATATTTCAAACAGGTGCCCCAACAAGTAGCGATGGCTCCTCTTACCCATCCCACCTTACGTGTCTTTTTACTTCCTCCATAAACGAAGTATAGAGAAAGTATTGTTTTCATGAAAAAAATCGACTTCGAGATTTCAACGGAAACACATGTTTTTGGGTCCCTAGAACACGTTTTGACCATTTTTGGAATGATGTCTGTGTGTATGCGTGTGTGTATGTATGTATGTATCAATACCAAAATTCGTATATAGTACTGTGGTGTGTGCTGTCAGAGTTGATTAGTTTTTGGAGTAAATCGGTTAACCGAAAGTCGAGCTTCATTCATCAAAGCTCATTTCCGGTTTTCACAATATCTCCGTAAATATGATATATAGGTAAATTGTATACCTTATAAAAGTTTTATATAATGTAATTTACTATAACTTTTGTATTTAACATATTTTTGTATCACCGGTTGATTAGGAGTTATTCGTGAAATACCGATAAAAGTAGCTTTTATGTACTTTGTGGGCGATCTAACATGAAAACTATTAGTCGGATCGACACCAAATTTCATATATAGTATTTTGGTTGGTGTTGTTAGAGTTGATTAGTTTTTGGAGTAAATCGGTTAACCGGAAGTCGAGCTTGATTCTTCAAAGCTCATTTCCGGTTTTCAAAATATCTCTAGAAATATGATATAAAGGTATATACTATTATTTATAAACATTTTAGAAAATAAAATTTTCAATAACTTTCGTTTGAAACATATTTTCGTATCACCGGTTGATTAGGAGTTATTCAGGAAATACTGATAAACCGGAAGTTGCTGATTATATACTTCGTGGGCGCTCTGGGCTGTATGGGCGAAAGGCCAATTTCATCGTTTTTCACCGATCATGTCCCGAAAAACATTTATAATGTTTGTGACGTCAAAGATAATAATATATAAACAAATCTCTCATCTTCCAAGTTTAGATGGAATATAGAGTTCGAAATTACTGTCGTAGATAAATATTTACATTTTATACATGGAGAAAGTCATGTGCTGACCACATCAGATGTTTTCATTCGTTTTTGAGTTACGATTTTTTTTCGTATTTTTTGAAAAAACATTTAGGACATTTTTCGCCAGGCCACAACAAGAATCACCCATGCATAACACATCTACACTAATAAACATCGTGATTGACGATTAAAATCACTTAAAAGACATTTATCTTTCGATAATGAAGAAAAAAAATACAATTTTCCACACTTTAATTTTACTGACGACCGGTTCTGACAGAAAAGTTCTCACCAGTGCTCTGCGGGTTGCGTTATTTTTGGCTTCTCATTTCTGCCCCCTGCGGACACTCTCTTGAGAAACATTTTGGATTACGAGTATCGTTAGGAAATACATTGAAAATTCAGACTAATCAAACGCTACTGGTACAGATGTTTCTTAATATACGTCTTTAGATCTATGAACATAATTAAAACGTTATCAAGATCGGGTTGAAAAAATCATACGATATTTATAAAATAAAATCAATGTGCTCGGCAGTAATTTCGTAAATGCAATCTTGGTGAGAGACTTCGTATCCTTCCGCATAATTTATTACCTCTTTCGCTAAGAGGCATTGTGTGTTCTTTTCTCCTTCTTACCTACGCATTTATCAATATAACTTTAATTATCCCTACCATTATAACTATTATATAATATTTAATAGTGCATAATTAATAAAATTATAGTAATTTATGAATCTTTAAGGCCTCCATTACTTAAATCGCATTTCCAAAAGCTCCTTATTTTCCGTCTACTCTTCTTCTTTCTTTTCCGGTAAATGACATCCGTAGTCAACCACCAATGAAATTTACCCAACAATATTGGTCAGCGATAATGCATCTAGTGATATACCTGCTTGTATTTTTTTCCATCTGTGTTTTCGCGGTTTTTTTCGCTCCCCTTCTTGTGTTAGCGTTTCCCCGGTTTTACGCCTTCAGCCGAGGAGTTTTTCCCCACATCACAATTCTTCCATTTTTTACCTCTTCTTTCTATTTATATGGATATATATAATAGATATATATTTTTGTTTTTCCACCTTTTTTTGTAATTAACATTAGTTACTCTTAATGGTTAGGTGTAAGAGAGGCCCTAATGAGCCTCGCCGAATAAAGAGTTTTTATTATTATTTTTTATTACCGCTAGGAAAGGGAATATTTTTGGAGACGAATGCATTTTGGCAAAAATTGTTGGTAAACAGATAAGTTTATTCTTTGAATTTTATAAATTACCCCTGACAGGGGAGTATCAATACAGGTCCATTTGAATGAATACTGCGCGTGGGAGAGTCCGACATGTCCAGTTTGGATCACGCAACAGGTGGAATCATGAAGTTAGAAGAGTGCGAACTTTTAAACGCATTTTTGACTGAGAAATCGATGAATTTCCCACGATTTTATCGTATTTAGCGGGACAACAGCGATCCCGAAAATATATTTTCGAATTAATTGGGAAATACGCTTAACTTTCACAACCTAGAGCGCCAATGCATTTAGAAATCCTGTAAGGAAATTCTGCTGGTCATAAAGAAACAGGTGAACGTGAAAACATTTTCTTTTTGGATATCTTTCTCTATCAATCGTCCATCTTTACCAATCTCCTCACATCAACCCGCTCTAAAACAACGTTCCATCCGTGGTGTGCCTATTGGTCACGTGCTCTTTCGAACCGAACTGCTAAAATCACCGGGGTAGTATTTCTATCTCCCTCTAGCGTCCAAAAGTGAAGCCGGGGGTAAAGGGTCAGATTGCGCATTTAGCCATGCTGGGTTGCACTTTTCGTATCTCCCTATACCAATACATTGTTTTTTCGTGATTTTCCATCTTTTATACAGAGTTATTAAGGTTTGATCGAGTGAGTCGAACGTTTTGGAACACAAAATGTAGTTTGAGCAATGCGTAACACGAAGCAATTTTGTTATTTTCGCGTTTCTAAAGGTTTTATAGGTAAATAAGCAGTGGCTTGTTTCTGCCTGCAGCATGGTCAATTGCTGTGTATCAGAACAGCTGCCCCCACAAAATGTTCCGAACTAGAATCTATGCATCTTCCTTCATTTTATTATTTCATTCATTATCTGAAATCTATGAAGCAGAACGAACGTCAGTATTCATCCACGGCGTTTTAATGAACATTTCATTGTGCTCTCTGCTGCACCTGCAGGTCTTGCATGGTATAAAAGTTCTCGTATTCGTCATTTTAAAAACATCTACTGCATTGAGCCCCTATTATGAATTAGAATAAACATTTGCACAGGCGGAAAATCTCTAACTACCCTGATAAGCTATTATAATGTATGATGGAGTAGCTTTATTTCATTGCGGTAAAACGACTATTAAGGAATTTTATGCCGTACTTGGTATTGATCAATGAAAAACTATGACGAATTAATGCATTATAATATATATTAAATTAACATTATAATAATCAACGAGGTTTTCATACAGTTTGCGGGAGGTTGGCAGATGATTCGTTTTCTATATCGCTCTAGCAGACGAAACCGGCATCCGAGAAGTTTACATTTCAAGGGTGTTTTATTTTCCATGATGAAAAGAATCAAGAGGACTTTGAGAAAAAAATCGAACATGATCGTTAAGTGAAAGGTTCATTTAAACTATCTGAGTCCATGTCATAGGATAGACAAGCTCCAGAGTACCGTATGAGAGGAAAATAAAACCCCAAAAATAACGTAGTTAAAGGGGAACCGGAGAAAAGTTCTCACCAGTGCTCTGCGGGCTGCGTTTTTTTGGCTTCACTTTTCTTCCGTTAGACTTCCCCTGTGGTTAAAATAAAGATTCATACCTCTTTAACAATTACAACTGAGAGGCATATGATAAAGTATAAGTGATTAAAAGTGCCGGTTAATGGTAGCTGAGCGGGGTTTTAACCTTCACTTTTTTTCAGGTACAAATTTCGAGGGTCGCCATCCTAATCCGGACCCTTGCCTCAGCTCGGGAGCACCCGCCTGTCACAGCAGGGGGGACCATAAAAAACTGACCGCGTGGAATACGATTTAAGAAGTTATAAACAATTCAAATGAGCAACAATTTATTATCTTCGTCGTCTCACTCGTCCTAAGAGATATACAAGCGTCTTTTGATCGACGTTATACGATGAAAATCAAGATTTTTCGTGATTTTGCAAGAAATTACCCGCTGGCACACGGCTACGTTTCCGTTGGGTTAGGGGTAGGAGGGAGGGATTTCTAGCAATAATCTAGAAATCCACCCCCCAACCCTACCCCCGTTGAGCTATTTAAAACACCCGCCTATCTGACTGAGCAACGTTGCCGTATGTAAAAGGGTAATTTCTTGCAAAATCACGAAAAATCTTAATTTTCATCGGCTGTTGAAGAATCTCGTTGTTATGGAAGACTGGAACGAATTAGTTCGAACATTTTGTGCTTTTTTATTCATTCCTTTCCAATTCGCTTCAAAAAATCATCGAGTCTCTTAACACCTACATATAAGATATCTATTCCGCGAGCCGCCAGAGGCGTATGGCAAGGGGTGTAATACACCACCATTATTCATTCCTCCCTATTAGCATTTCTAATAGCCTGGGGAAAAAAGACCAAAAGTAATTATCCGTCCTTGCTATTACTTCCCTATAACGCTTCGTCGATGCATCTCGAAGATCGCGTTCGCTCCTTACTGGCACTAATATTTCATGAAATCTAGATGATCAGGCGTTACCTTGTGGAAAGCCATTTAGGTAATGAAGAAAAACACTGTAAATTTTCCACACTTTTATTTTGCTTAAGTCCGGTTTCGCTACCGGAGTAGCATCTTCTGATCGTAAGCAAAATAAAAGTGTGGAAAATGCACAGTGTTATTTCTTCATTATTAATATTTCACTTACTTCGACTATAAATTCTGAACGAATGAACTTTTCAAAAGGTTTCCGACGATATTCAGATCTTCTGTAGTGAATTCCAACCGAGGGACTCTATCATTGCCGTAACGCTGCTATCAAACCTGAAATCCCCGCAAACGAATCGGGCTGCTCTACGCTGGACCATCTCTAAATCTGAGACTGAAGCTTCTTCGTGTGGGTCCCAAACCGCACAGCAATATTCTAGACTCGGACGAATAAGAGAAAAGTAAGCTATTTCTTTGACTCTAAATGACTCCACCTAATCTTACAGGGTCTGTCCCAATAATAAGTTGGATGAATCCGAAAAAAAATATATTACAGATAAAAGTTCAAATGACTAAGCATCTTCAAAGTAGCACTCTTGTGCGTCGGAACACCATTCCCCAACGTTTCTGCCAGTCGCGGCATGCTTTCTGGAAGGCGTGAACGTGGACCTCCTTCAGACACCTCGTCACGGCTTCTTCGACACCTTCCAGCATCTCAAAATGGTGGCCCTTTAAGCTCATCTTTATTTGTGGGAACAAAAAGAAGTTCGTTCGTGCCAGGTCAGGACTGTACGGTGGCTGGGGTATCTGGACAGGAACTTGGTCACAATGAAGGCAATTTGAGACGGCACGTTGTCGTGGTGCAGACATCAGTTGCCAGCCATCTCCTTCCTGATGTGTAGCACTCTTCTTCGGAGCCTTTCGAGGACTTCCACGAAAAATTTACTGTTAACTGTTTGTCCCTGTGGCACAAACTCTGAGTGGAGCATCTCCCTCATTAGGGATTAGTTCATCCTTGCCATTTTTGGCCGCGGGGTAGACTTCGTGTGCCACTCTGCACTGTGACTTTTGGACTCAGGGTCGTACTCAAACACCCATGTTAATTGGGACATTGTATCATTCCCATAAGCTTGCTTAAGCGTGGTAACGGTCTCAGAACCCGATATTCCAAGCTTAACGCAAAATTTAATCGTATATCGCTGTTCCGTCAAACGTGGCATCTTGAAGTTATGACGCATCACTCGAACAGGGGTTCACATTAACAGTGATACGCACTGTGCAATGGCGAGGATAGCGTTACTTTACCAAGACCCCCCAGCACCTTTCCCACCACCGATCGCGCCACTCCAGCCGTCCAGGTCGGCGGGAAGAAATCATTCAACTTACTTCTGGGATAGACCCTGTATAACGGAGGACATATCGTATCTTACGCCCTTTCTCAGCCATCGAAAGATTATTTTCGAATTAATGCCGCATATTCCAACAAACCTTCCAAAGCAAGTAATAATTTGCGTAATTTCCAAGGAAGGAAAACTTAGGGAAATGAAGGTTAGGGACCGTGGAAGTTTGCACTCAGTCCGTGTTATGGTCAATTGACATCTGAGGATTCGTTTGACTGAAAATGCAGTAGTTAATAACAAGGAAGAATCTGAAATTCATGCTCACGAATGAATACATCTCCAAAACGAAGCAGAAACGAAGGCGTTCATCAAATCGTTCTTCTAATACTCTCCAGTGAATTTCAAGTTTTTCATTTCAAGCATTTCAATTTATCTATCTGTGTATTGTCGAAGTCTGTATTCAATATAAACTTGGAAGATATATTAGGGATTGATTTATATTACATTAACTTTTACGTCACAAATACTTTAAATAATTTTTTTGGAACATGTTCGATGAAAAATGGTGAAATCAGCCTTTTGAGTCTACTACAAGCACCAATATAGGATGATACACAAAACTGATTATACATCCAACTCAATATAATGGGAAACGAAATCAAAATACGAACGATGAGCAAAATAACACACGAACAACACAAACGATTAACAAGAATAAAAACCACACACTTAAATAGTGAAAACTTAAAAAGTAACAGAGAATGACAAATATTATTAATAAACATAAAAGAAAACAAATAAAGAAGACAACTGGACTAAAGAAAGCAAATAAGAAAACCTTATCAATCAGCAAGAGTGTGAGCGAAAGACGCTTTGCATTGCATTCTTTGCAATGTAAA
The DNA here is from genome assembly GCA_947579665.1 of Sympetrum striolatum. Taxonomy (NCBI): domain Eukaryota; kingdom Metazoa; phylum Arthropoda; class Insecta; order Odonata; family Libellulidae; genus Sympetrum; species Sympetrum striolatum. The sequence continues at coordinate 1,914,666 of OX388345.1, read as the reverse complement.
CACACCCATAGTTAAGAAATTTTTTGTTATTGTTAAGAGTTATCAATTACGGCACGAAACAATTATAATTGAATAATTATTTTAAAAAAGACGAGTGTTTTAAATTTAAAATCAACTTACAAATAAAACTTTGAAGAACTATAGTAATCATGTTGTATGTAATATATTATGAAATGGCATAAATGAAAACGGCACTTTAACGTAAATATGTCGCAACTAGCTGAAGTGCCCGTTGATTCTCAACGGGGATGACAAATTTCATAAATAGCAGTGTAACAACCTTGATCGTAACTAATACTTCATAATTGTTGATAGATAGGAAATACCAGACATTCTTATTCAATATACCAAGAAATATAAGTTACAATGAAGTCTACAAAGCCGCATCAACTCAATATTCAATATACTCTTGGCTATGATTATCATTTTGTACAAATGTTTCTCTGTAATCTTTGTTGAGAGTCATGTATGGTTTACAGTTGTTGTATTGACTTTTATCTAGTCATTTTGGATATTATGATAATTTTAATGTTATTATGATAATTTCTTAAATGTGATACAGCTAGCAGGGATATTTCTAGTACTGTTTTTATGTATTAGCCGTAGGCTATTTGTTTATAAATAAATAAATAAAAATATATTCCACTGAGACAATATAAATATATATTCTAAGATCACATTAGGATAAGCATAGCTACGTTTAAAGCTACATCTTCATACAGGTACAAGAGGACAAGTGAATCAAGCATTAAACGTAAATGACAGAAATAAATTACATTTCACTCAAATAAACAAAGATGAATATTCTATACGGAAAGTAAATGGAGCTGACTCGTATCTCAATCTTAAAATGTGTAACATAAACACGAACCACAAAAGTAATGGCAATGTCAAAATAGAAACAAAAAATTAACTCCATTCACATAAATAGCTAAATATACATTATTGCAAATAAATTAGAATTAGTACTTAATTCAGAAGAATATATATTCAATACATCCGCAACTTACCAGGATATTTATACGCAGCCCGTTGAATTGATCGAGAAAAATCAATTATTGGTAAACCACAAATATAAAACTCATTTAATTTACGAAAAAGACGGTAAACAATTATGTTGCTATAAATAAAACTTGGTTGCTACAGACTCGTCAACAAAATTCGAAATTTCAAAAATTGTCCACGTTTTCTTATGGAATTACGCTTGAGCTCGGAATCAACAATCGCCTTGATCGTTAAGGGAATGCTTTGTTTACTACATGAAAATTCAGTCGAATTTTTCGTACATTTCATCAAAATTCTCGCAATTTCGAATCGCAAACGATATACCACGACCAAAATAAGAATTTTCATTCTATCGCTCTTCTTTTAACGCTAGTTTTGATTTCCTACGACTGTTTTTTCTAATTTAGTTTTGCAAAAGAAATGAACAATGCATCGAAAAAAATGAACTTTACGTGTATTTTTTATGCAAATTGTTTTACTCGTCTGGGTTCGAACCGTGGACTTTAGGCAAATATTAAATAGCACTTTATCATCGCCGGAAAAACTTTTAATGATGTTAAAAGTTTGTGCGACGTCTAGTTTTCGAGATTATCTGGAATATACATACATACAAACAAACATACAGGCATTTTTATAGATATACTAGCTGAAGTGCCCGTTGATTCTCAACGGGGATGTTACATTTCATAAACATCATGATCGTAACACATACTTCACAATATTTGATAGATAGCAAATACCAGACTTTTCAATCCAAAATATCAATAAATTTAAGTTACAATGAAGTGTACGAAGCCGCACCAACTCAATATTCAATCTCAAATAATCTGAATTAAAAATATCTCCAACTGAGGCAATATAAAGATATATTGTAATATCACATTAAGATAATAGGTATCACGTTTAAAGAGAAATTTTCAGACAGGTACAGGGGTACTAATGAATCAAACCTAAATGACAGAAATAAATTATATATCGCTCTAATAAGCACCGATGAATATACTTTGCGGAAGGTAAGTGTATTATGGAGCTGACTTGCTTCTCAATTTTAATACGTGCAACATATACACGGAAGACAAATAACACAAAAGTTATCGCAATATAAAAATAGGAACAAAAATTAAACACCAATAACAGAAGGATAGTAAATGAATATGGAGTGGAAGCACTTAAAAGCAACGATTAAATCAATTTTTACATTCTGCATATAACAAAATAAAATTTCTTTACCTTTTTGGTCTATCATACGATGCAGGAGGTTTGCTACAAATTTACAACTCGCCGTTCGACTCTTCAAAGATTACAAACACCGAATCTGGGAAATCTTTACGTTCTTCGCTAACTCCATTTCCGTAAATCGCTAAATATACATCATTGCAAATAGTTTAGATTTAATACTTAATTCAGAAGATTATATATTTAATACATCCGCAACTTACCAAGATATTTATACGCAGCTCGTTGAATTGTTCGAGAAAAATCATTTTTTGGTTAACCACAAATATAAAACTCATTTATTTTACGAAAAAGACGGTAAACAATTATGTTGCTATAAATAAAACTTGGTTGCTACAGACTCGTCAACAAAATTCGAAATTTTAAAAATTTTCCGCGTCTTCTTATGAAATTACGCTTGAGCTCGGAATCAACAATCGCTTTGATCGTCAAGGGAATGGGTTTGTTTACAACATGGAAATTTAGATGAAATTTTCGTATATTTTATCAAAATTCTCGCAATTTCGAATCGAGAACGATATTCCGCGACCAAAATAAGAATCTTTAATCTATTTCCATTCTTTTGATGCTAGTTTCGACATCCTACGACTGTTCTTTCTAATTTAGTTTTGCAAAAGAAATGAACCATGCAACGAAATAAAAGAACTATACGTGTATTTCTTATGCAAACTGTTTTACTCGTCTGGATTCGAACCGTGGACTTTAGGCAAATTAAAAGTACCACTTGATCATCCCAGGGAATACATTTAATGATGTTAAAAGTTTGAACATTGTGCGACATCTAGTTTTCGAGATTATCTGGAACATACAAACATACAAACAAACATCCATTTTTATATATATACTAGCAGAAGTACCCGTTGATTCTCAACGGGGATTTTTAATTTCATGAATATCAGTGTAATAACCTTGATCGTAACAAATTCTTCATAATTGTTGTTAAATAGCGAATACCAGACTTTCGAAACCAATATACCAAGAAATGTAAGTCACAATTAAGTCTACAAATCCACTCTAACTCAACATTCAATTTTACGCAGGTTGATGATCTTTTCCGTGACAATGTGTCAAAATGTATCTACATATGAAAGTGAGGCTTACATATAGCTTCTTCTCCCTTGGCTTACATCTTCTTTATATCTAAAGGCAGGTTCTAGTATCTGAATGAGCTTTTCGGTAACAATGTATGAAAATGTATCTACGTATGAAAAGGGGCATACATAATAGCTTCTTCCCCTCTGACTTTTATCTCCTAAAGGAGCAATTTTCTTCTTTCTACGCCGACTGAAGCCGCAAACTTTCGACTGGTCATCATTGAGAGGGTATCGTCAGTAACTGAATAAGTGTAATTCCGAGAATGGACAAAGACGTCATTGTTGTATTTCTTACGTGAAGAAAAAACTATAGACATTAAATAAGAAATGGCGTATCATGGAACCAGAAGGTATGTTTCATTGTTTTATCTTGGCTATACTTATAACATGAGGTTGTTAGTGAGAATTCGTGACTCGTATAAAATGTAGTGGTATGTTAATTAATGCCCAAAAACGTAGTCGTAGATCTTGGGAATGATTAAATGCAAGACACAGCGCCATTTTAGGATGAAACGATAAAAGCCATGACAATAGAGGGACAACTTTACCGAAATCAGTCTGTGGAGCTATGCTCGTAAGTCGAAATTCATTATATGATAAGTGCATTGGGTTAAGTGAGCAGAAAAGTATTTGATTAAAAACCTAATAAATATTTGCAATTATTTTATAGCTGAAAATATTTTCGATCGAATAATAACATTGGCAGTCTCACTCAGAAATATGTCAGGAAAGTTCCTTTTGGATCCAAGTGATAAGGCTTCGAAAAATGCTAGTTTGATCTCGGTAAACACTTTGCCGATATGTCTGTGTACGGGACTTGGTTAAGATTTTTAGATTTATGTACTCTGCGAGTGACGTATGGCTGGGGAAAATATTAGCAGTGTAAATGATCTGATATATTAATTCCTTCTCCAGTAACTAATGAAAAACTTCTAAAATAAATTATTTCCTGGACCCACAAAATATATTCAGCGTAGAATCTTCACAGTAATCAATAAATACAGACACCACCTACCTCCGTTGAGAAGGTGCATAGTGGCTTAAGTAAATTTACATTTTGTGGTTATCTGTATAGTTTCTTATCCCGAAAACAAACTTATGTTCAAGATGTTTAAGAATTATAACCTATTCTTCGGCTGAGGTCAAATTAATAAATTTCAGCGTACAGTATGTTAAATATGTATTGTCATTTGGGTTAGCTGTTTTCAATATCAGAGTTTTATTTCGACATGGCACTCCGTCCAGTAAACACCTAAGTAAATCATACTATATATTCATAACGAAATGCATAAATCAGTAAGTTGATCACGATGCTCGTAATTACAATTGAACGTTTATATTGCTACTGCAGCTATAATTTACGCAGCATTAGTTATTTCTATACGGTTTCGGAAAAAAACGGAATTTTTCACTTTCAACAATTAACAACACATAAAATCATGCAATTTCATAATATTGAAACTGATAAACAATATGACGAAAAGACAAAGCCATTTATATGAAGATTAAAGTTATAAACAACGCAAAATATACATTACAATACCGGCCATTAATGTTACATAAGTTTTTTAAACGTTTTTACATCTGTTGCAGTAAGAATTTTCAACACAAAATAGCATAGTATTCTAGTGCAGTAGAATAGACTTTATTCATTTGTGATTGAAAAACTGAGAAATGATTTCAAAAACTATTATATTTGTGTCTATGATATCCACAATATACTGCGTTTCAAGTAGGGGTCTCCAAACTTTTCAGCTTTATTAACTATCAAACAGCAGATGCGGCCCGCGGGCAGTAGTTTGGATTTGGATTGAAGTAAGAGATTACCCATTCTACTACAATATCGTAGATTTTTTGCGGTCTACAGATAACTGAAATCCCTTTACCTTTTTAGGCTTTGAGATGTTACTCATTCGCTCCTGACCACTCGTCGCTCAAAATTTAAAAGAAAACAAAGACCGATTAAACATAAGAAATAAGGACGTCCGTAATTTCCGTCAAAACTCAAAAATAATATGAGAGATGTCAACAACTTACCACATTATTATTTTAAATCACTGGAATTGACAGCGAGAATGCAAATTCTATCAACGTACGAATTTCAAAATCGTTTTATTTCACTGAAAATTCAGTTAACAATTACGTTACCATAAATAAAACTCGGTTTTCACAGACGCTTAAAGAAAATTGAAAAAATCAATGAAAAAATTTTCGTACCTTTCAACGTGCGTTTCTTAACAGGATATTGTTTGTCACAAAAAAAATTTAAAATGCCTTTCAATTTTTTCTTCATCATAAATCTTCAACTCTTATTTTCAAAATTTATTTTAACTGGCCATGTTCAGTTTAATCCGCCATGTCTTCTTCTTCTAACACATGAGTTCGGAATCAACAATCGCCTTGATTGTCAAGGGTTTGTTTATAACATGAAAATTTAGACGGAATTTTCGTATATTTTATAAAATTCTTGCAATTTCAAATCGCATATGATATTTCTCAGCCAAAATATCTAAATCTTTATTCTATTTCCCTTGTTTTGAAATATATATATGTATATATTCTTAGATCACATTATGATAAGCAGTACCACGTTTAAAGTTACATTTTCATACAGGTACAAAGGGGCCAAATGAATCAAGCATTAAACGTAAATGACAGAAATAAATTACATTTCACTCAAATAACCAACGATGAATATTCTACTCGGAAAGTAAATGTATTTTGGAACTGACTGGTATCTCAATCTTAAAATGTGTAACATAAACACGAACCACAAAAGTAATCGCAATGTCAAAATAGAAACAAAAATTAAACACCAATAACAGAAGGATAGTAAATGAATATGGAGTGGAAGCACTTTAAAACAACGATTGAATCAATTTTTATATTCTGCATGTAATAAAATAAAATTTCTTCACCTTTTTGGTCTATCATACGATGCTCGAGGTTTGCTACAACTTTACAACTCGCCGTTCAACTCTTCAAAGATTACAAACACCGAATCTGGGAAATCTTTACGTTCTTCTCTAACTCCATTCCCGTCAATCGCTAAATACATCATTGCAAAGAGATTAGATCTAGTACTTAATTCAGAAGAATATACTTCAAAACTTACGCAACGTACCAGGATATTTATACGCAACCAGTTGAATTGATCGACAGAAATCCATTTTCAGTAAACCACTGTTATAAATTTCATTTCATTTTACGAAAAAGACGGTAAACAATTAAGTTGATGTAAATAAAACTTGGTTGCTACAGACTCGTCAACAAAATTCGAATTTAAAAAAAATGATATCGTCAAGGGAATGAGTTGTTTACTACATGGAAATTTAGACAAAATTTTCGTATATTTTATCAAAATTCTCGCAATTTCGAGTCGCAAACGATATTTCACGACCAAAATAAGAATCTTTATTCTATTTCCCTTCTTTTGATGCTAGTTTCGACTTCCTACGACTGTTCTTTCTAATTTAGTTTTGCAAAAGAAACGAATCATGCAACGAAAAAAATGAACTTTACGTGTATTTCTTATGCAAACTGTTTTACTCGTCTGGATTCGAACCGTGGACTTTAGGAAAATTAAAAGTACCACTTGATCATCCCAGGGAATACATTTAATGATGTTAAAAGTTAGAACATCGTGTGACGTCTAGTTTTCGAGATTATCTGGAACATACAAACATACAAACATACAAACATACAAACAAACATCCATTTTTATATATATACTAGCCGAAGTTCCCGTTGATTCTCAACGGGGATGTTACATTTCATAAACACCATAATCGTAACACATACTTGAAATTTGTTGATAGATAGCTTATACCAGACTTTTCAATCCAAAATACCAATAAATTTAAGTTACAATGAATTCTACAAAGCCGCACCAACTCAATATTCAATCTCAAATACTCTGAATGAAAAATATCTCCAACTGAGGCAATATTAAGATGTATTGTAATATTACATTAAGATAATAGGTAACACACGTTTAGAGAAATTTTCAGATAGGTACAGGGGTACTAATGAATCAAACATAAATGACAGAAATAAATTATATATCGCTCTAATAAGCATCGATGAATATACTTTGCGGAAGGTAAGTGTATTGTGGAGCTGAATTGCTTCTCAAACTTACTACGTGCAACATATACACGGAAGACAAATAACACAAAAGTTATCGCAATATCAAAATAGGAACAAAAATTAAACACCAATAACAGAAGTAACATTTCTTTACCTTTTTGGTCTATCATACGATGCTGGAGGTTTGCTACAACTTTACAACTCGCCGTTCAACTCTTCAAAGATTACAAACACCGAATCTGGGAAATCTTTACGTTCTTCGCTAACTCCATTTCCGTAAATCGCTAAAAATACATTATTGCAAATAGATTAGATTTAATACTTAATTCAGAAGAATATATATTAAATACATCCGCAACTTACCAGGATGTTTATACGCAGCCCGTTGAATTGATCGATAAAAATCAATTTTTGGTAAACCACAAATATAAAACTCATTTAATTTACGAAAAAGACGGTAAACAATTATGTTGCTATAAATAAAACTTGGTTGCTACAGACTCGTCAACAAAATTCGAAATTTTAAAAATTTTCCAAGTCTTCTATGGAATTACGCTTGAGCTCGGAATCAACAATCGCCTTGATCGTCAAGGGAATGAGTTGTTTACTACATGGAAATTTAGACAAAATTTTAATATATTTTATCAAAATTCTCGCAATTTCGAATAGCAAACGATATTCCACGACCAAAATAAGAATCTTTATTCTAATTCCCTTCTTTTGATGCTAATTTCGACTTCCTACGATTGTTCTTTCTAATTTATTTTTGCAAATTAAATAAACCATGCAACGAAAAAAATGAACTTTACGTGTATTTCTTATGCAAACTGTTTTACTCGTCTGGGTTCGAACCGTGGACTTTAGGCAAATAAAAATTACCACTGCATCATCGCCGGAAAAACTTTTAATGATGTTAAAAGTTAAAACATTGTGCGACATCTAGTTTTCGAGATTATCTGGAATATACATACATACAAACAAACATACAGGCATTTTTATAGATATACTAGCTGAAGTGCCCGTTGATTCTCAACGGGGATGTTAAATTTCATAAATAGCAGTGTAACAACCTTGATCGTAAGAAATATAATATAATTGTTGATAGATAGAAAATACCAGACATTCTAATTCAATATACCAAGAAATATAAGTAACAATGAAGTCTACAAAGCCGCACCAACTCAATATTCAATCTCATATACTCTGAATGAAAAATATCTTCAACTGAGACGATATAAATATATATTCTAAGATCACAATAGGATAAGCAGGACTACATTTAAAGTTACATCTTCATACAGGTACCAGAGGACAAATGAATCACGCATTAAACGTAAATGACAGAAATAAATTACATTTCACTCAAATAAACAAAGATGAATATTCTATACGGAAAGTAAATGTAGTATTGAGCTGACTCGTATCTCAATTTTAAAATGTGTATCATAAACACGAACCACAAAAGCAATCAAAATGCCAAAATAGAAATAAAGATTCAACACCAATAAAAGAAGGATTGTAAATGAATATGGAGAGGAAGCACTTCAAAACAACAAATAAATCAATTTGTGCATCCTGCATTTAACAAAATAAAATTGCTTTACCTTTTTGGTCTGGTATATGATGTTGGAGATTTACTACAACTTAACAACTCGCCGTTCAACTCATCAAGGATTACAAACTACTAATCTGGAATTCTTTTCGTCCTTCACAAATTCCATTTCCGTAAATTCCTAAATATACATCAATGCAAATAGAGTATATTTAATTCTTAATTCAGAAGAAAATATTCTGAAAATCCTTAACTTACCAGGATATTTATACGCAATAGTTGAATTGATCGATAGAAATCCATTTTCAGTAAACCACTGCTATAAAACTCATTTCATATTACGAAAAAGACGGTAAACAATTACCTAGATATAAATAAAACTTGGTTGCTACAGACTCGTCAACAAAATTCGAATTTTTTTAAATTTTCGTATATTTGTCCGAGAGGTTGTTCAAAGGATATTAATTGTAATGTTTAAATATCATATATAATTATAATTAAATATCATAGATAATAATCTTAAAATCTCGTACTAATATAGTCTATATCTTATTTACAGCTTTAATATTATCTGGGCATTCATTTTCCATGTCTTCTTATGGAGTTACGTTTGAGCTCGGTATCAACAATCGCTTTGATCGTCAAGGGAATGGGTTTGTTTACAACATGGAAATTTAGATGAAATTTTCGTATATTTTATCAAAATTCTCGCAATTTTGAATCGAAAACGATATTCCGCGACCGAAATAAGAATCTTTAATCTATTTCCCTTCTTTTGATGCTAGTTTTGACATCCTACGACTGTTCTTTCTAATTTAGTTTTGCAAAATAAATGAACCATGCAACGAAAAAAAAGAACTTTACGTGTATTTCTTATGCAAACTGTTTTACTCGTCTGGATTCGAACCGTGGACCTTAGGCAAATTAAAAGTACCACTTGATCATCCCAGGGAAAACATTTAATGATGTTAAAAGTTTGAACATTGTGTAACATCTAGTTTTCGAGATTATCTGGAACATACAAACATACAAATATACAAACATACAAACATACAAACAAACATCCATTTTTATATATATATAAGATAAGATAAGATAAGATAAGATAAGATAAGATATAAGATAAGATAAACAGAAAATAGGTTAATTATTATAAATGATGGTTGATATCGAAAAGTTTTACAAATAAAAGTTATAGATAATTATTCATTATTTACTTTAGCAGGTATTGTATGTAATTAAATATCACATTAATGGAGATATTTAGCAAAAAAGGAAATTAGCTTCGAAGAATAAAGCTCGACTTCCGGTCAACCGATTTACTCCAAAAACTAATCAACTCTAACGACAGCAACCAAAGTGCTATATATGAAATTTGGCGTTGATACGACAAATATCTTTTTACGTTACAGCGCCCACAAGCACACACACACACATTCACACAGACATCATTCCGAAAAAGGTCAAAACGTGTTCTAGGGATCCCAAAACGTATTTCCGTTGAAATCTCGAAGTTGATTTTTTCATGAAAACAATACTTTCACTATACAACGTATATGGAAAAAGTAATAACAGCTAACGAAGGCAAAGTGTTTAAATATTTAGAGATTGAAGCGAAGGGAATGAAAGAATCGTGTGATTGAAGACGAGGGTATCAAAGGAGCAAATAATCACAGGATAATTGCGCCCTCAATGGACCTCATGGGAAAAGAGTAGAGAGAGTTTATGTTCTGAAGTGTGGAAAAGATGAGAAAACTTGGGAGATTGAACATACGAAATCTGGAGAAAATAGAAACGGGAAATCGAAAGAAGGAAAGAGAAAATGAGACGCAAAAATGATAAATCCGCTTCTGGGAAACATTCACGACGATCACGATAACCAAAACAAAGTCGCCCACGGCCACGAAGACGTATATTCTTGCAGAAGCCTACCTCCTTTCCTCTCCGTCGACGCCGCCTCCGTCGTCGGCTGCTGCTCCGGCAGCTCCGGGATCGCGACCAGCATGGCGGGGGCTCTACGGGCCGCATCGGCCTCCCTCGGCGGCCCCTCCACGCCGACACTCGCGACAACTTGCTTGGCGGCCACCGCTTCACCCAATTTACGACGTGGCACTCGCAGGATCGAAGCCCTGTCCTTCCGTCCCAAGAGGCCCCATCACAGGGGCCCGGAAGAGGGAAAAAACTCTCCGAAGGTAGAGGGTGTGCCGCAAGTTTATAAACACTAGCTCATTCACACGAGTACGGCGTCTTCGGGGAGATATGACGTACGCATTAGTGACGCGATGGTTTCTAGGCGGATTCCGGTGGCGGAATATTGGCAAATCGAGGAGCCAAAGAGCGTTTATCTCTCCGTTTTATCGCGCCTATTTGAATAAAAAACGAAATCTTATCGCGAAAGAGTATTCCTCGCAGCAAAACGTCCGAGCACAATTCAAGGAAATGACTTCAACAAATCAATTGCTTCCACTCGCCATTTAATCCCAGAGGAACACAAGGTCCATGAAAACCGCTGTAAAAGTACTCTCTCTTCAGAGCGATGTTGGCGGTCTCGAGAACAAACGACGACTGGCCGTAGGGAGGCGCCCCTCCGCCCCCCACTCCCCCCTCACAACCTTGAAAGAGTTGAGGAGCGTTTGTGAAGGCTCTTACAAAACAGACGCGATGGAGAATCCGCCCTCGGTGGGAAAACAAGTGGAAACGCACTGATACAAATAGCATGGACATCGGGGCCCTTGCGCCTTCCGTTTTCCTAGAACCCGGCAAACATGGTTCGGTAAAATGTTTAAATCAATGAAAATGCTGACTTTTCCTCACATTGGGGGCTCTGCATCAGAGCGTATTGCTGCAATGCAAAATTTGACAATCTTCAAAGTCTACGATCACAGGACCAAACACAGCGAAGAAAACGCGCTAATGATACAAATATCCCACAAGGAAAAAACGGGCTTTTATATCGGAAAAGGTAATTGCAGTTTAAAAAGTTTCAGGGGCGCCTCCTTTCTATCTTTTCCAAATATTATCGCATTAAAAGCATAAAATCTGTGGTTTTGGCCTCTTTTATTTCTGCAATATAAAATTCCGTTTTGTTTCGCATTTGCACCTTGTATAATTAGCACGCGTGAAAGCCATCATTTTCAAAAACATATTTGGTAAAAATTACATTGCTTACTAAATGAAACTTCTTTAGGTAACAAAAATAGCTGATCCTAATAGGCAGAGGTGTTTGAAAATGTTTTTTCTGAAATTTGTTGATTTGAAAACCAAATTGTTGTGTTTTGTATTTTTATTATGTTTCCTAAATTTGGTGTTACCAATTTTCACAGTTTCATTTAAGCAAAGGAATAATATTTGGCACACTTTAGCATAAACAGTAAAAGCACTGGAAATATTATTAACTGTAAATTATACAAAATAGTATCAATCCGTTTTCTGATGTCATCCCACAATGCATTGCTCGTACATACATACATTGTTGTAAACGTGCGAGTAATCGTTGAAACAACTGCGCCTTTTGCTGAACATGTATTTCAGACAGAAATTTTGTCTTGTGAATTTATTGCAAAAGATCAAAGCTGAATTCGCGTAAGCGAAGATGTCGATCGAAAATATGACAAAAAATACGTAAATAATACAATTATATACTGTACATTTATTTCAATCAAACCAAAATTATATTCTCCTCTCTTAAAATAGATGAATGAAGCGAAAATCACCAAAATCCGCGGTGCCTATTAAAACTGTCGAAATTAGCGTTATTTCGCTAAATCAGCCTAAATTCGCTTTATTAGTAGGTTTTATCGCTTATTGCGAAAAATAAAAAGGCATCTACTAACAGGATTTTGAACGCTGAATATTAAAATGGTTTATACCTATCACCTAGATTCCGGGAAATCCGGAAAAAGCCAAAAATTCCGGGTTTTCCGATATTTATCTGCTGTTCGTAGAAAAACATGCGCTGATCCTAACGAATAAAAAACCAATGCACTGGTTCAGAGCCCAAAGATAAAAAAAAAGCAATTTTTTCATAAAATTCGAGTTTGCGTCTTCATAATGGTCCCTAACAACAGTTGTTGGCTTTTACATACAATTTCATAGTAAAAACTCACATATGAATAACAAAACATACAACATTTCCCACTCGGTGAACTAAGCTCCTATTTTTGTCATTCACTCTAGACAAGAGAAGGCAAAATGAAGGATTAAATATCTGATGTGGCCAGCACATGACTTTCTCCATATATAAGATGTAATTATTTATCTACGACTGTATTTTCGAGCTCTATATTCAATACCAGTAAAATGTAGCTTGCATACTGCAAGCAGATCGGCATCATATCCGGACGGTCCTCAAAAGAAAAAAAAATTAAAGTTTTTTTCTAATTCGCTGACATTTCATCGTCTGGCATCGAACCCGGGTCTTTACGGTGAACTTACTATGCAGCACAATTGAAGATCACCATCTCTAACTATGTGTGAAAATTCAAGCAGAAATATTGGCTACAACTGCCTCAAAATACGTTCTAATTTTCACGAATGTAAATGGCTCTCTGGATTCAAACCAAGGACGATCTTGGCAATCATAAAGATGTTTCTGAAAGTTATTTATGATCTCTATCTATATGCCGAATTTCAAGTTTCTATATTATTGGAAAAGCTTTCAAAATAATTCCTAAAAATCGGATCAACTTCTGATTGCAGAGACACCTGGTGTCGAACCCAGGACATTTTGTAAGCTGTGAATGCACAGTTTGATATGTAAGGACTGGCTCTTCTATCATGCAAAGTTTGAAGTCGATAGCATGCCGGGAAGTACCTAAATTTTGTTTCCGTTATCTCCGTAAGAAATGCATTGAGAAGTGCAAATGGCCTTCTGGGATCGAACCAAGGACCATCAGCGAACATGTAAAATTTGATTATGAAATATATTTATAATATCTATCCACGTGCCGAGTTTCAAGTATCCATGTTATCGGCAAAGGATGAAAAAAAAATCTTCAAAATCGCCGCCATGCATTTAAAAACGGCCGATTTTTGCCCCTACCTAGCATCGAACCATGGACCATATTCGGCAATATCTTTTTGAGTATTGTTGGATATGCACGGTTTCTAGCGAAACCTCGAATTTAAACTCTCTCCTTTTCTGGGAAGTGCCTCAAAAATTTTTTTGTGAAAATCCCCACCATGTATTCTTATGGGGAAAATCGCGACTTTGGGGCCTTCTGGAATCGAACCTATGACACTGAGGTTCAAAGTCGGCAATGCATTGAGGAATTCAAATGTCCCTCTGGGATCGAACCAAGGACCATCAGCGAATATGTAAAATTCGATTAAGATATGTTTTTATGGTGTCTAACCTCATACCGAATTTCAAGTTTCTATGCCATCGGAAAAGGATCCAAACAAAATCTTAAAAATCGCCACAGTGCATTTTAAACGGCAGATTTTTGCCCCGACCTAGCATCGAGCCAAGGATAATATTCGTAGATGTCTTTATGGTTTCCTTTAGATATGTGCGGCATCTAGCGATCCCTCGAGTTTCAACTCAAAATTCTAACCATGTTCCACAAGTGCCAATGCCTTGAAATTTTTACGACATATTGGCCATAACGTGCAACCTCCAGGAAAAAGCCGACTTTGAACCTCAGTGTCATGGGTTCGATTCCAGAAGGCCCCAAAGTCGCGATTTTCCCCATAAGATTACATGGCGGGGATTTTCGAAAATTTTTTTGAGGCACTTCCCGGAAAAGGAGAGAGTTGAAACTCGAGGGATCGCTAGATGCCGCGCATATCTAAAGGAAACCATAAAGACATCTACGAATATTATCCTTGGTTCGATGCTAGGTCGGGGCAAAAATCTGCCGTTTAAAATGCTCTGTGGCGATTTTTAAGATTTTTTTTGGATCCTTTTCCGATGGTATAGAAACTTGAAATTCGGTATGAGGTTAGACACCATAAAAACATATCTTAATCGAATTTTACATATTCGCTGATGGTCCTTGGTTCGATCCCAGAGGGACATTTGAATTCCTCAATGCATTTCTTACGGAGATAACGGAAACAAATTTTAGGTACTTTCCGGCACGATATCGATTTCAAACTTTGCATATAGAAAGATCAAGTCCATACATATCAAACAGTGCATTCACAGCTATCAATGTGTCCTGGGTTCGACACCAGGTGTCTCTGCAATCAGAAGTTGATCCGATTTTTAGGAATTATTTTGAAACCTTTCTCTATATTATAGAAACTTGAAATTCGGCATATAGATAGAGATCATAAATATCTTTCAAAAACATTTTTTAGATTTCCAAGATCGTCCTTGGTTCGAGTCCCGAGAGCCATTCACATTCGTAAAAATTATAACGTCTTTTGAGGCAGTTGTAACCAATATTTCAGCTTGAATTTTCACACATAGTTAGAGATGGTGATCTTCTATTTTGTTTCATAGTAGGTTTACCAGTAAGACCCGGGTTTGATGCCAGACGATAAATTTCAGCGAATTTTCAGAAAAAATTAAATCTTTTTTTTTTTCTTTTGAGGACCGTCCCGATATAATGCCGATATGAAATTAGTGTTGTCGATCTGCTTGCAGTATGCAAGCAACATTTTACTCGTATAACTTATAGGTATATCCGGAGAAGCGTCTATATATAATAGATAAACTTGTAGGATATATAAAAATACATTTTTTGTAATTTTTGCAGATAACTGTAAATAGCTAAATATCAGATTAATTGAGGAAGTTTGCAAAAACGGAAACGAGCTTCGAAATGTAAAGCTCGACTTTTGTAAACCGATTTAATCCAATAACTTATCAACTCTAACGACACCAACCAAACTACTATATATGAAGTTTGGTGTTGATACGACAAATAGTTTTCATGTTAGAGCGCCCACAAAGTACATAATCAGCTACTTCCGGTTTATCGGTATTTCACGAATAACTCCTAAACAACCGGTGATAAAAAATATGTTTAATACAAAAGTTATAGTAAATTACATTTTCTAAAACTTTTATAAGTAATTCAATATACCTAAATACTATATTTTCGGAGATATTTAGGAAACCGGAAATGAGCTTTGAGGAATGAAGCTCGACTTCCGGTTAACCGATTTACTGCAAAAACTAATCACCTCTCACAGCACCCACCACAGTGCTATACATGAAGTTTGGTATTGATACGACTAATAGTTTTTACGTTAGAGCGCCCACAATCACACACACACATACACACACGCATACACTAGAGGTCTGCATGGGCCGAACATTTCAACCCAAGCCCGGCCCGTCCGTTGTTGAGCCCGAGCCCAGCCCGGCCCGAACGAAGGAAAAAATTTTCGAGCCCGAGCCCGGCCCGGCCCGAACGTACAAATAGTACATTTATTTCACTTCTTCAGCAATGCCAAAATATATAGAAACTAAATCAAATGAAAATCAATCAATGATTTCGTATTTTTTTGTCATAGAAGTTTTAATTTATTTTGTAAGTGATTGTACTGAATAAATGATAAATAAAATAAACAATGTTAACAAGTAAATGATAATTTGTTCTGGAAAAAGGACAGTAATTTCATGTCATGATGGTCTTCAGCGAAAAAAGTTTTCAAACATATGTCCAGGGGCCTTTTATGAAAAAACATATCACTTCATAAGTATCTACATTGCAGTAATTTACAATGTATGATAAGGCTGGTGGTCGCACAAAGGCTCCGTCATATTTTAATTACATATTAAACAATTATCTGAATAAGTAAATGTCTAAGAAGCGTTTCGGTTAATAGATTCTATATTTCTACTCCTGAAATAAAATTCCAATATTAGAATTATACGTTGCTATAAATAAGGTTAGGTTGCTAATGACGCTTTAAAATATTGTTCTCCCATCTATCGGGTTGATCTACACTATCTAATGTAACTGTGAAAACCTTAACTTTGATTCAACAATCACTGTGGCTATCCATGAGAATTTGTTTGTTTACAACCTCAAACATTCCCGGAATATTTCGTTTATTTCATCGCTGTTCTCGCAATTCAAATAAAAAGTAATATTCCACGACTGAAATAAAAGTATTCATTTAATTTCATTTCTTTTGGTACTTGTTTCGACTTCGTACCACTTCTTTTACTAATTTAATTTTGCAAAATAAACAAACCCTGCGATAAAAATGAGATTTACGTGCAAACCTTATGGAAAATTATTCATGGGCCCGATAGACTGCCTGCTTACCCGGCCCATGCAGACCTCTAGCATACACACATATCATATGGAGTAAAAAGAAAGGTAAGTTGGGACACGTTAAGGATTTAGAGGTTTAAAATCTTCAAAAGCCGTTTTTGTCGGCGTTCCTCTTCTAATTCACCGGTATTACGAAAAAACAAGAAAGGACACCTTAAGAGAGCACTCAAGGAACAATCAAATTTCGAATGCATCTGCAGTAATTAGATACAAAGGGTGTGCGCTATGTGGTGGATATTTTCCGGTGACGTAGGTGTTGGTGTGTGAGGAATAAGTGGGGAGAGTGGAGGGCGCTGAGAAAGAGCCTCAGAAGGAAGGAAGTGCGTATGGGGAGGAATTTGGGCCGTGGTCGTTTCTCTTTGTTCTTAATGATGCTTTCATCTAATTTGGAAGATTTGTGTACCAATTTTAAATTTCTCAGAGTGATTCTGTGATTGTTTTGTGCCACCTGGATTTGTCCAAGTGATTATGTTTGAAATGTGTTTTCTAAATCTTTTCTCTAATTTATTTCGTCTGCCCGATATGGACCAAATCGCAGTCCTGACATGAAATTTCATAAATACTTGATTTGACGGATGTCTTACGGGTTTAGGAGGAGATTTGACAATCTGTTATTATTTACTAAGACCGGAGTTAAGTCGAAATTGGAAAAAATTAGTTTCTATTTGTTGCTAGTTCCAAAGGGTAATTTTACGAAGATGTGTTTTTTATCTTGAGTGGATGTTAAAGTTGTGAGTTTTCGTGTGTTGAGTTTTAGTTTCCTTCTTAAACTACTTTAAAAAACCCGCCTCAGTCCACCACTAAACCGCTTTGCATCTAATGAAACACGTATCGAGTGCTCTCAGAAGGTGCTGAAGAATGAGAAGACAAAAACGGCTTTTGGACATTTTAAACATAAATTAAGTTGTACAATGATTTTTTCTGAGATAACGTCCCACATAATTCTTTTACTAAGTTCTGACATCTTTAAAATTATTATTATTATTATTATTATTATTATTATTATTAGGGTCTTTATTAGGCGAGATTGAGACTAAAAAGTCTCCTCTTCCATCTAAATTATATTGGTTGATGGAAGATATCTGGGGTTTTACCATTACTCTTTTCAGGAAGAAATTTGGAGGGTCGCCCTCCTAATCCGGACCATTAGCTCACCTTCGCAGGTAATGAGCGCCCGGCTGCCACAGCAGGGGCGGCCATATAAAACCTGACCGCGAGGAATACGATTTAAAAAGTTATAAACATTTTAAATGAGCAACAATTTATTATCTTCGTCGTCTCACTCGTCCTAAGAGATATACGATGACAATTAAGATTTTTTGTGATTTTGCTAGAAATGACCCGTTGACACACGGCAACGTTGCCCCGGGGATGGATTTGGGGGAGATATTTCTAGATTTTTGCTAGAAATCCTTCCCCCAAACCAACCCTCGTTGAGATTCAACAGGGATCTCAGCTAGTTGATAATAAGACAGCAAACCAAACCAAGTGGGCCAGTGAGCTATTTAAAACACCCGCCTGTCTGACTGAGCAACGTTGCCGTGCGTCAACGGGTAATTTCTTGCAAAATCACGAAAAATCTTAATTTTCATCTTAGAACGTCGATCAAAAGACGCTTTTATACCTCTTAGGACGAGTGAGACGACGAAGATAATAAATGGTTGCTCATTTGAATTGTTTATAACTTTTTAAATCGTCTTCCACGCGGTCGGTTTTTTTATGGACCCCCCGATGGGAGGGTCGGCGTTCCCGAGCTGCGAAGCTGAGGTCCGGATTAGGGCGGCGACCCTCCAAAATTCTACCTGATAAAAAGTAAGGTTAAAACTCCAGATATCTACCATTAACCAATATATTTTGTGATTGGCGTACTAAAGATAGCATATAAAAAACGGGACCACACATCGGATGTTCGTCCAAAAATTCGCCCTCCTCGCGATTTCCGCGAACTACTTTCGCGATTCGTAAATTGCAGAAGCACACACAATGAGCATCTTACGAAGAGCACTTGCTCGGGAATTGTGAGATGGTTAAGCGAAGCATCGAGAGGGACATCCCATCGTAAAGATGTAAGTGTCGGAGTGTTTACATCAGCCGAAGATCATTTGGTCAGCCGCCGCGCCGTAGGAAACAGGATGAAGTTTAGGAGAAAGACGGAGAAAAGGTTCACTTTGGCTGACATGTCGAGGGACGACAAGAAATGAACCCAACCATCGCTGTAGGAGAACATTTAAACCTACTTCATTATTTGGAAGGCCTTTCCATGCTCAAATAGCAGCAGAAAGACACTTTTCGCAAAAATGAATTAATATATATTCTCACTCCATACAAGACGAAAATGTGGCGACAATCGTGCGATTCTTAATTTTCCAGACATTTCCCACCCACAAGCAACAGCTCCCTTAGTAAGGGGAAATCTGACTCAGCCGGGATTCGAACCCGAGACCTTGGGGCAGAAGTGATAGCTTATATGGCATCCACTCTGCCTAAAAAGCCAGTATCTATTATATGTACGAGTAAAATGCAAGCAGATCGACAACACTAAATTCATTTCAACACTAATTTCATGTCGGCATCATATCGGGACGGTCCTCAAAAGAAAAAAAAAAGATTGAAAACATTCTTCAAATTCGCTGCAATTTAATTGTCTGGCATCGAACCTGGGTCTTCCTGGTGAACTTACTATGCAGTACAAGAGAAGATCACCATCTCTAACCATGTGTGGAAATTCAAGCAGAAATATTGGTTGCAACTGCCTCAAACGACGTCCTACTTTTCCCTTATATTCCTTATGAGAGAAATGTTAATGTGCTCTGGCATCGAACCCAGGAATAGTACGGTCTCATGAAATTTTCTTTTCTTAAACCAATTCTTACCATACCACTTCTAGCCATGCGCGAACTTGCTATCATTTCGATAAGTGCATCAAAAAAAATAATGAAAAAGTATCTCAATGTATTTTAAACGGCAGATTTTTGCATCGTCCTAGCATCGAACCCAAGATATTTTCTGTTAAAATCATTCATTTTATCAAAGTTCTTTTGCTTTGCTACTTCGACTTACTGTGTTTTAAATCTAATTTTAAGTACGTTACCGTAAGGACAGCTCAATAAAATTTTCGTAGGAAATAGAGAAAATATTCACAAATTTGGGAATTAGTCACCCAAAAACTTTTTCATGTGTCTTTTTTTTAATTAGCCTCGAAGATTTTGATCAAATTAGTGACGTCATGGTTTTTTTAAATTTGAAGTTTAATTCTTACTGAATGGAAGCAGCTGTGATGACAAGTTTTTTTTTCTTTCGATTAAAGCTACTATTTAGTCATTTAAGAGAAAAGAATAAACACAGTTTCTTAATTATTTACGTTGCCATGACGAAAACTGTTCTGAAAGTCACGTTTTTTTCAAAAAATTGGAAAAAAATTCGTAACTCGAAAATGAATTAAAAAAGTGCTCGGGAGGTGCTTCCAATTATCACTACTTTACAGGGCTCCTTTATACTAATTCGATGTCTACCGTAAGAAATGCATCGGAAAAAATTTCGAATTTTAAATTCATGCACTTGCCGACGAGCTAGGATCAAAAATTTTTGGGAGTCGTTAAAGGTCCGTAGGATTATTAAATATTCATATTCGTTTGTCCAAAGTATCCTTGGTTCGACTCGAGTCGTCTCTCATAAGAAATTCACGTAAAGTTCATCTTGATCGATCGCATTGCATTGCAGATATTTTTTCTTTTGCAGTATCAAATTAGAAATAATGGTTTTATAATATCGAGATAAGTACCAAAAGAAAGGAAATTGATTAAAGATTCTTATTTTGAGCGTAGAACATGATTTTTGGATCGAAATTAGGCAAAATATGGCAAATAAACGAAATTTATGTTAAATTTCTTCGTAGTAAACAAAATGTCCTCCTAGGCGATTTTTGAATCCAAGGTCATACGTTTTCGGATTTTAATAATCCGTCATTTTAATGGTCCGTACATTGTAGTACTCTCGAAGGGTATTGTTGTTGATTAAAGCAAGAAATGAGGGTAGGGGATATTTTATCTTACCGCCGGAAAGTGCTACTGCCATGTCAAATGGCAAAACGTTTTCTTGTTTCGATAATTGAGCTCATTAATGAATCCAGTTTAAGGTTTGAAGAGGCTTTGACTTGTTTGTTAGAACTAGGAATCATCGACTTACTATGTTTCGAATCAAATTTTAGGTATGCAGCCGTAAAGATAACCCAACAAAATTTACGTGGTAAATAGTTGATGCACTGAAAATGTTTTCAAGATAAGTGACAAAAAATATTTCTATTATGATACTGTTTTAATTGCCCTCAAAGATTTTGTCAAAGTTTGGAATTTTAAAAATGTAAGAATTTAAAATATTATTTTGGCTAAACGGTACAAGTAAGGGTAAAAGTTATTCTCTTGTCAGTTACAACAACTATTTAGCGTTTTTAGAAAAATAATTCATCAATGCATCGCAAATACTGACGTCACCATGACCACAAATGTCTGGGAAGTCATGCTTTTCTCAGAAAATACGAAAAAAATTCGTAACTCAAAAACAAAAGAAGATCGGACACCAAGATGAAATGAAAACCTGTAGCCCAGGTGATGTTCTACCTCTGTGTTTCATTTGGTCCGTGGCTTTCGAGAAACCCCGTATATATAGGTGTATCCGGAGAAACGTCTATATACAGTAGAACCCCGGTAATCCGGACACTCGCTAATCCGGAACTCTCGGTAATCCGGACGGTCCATTGGGAGTTATGCAAACCCGCAACTTCTTCTTGTGAACATATAAATACGCATATTAGTAACAAGAAACAAGAGGTGGACAGACTATTTGAAAAATTTCTCCATTGGCTGCAATGATGTGATGGAGAGCGAATTATTTCGTTTATTGTGATAACACATCTAAGTTGTAATACTTTTCTGAGACAGCATTTTTCCATTAGAGGAAATGCTTAATATGTGCGATACTAAATAATTTCGAAAGACAATAAATTTTCAGTTGCAGCAGGGCATGCATGCATTATCTATACAATATAATTTTTGGGTTAAAATGTTTTTTAGGTTATTTTTGGAAACCTCGCTAATCCGGAAACCCCGCTAATCCGGACGCCTATGTGCCTGAATTCGTCCGGATTACCGGGGTTCTACTGTATATATATACGAGTAAAAGAGTAAAATGTAGCTTGCATACTGCAAGCAGATCGGCAATACTGATTTCATATCGGCATCATATCGGGACGGTCCTCAAAAAAAAAAAAAAAAGGATTGAAATTTTTCTTAAAATTCGCTGAAATTTCAACGTCTGGCATCGAACCCGGGTCTTACTGGTGAACATACTATGTAGCACAATAGGAGATCACCATCTCTAACTACGTGTAAAAATTCAAGCAGAAATATTGGCTGCAACTGCCTCAATCGACGTCCTACTTTTCCCTTATATTCCTTATGAGAGAAATGTTAATGTGCTCTGGCATCGAACCCAGGAATAGTACGGTCTTATGAAAATTTTTTTCTTAAAGCAATTCTTACCATACATCTTCTATCCTATTACGAACTTCGTAACATTTCGATAAGCGCATCAAAAAAATAATGAAATATTAACCCAATGTATTTTAAACGGGAGACATATTTACCGCCCAGCATCGAACCTGGGTCTTTCTATTAATACTTCCTATGCAACATAATAGAGGATCACCATCTTTAACTATGTGTGAAAATTCAAGCAAAAATATTGGCTGCAACTGCCTCAAACAACGTCTTACTTTTCCCTTATATTCCTTATGAGAGAAAAGTTAATGTGCTCTGGCATCGAACCCAGGGATAGTACGGTCTTATGAATTTTTTTTTCTTAAACAAATTCTTAATATATATCATCTAGCTGAGCGAGAAAATCCTTACATTCCGATAAGTGCATCAAAAAAATTAATGAAAAACTATCCCCATGCATTTTAAATGCGGGATTTTAGCATCGTCCTAGCATCGAACCCAGGACGTTCTCATTAGAAGTCATTAACGTTTTCAATAGTTCTCGACCATATCTGAAAGCTCCTTGATTTTTGATTCTCTACCTATCCGGGAAGTATTATTTAAAAATTTTTGAAAATCGCCACCATGTATCCTTATGGAGAAAATCGGGACTTTGGGGCCTTCTAGAATCGAACCCATGGCACCGAAGTTCAAAATCGGCTTTTTCCTCGAGGTTACACCTCATGGCCATAACGTCGTAAAAATTTCAAGATGGTGGCACTTGTGGAACAGGGTTAGAATTTTGATCCCATATTAATGAATGAATGTGTATATAGGTACGAGTAAAATGTTGCTTGCATACTGCAAGCAGATCGACAACACTAATTTAATATCGGCATTATATCAGGACGGTCCTCAAAAGAAAAAAAAAGGATAGGAAATAATCTTAAAATTCGCTGCAATTTAATCGTCTGGCATCGAACCCGGGTCTTCCTAGTTAACTTACTATGCAGCAAAACAGAAGATCACCATCTCTAACTATGTGGGGAAATTCAATTAGAAATATTGGCTGCAACTGCCTAAAACGACGACTTACTTTTTCCTTATATTCCTTATGAGAGAAATTTTAACATGCTCTGGCATCGAACCCAGGAACAGCATTTTCGTACCTATTTTTTTTTTCTTAAGCCGAGTCTTAATATACATCTTCTAGCAAAGCAAGAAATTCCTATTATTTCGATAAGTACAACAAAATAAATAATGAAAACTAACTCAATATATTATAATCTATTATATATAGATGCTTCTCCGGATTCATTACTATATATAAAGCTGCAAATCCGACTCATTCATACAAATTCCTGGGCATTTCTAATCGAGCTGGAAGGCTGAAATTTTCAAGAGAGATTTATAATTGACAGTCGAGTTGGGAAAAAAACGAAAATCTACAGATTTTGTCCTAGGTTTGAGCCCAGAGACGATTATATTTTTCAATGTATTTAAACGGGGGAAACGAAAAATGGCCATGCAGAGCAAATTTCTTTCGTTAATTAAAATGCGAAAACGTAATCGTAAAGCAGTGGGACTTGGCTTATATTACGTCGAAAAGATAAAATTTTACTATTCTTGCGACCGATTTTAACATTCCGGTACGAAATTTGCAAAATTTTAATTTGAACGCCAATTTATTACGTTTTTTTCTCCTCCTTTCGAAAATTAAATCTATGACAACGACCATTGTTAGAATCGAAAACAAAGTTGTTTACAATACTGAATTCATACGCCATGATGAAGGTTTGATGCATTTTTAATATTTTTAATGTTTCTTTCGATATATGTTATTACTGAATGTTTAAACATGTAACTTTCATCGAAATGAACAGCGAATATTTGCACGGGAATGGATTTAATCGTGAATACATAGTGTGATAACATAAGTTTATGTAGAGAATACGGGACCATTTATCAACGAAGATAATCGGAAAGGTCATGTAAGTAGTGAGATTATTCGAGGATTGAATTGAAAAGTCTACACTGAATCTATATAAGAGGGATAGGAAAGCAATTTGGATTAAAAATACTCATTAATTACTGATGGAGGACGTATTATACCGGATCAAGTCTACCTATGCCTGAGTAAAAGTAAGTATAACTAAAATTTACATAATCGTAATATATTGCTATCAGAATATTAATTCAAATTAATAGTTTTAACGGCAATCTTTAGAAATAGTAGAAATAATAAGTTCTTTTTCTACGTTTCTTTAATTAAATCGTAGTATATTACGTAATTCAACTTTCATCGAAATGAAAAACAAAAATCTACACATGAAATAAACTGATTTTCTTGAACGACCTTCTGATTACGTTGTTCTACGCTGGGGAATTCTTCGTTAGTATAAACAATTTTTGCATGTATTATTGTATGAATATTATTTTCCCATCTTCTCCAAACGCGCTTTAGAATAAAGTTCTTTTTCTACGTTCTTTAAAACTATTTACATAATTACGTTGCCTATTGTCTGTTTGTTTACTTAATTAGAAACGGAGCTCATTGTCGTGGTAGACGCCATTTAATGAATATAAGATTATAATGCAATATGTCTTTCACTGAACCTATTACTACATGGGTAATCGTCAATTTATTTTCCGCATTTTTATCTTATGTAGATTTTTATTCTAACTTA
This sequence comes from Sympetrum striolatum, assembly GCA_947579665.1. NCBI lineage: Eukaryota > Metazoa > Arthropoda > Insecta > Odonata > Libellulidae > Sympetrum > Sympetrum striolatum. The sequence goes on along the minus strand of OX388345.1, from coordinate 1,889,292 downwards.
ACATTCTTAAGCTTATTTCTTTAATTTAATTTTACGAATGCATATTAAGTCGTCGTCGTCGCGGCTGCAACATTCATCACTGTGGGATCCCGAAAGAGATACCACGGAATCAGCCGATCGCCGCGGAAACCTTTTACCGTAGATGTTCATTGAGGACTGAAATCCAAAACTAAGAAAGGTAGGAATTGATTTGAGAAGCGACGTGTTTTCACATTGCCAGCTGTATGTCGCGCTAGGAAGAGTACGTTCCTCAGAAAATATCAGAGTGTTAGTTTCTCCGGAAAGGATATTTGATAATATTCCGCACGCCGTCAATAATGTCCTCATCATCATATGGTGATCTGCCCGGAAGCAGGCGCCGCGGCCATATGATTCAATTGGAGTATGTCTTGCACTAAACTGAGTACATACCACAGGTAACCAATCGTCTATCGATTTCTCGCATTTTTATTTTATGCAGATTTTTATTCTAACTTTACTTTGGCGTATTCCGTTAATTTAACTTTACGAATGTGTATTCATGAAGAACTCAACTCCAAAACTCCCGTATCAAATGAACGTGAAAGGCCTTCGAAGCACTTATTCTATTTTTATATTATTATCTCGATCTTAGATTTAAAACTATGTATACTAAAGAGAATGGTATAATTAAAAAGAAACGTTCATATAACATAAAGAGCGATAACACAGGGTAGTATCCCTTGATAATTTTCTTTGCTTGCATTATGCAAGCACCCATTTACTAGTTCATATATATAGCTACGAGTAAAATGTAGCTTGCATACTGCAAGCAGATCGACAACACTATTTTCATGTAGGCATCATATCGGGACGGCCATCAAAAGAAAAAAATGGATTGAAATTCTTCTTCAAATTCGCTGAAATTTCATCGTCTGGCATCGAACCCGGGTCTTTACTGTAAACTTACTATGCAGCACAATTGCAGATCACCATCTCTAACTATATGTGAAAATTCAATCAGAAATATGGGCTACAACTGCCTCAAAAGTCGTTCTAATTTTCACGAATTTAAATGGCTCTCTGGAATCGAACCAAGGACGATCTTGGAAATCTAAAAAATGTTTCTGAAAGTTGTTTATGATCTCTATCTATCTGCCGAATTTGAAGTTTCTATATTATTGGCAAAATTTAAAAATAATTCCTAAAAATCGTATCAACTTCTGATTGCAGAGACACCTGGTGTCGAACCCAGGACACATTGATAGATGTGAATGCACTGGTTGATTTGTATGGACTTGATCTTTCTATATGCAAAGTTTGAAGTCGATATCGTGCCGGGAAGTACCTAAAATTTGTTTCCGTTATCTCCGTAAGAAATGCATTGAGGAATTTAAATGTCCCTCTGGGATCGAACCAAGGACCATCAGCGAATATTTAAAATTCGATTATGATATATTTTTATGGTATCTAACCTCATACCGAATTTCAAATTTCTATGCCATCGGGAAAGGGTCTAAAAAAATCTTAAAAATCGCCACAATGCATTTTAAACGGCCGATTTTTGCCCCGACCTAGCATCGAACCAAGGATAATATTCGTAGATGTCTTTATGGTTTCCTTTAGATATGCATGGCATCTAGCGATCCCTTGAATTTCAACTCTTTCCATTTCCGGGAAGTGCCTCAAATAAATTTTCGAAAATCCCCGCCATGTAATCTTATGGGGAAAATCGCGACTTTGGGGCCTTCTGGAATCGAACCCATGACACCGAGGTTCAAAGTCGGCTTTTTCCTGGAAGTTACACGTTATGGCCAATATGTCGTAAAAATTTCAAGCCATTGGCACTTGTGGAACATGGTTAGAATTTTGATCCCCTATGAATGTATATATATATCTATCTATTATATATAGATGCTTCTCCGGATTCATTCATATATATAGCTATATAGGTATATAGATAGGATACAAATTCACAGGCTAAACCACAAGCGTCATTGCCTTGAAATTTTTATCACATAGTGGCCATAACGTGAAACCCCCAGGAAAAAAGCGACTTTGATCCTCAGTGTCATAGGTTCGATTCCAGAGTGCACCAAAGTCCCGATTTTTCCCGTTTGAATGCATTGCCGTGATTTTCGGGAATTTAAAAAAAATACTTTCCGGATAGGTAGAGAAATAAAACTCAAGGAGCCTATATTTATGGTTTTGGACTTTTGAAAACATCAATGACTTTCACAAAAAATATCCTGGGTTCGATGCTAGGACGATGCAAAGATCTGCCCTTTAAAATACATGGGAGCTGTTTTTCATTATTTTTTTTGATGCACTTCTCAAAATAATAGGAAGTTCGTGCTTAGCCGGAAAGTGTAAGGTAACAATTGGTTTAAGAAAAAAATTTTCATAAAACCGTACTATTCCTGGGTTCGATGCCAGAACACATTAACATTTCTCTCATAAGGAATATAAGGGAAAAGTAAGACTTCAATTGTGGCAGTTGAAGCCTATATTTCTGCTTGAATTTTCGCACATAGTTAAAGAATAATATCTTCTATTATGTTGCATAGTAAGTTTCACCAGAAAGACCCGGGTTCGATGCCGGGCGGTAAATATGTCTCCCGTTAAAAATACATAGGGTTAGTATTTCATTATTATTTTGATGCACTTATCGAAATGATAGGAAGTTCATGCTTGGCTGGAAGATGTAAGGTTAAAACTGGTTTAAGAAAACAGTTTTCAGAAGACCGTAATATTCCTGGGTTCGATGCCAGACCACATTAACATTTCTCTCATAAGAAATATAAGGGAAAAGTAGGACGTCGTTTGATGCAGTTGCAGTTGATATTTCTGCTTGAATTTTCACAGATAGTTAGAGATGGTGATTTTCTATTGTGCTGCATAGTAAGTATCACCAAGAAGACCCAGGTTCGATGCCGGACGAATAAATTGCAGCGAATAATCAGAATATTTTCAATCCATTTTTTTTCTTTTGACGGCATTCCCGATATGATGCCGACATGAAATTAGTGTTGTCCATCTGCTTGCAGCATGCAAGCTACATTTTACTCGTATAATAATATGGGTACAACTGCCTCAAAAGACGTTCTAATTTTCACGAATTTAATGGCTCTCTGGATTCGAACCAAGGACGATCTTGGAAATCTAAAAGATGTTTCTGAAAGTTATTTATGATCACTATCTATATGCCGAATTTCAAATTTCTATATTATTGGGAAAGGTTTCCAAATAATTCCTAAAAATCGGATCAACTTCTGATTGCAGAGACACCTGGTGTCGAACCCAGGACATATTGTAAGCTGTGAATGCACTGTTTGATTAGTAAAGACTTTTTCTTGTATCTTGCAAAGTTTGAAGTCGATAGCATGCCGGGAAGTACCTAACTTTTGTTTCCGTTATCTCCGTAAGGAATGCATTGAGAAGTGCAAATGGTCCTCTGGGATCGAACCAAGGACCATCAGCGAACATGTAAAATTTGATTACGAAATATATTTATAATAGCTATCGACGTGCCGAGTTTCAAGTATCCATGTTATCGGGAAAGGATCCAAAAAAATTTTCAAAATTGCCGCAATGCATTTTAAACGGCCGATTTTTGCCTCGACCTAGCATCGAACCCAGGATATTTTCAGTAAAAACTCATGTATGTTTTCGATAGATCATGACCATATATATCGGCTCCTTGAGTTTTAAGTCCCTACCTATCCGGCAAGTATTTTTTTAAAATTCTCGAAAATCAAAGCAATGCATTTAAACGGGAAAAATCGGGACTTTGGGACCATCTTGAATCGAACCCCTGACACTGAAGTTCAAAATCGCAATTTTTCTGGCGGTTACACGTTATGGCCAATATGTCGAAAAAATTTCAAGCCAATGACGCTTGTGGTTTAGCCTGTGAGTTTGTATCCTTTCTATCTATTATATATAGATGCTTTTCCGGATTCATTCATCTATTATACGAGTAAAATGTAGATTTCAAGTTAATGACGCTTGTGGTTTAGGCTGTGAATTTGTATCCTCTCTATATCTATTATATACGAGTAAAATGTAGCTTGCATACTGCAAGCAGATCGGCAATACTAATTTCACATTGGCATAATATCGGGACGGTCCTCATAAGAAAAAAAAAGATTGAAATTTTTCTTAAAATTCGCGGAAATTTCATCGTCTGGCATCAAACCCGGGTCTTACTGATGAACCTACTATGAAGCACAATAGAAGAGCACCATCTCTAACTATGTGTGAAAATTCAAGCAGAAATGTTGGCTACAACTGCCTCAAAGGACGTTCTACCTCTCACGAATTTAAATGGCTCTCTGGATTCGAACCAAGGACGATCTTGGAAATCTAAAATATTTTTCAGAATTTTATTTATGATCTCTATCTATATGCCGAATTTCAAGTTTCTATATTATTGGGAAAGGTTTCAAAATAATTCCTAAACATCGGATCAATTTCTGATTGCAGAGACACCTGGTGACGAACCCAGGACATATTGTAAACTGTGAATGAACAGTTTGATTTGTAAGTACCTGTTCTTGTATCCTGGAAAGTTTGAAGTCGATAGCATGCCGGGAAGTACCAAAATTTTCTTCCCGTTATCTCCATAAGAAATGCATTGTAGGATGTAAATGGCCCTCTGGGACCGAACCAAGGACCATCAGCGATTATATAAAATTTGATTAACAAACATATTTAGGATATATATCCACGTGCCGAATTTCAAGTATCCATGTTATCGGAAAAGGATCAAAAAAAAATCTTCAAAATCGCCGCAATGCATTTTAAATGGCAAATTTTTGCCCCGACCTAGCATCGAACTATGGACCATATTCGGTGATGTCTTTCTGATTTACGTTGGAGTTGCACGGCTTCTAGCGATCCCTCGAATTTAAACTCTCTACTTTTCCGGGAAGTGCCTCAAAAAAAATTTCGAAAATCCCCGCCATGTATTCTTATGGAGAAAATCGCGACTTTAGGGCCTTCTGGAATCGAACCTATGACACCGAGGTTCAATGTCGGCTTTTTCCTGGAGGTTACACGTTATGGCCAATATGTCGTAAAAATTTCAAGTCAATGTCGCTCTTGGTTTAGCCTGTGAATTTGTATCCTATCTGGGTATCTGGGTATATATATGTCTATGTCTATGTCTATGTCTATGTAAGAACCCTGCAAGCCGCCTTTCGGCGTGTGGCAGGGGGTGCAAGCACCTTGACTCTATTTTCCTAAACGGTTGCTTTCGCGTATACTTCGCGGAAAAAATGAATTTTTGAAACGATTCGTTTTAGCATCTATTTCCCTAATCTTTCGGGCAGTATCAGCACGACCCATATAACAGGGGGGTCGCATTATATCGGTTACATCATCTGAAAACGTAATTTCTCTGAACTTATTTAATAAATTTATCCTTTGAATTTTTCTTCTATCTTCTAATGATTCCCATCCCGCGTCCTGTAACATCTGAGTGACGCTCGCTGTTTTATCGTAGCAATTCTTTACAAATCGTATCGCCTTCCGTTGTACTTTTTCTAAATCCCGAATATGACATTTCTCGGCGGGGTCCCATACACTACATGCATATTCAAGGTGAGGCCTAACTAACGCTAAGTAACATCGCTCGCGAACCTTTTCTTCGCTCCTACCGACTATTCTTTTAACGAAGCCGAGTTTCTTAAGTGCTTTTCCACATATATTTCGGATGTGGGCACTCCATGAAAGATTATTCGTGAGAGTTACTCCAAGATACTTTACCGATTCTACTGACATTAGGTTTACCCCTCGGAGACTATAAGAATAATCATTTATTATAGATTTACTTTCGAAGAAGTTAACTACCGAACACTTTTCTACATTAAGCTCTAATTGCCACTCATCGCACCAATTCATAATTCTATCTAAGTCGTTCGAAAGGGTTAATCTATCCTCTGAACTAACTATTTCCCTGTAAATGACTGTGTCGTCTGCGAATATCCTAACATTGCTTTCAATGTGATTGCTGAGGTCGTTGATGTATACTAAAAATAACAACGGTCCAATTACACTGCCCTGAGGGACGCCCGAGGTCACCTTAACCAAGTTGGAACTAATACCATCGAGTACTACTCGTTGCTCTCTATCGGTGAGAAAGTCTTTTATCCAGTTAATAACTTGTGCATTGATACCCGCAATTTCTAATTTGTACAGCAATTTATGATGAGGTACCTTATCGAAAGCCTTCCGAAAATCTAAAAATATCGCATCGACTTGCTTATGTTTTTCAGCAGAGTTTAGAACATCGTGTACTAATAAAGCCAGCTGAGACTCGCAAGAACGAGTCTTACGAAAACCGTGTTGATTCCTAATTATGAAATTGGACGTTTCAAGAAAACCCATTAAAGAGCTAGCTATTATATGTTCCATAATTTTACCGCTCAGTGATGTTAAAGATATAGGCCTGTAATTAGCTGGATCGTCCTTAGAACCACTTTTAAATATTGGCGTGACATTCGCAATTTTCCAATCTTTCGGGACCTTTCCTTCGCTCATACTCTTGTCAAATATAACTTTAAGAAAAGGTGCTACGCTCTCCGCAACTTCCTTGAACACTCGAGCCGGTATGTCTTCAGGACCCGGAGCTTTATTCGGTTTAATCTGTTGCAATAGCGTAATGATGCCGTCTTCTCTGAAGGTGATTTTCGACATTGATTCAGGTTTATCAACATTCGGGAGAGTATTTGATGTATCGTCAGACGTGAAAACGCTTCGAAAAAAATCATTCAAGATATTAGCTTTGCCTTTAGCATCGTTTACTATATTACCGCAAGTATCCTTTAATGAACCAACAGTTTGCTCTTTACCTTGGACCTCACGAACGTACGACCAAAACGCCTTTGGGTCCTCTTCCAAGTGTTCGCATAAAATCTTCTTTTTATATGAATTTTTATATGAATGAATCCGGAGAAGCATCTATATATAATAGATAGATGCTTCTCCGGATTCATTCATATATACGAGTAAAATGTAGCTTGCATACTGCAAGCAGATCAACAACACTAATTTCATGTCGGCATCATATCAGGACGGCCCTCAAAAGAAAAAAAAATAATTGAAAATATTCTTAAAATTCGCTGCAATTTAATCGTCTGGCATCGAACTAAAGCCTTCCTGGTGAACCTACTATGCAGCACAACAGAAAATCACCATCTCTTACTATGTGTGAAAATTCAAGGAAAAATCTTGGCTCCAACTGCCTCAAACGACGTCCTACCTTTCAATACGGTAAATGAATCTCTGGATTCGAACCAAGGACGATATTTGACATCAAAAACATGTCTTTGAAATGTATCTATGTTCTCTATCTATATGCCTAATTTCATGTTTTAATATTATTGGGAAGGGGTTTAAATTAATTCTTAAAAATCGGATAATTTAATGAATGTAGAGACGCCTGGTGTTGAACCCAGGAAATATAGGTAGCTGTGAATGCTCAGTATGACTTCTTAGGACTTCATTTTATTTCAAACTAAGTTTGAAGTCGATATCATATCGGGAAGTACCTAAAACTTTTTTCTGTTATCTCCATAAGAAATGCATTGAGGAATGTAAATGGCTCTCTGGGATCGAACCAAGGACCATCAGCGAATATGAAATATTTGATTATGAAATATATTTATGATCTACAACTCCCCACCGAATTTCAAGTTTCCATGTCATCGGGAAGAGGTCCAAAAAAAATCTTAAAAATCGCAACCATGCATTTTAAACGGCCGATTTTTGCTTCGACCTAGCATCGAACCCAGGAGATTTTCAGTAAAACTCATTTATGTTTTCGATAGATCATGACCATATATATCGGCTCCTTGAGTTTTAAGTCCCTACCTATCCGGCAAGTATTTTTAAAAAATTCCCGAAAATCAAAACAATGCATTTAAACGGGAAAAATCGGGACTTTGGGGCCCTCTGGAATCGAACCCATGACACTGAGGTTCAAAATCGCAATTTTTCTGGCGGTTACACTCTATGGCCAATGTGTCGTAAAAATTTCAAGTCAATGACGCTTGTGGTTTGGCCTGTGAGATAGGATACAAATTCACAGGCTAAACCAAAAGCGTGATTGACTTGAAATTTTTACGACGTATTGGCCATAACGTGTAACCTCCAGGAAAAAGCCGACTTTGAACATCGGTGTCATAGGTTCGATTCCAGAAGGCCCCAAAGTCGCGATTTAGTCCATAAGAATACATGGTGGGAATTTTCGAAAATTTTTTTTAGGCACTTCCCGGAAAATTAGAGAGTTGAAATTCGAGGGATCTCTAGGAGCCATGGATATCCAACGATAATCAGAAAGACATCCTCAAATATTGTCCATGGTTCGATGCTACGTCGGGGCAAAAATCGGCCGTTTAAAATGCATTGTGGCGATTTTTAAGATTTTTTTGGACCATTTACCGATGGCATGGAAACTTGAAACTCGGCATGGGGTTGGATTACATGAATATATTTCATAATCAAAGTTTATATATTCGCTGATGGTCCTTGGTTCGATCCCAGAGGGCCATTTTCATTCCTCAATGCATTTCTTATGGAGATAACGGAAACAAGTTTTAGGTACTTCCTGGCATGATATCGACTCCAAAATTTGCATAAAATAACATCAAGTCGATTAAAATCGATCTGTGCATTCACAGCTACCAATGTGTCCTGGGTTCGACACCAGGTGTCTCCACAATCAGTAACTTATCCGATTTTTAAGAATTATTTTGAACCCTTTTACAATAATATAGACAATTGAAATTCGGCATATGGATAGAGATCTTAGATGCATTTCAAAAACATATTTTATATTTCCTAGATCGTCCTTGGTTCGAATCCAGGGAGCCATTTACTTACGTGAAAGGTAGAACATCGTTTGAGGCAGTTGCAGTCAATATTTCTGCTAGAATTTTCACACGTAGTTAGATATGGTGATCTTCTGTTGCAGCACAATAGAACATCACCATCTCTAACTACGTGTGAAAATTCAAGCAGAAATATGGGTACAACTGCCTCAAAAGACGTTCTAATTTTCACGAATTTAATGGCTCTCTGGATTCGAACCAAGGACGATCTTGGAAATCTAAAAAACGTTTCTGAAAGTTATTTATGATCTCTATCTATATGCTGAATTTGAAGTGTCTCTATAATTGGCAAAGGTTTCAAAATAATTCCTAAAAATCGGATCAACTTCTGATTGCAGAGACACCTTTTTTCGAACTCAGGACACATTGATAGCTGTGAATGCACTGTTTGATTTGTATGGACTTGATCTTTCTATATGCAAAGTTTGAAGTCGATATCGTGCCGGGAAGTACCTAAACTTTGTTTCCGTTATCTCCGTAAGAAATGCATTGAGGAATTTAAATGTCCCTCTGGGATCGAACCAAGGACCATCAGCGAATATGTAAAATTCGATTATGATATATTTTTATGATATCTAACCTCATACCGAATTATAAGTTTCTATGCCATCGGAAAAGGGTCCAAAAAAATCTTAAAAATCGCCACAATGCATTTTAAACGGCCGATTTTTGCCCCGACCTAGCATCGAACCAAGGATAATATTCGTAGATGTCTTTAAGGTTTCCTTTAGATATGCACGGCATCTAGCGATCCCTTGAATTTCAAATCTCTCCTTTTCCGGGAAGTGCCTCAAAAAAATTTTCGAAAATCCCCGCCATGTATTCTTATGGACAAAATCGCGACTTTGGGGCCTTCTGGAATCGAACCCATGACACCGAGGTTCAATGTCGGATTTTTCCTGCAGGTTACACGTCATGGCCATAACTTGGTAAAAATTTCAAGTCGGTGGCACTTGTGGAGCATGGTTAGACTTTTGATCCCCTGTATATCCGGAGAAGCGTCTATATATAATAGATAGATATGAATGAATCCGGAGAAGCATCTATATATAATAGATATACCATATGTATATTTTAAACGAATCAGATATATTGAATAAAAGTTATAAATTTTTAAAATTTAAATTTAGCACCGTCATTTTCGACGGGGGAATTGACTAATATATTTTACAGTAAAACCTGTCCAAGGCGCAAACCTGCCTAACCCGGAAGCATTAATAATATCACTTCACATACACAAGGTTTATCGCAGGAAAGACCCTCCCTAAGGCGGAACCAGTTAGGGAAAACTTATTTATATTTTTGGTAATTTAATTTAAATTCCGTCATTTTCGACGGAGAAATTCACTAGTATACATACAACGGCATAAAATGGGTGCAAAATATATATGCTGGCAGGTGGTTATATGTATTCACATCTTGCAAAATGGTTTTCAGCACGAAGAGAATATTTCTATGAATCGTTTCCCGATGACCTCCATACCATCATGGTAGGGGCAACATGCTAGGCAAGCAAATGTTACTCGTATATGCATACACACATATCCATATTTCCAGAAAAATATCTATATACAACAATTATTTTCCTGAGCCCAACCAAATACGATGGATAACTCAAACTGGGGATTTCAATAAAGAATCCTTTAAGAGAAAATTCCATCAAAAGCGATTAGAGCTTCCAATCATTCAATCGGTGGGATTTTTTTTAATGCCCTGGCATCGAACTCAGATTTGCGTGAGACTAGCTTTTACTTAAGTACGACTTTGATCTCTTCAACTTCAAATTTTGCGATTACTCCAAAGAGTTCTTTCTGGAGAAAAATTCACATAGTTTTCAAACGGGAGCATGTTCCCTTACCAGGAGGCCACAAAATCCCGATATTTTCCTTAAGAATGCATTTCCTGGGTTTACCGCACATTTTTGGGGCACTTCTGAGACTTAGAGATATTTTACAAGTTTTAATACAAGTTTCAGATATAACCGAGATAATAACAGTAAACAACGAAAAAATATTTACCATACAGGCTAGGTAAAAAAACTTAACAGTGGGCACGTTTTTAAATTCATCAATCTGATGAGCGATAGTTAGTCTGATTACTTCGATGGATTATCGATTCTTGATGAATTTAAGAACAGTACGTAGATTTCTTTGCTGTTTGACAAAATGGCTACTGTTGCATATACAACTAGATCATTCGCCATAATACTTTAAACGCATTGATATTTGTGTTCGTCGATTGTAGCGTTGAAAATACGTCACACCCCTGCTGCAAGTTTCCATTTACTGGCCAAGGGGTAATGGAAATTAAAATTCGAATGACCTGCAACTGTCATCAGAACCATCGGAACTTCATTGGGTATAATAATGATAATAATATAGTCTCTATTTGGGCGAGTTTGAGAAGTCTCTTCTAACACAAAGGGTATTAGTCACGGTGGAAGCGATGGGCACCGATGGAAAGCATCAGAGATCTATCGATGAATAAAAATACAGTTTGATGGATACATCGATGATGTTAAAATCGTGCCCAGCCCAGTTGCAGATGAAGAAACAGATACAGAAAATAAAAAAGAGAACAAACAACCTTGGTAGAATTGTTGTCATCTGATTGTTGAATGATCAATGATCACAAATAAGTCTTCTGTTCTTTTTTAAACAACAAAGATTCAGTATTTTCGTACACATATGTGGATGGCTTAATGCCAAAATGTAAACATCGAAGTTGTAATATTCAACAGAGCACTCACCTGAGCTGTCATCGGTCTGACTCATCTTTTCGCGGTTAATGTCACAGCATTACACGATGATTACTCCTCTTCCTAAAAGTGTATAACAGAACAAACCCGTCTAATTATAAACAAATCGGAAAAAATAAAATAAAATGTGTATTGTGCTCAACAGGACATATTTCATGATTATATTCATAAGAAACAGCATGGCAAATACCTTCAAAGTTGGAAGGAGTGACAAAATATACAACCATAAGTTTGCAAAACCTAAGGAACTATTAATGAATACGGCAAGCAGTATTATAATGTAATAATATTAAAATAACACTTGTGCGCTCACTGACTCTGATATTCATTATATTTTTTCATGCTCTTGATAAGGAAGCAAGAGGAATCTGTAAAAGGATTAACTTAGTTTCTACAACTAAAGAGAGTTGAATTTTATAAGTACAAATATACACTCCCGAGAATAATGCACTGCACTTGATATTGGCAATGATTATGAACAACTTTACTCTTATACAGCCATGTACTTAATTACGAGATTAATTGAATAAAATAACGACTGCTAAAAAGGTTTCCCCCAGTATCTTGCATGCATATATCATCAATGAAAACCCTTTCATTCAATGGCATATTTTCTAAGCTATAAAAGACAAGCAAGACATTGATTTAAGCAGAACACAAAAACTTCATTGGCAAAATTCAAGGAATCACAGCTCACAGTTCTAAAACAACAAGTTACTGATACGACATATATTGAAACAAAAAAAATACATTCATAAAAATGTGTTAGGAAAAGTTTTCTAAAGGGTAACAATTAATTAAACATTAAATTTAAAACGTGACTCTGCCGTAAGTAAATATATGAAGGTACTCTGCCATTTAAGACCTGAAGATACGTCACTTGAAACAATTGTTCTACCATAGTATTAGCAACTTTACCTTGATAGAGATGTTATAGATATTTAAAGAACCAATTTCTTCGAAGACAACTACTGCTTTAGAGTTTATTAACTGTTTCTGATACGAACTCGCAGCTAAACAACATCAACAGAAAGAGAAAAACAAAAGGTATTTCATGCGGCCCTCTTTCGGCTGAGAGGGAAATTCATCTGAATGAGAACGACAGAAGCAGAACGAAATCTTGAATAACAGAGCTATAGCAGCATTGCTTTTAGTAGTTGTTTTGGTTAAAATCAAATAATTTAGTTACTTCTTGTGGGAATCTGCCTCATTGAAGTATAAGGTGTCTAAATAAAATTTAATATGACTCGAATGTATATGAATAATGTTAACTCTCTTAATTTATTCTATTTAAAATTTCATCCCACTTCAACGTAGAGATGAAAGAAGAGGATAAATTGATCATCAAGGACGAGAAGAAACATGCCGAAAGTGACACGGAGATAAGTTTCATGGTGCCTCTTTTAATATCCGCCGTTGCTCTCCCTTTGTCACTGTTTATGTGGATTGGAAACATAGCATGGTCGTCTTTAATATCCAAGGGAGAGGGACTGGGAAGCGAAGGTATCTATTTCAGTCGTACTCTTCAGAGAATCACTTGAAAATAGCTTCCGCATTTATAAATTGAACACGTTTCTCTTAAGACACGATCATCCCACCAACTAGATGGTTGACAGCTATTGTGATTCCGTTGGTTATGACAGTTTGGGGTATTAAGAAGAAGAGTTTAAGCCGCAGTGGTGCGGCACTAGGTAAGCCAAGAGAAATTTTCTGATAATCACAACCAAGATATGATTCTTATTTCTAGAAATTGAATTTTTTTTTCAATATATTCCTTTAGGCATAATAGTAGGTTTCATACTTACTCTCAGCAATTACTCATTCCTGGCTTGCTTGTTCACCTTTTTTTTCACCTCATCCAAAGCAACGAAATTCAGAAGTGAAGCGAAGAAAAAGTTTGAGGAAGATTTCAAAGAAGGTATTGCCAATTCATTGTTTTAAATTGGAAATAATTTGAGGCTACTACACAATAATACCAGATGAAAATATCAACAACTATAATATTGCTTATGTGACGAATTAAATTATAGAATTTCATGAATCCTGATTAAAAAGCTGGTGATTTTTCAGAAATCCTTGCACTTAATTAATGTGATTTTTTAAAGATAATAGTAATCAGGTTGTTTTCAGTAACAGTAAAGAATATCATTCACTATGTAATGTTATTCTTTAAAGAGGAATGTTTTTCATGAAGTTGTGTAAAATCCTTATCAGGAGGTCAGAGAAACTGGGTGCAGGTACTATGCAATGGGGGAATGGCTGTCCAGTTGGGGATTCTGTACCTTATTGACACTGGATGTGGAGAGCGGCCTATTGACTTTGTAAGAGATTACCGCGCATCCTGGCTTGGCATTGGAATTCTTGGTTTGTATCATCAGAAGTAATTTTCTGGAACATTTTATAATATTTCCATAACTATTTAACCAAGTGGATTTCCCTAGCACCCTCTAGTGGGTTTTTTCAGTTATTTACTTCATTTTCAGTACCTCTTGAGTGGGTTGATCCCATAGATTAGTGGATAATTATAATTCTACATTATGAATCTTCAATTAGCAATACTTATTGAAGATTATCATGGGACTGCTTGTTTATGGTTCATAAATTCTGCCAACTAAGAATCAAGTCATACAGAAAGTTACAAGTGAAAAGATTGCAATTTCTTTGCCAAGAAATATGAAACACCAGCTTCTAACATTTAATAAAAACAATGCAGCTTCAAAACCCAATCTTTCCAAAAATATAAAAAGTTACTCGCATCAAAAAGATGTGGTTTATCTCCATCCAAGAGCGGTTAGAGCATTCCCTATATCTTCTGAAAGGACGGTGATTGTAAATAAAAATGAGAACATTGAATTGGTTGATAAATTTAAATATTTTGGTTGTGGTTGCGGATGAGAAATTGAAATTTGTCAAACATAATGATTATGTAAGAAACATTATTGCAATAAAGATTGGTTGTATTTCTAAGTTAACAGTTATCATATCAAGGAAAGCTAAAGAATTCTTATTTGAGTCAATAGTATATCCTCCTGTTAAACATAGTTCCACAGTGCTATTTAGTTGTAAAGTGGAAGATGCTGAAAGAATGCAGGTTTTAAATATTGAAGTAAAGTTGGTTTTAAGAAAACATAAGCTAAGTAATGTGGAAGCAGATAGACATGTTAGTTGAAAAGGAGATTTTTGCTCACATTTATTATTTATTTATAACATTAAAAATTGTTTATTTTATATTTATTTGCAGAAATGTTTAGTGGAAAAAGGTCTAGTATATGGCTGATATAGTGGACAAGCTGATTGCTTGTTTGGGGCTGGAACGGGAAGCCAATATTTCATGAAAGAGTAAATTTCTAGAATGAACCGGAAATCAGGAGCTTGGAGAGAGTTTATAAATTTAAGGAAAGATTTACATTGTGGCTTGAAAAATTAGGAAATAGAATCAAGAGTCAGCTAGAACGCAGACTGGGGGTGACTCGAGTAATCGAGTTATATGAAGTAACTCGATTTTCAAGTCAATTTATTTCATATTAATGAAATGTCGTAATGAAACAGAAAACAATAAATGAATGTAATCGAATACCCAACTTTGAGCACCTTAGAGGAATTCTACATAAATATCCCAAATTTGCGAAACTTGAATTATAGAATACAGATATATGCTTTTACTGCAGAAATTTATTTTAGAACTTCCATTTTTGGCTGCATTGCAATCAGCAGGTTCACTAAACATGCAAACAGGTTGTTTGCATATGTTCTATCATGAATTTCCACAAAATCACAGTCACCTCCCTGTATTTTAAAACTTGAAATGTTCTAATGATAACTTTGGATGATTGGGCTCAAAACAAAATACGCATTTCATTCACTTAATTTCTTGACATTGCAAGCTGTGACTTTAGAAAGAACAACTTTACTAGTCATGGTTCTCTACACACCGTTCCATTCTTTGCTTTTAGGTTTGCAAGCATCATAATTTCCTTAGAAAATCGAAGTCTACTTTGTCTCATGAGTAGATTGTATATGGACAATCGTATGACTTTGTATCCATGTGTGTACTAAGCCTAAGATCAAGGAATCCTATTTTACGCAGTTCATGACGAATGTGTCAAGAATTTAACATTATTTTCAATTCCAGTTATCGTACAATATAGCTTGCCATAAGAAATCTATAAGAAAAGTTACTGTTTATTTCGATGGATAATTGTATAATTAATAAGAATAATAATTTTCTCAAATCTTTGATTGTTATTGAATTGATTGAATGTAATTCTATTACTTCAAATGCTATCACAAACAAAAATATATTCAAAATTGTAATAATCTATTGAGAAATATATTTTTCTCTTTAGGAGTATTTGCTGCTTGCAATGGAGATACGTGGGCTTCTGAGCTCGGCTCTGTGATTGGATCTGCGGAACCTGTTCTCATCACCACTTGGCACAAGGTTCCTAAAGGTAGAATGTGATTCAGCAAACCTTGGTCTAAATTTGCTCCTCTATTTTGAGCCATTGAGATTGTTAATTGAATTGCTACAGACTTCATCGGAAATTTGCTTGTGAGATCATAAATCTGTATTGCCTAATGATCAGAAGAAGTCAGTGGGAAAACAGCTCATATTATTTTTAAACCTTTGATAAATCCACAAGAGGTAGCAAAATGCTTCTTAGCTGAGAATAATTAATTGAAGAAGATTAATATTGGGTTAAACTTGCTTAAAAATTTTGGGAAGATATGCTTCCAGAAGTTGCGTTATGCTAATTTAAGGGGACCACTCTTGTGTACAATGCAATCAACCTTGTACTAACTCAGATTTAAACTGGCTTGCTTGCTAATCACTGTAAACCTGAGGGTCCACCCTATAAATATCTTATTTACTTTAAATAGTGCTATGGTTGGTCTTTAGGAGAGGCAGGAAAGTTATTTTACACCAATATGCAAAAAAAGTTATCACCAAAAACGCAACTGGCGTAACTCGACAAGAGGGAGTCTTTGTGATTCTATGTTTTGAGCTCCCTTTTCATCTTCCTCTTTATGCCTGGCACGTTTTGAAGGCTTTTGTGATGCAAAAAATTTTATAAAAACTGGGTAAAATTCATTACTGTTGCTACTGTAGAAGCAGTATTGTTTTATGAAAGAATTAAATTCATATTTTCTTTGAATCGAATCTCACGCGTTATTCGTTCGTCATAAATATTGGACATGAATTACTTTTGCTGCTCATATTCCCTCCTTACATAAATTTTTCCATCAATGCAGACTTAGAATGAACTTGTTTATTTCTGTTAATGCTATTAATGCTAATGTGCCCACAGAATGAATGCTTTTTTAAAATTATGCTTAATTATGATAATTAAGAGAATATGAACTACTGTAAATCAGATCAACAGAAGAGGGGAAGATTACAAAAAATGTAATAAAAATGGAGTAATAATTAAATAATACCTGCTATTACAAATAACAATGGATGACAGTGGAACTCAAATAGGAAATAAGGTGCTAGTTTTCATTGAAAACGAATTTGTGATAGTGGCCAAGCTGTTTGGGCGCCATTTAATTAGCAGGGAATTTTGATTTAATTAATTTACATAGTAGTGCACTTTATACTATACACAGAATGATACCAATGTTGGCCATCTGTCCTCGCTATAATCTTTTTACCATGGCTATACAGAGTTATATTTTTAAAAGATACCAAGTGAGGAGGAGGGCTTCGATCATTTTGGACTCACTGCTATCTAACCTGTAGTCTCCTAACAAACTCTTAATATTGTACACGCAAAAATTTCTTCTAAATAATTAAAGCAGAAGGACTAGCCGTGCAGAGTCGAGTCAAGCACCAAAAGAATTGAATAATATACTTGTTATTATTTAATTCCTTTTAATTAGAACTTATCCGTTATAAATTTTAAAAAGCTAAAACGATTAAGGATTTCAACATTGGAAAAAGGTATTAGCCAACAGTTTTAGCCATTGACAACTCCACACTTAATATTTGCACATAATGAGCTCATGCATGAATAATACATTTTAATATACTTCTAAGGGTTTCTGTGGCAAAGTCTCTTTGGGTGCTGTGTCTGCTCTCAATGTTTTCATCTACATAATGGTTAATCGGTGTCATTCTTACTGTCCTTCTCAAGGAAAGGGAGGTTCTTCGTGGGATTGAGAGAGGAAAGAGAAAAGGTCTTTGATGGAATGGTCACAGGTTACTTCTGTCTTCAGTCCATCTAATATTCGAGGCATCTTTTAGAGTTTTTCTATGAAAGGGAGAATTGCTAGAAAATGCCATTCTTAGATGTGGACGGAGATGTAAGGAAAAGCTCGTCGAAGAAGGAATATGAATGGGGTACTTTATGGTGACAATGATAGCGTGGATCCGAATGGATGACTGTTTTTCTACAGAAAATGTTATGGTTACTAAGAATGTTGATCCTCTTCAACTAAACGGCGTAAATCTGAAAAATATGAAGATAATGTCGTAAACAGGCACAGAGGTGATGTGCACAGATCCTGGGATGTAGGCTATCTATAAGATTGAGAAAATGCTTTAATTATAAGATTGAGAAAACAATTTAAGCCATTTTAAGATAAAATAATACAGTTTAGTAGGTGACCGGAAAAATATTTTTACAACAGTTCAGCCAGAGAGAATGTGAATGAGATCAACCATTCGAAAAAGTTCCGATTTTTGTGGCAGTTTACACGTTTCGTTTACCTTACGTACTGCGTTTGGTGCTATGTGACCTATTGTGTATGTGACTATGTTACTTCTATAATGTACATTTGCATCTTAAATTCATAAGCCATTAAGAAAAGACTTATCATTGTTGAAATTGCTCTGTCTCAATTATTATCACCGTAATTGTATTTCGCTTCACAAATTATTGGCATCAAATACAGTAGTACCTCTTACTACGAGTGTTCCATACTACGAGCTGTCACTCGGCCGAAATATTGACTCTTAGGACGAGCGAAATTTCTTACTACGAGCGTGCGGGTATAATCGTATCCTGCTTGTGAAATCTAGATGATCAGGCGTTACTTTGTGGAAAGCCATCTTAGAAAATGAATAAAAGCAATGTAATTTTCCACACTTTTATTTTATTGACATCCGGTTTTGCTACCGGAGTAATCTTCTGGTACAGAAATTTTTGAAAAGTTTCTTAAATGTCCTGAAGGGTTGGAAGGGAAAGGGAAGGAGAGGTTATGGGAATATCCTTTTGGGAAGGGAGCCTAAACAGACTGTATCCTGCTTGTTGGCACTGTCTAATAAGTTCGCATACGAGCTACCAGGGATACCAAGGACCCGATGGTAAGCTCGAAACAAAATCCCTTTTATAAGTTGGTTACGGTGGTCACCTTGGTAAGTGAGCCTAAACAAAGCGGGATGAGGAGCTCAATGATAATAAGACCAAATCAAAATTCTTCTTGGATTACCCTGCAGTCGCTCACTCAGTTCGCGTTTTGAAATCGTTGGAAAAGCATTTCTGAATTGTGTTCTGGTGAATATTTGTGTTTTTTTTTTCAATGTATTCTGTAACTTCTACATTAGCCATGGGACCTAAGAAACGTAGTGTAAAGGAGAGTAATGATAAGAAGAAAAAGCTTATCACGATCGATATTAAGAAGGAAATCATTGAAAAATATGAAAAAGGAGTGCGTGTTGCAGACTTGGCGTGCCAATACAAACGGAGTACATCGACGATATGCACCATTTTGAAGTAAAAGAAGGAGATAAATGTCTTGTCGTCATCGAAGGGTGTCGCAAGGCTGTCGAAGATATGGACAGTTGTGAACGAGGAGATGGAAAAATTGCTTCCAATTTGGTTGAACGAGAAGGAACTCGCAGGTGATACTGTTACTGAGGACATCAACTGCGAGAAGGCACGATTATTGTAGGACAATCTTTACAAGAAGTCTCCTAGAACGTCATCGGAAGAACCTGCGGATACTGTGGAACTTTTCAAGGCCAGTCGAGGCTGGTTTGAAAAATTCTAGCGGAGAACTGGCTTCCACAGCATACTATGACATGGTGAGGCAGCCAGTTCAGACACCAAGGCGACTGAAGCATTCGTTAAAGACTTTACCCAACTCATCGCATCGCAGGGCTACGTCACACAGCAGGTTTTTAACTGTGATGAGACTGGCCTGTTTTGGAAGAAGATGCCGAGACAGAAGTTCATCACCGCCGAGGAGAAGAAGTTGCCAGACCATAAGCCAATGAAGGCTGATGCTTGCTTTTTGCGCTAACACCAGTAGGGACTGCAAAATCAAGCCTCTTATGGTCTACCATACGGAAAATCTGAGGGCCTTCAAGGCTCACAAGATAATTAAGGAGAAGCTACCAGTGATGTAGAGGGCTAACGTGAAGGCCTGGGTCAACAGAGAAAGCAGGAACATCGGAGGATGCGCTGCCATCCAAAAAATTCTGAGAAATGTTATCGAAGTGGCAAGAAATGTCCAATTTTGTCCAGATAAATTAAATTCGGGGCGTGTGGCTGCGTTGTTTAACGATAATGGTATGGAACACTTTAGAAAAATTTAAAAAAGACGTATGAAACAAATTTCGCTTGAAAAAACTAACTGCAGAGGACGAACAATGTTCACCTGGCAAATTGCCAACATTAGATGAGAGAAAACGCAAAAAAATGTGCCTGACTTTTTATTGAAAGGAGATTCTCCCACAAAACAGTAGTCCTCCGCTCTCCTGCCCAGATTGTCATAGTTAAAAGGTAAATGACTTATTAAAACCTTTTCTATTTCTTTGCTTTATCTTTTGCAATGATTTATAATTGTTATGTCATTAATTATTGTACTACATAGTGTTAATTACCATATTTGACGGCATATAAGACGCACCGGCATATAAGACGAACCCTCATTAAGTTGGCCACTCACAATGGAAAAAAGTTTTAATAGTCAGTGCGATAGTGCGGTACCACAATAACTTAAAATGTAGTTTCTTTTAGTTGTCACGTTTGGTAAAAACCAAATATTAACACAATCATTGAAAGCAATTATGAAATAGGTAGTATAGACCATCTGGGCTAAAAATAGCATTCAGCATTGAAAGTTAACCTGTGGAGGTTGAACCTTCACATATAAGACGCAGGGAAATTTTTCGAGACATAATTTAGGAAAAAAGGTGCGTCTTATATGCTGTCAAATACGGTAACAATAATTTTAGAAATTGAGGTGGGGTGGGTGGGGGCTGGAACGGATTAATTGCATTTCAATTAAGTCAAATGGGGAAAATTGTTTCATAAATGAGCATTTCTTAATATGAGCTCGCTTTTGGAACGGATTAAACCTGTAGTAAGAGGTACCACTGTACATAATGTAGGATGTAATCATGTTTATAAGAATAGGCAGTTAATTTTTTTTAAATATTTTATTATATTAATAATTAATTTAATTTAATTTTTAAAAAAATTCTCCTAACTCCATAAAAAGGCCATGAAAGAATACAATTTAATGTTTTTTCCTAAAGTAAAATTATGTAATGATGGGTGATATTATGTAAGATTTATGTAATTGTCAGTCAAAATGATGCAACATTAATATTTCATTTAGTACTTGTTTATGAACAAACATTTGCCTTGTTGCATCTGACCCACACTGTCCATTATATTCTTTGGCCGTCAGATCTACAGACACAATGCCTTGTTTTCGACAATCTTTTGGTCCACATTCATTGAATTTATTTTCACCTTTACTGTTCAACCTCTCATATTCTAACTCCTCTATAGTATTTGCCAATTTAAAAAGTCTAGATTGCACTATCCCTGCACTCACATAATTTTCAATGTAGAGGATCTAACTATTTAATACCATACTTCCAATTATGCCAAATGACACTTTCTTCCAATAATAAATGGTTTTTATTTTGTCTAAATACGTGTATTACCTTAAACCTGATGTTTAGATTCCTCCCATGTATCAACTAACTAGTTGCTATGGTTTTACTCAATCTTTCACACATCCATGCCTCACTTATTCTATTTCAACTTCCCTCGCTCTAGCTTTCCTTTATTTGTGAATGCCCCACCATTATGACGAGGGTTTGTTACAATGAGAGACACTGAGTAGTCAGTAATATGCAGAAAGGAAACTAAAAACTTCCTTTAGAAAATGCAATTTGTAGTCCCATCTTATGAAAAGAGCCAATTTCGTCTGACTTAGAAGGAGTTATTTTTAAGGGCCTCTGCATCAAACTGCAACCAGGTAATTTTAGCAAAAGAAGTTGGATGCAAAAAATCAACATCATTGGGAAATAAAATTTTCTTCTATTGCAGAGTAAATGCTGATGCACAACTTGTGCTTCGTTGTTGGTGTATAGCAAGCAGAAGGGAGATAAAAGCTATTTATTGACTGGTAGTCTCAATATTATCTTGAAAATAGAGAAGAACATTCAAAATACCAAGTTTTTAAAGTATGATCACTGACACACAGTTCAAACTTAGGATGCCTTTCATCTGTTGGGTGTGTTGAAATACTCGAAAAATATATACTGTAAGTTTATACAGATAAGATGATTGTAGAATCATAAAAAGCCCCCAAAATCCAGGGTTTTCGTGTAAGACAGACACATGGAATTGGATTGAAACCATTATAAAATATGTCAGATGTGAGAAAATAAAACTTGTTAATTCGAAAAATTATAAATATGACATCATTCCGAATACACTGTATGGTATCATTACCCAGTTTATGATTCCTGATCTAAGCTAAATTCGTAGGCTGTTGATAGTTTGTCTTATAGCACAGATATATGCTAAAACTATAAAACTTTGACAAAAATTTATACCTAATCTTATCTGTGGAAATA
This sequence comes from Sympetrum striolatum, assembly GCA_947579665.1. Lineage (NCBI taxonomy): Eukaryota > Metazoa > Arthropoda > Insecta > Odonata > Libellulidae > Sympetrum > Sympetrum striolatum. The sequence goes on along the minus strand of OX388345.1, from coordinate 1,866,857 downwards.
TACCATTATTGATGTAACCTATGAATGTAAGCATAATACATTTGTTGGAATTGTGGAGATTATTGTACTATGACCCTATAAATTTTAGTTGGTAATTTTTATTGTTAAGTATCGCTAATTGAATACAATGCAACACCAAACTGATTTCAATTGGGACTCAAAAAGTATTATCCCTTTAATATAATGCAGAAGGGAAAATGAAATATAAATCATTCTGATTTATGTAATACACTGAGTATAATCTATAATTCTAGTGCTCTAAATAGATTTTTAAGCAATCCATTATTTAGAGCTCATGGCTAAATTATCAGTCAGTATGTCCTACCTATCGCTGGCCTCCAATGCTAATGAGTTAATAAGGATTCTATAATTTCTGGGTATCTTCTAGTGCTAAAGAAGTACTTAATTCGTTGTAAATTAATTTATGGTTATTTATGTAAGCTTCTGAATGTCAAAGCACCTTTTTAATGAAACTTGTTGCTTCCTATGTCAGGAACCAATGGAGGAATAACACCATGGGGAGTATTTTTGAGCTTTCTTGGTGGTCTTATGGTTGGTGCTGCTTATTATCTCACTGTGCTCTATGCCATTGATGCTGCTACTCTGGCCTCTTGCCCCTCTCAGTGGCCATTGCTCTTCCTTGGTGGTCTTGCTGGCTTGTTTGGATCACTACTGGATTCATTGCTTGGAGCAACTCTGCAGTTTTCTGGTACAAAATATTTAACAATGAATCTTTTTAGCTTTTATTGCTATTTATAAATGCAGATTGACTCTTTTTTAGAATGCCTTCAACTATTTGATCATATTTTATCTCTAGTAGTAATTTAGAAGTCCATTATAATGACAGCTGGCAAAAATCTGTAAAGTACTCGTCATAACGCGCACTCATTATAGCCGATTTCTAACACTAACTCTTGAATCCAAGAGCTGCAGAATGGAAAATGTAGGGTTTTTAATCCTTACGCTAATGCTTCATAATACGTATAAAAAGTACGTTAGCGCCAAAAATACCGCATTCAATCGAAAATAACGCACACCCTTTTGCATCTTTTTTTTTTCGCATTAAAAATCAGGATGAGCGTTAGAATCGATGGCAAACTAGATTCTGGTACAATACTACTCATTGGCATGTCCCGTAGCATGGGACCGGCCACATCCTAGGCTCACCCATATAACTCGTCAAACGTTCCACCAATCCGCTATCGAAGTTTGCACTATATACAAAACTGTAGGCCGATAATTTTTAAGTGAAAGGGAATTGGCTATCCCAAATACTTTTTAATGAACGATTTTGAATTGGCACTTACATAGGACTTTTGGCATAGACGACTTAAGAAATTTTGTATACATGTATCAATATACCCATATATTAGCGTATGCCTGTATAGTATAGACATATAAGGTGCAGCGACTGGCATGACCACACATTTTAAGAGGCACATTACATTTGCGGACAAATAATTTTTCAATGTCCGACGCTTGAATTTCAAGGTGCCCATTACTTGCAATTGCACGTTATTTTTGAATTCACCCATAATTTTATTGATTAATACATCATAAAAAAATTGCATCCGCTAATATAAAATGTGGAAAATTATTGCTCAAAGCGTGTAAAAATGAATGAAATATAAAGTTAATACCACGTGCATTCCATTAGTAATGCAACCAAATTCATAAAAAGTGATGTATAGGACATATTCGTACAATCAGGGAAAAATCTTAGAAATAGCACCCGTCGATTCTCTCTTGGAGGCAGAGAGTCCAGGGACTTGAACGATTCAGCCATTTTGCTGCGGAAGATGCATTTCCATGAAGATGCTATTAAACTGATTTAAATTTTGAAAAAAACAATTTTAATGACAGATCAATGAAAATGCATAACATACTATTCAGCATACATTCATCTTGTAGTTTCTAGCGATGTTCTAACTTACTTCTCTTTCAGTCTATCATCTTTTTTCTGTCATTATTTATAGCTTATATATATCTATTATATATAGACGCTTCTCCGGATATACTTATATATAAGTTATATATAGGGGATCAAAATTCTAATCATGTTCCACAAGTGCCACTGCCTTGATATTTTTATGACATATTGGCCATGACGTGTAACCTCCAGGAAAACTCCATTGAACCTCGGTGTCATGGGTTCGATTCCAGAAGGCCCCAAAGTCGCGATTTTCTCCATAAGGATACATGGCGGGGATTTTCGAAAAATGTTTTTAGGCACTTCCCGGAAGAATTGAGAGTTGAAATTCAAGAGATCGCTAGATGCCGTGCATATCTAAAGTAAACCATAAAGACATCTACGAAGATTATCCTTGGGTCAATGCTACGACAGGGCAAATATTCTCCCGTTTAATTTACATTGCGATTTTTAAGATTTTATTAATTACTTCCAGATGACTTGGAAACTTGAAACTTGGCACGTGGATATATATATCCTAAATATATTTTATAATCAAATTTTAGCAACTCGCTGATGGTCCTTGGTTCGATCCCAGAGGGCCATTTACATCCTACAATGCATTTCTTATGGAGATGACGGGAACAAAATTTAGGTTCTTCCCGGCATGCTATCGACTTCAAACTTTGCATGATACAAGAGCAAGTCTTTACAAATCAAACAGTGCATTCGCAGCTTACAATATGTCCTGGGTTCGACACCAGGTGTCTCTGCAATCAGAAGTTGATCCGATTTTTAGAAATTATTTTGAAAACTTTTCCAATAATATAGAAACTTGAAATTCGGCATATAGATAGAGATCATAAATAAAATTCTGAAACATATTTTTGATTTCCAAGATCGTCCTTGGTTCGATTCCAGAGAGCCATTAACATTCGTGAAAAGTAGAACGTCGTTTGAGGGAGTTGCAGTGAATATTTCGGCTTGAATTTTCACACATAATTAGAGATGGTGATATTCTATTGTGCTGCATAGTAGGTTCACCAGGAAGACCCGGTTTCGATGCCAGACGATTAAATTGCAGCGAATTTTGACAATACTTTCAATCCATTTTTTTTTTCTTTTGAGGACCGTCATGATATAATGCCGATATAAAATTAGTGTTGTCGATCTGCTTGCAGTATGCAAGCAACATTTTACTCGTATATATATATATTCGGAATTTTATTTTTAGGCACTTCCCAGCAAATTACAGAGTTGAAATTCAAAAGATTGCTGGAAGCCAATGAAAAAACCAAAGACATCTTCAAAGATTGTCCTCGGTTTGACGCTAGGTAAGGGAAAAATTAAGAAATGCAGGTTATATTCTTTTTTCCTGTTTGCTTTATTTCATTTGCAAACTTAAATAGAAAATAATGGCCCTTTGAAGTCAAGACAAAAGAAAAGAAATCAAATTAAGATTCTTATTTTGATTGTGTTCTATCATTTTCAATTCAAAATTATGAGAGCTATAGCAAAATGGATGAAAAATTTTTAAAATTTCTTCTTAGTAAAGAAGCTAGCCTGGTGACCAAGGGGATTGTTGAATCTGGGTTCTTTCTCGTTTGACGGCAGGAAGAGCCCATATCAATGGTAATGACTAATGTCAGAATTTAACCCTTATACTGCAGGGAATGTATAAAAACGTTTTCTTCCCAGAATGAGAGAACTACAGTAAAATCGTTCTTATACTTTTGACCTGGTCTTCCTTCCCCATGCTTGGCCTTCCCCAATTTTATGGCAGTGCCTGTGAATGAGACGCACCCTCACAAAATCTTTTGCATTGTCCTAAATGTGGAAAACCCTTCCCCGGGGTTTTCCGGCCTCTGCGTAATTCCAAGATTTGTAGTGCACTCGTAATTTCATATTTTCCTCACTCGTTAAAAATCAATGTATCTACTAACTGTTTGGTATCAAATTAATCAGCTAAAAGCAAGGGAAAAAATAAGACATTTAAATCATTGGCAATTGCTTCCACGTTAGAGGAACAACCAAAAGTCTTGAACAATAACCGCTGACCGCGGGCATCGGAAAAAGGTCTACCCGGATTATGGGGGTTTTCTGCCTGCTGCAATTAGTCTGACCCACCAGGAGAAGGGACCGTTTCTCTAACTTGCCTCCCGCACACGACTGTCGCGAGAGAAAAATACTCCCGCATCTTAAGGGTTAAGAAAAGACGGAAATTACTGTGATGCATTTTCATACTGACTCATAAATAGCAGGGGATTAATATGATAATTTTACTGAGTTGTTTCGAAAATATTTTAAGCTACATCCCAGTTATGCATCCTACCAGGATGTTACTCAAAGTATTTTCAAAAAAACTCTGTATAGTGGCTTTGTCCCTTTATGTATCATGCCATCATAACAAAAGAAACTGTGTTTATGAAACATTCATTACTTCTGTTCACGTTCCATAGAATTTCTACCTTCACTGTAAATGAATAATTTAAAATTCCCGCATTTCAAATAGTAGAGACGCCTGGTGTCGAATCAAGAACCTTTGGTGATGTGAATACATATAACGAGACTGGTAGAAATGAAATATCTTTAATCCAAAGTTTGATGCGAGTATCATACTGATAAGAACCTAAAATAAGATTCCATTATCCCCATTTGCAATGCATAGAGGAATGTTAAAAGAGTTCTGGAATCGAACCTTAGATTATTAGGGAAAATTACGTTAAACAGCATATATAAAATGTATTTATGATCTATATTCACTTGCCTGGTTAAAGTTTCTATGTTATCCAGAATGTATTCAAAATATCTTAAAAATTATTGCAATGTATTTCAAATAGAAGAATATTTGCCCAGACCTGGAGTTGAACCAAGGATAATCTTTGACATTGTCTTTGTAGTTTTCGTTGGATGTGCACAGCTTCCATCGATCCCTAGAATTTTGCTATCTCTTCTTTAAAAAAGTCCTTGGTTCGACACCAGGTCACTTGGATAGAGAATCAATTTTTGCACAGAGGAGTTTGTGTTCCTGTATCCTAAAATTTCAAACCAATTAGAACTTTGCAGAGTACAGTACTTTAAACCTATATCCATTTCCTATACATTTTGAACAACAATTTTCTCCAACCCGGATTAAATTTTACTTTTGTTTTTGTTAGGTTTATCCTGAGTCCTATCTTCTGTCCCACTTTTGTCTTGAAGATAGATCAAACAAGGCAGAAACTTCATCAATCAAATACCATAAATGCTGACTTATCTTCTGTAAAGCTGCTTTCCGATGCTTTGGTACAAAAAAGGCTGCCAACTCGTAAATTGTGCAGTTTTGACTAAGGATTTTGCAAAATATCTATGACTTGCATTTTTTGGAAAATTAGGTCTACTTCAACCCATGTATACATTGAATATGCAGAAATCAAAGTAATTTACTTAATAATAATAGTAATGGCTGTGTATGGAATTTTTTCAGCATTAACTAAGCGAAATATCAAAGTTCGCACAAACAAAATCCACTTTGAATTTTTGGCCAGCTCTTTTTGATTCTAGCCCTCTGTACGAAGTTATATTAGAATAAATATAAATTTAAATTAAAGAATGCTTGGAAAGTATCAAGATGATATTTAATCGCAAAAACATAAGTTATCAGAGAAAGAAATGGTAGAAAATAAATTCCTATTAAATCGAAATCTATATCTATTATATATAGATGCTTCTCCGGATTCATTCATATATCATATATATATATAGAGAGGATACAAATTCACAGCCTAAACCACAAGCGTCATTGACTTGAAATTTTTACGACATATTGGCCATAACGTGTAACCGCCAGAAAAATTGCGATTTTGATCCTCAGTGTCATAGGTTCGATTCCAGAGGGCCCCAAAGTCCCGATTTTTCCCGTTTAAAAGCATTGCTTTGATTTTCGGGAATTTTTAAAAAATACTTTCCGGATAGGTAGGGACTCAAAACTCAAGGAGCCGATATATATGGTCATGATCTATCGAAAACATAAATGAGTTTTACTAAAAATATACTTGGTTCGATGCTAGGTCGAGGCAAAAATCGGCCGTTTAAAATGCATTGTGGCGATTTTTAAGATTTTTTTTGGACCCCTTTCCAATGGCATGGAAACTTAAAATTCGGCACGTAAATACATAAAATGAATATATTTCATAATCAAATTTTAGATGATCGCTGATGGTCCTTGGTTCGATCCCAGAGGGACATTTGCACTTCTCAATGCATTTCTTACGGAGATAACGGAAACAAAATTTAGGTACATCCCGACATGCTATCGACTTCAAACTTTGCATGACACAAGAGCAAATTTATAAAAATCAAACTGTGCATTCACAGCTTACAATATGTCCTGGGTTCGACACCAAGTGTCTCTGCAATCAGAAGTTCATCCGATTTTTAGGAATTATTTTGAAACCTTTACCAATAATATAGAAACTTGAAATTTGGCATGTAGATAGAGATTATTAATAACTATCAGAATCATTTTTTAAAATTCCAAGATTGTCCTTGGTTCGAGTCCCGAGAGCCATTTACATTTGTGAACATTTGAGCGTCTTTTGAGGCAGTTGTAGCCAATATTTCTGCTTGAATTTTCACACATAGTTAAAGATGGTGATCTTCTATTGTGTTTCATAGTAGATTTACCAGTAAGACCCGGGTTCGATGCCAGACGATGAAATTTCAGCGAATTTTAAGGAAAAATTATATCCTTTTTTTTTCTTATGAGGACCGTCACGATATGATGCCGATATGAAATTAGTATTACCGATCTGCTTGCAGTATGCAAGCTACATTTTACTCGTAGTAATATAGGTGTGTGACGTGTTTGCCTAACTCCAGCATTCAGTTGCTATTTTTTATAAACAAAAGTCCATTGAGTTAAACGGCCAGACACTCGTCCACTACTTTTAAGCAAAGAACGTGCCCTGAAAGATTTGTGAGAATCCGTTAGTTAATTACCCATTAACCCGGTGATTACCATTGTCGGTACACATTTTCATTTCTTGAAATTGTTTGGCATCAAGTTGGCACGGGTTACCATAATCCAATCACAATAATATTTATTAGGTAAGTTAATAAGTTGAAGTAGAAAGAATAGAAGGTATGGGTTCGAAAAAAATGACTGATTTTTTTGTGTCATCCTAAAGTACATATAAAGCTAATCGTTCGCAGGCTCTATTTAAATGGCAATATTGTATTCAGAAGAATCATTGTATTAACCATTGACAAGTTTGGTAGAAAAATTCTAAGGTTCGTATTCATATGATTGAGTTAATAGATTTCAACAAAAATTATGAGAGAGTTGAACAAGGGAGTGAAAAATTGTGACATTTGATGCTGTAAAAGGAGGTATTGTTCTGCCCAGAAAGTGGGAGACCTGGGTTCCAGTCCCAGTCACATCACAATTTTTCACTCCTTGTTCAACTTTGGGTTTAAAGCGCACGCTTCCTCGTGCTAAGTTAAATTTCATCTTGAAATTATGAGAGCGTAAGATAATGGAATTTTTGCAGAAAAGGTTTGCTTATGATAACTTGTCCCATTGAACTAAGCTAAAATTATAGACGTTAGATGAAAGGACTACTTCAATTCTACCTCTACTCTTGAGAATTGACAGGCACTTCTTTAATTCTACCTCTACTCCTTGAGGGCACTTCCACTAGTGGTATGTTTATTGCCTGCGGGAGGTCTTTGTTTGCCTGCAGGAGGTTTTTGGAGGGGTTTCCCTCCCGTCTTTGCCAGGCAATCCTTTGTTATTTAGTATTTCCCCCTACACCGCTGCCACCAGGCCTGATGGCCTAATCGCAGCGTAATTTGAATAAATAAATATATGAGATTTAAGAATTGGCTGTGGGTACCCCATACATAGTTCAATGCGGGGAAAATTAGACATTGCCAAACATATTTTCAAAATAATATGGATACGTTACAACAAAATTTATTTCATTTCAATTCCATCAGAAATTCATCAATGCGACCAGTTTCAAATTTACAAGTTCATCATCAGACAAAGAGACACACAAGTAAACCCAGTACTAAAACGGGAAAACGATCAAGTAATTACAGTTTTTCTAATTGCCTGTAAGTACTGTTCCAAGTATGACATCTTAAACCAGGTACTGGAACACAGCAGTAATGGGGAATCTCAAACAAAACAGTTTCCAACTTATTCATGAACATTTCAGAGGGGATAAGTCCATTGCTAACCATGCTTATGTAGTTCTAAAAGTCATTATTAAACAAAAATTAATTGTGGGAAATATATTGTGCTGTAATTGACACACAACTATTAAAATTTTCAAATGTATATTCTTGAAAGTATTCTCTTACTTCTTCAAACCCTTTAATGATTGTTTCTACTTTTTAAGCTCTTTCTTCCAAATACCTCTTATCCATTGTTCAGACTCTTCATTCCAAGCAGCAGCTATGCTATGTATACCAATTAATATATTATATCCCTTCCAAAAGTCTTTCAGTGTCTGTTTATAATTTTTTGTTGGTTCTATAGCTATTGCAAAGATGTTTTAAAGAGAAGTATGCTTTTAAATTTGCAATTGCCCTCTGATCCATGAGTTGGATGTGGTGTTGGGAGGCATAAAAACAACTTTAACATTTGGTTGGAGATCATTTAAATACTGCAGAAGGGTGGGAGCATTATCTAAAATTAATTAAATCTTAAAAAGGAAACCTTTCTGAACAGTAGGCTTTTACTTCTGGTATAAAACAGTTCACAAACCTGACTTTAAATAGCGCAAGGGTCATCAATTATCTTCTTATCAAGCAAAGATACACTGGCAGACTTGCCTTATTAATATCATTTAAATCCCTTGGGTTTTTGCTTTAGAAAGGATTTCAATTTATATCACACACTTTGTCTGTGGGAGGTTTTTGGAGGGGTTTCCGACTTTGGGCGAATGCAATCGTTTGTTATTTCCCCCTACACCACTGCCACCAGGCCTGATGGCCTAATCACAGCGTAATTTGAATAAATTTTAAAAAAATTTCCACCATCAAATTGGTTACTCTATTTTTACACCTAAAATCCTGGCATACTTTTAGCCTCCCTATGACTATAGGTGTGCTCTGGTAAGAAATAGTGACTTAGTAGCAGATTATCCTCCCAAAACTTCTATGCAGCCTCAGCTCTGACCATATCTCCACTTAAGGCTCTGTTCTTTAAGCCATGGCTAGCACTGAAACCAGAGTCATATGGTATACTTTACCTTTACCTTTAATGGTATACTTCCTTTTACAGCATTCAATATTTGATCATCACTCATTATAATGGTCTGTATGGAAGACTTACAAAAGATTAAATTTCTGTGCTTAGGCTGTATCCTTTTTTCCTGCTTGATGCTGTGTAACAATGGTTTGCTTTTACCCTAAATCGATGGTTTTCCTTTTTTACTTTCTCCACATACGAAGTATAGAGAAAGTATTGTTTTCATGAAAAAATTCGACTATGAAATTTCAACGGAAATACATGTTTTGGGGTCCCTAGAATACGTTTTGACTATTTTCGGAATGATGTCTGCGTGTGTATGTGTGTGTGTGTGGAAGTATACCGGCGCTCTAACGTAAAAACTGTGGTTTGTGCTGTCAGAGTTGATTAGTTTTTGGAGTAAATCGGTCAACCGGAAGTCGAGCTTCATTCATCAAAGCTCATTTCCGGTTTTCAAAATATCTCCATAAATATGATATATACGTATATTGTATTACTTATAAAAGTTTTAGATAATGTAATTTACTATAACTTTTGTATTTAACATATTTTTGTATCACCAGTTGATTAGGAGTTATTCGTGAAATACCGATAAACCGGAAGTAGCTTTTATGTACTTTGTGGGCGCTCTAACATGAAAACCATTCGTTGTATCAACACCAAATTTCATATATAGTACTTTGGTTGATGTCGTTAGAGTTGATTAGTTTTTGGAGTAAATCGGTCAACCGGAAGTCGAGCTTCATTCATCAAAGCTCATTTCCGGTTTTCAAAATATCTCCATAAATATGATATATACGTATATTGTATTACTTATAAAAGTTTTAGATAATGTAATTTACTATAACTTTTGTATTTAACATATTTTTGTATCACCAGTTGATTAGGAGTTATTCGTGAAATACCGATAAACCGGAAGTAGCTTTTATGTACTTTGTGGGCGCTCTAACATGAAAACCATTCGTTGTATCAACACCAAATTTCATATATAGTACTTTGGTTGGTGTCGTTAGAGTTGATTAGTTTTTGGAGTAAATCGGTTTACCGAAAGTGGAGCTTCATTCTTCATAGCTCATTTCCGGTTTTCAAAATATCTCCATAAATTTGAGATTTAGGTATATACTATTATTTATAAACGTTTTAGAAAATGTAATTTACTATAACTTTTGTATGAAACATATTTTTGTTTCACTGATTGTTTAGGAGTTATTCATGAAATACTGATAAACCGGAAGTTGCTCATTATGCACTTTGTGGGTGCTCTGGGCTCTATGGGAGAAAGGCAAATTTCATCGTTTTTCATCAATCATGTCCTGAAAAACATTATTTATAATGTTTGTGACATAAAAGATACTATGATATAAATTAATCACTCATCTACCAAGTTTAGATGGAATATAGAGTTCGAAATTACTGTCGTAGATAAATATTTACATCTTATATACGGAGAAAGTCATGTGCTGGCCACATCAGATTTTTTATTACTGTTACTGTAACATTTTCAATTGGAAGACATCGGTTTAATTTCAATAACTTGTAAAATTAAATTGTATTTTATTACAAGTCTCCAAATAAATTTTTTTATCAAAAAAGGCCTATAGACCGGCTATAAATGTATGTATGCTTACTCTTTTTTAAATATCAGAATTCATTAAACAGTTAAGACAAATATGGATAAAACAATTTGAGCTTGTGATGAGAACAAACTAATGAAGCAATGATAACAAATAGAAACTAAGCGATATAGCTCATACAAGAAATAAAAGAAATTGCTCAAAAAAAATTTGTACCATTGGACCCTTCCAAATGAAAATTTTGCTATCTTATTGTAGTTTTAAATTAAACTTTTCAAAAGATATTCGTTGTAACTTTGCATAATCATAAGTTGGGCATCTGTTTATGAATAAAAATTTCAAATGAGTGATACAAACGGATGAATCATTTTCAGAGACATCAATTAATTACGACTGGCGTGACCGCATATCTTAAGGGGCGCATTACATTCGCGAGCAAATGATTTTTTAATGTCTGACGCTCAAATTTCTGGGTGCTTATTACTGAACGATGAAGCGTTATTTTCGAGTTAACACATAGTTCTATTGATTCATCCATCATGATGAAACTGCATCCTCTAATATAAAATATGGAAAATTATTGCTCAATAATCGTCGAAAAATAATGATGTGTCTTTAGATAATCTCAATTCATATCAAATTGCTTTCTCGAGATATTTTTCGTTCACATCCTTCATAAGCAATGACTGAGTCGCAAAGGAGAGGAAGAGGTTACCCTGGGAATCCAAGTCAGCACTGCTTTTATCTCCTATATTCCCACTGATCCTGGATCAGACGATTTAGTGCCAAGTTTCGTATGAAAACAAATCCCACGGGTGGGTGCCAGTATGATGGGAGCTCAGTTAAAAATTCCGGCGCTGAGTAGAGGGGTCATCACCAAATAGAAACAAGAGAACAGGTGATAACGAAGGGATACAGGGGAGAGAGATGCTCCCTGAAGCATCTTTGCTGAGGAAGGGTGAGGCAACTTGTGGAAAAAAATACATGAATTAGGTGACGATAATTTTTGGATTTAATATTTTTCAGCCATTTGAAGAGATAACGCACCTCAGATTACCATTAGCTTGTCAGACTTCGTACCTCACGTCAATTCACGATTCTGAGATATGCCTCCTGCAACACAAGCATGACACTCGTGATACTCGTTATAACAATACTTCAGAAATTACAACTCATTATAATTGACGTAACTTCCTATCCTTTCTGCAGTGAGACGCTGCAGCAAAAATCACTCGCTATAACAAAACTCTCTTTATATGTCGTACTCATTATAACGGACTTCTACTGTATCTCTTAAGAAATGAGTGGCTACTGAAAGTTCTAAACTTACATAAGTGGACCATTCCTAGACTTATTATGTTAAGTTAATTGGAAGTTGGATGAGAGCCACTCTTTATAGCCAAATCGAATATTTATAGCATTTTTTTGTCTCTGATTTGGCATTTTTTTTATATACTTTTTGGCCATTATTATCAGCTACTTATGTCCAGGTCACATAAGTCAAATTTATGCAAAACTTTATCTCTATTTCAGTTAATTATCTAGAGGATGGTTAAATTATGTACATAATCTTATACGAGAGCTTTTTACTGCATAAAGTTCGTTTCTAATAACTCATAATTTTATTTTTATGATGCTAAAAATAGATATTGATTTGATAACTGAGAGGATTCTGTTTTTGTATTGAAATTTGATTTAATTTAATTATCAATTCATTCAACCTGTTAGAACGAAAACTTTCTCATTAAAATTATGAAAAGTCTTTGAGCTCTCTTAACATCATCGAGCGTTACTTTGAAGATTATTTATTGCACCAGAAATGAGTACACAATGAAATTACAAATACTTTTGTAACGCTTCAAAATTTTCCAATCATAACTGGTTCAACTGATGATGCATAGTATGCAGAACAAATTATTTTTGGTTTAATTTTAATTTGAATATTGTTTTCCGATTCCCTTCTCTGTTAATCCTGATACTCTTTTTCCAGATATACACCATTCCTTCTGAGACAGCATTTTTTCTCTGATCAATTTTCCTCTTCTTTTCCTGTTTTATCTTTGTTTGCTTTTTAAAGGACTTCTTTGGCAATCACCCATCCATTTGTATTTAACATTTTGCGCTAGTACATTTATGTTGCTTCAAATATTCTCTTCCCTCTACTGCTGTTATGCTCCGTTACTTGTTATAAGGTTTTAGAAGATGATGCTCCAGATTTGCAATAACTAAAAAAATGATTTTATTAATAAAAATCCTATTTTAAAATGTCTCCAGTTTTTCAATCTCCAATTTTTCATCAGGCAAAAACTTAGCTATCAGAGTCACCCTTTAGGTTGTGCCCATTGGGTGAAATCTGCCTTCACTTGAGTTGTATAGTATCTACGTACAAATAAGTTAACAAAAATATTCTCTATGACAAAACGTATTGATTTCCTAAACTAAGGGGATTATCGTCCAATTTACTTTTATTTTGTTTCATTATTGTGTCTGGAAAACAAAACAGTTCACATTTAGTCATAAGAATTGATGAAAGGCCATGTTGAGTGGTTGAAACCCACCACTGCATTATAGCATTCATTGCTCAGAATGGGACAACTGCCGACTCGCTGCCACCAACTGGCTGCTGGGACAACTGGCAGCGGAGTTGGGTTGGGTTATATAAAATATCATGTTTTTAAAATAAATATTAGCTTTACGTAACATATCCTATGAAAGAAGTAAGTTGTTGGGAAATTCCTTCACTTCCATAATATTAATATTTATATAACCCCATGGCCACTAATTCTTGTTTCCAGTTGTAAAAAAATGTATTTGTTCACAAATTACAACGTTTAATTGTTGGGCAATTTATGGAAAGTTTGGGCTTGGGTCGGCCTTGAGATAGAAAATTTGTATCTACATTTGAGCCGGGCTCAACGACCAACGGGTCGGGCCTGGAATTTTGGCAGACCTGCATATTGAAGCATGCTTATGTTCCTTCCAGGATTTGACAGAGAAAGGGGCTGCATTGTAGAGAGGAGTGGCAAAGGAGTGAAGCATATCAGTGGGATTCCTCTTCTGGATAACCACAGTGTTAATTTGGTATCCAGTGTTGTGATGGGACTCCTTACCCCTAAGTTAGCGTACTCTCTTTGGCCTTGAAGAGGTCTGAGTGAACAGGTGCTCTTCCGTCCTTAAACTTGCCTTCCTCAACTTTACCTTTTCATTTCTCCTCCCAGATGAAATGTTGCTACTGGAATAATCTTCAGTTGGAATGAAAATATCTTGATGTATTTGCTTGCATTGTTATGGTGTGTTGATATTGACACCTCTTGCTCTTTAGCAACTTGTATGGCTCTTGTTTCACTTACTTAAGTCTGATAATTTTTTGGTTTGATGTTTTTTTCAAATAATGTTAAGTTATTAGTGCTTTTGAGTTGTTTCAATTTAAATTCAACCCTATATTGCTAGAAACTATCTATTTAGATTGATTGGTAGGTTCTTTCTTGGCAAACTGTTCTCAAAAAAAGGAATATTACCTTTTATAGCTTTATATTAAATTGTCTGTGGATCTCTTCTTTTGCAATAATTTCCTTTTGATCACAACTTTTAAAATTAAATTCCAGCAGCTTTTAGAGATTTCAGCTGTTTGATATGGAGTTTAAAAACATCTTTTCGTGTAAATCAAACTTATGTCTAGACTTATATCTAGAGTATTTTAACCATTTTAGTTGATCAGTCTTTTATACCTTCGGAATATTACTATTCATAAAAAGGCTGTGAGTTTTGCTTAACTTACTCCCTTAGTTGGACTCCTTGAATGAAAGATATATCCAAATATCATAGGATATTAATTTATTCTATTTTGGAGAATGAATGCTTTTCAACTTAAGAATAAATTTAATCCTCTGCGATCGGAAATTCATAAAAACCCTTAACATGCCTGAAATTAAGTCTTATCTATATTTATAATTTTATCATTGATTTTGGAAATTATAATTAGATTTAGTAACTTTAAATTTCTCTTAAACATCTTTAAATATATTAAATATAGGAGATGGTAAATTGATTTTACCAACATCTTATATTGAGTATCTTTTTATTATCTAAGGAAGATCAGCACTTCTCTTTAAAGCACAACGACTACAAGTATGAATGGAATCTAGTAAGACTGAATTTTTACTTTTTTTCCTGATTCTGAAGTTAATTGATTATAATGATAAGTAATCTTAGTGAAGATTTCATTATTTTGCATTTCTCTGCGTTTGATAGAATTGGGGAATAATTCGAAGCATTCCTTCACATCTATGAAATGTTTATTTTTTCATGAATGAATTTTTGTTTCATTAAATCCATGGGAAATAAAATCAATGCTGCTTCTGGCAATTTAGTTATAAATACTTCATGAAATCTAGCTTGACCCTTTGTAATTCAGAAACTTATGCTTCAAAAATTGTGCACTTCAAGTTCATATCCTGTCTCAAATGCAACTATGCATCTTTACTATAAGATTATAGTTTTTCATTTATGATACTTTAGGCAAATCATTGAAAGGATAGTGAACTTTTTAAATTTAATGATTTACTGTTGAAGTAAATGATGAGCTTGCCTTTTCGTTAATTTTGGAAGTGTTTAAAGGCAAGTATCTTGATCTTGCTTCAAGAGAATATTTCCTGCTAAAGAAACTCACGAATAAATTTCTAAATTGAAAAATGGCACAAAGATATTATATATTCATTATAGCATTAATTTGTTCATGTTATTATAAACCGATATTTTTATCAACAAATATGTTCGTATTGTATTTTATAAAACATTTTGATGGCAATATAAATATTTATTAGTGTTGATAATTTGTAATATACTTTATAAGGAAAATAAATAGTAAATTTTTCTGTTTTTCATGTTTTTTCTTTTATACTCAAGATTTGACCCCTTCTATTCTTTGATATTGAGACATATGAAAGATATTCTTTAAATACATCATATTTTGATTTGAAAATTTTCATTAAATGTTATTTTAGGTTTTTAAATACCCAGATACTCTGGGTAGTAATAATAACTAATGTAATTTAAAAAGGAATATCCCTTCACTTCTATTTCAATTTCTAATAATTTTCTTATTTCTATTTACCAACAAACTAACATTCCATAATTGGGAAAATCTGATTCACTGGGATTTGAACCCAATGTCGTAACGACACAATATAATCTGATTGGAAGAGCAGATTTATTTACTTACGAAACGAAACTTACTAACTAACAATAAGATCGAGGAAGACCATCATGGCCGACCTGTTGAGGCTCGATTGGTAGCTGAGGCACGTCTTGTCACAAAGGCAGAAGGCCCTGACCCTAAGTTGGGCCTTCCTTATATCTCTTTCGGAAGGTAACTGTGTGAAACAACAAATCATAGGTATGTGTAATTCTCAGCTGCGACTGACTCTGAATCATCCCTTGCCCTCTGTCCTTCCGACACCAAGACCTTGCAGTTGGAGTACTAGAACTCTAATCACTCCATCACTGCAGCTGGCAAGTTCAGCTTCATAGATCTTATTTGATTAGCCAAAGTAGAATACATGGCACCACCTTCAGTGGTGGCGCATGACTAAAAAAATAGGGGGTTCACTTCAAGATTCATATTTTTTAAGTCACCGCATAATTTTGTTAAATATTCTGGCTCATGCAGGAATATTGCCTCTGCTTACATGGACGCAGTAACGACAACCGCGGATAAAAGCAGTAGAAATATGAAAATAAATATTTCGGGTTGGATCGATAAGTGCCTTTGTTGTACAAAATCCCTATATTCACGAAAATTGAGTTTTTATTTATGTTCCTGCTTCATATTTCTCCGTATGTATTTTCAAAGACCAAAATACCTTTTAATATTCAAGTTGCATTTATTTGTTGAAATCTCAAATAAAATTATAAGAAAATAAATCAATCACCTTATATTGTTTTATTCAGGGTTAAAGTATTTGGCTGGACCTTGGCCAAATAATTTTTTGAGATAAATGCCTTAAATCGAACAAACCTATTTTTGTCCAGGTCGCGCCCTTGTCTTTCGCAAAGAGCAAACAAAGGAAACAGTATTGCCTAATGGAAGAGTCACAGCCACAAATCCGACTGTTTCTCTCACATACCTGTGGTGGTTCCGTAACAATTGACCGCGTACCAACTGAACGCATCTCCGTTTTCAGGAAGCATTAATTGAAGTATGGTATACAAAATTATATGAAATGTAGTTATTTTGTGGTAGCAATGGAGCGGTAGTCATTTTACCGAATACTGATTAAAATACCATAGGGGAGACAGGGGCTGGTCGGCCCAGTCGAGTTTTTTAATACAATAAACGCTAGATCGTGCTAGGAACCAATCAGTAGGTTGTTAGTACTGTCCCCCTCCATCTACAGGACCAATATTGCCGGCGGAGTAGTTTTGGAAAAGTTGTAGTGATTAATTGTTTTTGTGTGTGCTTCAGTAAAATTCTACTCGTCGTTTAAGTGTGTTTTATTTAACTTTTGCTTACATTAAGTGCAACAGGTGAATAGTATAATTAAAGGTCATAGTTTAAGGATTATTTCTGTATGGCATACATTCGAAATAGCTTCAGTGGTTTTTGTCACTAATAGAATTTATTGTAAACATGGCGATGGGGCAGGTTGGCCCAGAAACGAAGGGGCATGATGGCCACCCGGGCCAACCTGTCCCCTTTCATATTTTTTTTTTTAAACTCAATAAAAGGTTAATTTTAATGATAATAATATGTATAATTCGTCCAGTTTATTCAATTATTAATATAATTTTCGAAGTTAAACATATTTGGATACGTTACAGAGGTCAAAAGATCTTCATTATTACGAGATAAAAAGCATTTCAAAAGAAAACACGAACCTGTAAAATTTGTTATAATCTTAAATAATAATAATAATTTTAATTTATCCAACGACATACATATGCATGTATGGGACATGTCAATAATATACAATCAATCAGATCAACACAACACAGTCAAACTTTACATTATAATCACATTATAACATTCGTTAGAGTAATGATACAGCAAAAAGATTGTTCTTAACCGTTTTCGATAGGTCGAGGTTGCATCAAAGTCATAATCGATCGACAATCGATTATGACTTAAACAAAATAGCTTGTTGTTTATTGACACACACTGATATCCGCCTCTTAATTAACTTTCTTAGAGTCTCAATGGAGTAGTCCTTATGCCATAGGAGTTTAATGATGAAAGAAGTTTTTTTTTGGGAAACACTGTCGAATGCCTTACACAAGTCACTGAAGGAAACTAGAGCAGTTTCATTGCTTTCAAAGGAAAAATGTATATCACTGATCATTGACACGACACATTCTATGGCACCTCTGCCTTTCAGGAAACCAAATTGTGTTGGATTGTTCTTTTCAAAGTAATTAAATATTCTTGAAAATAATGTTTTCTCTATTATTTTAGAAAATACAGGAATTATTGATATGGGCATGTAGCTAGAAGGGTCATTTTTCTCACCTTTTTTTGTGTATTGGGATAACTTTTGTGATTTTTAATTGTTCTGGATAATTACCAGATTCAAATATCTGATTAATAACTTTGGTTAGAGGATATGCTATAGCATGTGCTATGCCTTTTAACAGCTTTGAATTCATTCCATGTATATCACAGCAGTTACTGGTTTTTAACGAGGCAATTATATTGAATATTTCTTTTTCAGTTACAGGTGCTAAGTAAAATGACTTTGAGTTGGATTAATTAAACTATTAGATATATTATACTATAATACATTGTGCTGTTTTATGTTAGAGCCTTCAATTAACTTTTCAATTACATTGGTGAAGTAATCATTAAAGACATCAGGTGACATATTTGTTAAGCAGCTTACAGACTTAAGTTGAGTCTCATCCTTGATTACTTTCCATAAAGCTTTTGATTTATTATTAGATGTGGCAATGTATTTATTGTTAGCTTCCACTTTTGCTTGCCTAATCCTGTAGTCCTTTACGGTCTTTACTGATAACCATTACTTTTATTTTGATTTCTTAAAGTTATACTAGTTTAACTTATCAAAAGATTGTATGAGTCAACGTGCTTCAGCCTCTGGGCCAACCTACCCCGATGTAGGGGCTGATTGGCCCACCTGACATACATCCAGTAATTATTATATTTTGTAATTTTTAACTCATATTTTCAAGTTTAATAATTGACATCCAGATTCAGTAAGAATGCATCTAAAATTTAGCAATAATTTCATAAGTTTAAATATGTACACAAAAATAATATAAAATAAATAATAAAACCGGGCCAACCAGCCCCGGCCTCCCCTATATTAGATACTTATATCACTAAATTTTTTTACAACCCTTTCTTATAGATAACAGTTTTGAGCAGGAATGTTATCTTATTACGAGCAATATTTATGAAATACTGATAAATGAACAATTAAATTCACTTTGCGGACATGTCTGTGTAAGAGACTTGGTTAAGATTTTAGATTTAACTATGTACCCCACGAGTGGCATATGGCAGGAGATAACAGTTGGAAATATAAATAGTCTAATGTAACAATTTTTTGCCGGTAACGAATTAATAACTTTTAGGCTAAATTGCTTCCTGGATTCTTAAATAGATTCTGCATATATTCTTCACCGTAATCCTCAAAAATGTCACTACTTATATCACTTTTCTTATTACCTCCGTTGATAATTAGGTGCGTAAATTAATATTCTGTGGTTATCTGATAGTGTCCTATCATATACGCAAACCATATACCACTTATATTTGAACTTATATTGCCAGTGATTTTATAATTTACACAGCATTAGTTATTCCTGGATGGTTCTGAGTAGAACAGAATTCATAACTTCAAACCGTTAAAAGTACACAGAATAATGCAATGCCATAATATTTAAATGGATACAAAATATAATGAAAAGATAAAGTCGTTGATATTGCACACCAGGAGGCTATTTTTACATTTATACAGTCTATCACTAAATGACTTAGCACATCTATGTGAAGTATTTTTGTGTTAACGAAGTAAAAACTGCGTTTCGCTTATCCTCAATGAGTAATTAAGAATATACCATCAATTGGGAGTTTTTAATTGTAAATTATAAATAGTTAATTTATTTTATGCTGCTGTAGCTCTATCAGAAAAAGCCGTTTTTAGGCCGTTGGTTTTACCCTTAATGCATTTCCTTACTAAAGAGATATCTAGTGATTTTTCTGGAGTGACTTACCAGTCGAGAGTGTTAAGGTGAAAACAGATTCGATACATTTCATAGAAACAATGAATTAACTTACTATTTTTTTATATTTACATTCACACATCGATCCTACAAACCACCATTGGCGTGAGGCAGGGGGTGTGTAAGTTTAACTGCTCGTAGCTTCTCTAATACTCCGAGAAAAAAATAGACAAGAATTAGATGTCCATCCAAGCTGTTACTTCCTTGTAAGGCTTTTTCTTATTCCCTCGGTGCTCACTAAGATTGTTAACTATATAGATAAATCAACTTTCTTGTCTACGACATGTACTGTTAGGGTATAAAGGAGCACATTTGCGTTGTTTGATGAAGTTCTATCAATCTAAGAACTAATTTCACCCAATATATCCATAACTACTGTAAAGTGTTCAGCAAGCATTGAGCTAGTATCACGCTTTTCCATTCAGCGCATATGTCACAAGCTACACAACATTCCTCCCATTTCTCTCTTTAAAACATAACTTATTTTAGAAGAAGAAAGAAAGAAATTTTTAACTCCGCACATTAATTCAAAATATTTTCTAACTATATACCATTATTTCATAAGATTTAGACAAACTCATATGAGTGAATATGGCATGGGACTATAACTGCATAAAGAGAAGTCTTACGGATTTATAAAACTGCACCGAGCTGATCAGAAGCTATGACACTACAATTGTCGATACATATACCAACATAGCTTTCATCAAGATCAACATGTATCAAGATTACATTTTCGGAGTGACTAAAATTTCTTTGAACAAACTTAAATTTCAGCAATGAACTAACTGACACAAGAGGCAATTTCTATTAATTTACGCTACATAGTTCGTTTACAACCACGAGGCATTGGGGTGAAACATATCTTTAATGCTTGAAGTTCACTAAATCACACCTATCAGACGTTGATCATCACTTTAAATACCAGTGAAAGCTTAAAAATTGATTATATCACGACTTGTATAGTATTATAGTATAGTAAAGTACACATTATCCAGTAGATAACTATGATAAACTAGATATGAAGATTATATTCAATACTACATCCATTTCTCCCGCTGAAAATTTTCGGAACTTCTACTAGTATTTATAAATCCTTTCCTCCTTATATTTGAAGACATTTAAGTAACATGTCACACTTTTTCATTATATACTTCTATATTAACACTATATTAAATTAAAATCTGAAACTTAGGTAGTAATATAATTCAAGAAATTATACGATAACGTTTCTGAACTTTAAATAATACCTGTGGTCCTGGGGGTCCGGACCCACCCCGAAATATCAGACTTCAATCAAATCTCAATACCCGTACAGCACACGGTCCTTCAACCGTAGGAGACGGTCTCCGGATTGCTCCGGATGTCCGTAGAGGTGCGTGGTAAAAATGTCACAGGTAAAAATGCCACACTGGAATTCGGTGGGCGGTAAAAATGTCACAGCAGAATTTTCACGGGGGGACATTACCATTTTGACAATGGCTCATATTGTTGTAGTTACTCCTGTATAGAATGCAATAATGTTTGTTATATTTCAACCATATTTACGCAATAATACAATTATTCACCATTATGGCAATGTTTAAAACCGTTTTGACAACGTCATGACTATCATTCACGCCGTAATTTATTATTGTTGTAACTATTGGCTGGATTGAAATAAATTTTTATGTATTTTTATCTTTTTTACGTCCAAAACAAACAGTGCACTATCCGCATCATAGGATGAATGGGATAAGACGATAGCTACGATCCTCCTTGATTGCTACAAGATTACTCGCCGCAGCGAGTTAAAATAGTTTAAGTCGCGGAAGGAGAGGAAAGGAGGGGGATAAGATGCACATTTAAATTAGTGATGAGAGATGGGTATCAAACCACTCGTGTCGACGTAGCGTTTATCTTGAACGGCATGGTTTTGCGAAGACCAGCTTGTTGGATGTTGTTCCTTATTTGATTTGAACGATATTACATAGTCTCTTCTGTATAGTTTAGTTTAATCCTATGGTAAAACTAGAATCTTTTCTAGTCAAAAACATAATGAACTACTTCAGTCTTTACTTTGTGGATCCTTCTAACATTATTCACCATAACTAATTTTTTTTCTAGTTTATTACAAGATGAAATTTCTCCAATAGTTTAAAAACTATACTAAACTCGTAAACGTCAGAGTTCGAGAGTCATCTGAACCATAATCACAAAAAATAAAGTCGATGCGAGTCATCTATGAGATACTAAAACCAATAAAAGATCGCAATGTATGTACAATGTATCATTGAATACAATGTAGCTTTGAAGAGAGTAGGGGTGAAAGCTGTCATGACTCGCAACTCAAACGCTCCTTCATTTAATTTTGAAACCACGGAAGATATTGCTGTGCCACCGTATCACCTAAGAAATTATTGTCTCCGTAAAGGATATTTTGCATTTTAGCAGAATTTAGCTTTATGATTTCTTCCATGGAAGTCATCGGAAGTAATAAACGTGGTTCAAAAGTGTGCTTCATTGGGTTTATGTACTCGAAACAGATCACCCGTGGAACCGAGATCGGAGATTGGTCTTCCACGCAAAATCACGAAATGTAAGGCAAAATAGACGAAAAAAGATTGAAACTTCGTTGAAATTATCCGTTTTTAATGCTTTTTTCGATCATATCATGGCAAAATCACGAAAAGTAAGGAAAATAGAGGAAAAAGATTGAAATTTCGTTGAAATTATCCGTTTTCGATGCTTTTTTCTATCATATCTTGGCAAAAGCACGAAAACTAAGGCAAAATAGAGGAAAAAGATTGAAATTTCGTTGAATTTTTCCGTTTTCGATGCTTTTTCGATCATATCTTGGAAAAATCACGAAAACTAAGGCAAAATAGAAACCATGCCCTATTACCATCCACCATTGTTTTCATATTAATTACATAGTCTAAATAATAGCATCTTACATTTTAACATTGAAAATTTATTCTTAAAGAGTTGATAGATAATTTGTTGACCTGATTAATAACTTGTGAAATCTTCTACCGAGAACTTAAGAACTAGACCAGTTTGTTTCTACATCCACCCATTACCGAGAAGGTTAAGAGAAGATCTCCGAGACCCTGATGTTGAACATTATGTGAAATGTTTCCATTTTCCAGAATCTTCGATTGAAACTAAGTAGTAAAACAATTTTCCCTATGTTTTGCTTCAATTAAGAACCATTTTTCCCCCTAATAGTTTTTTTCTCTCTTCGTATTCTTAATAATTATTGCACACTATGAAAAACAATAACTGCAGCGTTTATGAAATGCTCTTTCATCGACACACAAAAAAACAAGAATAATTATGTGAATGTTTACATAAATGCAGTTCCAAATTTCACTAATTACTCATAAGATATAAAGAGAAATATGAATCAGTTTTCATTTCCTATGCATGTTGGGCGAAAGCTTTCCTGCCCCTGAATTACCTAAAGGCAATTCTGTGTTTACGACATGGCTTTGGACTCCCCCTTAGTCAAATCCTGGTTACGCCCCTGCTGTGATACATACCAAAAAAATGAAGAAACACATATTTTGAGTGTATAGTGTAACATAGGATACACCCTACACCACTTTCGAATTTTAGGTAAAAACATAGGTAACAAAAAAGAAACCTGAGGCTTCGTGAAATATTGTTAAAAAAATCTTGCAGAAATGATGCAGAAATTTATGTTAACGTCGACAAAAGGGGTTATTCCTCTGCCAACCTTTTGAATTAAGTAGACATTGTGTATTTGTAGATAGTGTCATTTTCACTATGGAATTTTTACTGTGACATACATGGATATGACTGTGAAGTGTGCTTATCTCATAAAAAACATACAGGTGGGTGCATTTATATTAGAAATTATATTAATTATGATATAGTAGAAAATAGAATTATAAATTTAAGTGTATGGATTTTGGGTACTAAGCTAAAAACATTGAAAGGAATTTATTATGTTTATACTTTATATTGATCACCAGGATCATCAGTTAATGATTTTATTAATTTCTTAGATGAATGGATAGTTGAAAAACTAGAGTGGTAAATAAACTAATCTGATTGGTGATTTTAATATTGACATGAAGAACATTTCTACCTATTCTATTAAATTGATAAATGTGATTCATAGCTTTGGTTTAAAGCAATTTGTCAAATACTTCATTAGAGGTACAAGAACGAGTAAAACAATGATTGACTTAACAATTTCAAACCAAAAAATGTTATTGGTAAATAAACCTGCCATAACAAAAATTAGTGACCATGAATAACTAACTATTGAGTGTGATTTTTTAAAAATATTAATGAATACATACCACATTCAGTA
This sequence comes from Sympetrum striolatum, assembly GCA_947579665.1. Taxonomy (NCBI): domain Eukaryota; kingdom Metazoa; phylum Arthropoda; class Insecta; order Odonata; family Libellulidae; genus Sympetrum; species Sympetrum striolatum. The sequence goes on along the minus strand of OX388345.1, from coordinate 1,842,570 downwards.
GAAGTTTCAAGAGAAATTAAGTTATGGAATAAATGTAATATGGAGGAACTGAAAGGCTACCTAAAGACATGTAATTGGGAAAAGGTTAATCTGAATGAAATATCAAATCAATTTGTGGGAAACCTATTGAATGCAGTCGATAAATTTGTTCCAGTATAAATAATTCATCAGAAAAATGGTAAAGATCTGCCTTGGTTTACTGATGAAGTGAAAAAAGTTTGCAAACTTAGAAATCTTGCATATCAAAGGGCAAAACTCACTAACAATACAGAAGATTGGAACAGTTATAAATCATTAAGGAATAAATGTGGGGTTATAATAGACAGTGAAAAGAAAAGATACATTGAAATTGAAAATTCAAAATATGAGCCAAAACAAATGTGGAAAACTATTAAATTCTTAGATAGTTGTAAAATCGCAAAAGGGGAATCTCTGAAAGTAAATATAGTTGGTTATGAATCTTAAGCTGAAAATGATTGCCTGAATAATTTCTTTGTAAATAGTGTTGTAGATATTGTAAACTCTATACCCAAGGTATCTCAAGCTGAAAAGCTTACTGTAAAGGATATTACATTTCAAAATCACAGTGTTGTTTTTTGAGTTCAAAGAGATAGATTTATTTAAATTACACAAAGTTGTATGTTCCCTAAATAACAAGAAAAGTGCACCTGATCGCATTACAGCAAATTTAATATCAAAAACATTTGATGAATGAGGGGCTTTGTTGCTGAAGATTGTAAATATGTCAATCAGACAAGGTACTTTTCCTGAGTCCTGGAAGACATCTCTAGTTACACCTATTCCAAAGAAAAAAAATCCTCTTGATTCCCAAGATCTGAGACCAGTAAATTGTTTACCAGTATATGATTTTTTTTTAGAAATAATACTCCATGAACAAATGATTGAATATGTGGAGAAAAATAAAATATTATGCACAAATCAATCTGCCTTCAGGAAGACTTTTTCATGTGAAACTGCCATCCAACTTGTTTTATCTAAATAGCGAAAAATGGCAGATGATGGAAAGACTACAGTTTTAATTATGTTAGATTTTAAAAGGGCTTTTGAAACTATTGACAGGGACCTACTGGTAGAAAAATTAACAAAATATGGTTTTGGAAATGCAGCTGTGGAACTAATAAAAAGCTATCTGAGCAATAGAAAACAAAAAACAAGGTATAACAACTTAACTTCAGGTGAAATTTTCAACAATTTGGGTATTTCTCAAGGGGCAATTATGGGGCCATGACTATTTATCTTTTTCATTAATGATCTTTCATTACAATTAAATTATGTATTTTATATTATATATTTATAATTTTTTTTGCCGATGACACATTAATATCTGCATCTGAGGGGACCTATGAAAAAGTATGTAATAAAATCAATTCTGCCCTTGCCAACTTGAGCACCTGGCTTAAGCTAAACTAACTCAAGCTGAATGTGAGCAAGACCAAATGCATATTAATTGTACAGTGGCGGAAAAAATTATCGCAACACTTTGCGCGCGCACCAGTGGCTTTCACAGAAACTATTTGGAATTCTGCTTTCTGTGACTGACTGGCAACACCGAGGAAAGCCTCGAAAAGCGGTAATATTTGAGTCGGAGCCTAGAACTTAAACAAATTTCCTCTCTTTCGAACTCTTCTTAGAGCCTTCGCGCGATCTCTCCCCGAGTTCGTCATGTTTATTTCGGCGTTTCTCTTTCACATATAGTTATCGTATTTATAGAACGATAGGTTAAATATATATTTATTCTAATTTCAATCTTAAATGCAATAAAATACATGGAAAATAATTGAAATTTAATTCTTAATAATTTGAAGAATGCTATTCGGTTTTAATAATGCGTAGCAATAAGGAATAAGAGGGATTGGAGTAGAAATACGCGATGTGGCGATTCTCACCTTTAGAAAACGAGAATTTTGGAGTCTAGAGGAAAATGATGTTTTGCGAGATTATAGCGAGAACAGATGGCCTATAATGGTCTCTTTTTCTGGATAATTTGTGCGCTAATAAGGCGTTAGTTTGGTAGTTTGGTTTCTCTCTCGAACATACGTCTTACGGCTGCCTGCTGGATATTGATGTAAATGTAATTCTTCAAACGTCCAGTTCAAACATAGGATATTCATTATTTGTGATAAACATTCCGAGGAGGATTTTTGATTACAAGTCTTATGTTTTCAATTCAGCAATTAGAATTCGAGAAGTCGTTAGAGCGATTACTGAGTTACTATGACACATCGTAAAATTTGTATTTTGTCTACGGAATATAATTTTTCACCAACTTAATCATGCAGACGAAGGAAATTCGTAATATAAATTTATATACACCATTTGTCAACTAGAATACATGAAATCATTGTCCGTCCGGAGTTAAAAGGAAAAATACCAATTCCAAAGTTAAAAAAAACATGATTTCATAAAAACCGAACAATTTCTGCGCATATATCGGACTTGTCTTAAATTTTGTAACAGGGAGCTCGGTGACCTTGGTTATTAGTTAATTGTGTTGCCTTCGCGCGGAGAAATTCACGTAGAAATGCATTAAGGCTTTGATAATTCGCGAGGAAAGTCTTTAACCAAAAGTTGATCCCTTCAAAGTATTGCAGGCGCCAATACAAAACAAATGTTGAAATGATATTTTCATCATTACCTCGCGCGGAAAAGCTTTAACCATATGTCGAGCACTTTCAAAGCAAGTATTGCAGATGCCAGGTATATTTTTCCTTTTCGTGCCTATATCAGCTAGACTCAGGACCCTCATTTTACAGTCGCCCAGTAGAAACTATCCTCTGGCTAATTCAAAGCTCCTTCCTCACCATGGTGCTAAGGAAATTAGATGTTATTGCAATCGTAAAAATATTCCCAAATAATATTATTGTATTAGCGTATTTTAGTAAACAAAGACTTCCTAATAAACAACCCAAGTTTTTAGTACTGATACGTATTTTATGAACGTCTGACTTTATAAAGTTAATTAATTAACCAGGATTATGCTGCCATAATAATATTATTAATAAGCTGCTAAAATGGACTTCTCAGTTTGTTGGGAAGTGTCATAACTATAACTAGTTGCTAATTAAGAGGTGATTTTGCAGCTGTCTGACACATGTTATTGGCATAGGAAGGGCATGAGCTCGAATTCCGCTTAAGTTAAATGAGTTTTTTATCTTAAACTTCTCTTGTTCGGGAAATGAACGAATGTAAGATATGGTTTCCACATATATTTATACGCCCCTGTGATTAATATATATATTTACCTGAGAGATACAATTCATTATGGAAAAATAACCATTGGATATTGTCGCGTTTGCACTTACAATTAGCAAAGAAACGAACACACGAAAACACTTCTCCTTCCGAACTTTCGCATTCACACAATCGTCAGTCCTCTCTCTCTCGCTCCCGCGCTCACTCACTAACTCTCCGTCCCATCCCTCACTCTCGCACTCTAACTGTACCCTGCTGAGGCCCTAGTGGACCCCGGAGGTACTACTAGGCTAGGGCTTCCGCGACACTCGGCCCTTCCTGACCTTCCACTCGGTCCCCGAGTGATGCTAGCGCAGGACAAAGTCCTGCAACCGACGAGGAATCTGCAGCACCCTCCGTGGCCGGCCTCCTCCTGCCCTCTGTTCCTCTTCTTCCGGGTCGAAAACTCCCCTTCCCTCAGCAATACCTGGACGTCCTTCATTGCTCCCAGATGAGGAGTCGTCACTGGTGGTGCTCTCTCCGTCTTCCCCATCCTGCGTATCACTACTGCAGTACCCACCCACGTATGCCTTCAGTTGCGATACGTGGACAGGGAACACTTTCAGGTGGTGGCGAGTATCATGGCCGGGAGGGTCTGCCACCCGATACGTAACAGCTCCTACCCGACCAATAACCTGGAAGGGGCCAATGTACTTCTGCAGAAACTTTGCACATCTCCCCTTTTTCCTGATTCTCCTCCTAACCAGGACTAGTTCCCCGACTCGATACCTAGGAGCTTCCCGACGACGTTTATTGTACTGGGAACGCTGATGCTCCTTCGCCTCCCTGGTTTTCTCCACGGCTTGGTCACGGATTGCAGCCACCTGATTACAAAGATCTTGGTAGGAACCGCAAACTTCCTCAGGCCAAGGAAACGTGCTTTCTTCTGGTAACACTGGGGATCTCCCATGCACCAGCTCAAAGGGACTGAACCCAGTGGATTCCTGCTGTGCTGTGTTCAGGGCAAATGCAGCGTACTGGACAAATTCGTCCCACAAGGTCTGCTCACCAGCTACATGGCTGGAAAGAACCTCGGTGAATGTACGGTTTGCCCTCTCACACAAACCGTTTGCCTGGGGGTGGTAAGCAGCCGTCATGGCATGTTTCACTCCCAACATCGCTAGAGCGTTCTCTAAAAACTGGGCCGTGAAACCAGTGCCCCTGTCGCTTATAATTTTCTGAGGTGTCCCATGCCTCAGAACAACCTGCTCTAATAGAAAGGACTTAACATTGACAGCCCCCGTGTCTGGTACAGCCCTGGCTTCCACCCACCTTGTTGCATAATCTATGCAGACGATCACGTAGCGGTTACCCCGGGTGGTAGCAGGGAATGGGCCAACGTGATCTATTCCCAGAGTGGCGAACGGAGCCGGAACAACCGGAATTGGGTCGAGCAGGCCAACTGCCTTACCGGGAGGCTGCTTGTGCGTTTGGCAATGAGGACAAGCCCGGACAAATTTACGCACGTGCTTCGCGAATTGAGGCCACCAGTATCGTCCCTGGACGCGTGCCCTCGTCTTTGCCATCCCCAAGTGTCCTCCTGTGGCGCCTGCATGACAAGTCTCCAGAATGTCCCGTCGAAGCGAGCGTGGTACCACTAATAGTAGCCTCCGACCCCTACCAGAATTCTTTCTATAGAGAACACCATTGGTAACCTGGAACTTGTCATTCTCAGCCTCTCCCTCTAACCGAGGCTCACGTCCTCCCACCAGCGTCTCCAAGATGCACATTAATGTCTCATCAGCGCGTTGCTGTACAATGATGTCTGTCACCTTTGGCCCCCCACTGACCAACACACTCGCAAATAATTCGGCAGGCACTTCCGTAGTCTCAGCTCTGGCGACCGAATTCCTGGAGAGAGCATCTGCCACAACATTAGCCTTACCCTTGCGGTGGACTATCCTCATCTCATGTTCCTGGAGTGCCATAATCCACCTTCCAAGCTTGGCACTACTGCTTTGCTTCTGATGCAGCCAGGTCACGGCAGAGTTGTCTGTCACCACTGTAAATGGCCTCCCGTAGACATAGTGGCGGAATTTCTCCGTCGCCCAAACGATAGCTAAACACTCGAGCTCGTTGCTATGATACCTAGCTTCGTGCTCCGTTAGCCTTCGGCTGATGTACGCCACGGTGAACTCTCGCTCCTCACTCCGTTGCACCAACACAGCCCCCAGACCATCATATGAGGCATCAGTATGGATCTCACATGGGAGGTCCTCCCGGAAGTGCTGCAGCACTGGTGCAGCCGACAGCCTCGATTTGAGTTCCTCGAAAGCCCTCTCCTGTTGATCTCCCCACGACCAACTCTGTCCCTTCTTCAGGAGAGAATGGAGAGGTCTCGCAATTGCAGCAAAGCCGGCAATGAAACGCCTGTAATAGCTGGCCATCCCCAGGAAGCTGCGAAGACTCTTTATATTCGTGGGACGCGCGAAATCTCTTAGCCCCTGCATTTTCGACGAGTCTGGCCGTATCCCTTCACCGTCCACCACATGCCCAAGGAATGACAAGCGAGACATCGCGAAGAAGCACTTGCTCGCACGCAATTTAAGTCCGGCGCCCGAAATTGCATTCAGCACGCCCACAAGACGACTCAAATGTTCCTCGAACGTACTGCCATACACTAAGATGTCGTCGAGGTACACTAGGCACTGATGCCATTTTAGTCCAGCCAACACTCTGTCCATTAACCTCTGGAAGGTTGCTGGCGCGTTAGAGAGGCCGAATGGCATCCGCTGGAACTCGTACAGTCCGTCCGGTGTCACAAACGCAGTCCTCTGTCGGTGTGCTGGGTCGATGCCCACCTGCCAATAACCACTAGCTAGATCGAGGGAAGAGAAGTACGCCGATCCTCCTAACCGATCAAGGACGTCGTCTGTGCGAGGCAGGGGATACACGTCGCGTTTTGTGACTGCATTGAGCCGTCGGTAGTCCACGCAAAACCTCACTTCCCCCGATTTCTTCCTCACTAGGACAACCGGGGAGGACCATGGGCTAGTAGAGGGAACAATCACGCCATCCCTCAGCATTTCGTCCACTTGTTCTGCGATAAGCTGTCTCTCGCCTGGTGATACACGACGTGGGGGCTGATGAAGGGGTTTTTCATCCGAAACATCGATCCGGTGCACCGCCAAGTCCGTCCTTGGGAGGGGATCGCCCTTAGCACCGAAACTGCACTTGTAGCGCTCCAGTAGCTCGACGAGAGAAAGACGTTGGTCCTCAGTCAAACTCGTTCCCACATTCCACTCGGGCGAGGCTTCCGCTGGCGACTCGCGGACGTTGCACCCCAAAGCAGATTGATGCTCTCCAAAAGGAGAGCCAACCAACTCCACCTCAGACGCACATAGAAGATGCTGCGCCTTGTGTAGCACAAGAGTATCCTGTCCTAGGTTCATCACAGGGACGGAAACCCGTCCGTCCTGGACATCTAGCACCGCTCCGGGACTGACCCATTCCCTTCCCGGATCGGCACATATCACGGTGTCGGTCGCCACCATCGGAGGGGAGTCATCGGGGACGATAACACTGATAAATGCCAGTGACCCACTTGGAATTTCCACCTTCTCCAATACGGCTAGGGTGGTTGTGCGCTCTTTAGCTTGCCCGTTAACGTCAATAGCACAGAGTTCCTTGAAAGTGGACTCGATCGCACCCTCATCGCAACTATCTCCTTCTCCGCTACCAGAGGCTTCCACTTCACAGTCTCCCAGCTCAACCACCACACCCTCTGGTGTCCCCACTAGCCGCGCCCCGCTGTTCATCAGCCAATCTACCCCTAATATTAGTGGAAACGGAGGGGATTCCAGTACGTGCACGACATCGAGCTTTGCACGAGAGTTTCCCACACACACCTGCAAGCCGGATCGTCCATGGGTTTCCACCAACTTCCCGTCAACCCCCCTCATAAATCCATTCTTATCCTCTTGTGGGCTCAGCCCCAGAGCTTGGGCGAGCTGCAGCGAAACAACACTCCCACTCGCGCCGCTATCGACCAGCGCCTTCAACTTCCCCGGCATTCCTTGGAGAGTGACCTCGATCGTGGGGAGTGGCCACGGCACCTCACATTTTATTATCGCCGACCCTGAGCGGCAGGGCCGGCAAAGCCGTTTCCCGGATGGACACGCGCCTCACAGGCTTTCGCATAATGCCCCAGCTCCCCACACGCATAGCATTGCACGTTCCGAGCATGATCCGGGCAATCGCGAGCCAAATGGCCGACGCGACCGCAGCCAAAGCACTTGGTGCTACGCCCACTCTGCACTGGTGGAGACCGATACTGGCGGTTACCGGACCTCTGCTGACTCTCCAGCGCATCCAGGCGCCTTGACACGCCTTCCACAATGCCGACCAACTTGTCTAAAGCGAGATCACCGTGACTAAGCTCTGGCGGTACGGCAGGGGGTATGACGCGTGCAATTCCTATGTTTGCGCCCACCTCCGGAATGGGAACACCCTGCACAGGGAAGGCGGTGCCGGAGACTGATGTGAAGCTACCTATTGCACCCTGAGTCGGCGAGCAACCAAGCCCCCGTTCTACGGCTCCCAATTGCTCGATGAAGTCCTTCACCGTCAATGGACGGCCAGCCATCACCGCAGCTGCGACCTCGGGACGCAATAGACCCCAAGCGAGGCGGTGGATCACGTCGCCCTCCGGAAGCATCACCGGGCAGCGACGGCATATGGCCAGCTTCTCGTACACGTATGTGCGACTATCTTCTCCTGGAAGCTGCTTCCGCGCATTCGCCTCGCTCACCCAGGCCTCCAGCGTATACCTCCGCCCAAACGCCGCTCGGAGTCCCTCGGTCCACCGGCTCCAGTCGGCCACCCCAACTCCTAGGGTCTGCTGCCAGCAACGTGCAGCGCCCTCGATCTTGGAGAGCGCAGCCCGCAACTTGTCGCTGGGCTCCCATCCCTCAAGGTGGCCAACCTGCTCCAACTTTTCCACCCACCGATCCACGTCCTCCCCCGCATTCCCCGTAAACGGAGGAATGGCGGCGAGGCTAGACGCATTTAGGGATCGAGGCGCTGGGTGTGCCTCCTTCGTAATTTCACGGGAGCGTATTTCCCGCATGTACTCTTCCCTTTGCGCCCGCAACTCCGTTACGAGGGCCAGCAAAGCTTCACCCCCGTCCGCCATCGCGCCTTCGGTGCTCTGCCGCCCACTCCTCAACCTCATGCGAGGGAAACCAAGGGTAATGACCGCCTCCGAAAACCACCGTTATGCGACGCCGAACATCCTGGAGACCACGCCGCGAAATAATGCCCTGCAACTATCGGACGCTTCCTCTACCCGATAAACCACGAAAAACACACGGGGCGAGAAATACGCGGCACGAACAAAAATAATTATAATTAAAAAAAATAAACTCGAAGAGCGAGAAGGGTTTCGCAAACGGCCGCCTCACACACGCGCACGCCCGAAAAAGAAACAAACACGCAAACAGTATCCGGGACGTGATGCCGGTTACCGATCCCACTTCTGACACCAAATGTCGCGTTTGCACTTACAATTAGCAAAGAAACGAACACACGAAAACACTTCTCCTTCCGAACTTTCGCATTCACACAATCGTCAGTCCTCTCTCTCTCGCTCCCGCGCTCACTCACTAACTCTCCGTCCCATCCCTCACTCTCGCACTCTAACTGTACCCTGCTGAGGCCCTAGTGGACCCCGGAGGTACTACTAGGCTAGGGCTTCCGCGACAATATGAAGGATTCGGAACAGATTCATCACCAATTGTCGGTCAAGAACATGTTTCGTGTGTCAGTGGACATTCCTCTTCTACCAAGGATTCGAGGTCGTTCACTGAAAGACCCTTTGACTCATTTTCCACACTTATTAGAGGTATTTGACAGGGCCTCCTGATTTCTCGAAGCACGATGAACCTTTCGCTTTCAGTGCAGCCGATTTTCGAAAGCCTATGCGTCACTCGCAACAACAAACCGGTCGTAAGGCAAGGAGCTCAGGCCAACTTACTCAGGCTTATTGGTGACAATTTCTTCATTGAGGTCTTCTACTTCTATAGACGGACAACTAGCGGACCGCGCAAGCGAATCTTTTTCATTTTTAGTCTGTAAACAAAAGCCTTGAGAACTATTGACATTCTTATGCATATTATTATTCATTGTTCGTCTACAACCAGGACAATTCGCGGGTTCACACTTTCCAATTTTCTCGGCGGTAGTTCCAAACCAATTATATAGATTTAGATTTAGATATATACCCCGCGAGCCGCCAAATGGGTATGGCAGGGGTTGTAATAACACCATCATCACGTAATCTACTCCATCAACCTCTCTAATTGCCCGGGGAAATAAACGACCAAAAGTAATAATGTTTTGTGATTACCTCCCTGTAACGTTTTGTCGATGCTTCTCGGAGATCGCGTTAGGTCTTTACTTGCACTTAAATTTCATTTACTTCGTCTTTAGGTTCTGAACCGATAAAGCTTTCGAAGAGCTTCCGTAAGTTATTAGATCTTCTCACCTGGAGCGAATTCCAATAAAGAAGTGGTTAACTCTATGTCTCGGAGGCTGAATCATATGGAGGAGAATGGATATATTATTAATCATCCTATATTTTTCTTGATTCCAAAGTAATTCTCGTAGATTAATCATAATGCATATGTGCACACTGTTACCGAGTCTGAGAGAAAAACGATTACATATAAATATTTTCCACATGCTTTAAATTATGTTAAATAGTCTCCTTCTCGTAAAAACATGAAAATTGAGTAACATTACGGGGATGGAGGTCTATGTTGGAGCTGATTTTTTTTCATAATCATCCATGTGTAAGAATCTACGGATTCTATCGGATGTGGACATGAATATACAGATGATAATTAATGATTGCTTTGTCGCAGGGGCGCAGCCAGGATTTGTCTATGGGGGAGAGGGTCATAGGCAGTAGAAAGAGCGAAAAAATTTCTACATTTCAGGGGCCGGTATCGCTACATGATAGAAGATATGTTAAATTCTTAGAAAAAACTGAAATGCATAGAAAACTAGGAAATGTTCACGGTTATGTGACAAAATTAAAACTTTTTTGAGATTTTAGTTTGTAAAATGAATAATTGAATAATAATGATGAATAATAATCCTCAGTGATATTTGGATTTCCTGTTTTGATAGGGCCAATTTCTCTTACATTGTCATTATTTCTCTAGGTGTAAGGTTTTTATCATTGTAAATATTGATTTCGAGTGCCTTTGAGAGTTTTTTGAAATCAAAAGAAGGTTAATTAAACTTTCCTTCAACTGTTAGTGAATGTAAGAAGAAATAAATTAGTAGTAGTGATTTAGGAGATGATATTGAAACGTTAGTATTTTGGAGGTAGCACTACAATTTGGACAACCCAGTTACTTTGAAGGAAACCGAAGACCAATCGTAGCGGTGACGGTTGAATTTTTCCTCTTAAATTATGTTGTTTTATAAATACGACATATTCTGATTATTGAGTTAAAATGTCGACAGCACAAAAACACCATAAAAATATGTCTATGTAAGAACCATCCAATCCGCCTTTCGGCGTGTGGCAGGGGGTGCATACAGCTTAACCCTATTTTCCTAATCGATTTCTTTCGCCTATCATCCGCGGAAAAAATGAATTCTTGATGCGATTCCTTCTAGCATTTATTTCTCTAATCTTCCTCGCAGTATCAGAGCGGCCCACATCAACAGGGAGGTCGCATTATATCGATTGCATCATTTGAGAACCTAATTTTTCTTAACTTACATAGTAAATTTATCCTTAGAATTAGTCTTCTATCTCTTACTATGATTACGCGTACTGATTCATCTGAGTAACACTCACCGTTTTATCATGGCAATTCTGTACAAATAGTATCGTATACAACCAATCAAACAAATACCGTACACGAACTATAATATAAAATTAATAATCAGTATAATCGCGAAACAGTATTTTCTCGTTTGGCTAGGTTGAATAAGAGGTTATATGACTTTTTTCTTTGAAACACGATTAGCATCCCCTCAACGATCTACTAGTTAATCTTTGCATTCTATTCAATTTCCTATCGCATCTCCAATATGTTCTTTCAAAGATAAACAATAGCTAAACGTGACTCTTCGGTATTTTGTGTGGCGCACTAACACTAAGGGTTGTCGCGAAATTTGTTGCTGCGTGGAAATAACGTTTTTGAAAGATATCTAACATCCTTACGCTTTATATACATCATTCACAAAAAACTCTAGGTGCGTCTTACAAGATTTGCCTTTATGGAATCCGTGTTGGATCAGAATGATTCCTATCTTTATGGTAAGAGACTGAATAATGGAGCTTGCTATAATATGCTCCATTATTTTGCATAAATTCGAAGTTAACGAAAATTACCCATAATAATCTGATCATTCTTAGGCCCCGGAGTGACGTTTAATTTTTTACACGATATTGGGACAGTACCCTCATTAATTGATTTCTGATAGAATTTCCTATCAATCTGTTGCAGTGAATTTCCACTCGCATCAACTTATATCTCTATGGAAATCATCTCCGAATCAATGCGAGAGGTAAAACCGTTAACTCGACCATCATTTAATGAGAAACATTTCTGGAAGTACGGGTTAAGTAAGTTAGCTATTTCTGCCGATTTATTTAAGGCAATTCCCTCTTCGCTTATAATGCTAGGAATAGAAAACTGACCACCACGAGTGTCACGCACTTATGACCAAAATTCTTTCTAATCGCCAACTAGTGATATTAACTGGGTTCGAGATCTATATTCCTGGTATTCTTTTCGTGATCCTTCCTCAAATATCTTTTGCACTTCTCTATAGTTTTGATCACTAAGCTCATGGATCTCATCACACGGTTTAAGTTTTCTCAATCGCGAGTGAATGACTCCTATGCAACGCTTCAAACTTCTTCCTCGTCTCACCTACTGTTTAGAAGGAACATATTTAACTAAATCTACTTTGATTATTCGTCGAAACTCTACCCAACTATCTTTTACTGTATTTTCTCTCGAAAAGCGTAAAAAAAAATATCCAAGCCTTCGTTCAAATAAAACCTTAAACTCAGAAATAATTGCTTTGCGAATTACACACACTTGCCTCACAGGCTTAAGAGATCTAACCGCTACTACTACATTCATCCCTACCATTATGACATCATGGTCTGACTGTACCGTCAACTACAGAGAAGCTAGTTATTATTTGTGGGTGGGAAGTGGCTAGTAAATATAAATTGATACCTTGCTTCGCACGATTCGTTCGAGTTTTCGTCATATTTACCTGATCTAAACCATGCAACGAAAAAGTAAGATGTATTTCGTGAATTGTTTTCCCACTGCTAGTGCTGGAGAATTTTAGATTATCCCAATGAATATTGGTTAGGTAAAAATCTCTTCCTACGGCGATGATTGGATCTTTTATTTTCTCACCATTTTTCTGTAGGGCATCGGATAATACAACAATACATCCTATTTTTTCATCGGGAGGACGACACAAAGAACAATCATTAATTTTACTTCCGTTTTGTCTTTGAATCGAGCACCAAATGATTTCGCTCCTGCTATTTTCTACGAACTCATCGCGCTCACTAATTAAATGAGTCCATACTGCTATAAAAAGTCTACCACTAGATCTACATAGTTATATTTTCGGTATATCATATAATCGGGGGAAATATCTCGCTTAGAGTAATATCTTCGCTTAAGCAACTATCTTCCTAGTATGATATCCGCGCAAATTCTCATCGTAACGTTAAAGAATTCCGCCTATTTATTACGTAAGCTCTTGCAATTTACTATTATTATTTTTAGATCTCTCAGTTCGCACATTAAAACATGGTTTCCTTTTTCGAATAACCTTTATCTTTTTAAGTGAATTTTTCTTTTTCACCATTGCAATTTTTCTATTTTTTTGGGCTAAGTTCATGCATACCCTTTTGCCTATTTAAGTGGGCGTTAATAACTATTTCTACTGCTGAATAAAAGAATAACTTTGTCTGCATATATTCGCTCTATTCTCTAATATATTCGCATCTAAACCGCAAAACTACGTAGTAAACAACATTAAAACTACGGTATTCATGGGGGGAGAGGGGGGCGGGAATGTTTTGGAAGAGTCCGTAAAGCGCACAGAAAGTTTAGTAAAATCAGCGAATGATAGCTGAGTATGGCGCCTAATATATGGATCTAAGTAGCCTTGGGAAGTATTTTTACATACGGAAATCAAGATGATCAAATTGGAAGTGGAAAATTTTATTCATCGCTACGGAGAAAGTAGAGAAGTGAATACCCGCCTCTTGGAAACTTTACTGAAGTAAAATCATACTTCAGAAAATATTTTCTGAAGGTCGCTCCGTTTCACAGCGTTAAACCCGTAGCTCGCATGTAATTCAGAGTAAGAGCGTTGATAAGCTTACTCCATGAGGCGAGAACGGTATATCTAATGCTTGTAAAAGGACAATCGAATTATCGGTTTTAATTTGCAATTCAGATTCCAACTGCTAGAATATTATGGATCCTGTTTGCGATTGCATTCAAGCTCATTAATCAATTACATTACAGCTCTGGACATATTGGATTGAAATTATCTGTTGTAGAGTAATACACTCACTGTAGATGAGATTCGTATGAGTTGTGCGATGAATGAATGAAACATCTATATATATGTGATACCGTTGCAATTTATAATATATTTTTCAGTCAGTATGGTTAAAGTGCATTGATGTCTCATGAGAAACACCATTTGTTATTACACAAATATTACTCCCTATTACATATAGCCTGATAGAGCTGAAAATTGTTGATTACTGATTCCACTATTTAAAAGCTAATAATAGTGATGACAATTCCTGTCTAAACGTTAATTGCTAAAAAGCTCTTGGAAAAATTAACTCCTTTAACTCACGGATAAGATTGGATTTATCGAAAGGATATTTTTAATACCTTATGCAGTGGAAAACTACACTGCTCGAGTGAAAATAGAAAGTTAAGAATAGGACACATCTTAGTGGTTTCTGAATTCGAATTTTTAAGTGTTGAATTCTCTTTGCAAGAATTCTATTCCATCACAATTCTACCATTTAGACCTTTAATTAGCGAAATAATACCTCAAAATGTTCATTTTAACGTCTGATATTCCGCTATCAAACAATCTTGTTTGTAACTATCTCCCAGTGTATTATATTAACATTCCACACAACGTTTTTATCACGGCTAACTTTAAATAATAAATGGCAAAAAATGAAGACATTGAGGCTAAGGCACTACTTGGAAATCTCGCGAAGGTGAGTCTTAAATGTCTTCATATATATACGATACTAAAAGTCTATTTCCCATTCGTAAGGATTTTGAATATTGCCGGTTTTACGGCCTCTATACAGAGTTGCCGAATTGTCGGAGTTAGAGTGATTTCAGTTAGTTTCCACGTAATCCGCGCTCTCACGCCAACTGGTGTTGCGATAATTGTTTCCCCCACTGTACCATCAACCATAAGAAAGAAAGCAATTCTAGATGACCAAAATAGACCCTTGATTCTTTTTGATAGTATTGGGCTAGATTTTGTGAATGAAATAAAATATCTAAAAGTATTTATAGACTCCCATTCGAATTTCAAGAGTTATGTAGACTATATTGTAAAAAAATAGGCAAACAAATTGGGTATTTATTAGGAATAAGTAGATACTTAAGTCCATGGACAAAGAGTCTCATATACAAAACAATTATTTCTCCTCACTTTGATTATTGTTCTTCAGTTCCGTATGGAATCTGTAAAAACTACATGAAAATATTACAGAAGCTACAAAATAGGGCAATGAGAGTCATTCTAGGATGTGGAAAATACACTCCAATTCAAACAATGCTTAGCACCCTTCAGTGGAGGAAAATTGAAGAAAGCATTTCTTTACATGTACTATAGTTAGTGTATAAAATGTTACATGTAACCAGATAACATGTAATAGTGACTATCATAAATATGCAACTAGACAGCAATCAAATTTAAAAATTCATAAGTTTAAAAATAATTTCTTAAAGAAATCATTAATAATTGATGGGTTTAATCTTTTTAATAGTCTTCCTGAATGGATCAGAAAATTAGAAAATGAAAAAGCATTTAGAAGGGTATGTGCAAACATGATATAAAATATGTAAATGTTTTTAATGCAGGTTCAAAAACTTTGTTAAAATATTTGCTAATGAATGTTTATTATCATACTATGTACATTATGTATTATTTATATTATTGTATGTACGTATTACCTATTATATTATTGTATGTATATTATGAACATATACTTACTTACTTACTGACAATTTTTGCATGGCATTTTCACCTGTGGCATTTTTACCGTGGCATTTTTACCGTGACATTTTTACCGTGGCATTTTTGCCCGTGGCATTTTTACCCGTGACATTTTTACCGTGGCATTTTTACCTGTGACATTTTTAACTGGATTCGTCCGTAGACTATTTGTAGACCGT
Organism: Sympetrum striolatum; assembly: GCA_947579665.1. Taxonomy (NCBI): domain Eukaryota; kingdom Metazoa; phylum Arthropoda; class Insecta; order Odonata; family Libellulidae; genus Sympetrum; species Sympetrum striolatum. The sequence goes on along the minus strand of OX388345.1, from coordinate 1,826,869 downwards.
CAAGAACCAGAGAAGAACCTTAAAACGCCCAGATATTCTAATTTCGGGACGGTGTGTTGTACAGGTAATTTTAAACACGAATTATTTGCAGTGTGTACTGTGAATTACACTGACGACGGAAGATACGTTAACTTTATAAAGGTGTATATAGACTGGCAAGAAACTTGCGCGAGTTTCTGTCCGACATCCTTGTCGCCAGTCTAAACAGCAGTGCGAGACTACTTCCGATAACTTGAAGGAACCCTCTCGCTACTCCGTCGCCTGCCAGTCTGAACACGCTTCTCTGGATTGTCGCAACTTCTCGCAGAGCTTCCGATCGAGTTCGATATTTTGCGAGTTGAGTTGCAAGTTTTCAATGTGGCGGAAAGTAAAAAGGTGAGGAGTGATACCGATATAAGAACGCTGATTTCTTCGTATGAAGAAAATACCTCAATGTGGAATGTAAAGAGCGACAATTACAGGAATCATACATTCAAACAGAAATCTCTGCAATCTTTAGCAGATAAGCTGATTGCAAGTCCGAGTGAAATTTCCAGGAAGCTTCATAACCTGAGAAGCCAATTCATGCAGGAAGTAAAAAAATGAAAACAAAGAAAAGTGGTATGGGGTCAGATGAAATAATTAGTCCTTGGAAATACTTTTAGGCAATGAAATTTATTCAAGGAACAGTAGAATCTTCGGAAACTACTGACAATATCCATTCTCTCACCCAACACGATCGATTTTTCTTTCTTCTATTCTGATAATAATCAAAAATCACAAAAGCCGCAGCAATACGAACGTGTCTTACCGGCGCCATGCCAACGTATGAGAAATGAACGCGTAGATACCAATGCTCGTCTCGATAATAAACACTCGCGCAAGTCTAACAAGTAAGATGTAAATGATGTAAGTAAGATGTAAGTTGCAGATAGTGTAAACGCCTGTGCGAAAACATGGGGAAGTCCGAACTCTCGCGACTTTCCGACAGAAAGTCGCGACAACTTATTGCATATATGCAATAAATTGTGTTACACTGTATATACAGTGTAAACTTTAACGGAAGTCTCTCGCGCGAGTTCTGTCGCAAGTTGCTCGCCAGTCTAAACCTATACCTTAAGGGACGTGGGAGCGTTGCTAACGCTGAAGCCTCATAAACGATTGACATTTAGAATCCGCATAGCTATTTCCAATAAAAATGGCGTGTGTAAAAATTACGTCTTTTTTTAAACCAGAAAGTGCTGATACTAAACGTGAGCGATCAGTTGAACAAGCCGAAGAATTATCAACAGCAAAAAAATCGCGGCATGACAAGGAAGACGATCATGAACCAGAACTGAAAGTAAGTGTTTCAAATTTTCTCATGATATAATGTCGAATAAAATTCGAGTCACATAGTTGAATGCGTTAGGTAATTTTCTGTTATTAAAAAGGTTGTTTTAAAAATACAGAATAAAATTGACTTTTAAATAGAACAATAGATTGTCAAAATAATTTGGGACTTTTCGAGAGCAGTGACTTATATCCCAGACGGAACTATCCGACCACGGTGGTCGGGTTTTCGTAGGATTCTGGTCGCCTCAGTTTCATCTGGGATGTGAGATATATGTAACTAATATGCAAGATGCAGGTATTACAGATAAACTATATGTGACTATTTGCGGTTTTTTGCGATAAATAAGTAACTTCTCGAAATTCCTCCTTGTATAAGATCTTACTTTGGTCCTAAATAAGCTGTGATTGCCGAACGGGATAAATTGGTCTCGTCGCGAAGCCTAAACTCTGTTGGACTGGGTTCTAATCCCAATAGTGACGAATATTTTTTTCTAGGTTTATGGCATATTTGAACGGGTGAGAGGAAAAACCTAACTAGTGGAGGTGGAAAACATGTTTTTTATATATGTCTCGTGTTTTTCCTCTCCGTCATTCATTTGTGAAATATGAGTTACATAATAAAATATCATCGTAATAGTAGTACTCATTGATGATATTCAAAAACTTTCCAAATATTGAAACATTAATACTACAAAAATCAACAGCGAATCGTTGAGAACACATTTTGGTGTTAGAGTTTACTTACTGAAACCTTAATTATTAAAATCAAAATATTTCACAATTTTTATAATCCAAATTTTTATTCTTATTATCTCTGTATCTGCTTTTTCCAATAATTTAATGATTATATTTTTTAAATTTACTCAAGATTTGATAAAATTTCAATTTTAAGTTGACCAACATATCGTATGGATATAGATATATTTATAATATACATTTCAAAATTAATCATACATATTAGTGTATAGTTCCATATATATTTCTCCTCATAAATCACTGTGATGCTAAGAAATGATTTTCAATTATCCATAATTATAACTTTTGCGAATGATGATCAATAAAGATAAAAATTTTTCTCCAATCATTATTGTGTAAATCGAAAAAAAAAATAATTTTATGAATTACAGGAGTCACGAAAATTACAATTTCATGTTAATGATATCCAACGGTTTTGCAGAAGAAAACTCGACAATACTGAGATGTACGATCTTCTTGTTAATGTATGGACACCAGATGCTGATTTTGTGTTTCCAGCAACGGAAATCAACAAAAAGAATTTGAAATTTCAACTTTCGTGGTTACAAAAGTATCCTTTGTTAACATACTCAGCCGTTGAAGATGGTGCCTATTGTCGAGTTCGCATTTTATTCGCGCAAAGGGAGTTGGAAAAGGAAAGCATGAACGTTTAAATTCGTTAGTGCAAACTTGTGTCAAAGATTGGAAGAGAACTTTAGAAAGATTTCAAGACCACCAAACTAAGAGATATCACTTGGACGCCTCCGATGATGCACAGAATTTCAAGCTAATATATGAAAACAAGAAAAATGACGTCATCACTGAGATCGACCAGTGCCGAAAACGGCTGCAATTGGAAAACAGACAGAAGCTTGCTCCAATCATTCGCGCGGTCTTATTCTGCTGCAGACAAGGACTGGCACTACGAGGACGTCGAGATGATGTCCCTTTACCACTGGATATGCCAGAAGAGAATGACGAGAATTTCAGGGCACTTTTGCGTTTTGCTGTGGATAGTGGAGATGTAGCACTGCAAGAACATTTAAGGGTAGCGGGTGGTAATGCAACATATCTGAGCCATACAACTCAGAACGAGATCATCGATGCTGGAGCGGAAATCATCACTAGAGACTTAGTGAGACGCATAAATGAGACCAAGTGTTTCACTGTAACTGCAGATGAAACATCTGATGTCAGTGGGATTCAACAATTCACGATTGGAGCTAGATTCGTCCAAGAAATTGGAGGGAGTCACACGATCAGAGAAGATTTCTTGTGTTTCGTTCCTGTAGAGGACATGACTGGTGCCGGCCTTGCAAATACGCTGCTAACAACTTTGCAGAAACTTGGAGTGGACACCCATTTTATGAAAGGGCAAGGTGAGCTGAATAAAACGATAACATGAAAGTGTAAAAATAAAGCAAGGTTTTGAAGCCACTTTTCATATTAGATTTGGATTAGATTTTCTAGGAGCCCAGGGAAATTCACGCTGGATTGGATTTAGTTACCACTCAAGGATTAGATTTTTTAACGTAATAAAATCCAATCTGGATACAATTTTAAAAAAACTTTTAACAATCTTATCCGGATTGAATTTTTTCAAGTACTTTTTGTATCCGATCTAGATCAAATTTTTTCAGAACCTTACAATATACAATGTGGATTTAATATCGTTAGAGTTTTAAACTCTTGCTTAAAACTGATTTACCAAACGACTTGAAAACCCGATTCTATAGTAATTGGAGTTTGAAAGAGCCTTCAAAAATCCAATCTGAGTTTGATTTTATATTGCTTAAAAAATTTAAATCACAGAAGTTCCTAGATCGGATTTGTCAAGACAGCGGCTCTAAAACCCTGGGAAAAAATTTGATTAATACAATAATTTATACGGTATATTTTGAAATTTTTCATTTTCAAGGTTATGATGGAGCTCGAGCAATGAGTGGAGAGTTCAAAGGCTGTGCAGCTATTGTTAAGAAGACATGTCCAGACGCTCTTTATGTTCATTGTGCAAACCACAACCTGAATCTAGCTATTACCCACGCGTGCAACATTACGCCGATCCAGAACTGCATAGGAACAGTCAAGCAAGTCGTCAATTTCTTTCGTCTATCCAGCAAGGCTGGAAATTTGTTGAAAAACCACATCCTGACAGCAAACTCTGATGCCAAGCAGACGCGTCTTCTAAAATTTTGCGAAACGCGTTGGGTCGAACATTTGGCTTCTCTGGGAATCCATGAAGTACTGAAATTTATCTATTCAGCGCTCGAAGAACTGGATGAGCTGAGAATAAAATCTGATGGAATACAGCCAAACAGCTTGCTTGCTTCCATCCAAACAACTCAATTCATCATTGCATTGGTTGTGATGAAACCAGTGTTCAGCTTGACGAAAAACCTGAGCCAAAATTTGCGAAAAAGAAGATTGCGATTTGAGTGAACGTGTCCGTTATGCAAATGATGTTCATGAAGAAATAAAGGAGATGCGTACCAGAGCCGAAGAGAAATTCGCAGAAATCTTCAAATCAGCGACCCAAATTGCTGAGAATATTGGTAATGAGATTACTGTTCCTCGACGAGCAGGACGTCAAAATAATCGGGAGAACTATAATGGAAACGCTGAAGAATATTATCGGCGATCCATATTCATTCCATTTTTGGATAAATATCTTGAAGAGCTGCACGCGAGATTTCTCGAACATCGAGCACTGCTGTCAAGGATACAGAATATCATTCCAGCAAAATGCGCAGAACTCGATGAAGAAGAATTAAACAAAACCGTCCATGTTTTCGAAGAAGAAGGGCCAAATGACGTCACCGGGACTACGGAAGACTTGCAATTTGACATGAAGATGTGGAAGAGGTATAATTATAAGTTTTTCGAAATTGAAAAATAAAGGTCGATGTAAAGTAAATAATTTGTTTCTGATTCCAGGTTCTGTTCAAACAGGCCTGCAAAAGAGCGGCCAAAAACGTTCATTGAAGCTCTGGACGTCTGCGATGAAAAATTTTAAAAGCAGATCTACAGGTTTCTCCAAATTTGTGGCACATTGCCTGTTACAGTTGCCTCCAGTGAACGGTCCTTCTCCACGTTGCGAAGATTGAAGACTTATTTGCGCAACAGGACTGGAGAAGAACGACTGAATGGACTGACGCTGCTTAACATTCACAGAGATGTGGATGTTACCTGTGATCGAATACTAGATATTCTTGCAAGAAAAACGAGAAGAATTCACATTACCCTGTAAATGGCCTGCCTGATTTTCAAGACTGTGGATTGTCTATATTCAAATGTCGTCATTTCATTCGTATACTGTCAATAAGTCATTTCGATATTTTATAATATTATATAGTATGTTTTTAACATCTAATAAAAACATATTTCTGATAAATTATGATCACAATCGACAGTTACTTTTATTAAACTTTTTATTCTTGTGCCAATTTTCCGAAAATGAAAAATGATAACGCAAATAAAAACATAATTTAATAAGCAATCACTAGCGAAAAAATATGATGTGGCCAACACATGACTTTCTCCATATTTATTGAAAACAGAAGCCTATGCCGGTAATATATAAATAATTCCAAAACAATGAGTGTCACAGGAAAATGTTTCATACAAGCTTTGTAGTAAAAAACATGATCTACAACATTATGTATTTTCTCTGTATTTTTCATGTATGGATACATATGTAAAAATGATGCAGAAATACACAAAAAATACATATATTTCTTGTATTTTCGCATTAAGAAATGTTTGTTTGAGTTTTACCGGAAATTATTACCTTGAACAAATTTGCAAGTTTTCCTAATTTAAATGATCTGTTAACCATGTATTATATATTCTCGGAAGTGGCACACAAATTTAATTGTAAGTGGAAGTGAGCGTACGGAGCGTACGCATATTGTAACGCTATCTGTCGGCACAATCTCGGAACTCATGAATTTTGAATTCATCAAGATCAACGAATTTCGTTGACTTCGTCGTCAGCCTCATGCAATCTGGTGTTTGGCTTCCCTTCTCCTGTGTTCGGGCGTTTTCAGAAATCGTGATCCAGTGGTTTCCTGTTCCTGATTTATCAAGGTAATGTGTGATTTCTTTTATTCAATGTGAAATGAGATGATTTTCTCAGATATGATCGATCACCTGTTGATCGTTTTCATAAATTTCCTTTAATGTTTTAACGGCTAAATAAGAGGTGACTATAGTTAGTTAGACTATATATACAATCATTGATGTATCATATATATATATTGATATTGTTTTTTTAAAATTTCTTTGCTATTTGCACTTAAGTGTGAACTTTATTGACCTTTGTATATGCTCGCTTTGCATCATCGCGTTCATACGTCCTTACTATTATTGCTTTTGTGCTTTCCTTCAAACGATGTTTCCGTTCATTTTGCTATATTTGATTATACTAGATGAACCGGTGAACTTCGTACCACCTAAAATTGAAACAATCGCCTTCATTGTCAAGGGGGATATGGGTTGTTTACAACCTCGAAATTTTGATAAAATATTCACGCATTTTATCAAAATTCTCGAAATTTCGATTCGTAAACGATATTTCACGACCAAAATAAGAATCTTTGATCTATTCCCCTTTTTTTGGTGCTTGATTCGACTTTGTGCAACTATTATTTCTAATTTAAATTTTAAAATGAAATAAAGCCTGTTGTGAGGAAAATGAACTTTACGTGCATCCAGAGTTTAGCTATCGCCATATGTTGAGTTGACTGTAATCAAATCGGAGTAGCCTTGTTATTAAAACCTTAATTATCAAGCCTTGCTAGTTACCTTCAAAATTTAATTATTTTATTCACAACAATCATACATAAATGTTTGTTTTCCTACTAGCTAAATGACCAATGTATTTGCTCTAATTGCCTCTGTTCTCAGAAAAATGTACCTTTTATAAGTATCTTTAACCTTAGTTCAATTAAGTCTTTACGTACTTATTGAAGTAGTGCATTTTATGAACGATAACGTGTGTATATCGAAGTCATTTATGATGATTTATATTTTTCATGGTCCTGCTTTCTTGAATCTTCAGCTGGTCCTAATGTAAGTACCTACTTTAAACATTTGTATAGTTATAATCATGGTGGAATGCCAGGTTGCACAGCAGCTCTGCTTCTAATAACTAAAGTTGTGTGTCCGTATGCTCTGCATATAGAGATTTATGACTAAATATCACTCTATTTTTATGGATAGCTTTGATCAGTAATGAGCTCCTAAAAGTGAAAAATTATTTTATTACCTTAAGGCTTATTATAGGCCTGAATCATTTGGAGAAGTTTCCGTTATATACCTTTAAGTTCATTAGAGGCATTACATTAATTCAAATTGTCATATTGACTGTGTGAAGACTTCATCATAGTTCACATGGCCTTACTGCTTTGAATACATTTCCATATACTCAATATAAGCATTTAATTCACTTAGTGATATATTGATCACAAACTTATATCTCATTAAGAGAGCAACTTTCATTTGAATTCATAATCCAGTCCTCAGAAATGTACAAAATCTCCTTTTAAAAGGTGTGACTGCCTGTATATATGTTGGTAAATAAATAAATAAAGTCCTCATTAAGATATGATTATGACTCCAGATCTTATTCAAAGACCAATAATTCCTATTCAAATCTTAAAAAGGGATTAATATTTTTGTGTAGAAGTTTTTTTAACTTGTGCTTCTCCTTTTCAAGGATATTTTGGACGATGCAGACTCTTGATCTGTTTCCTGGATTGAAGTGTGACTGATTTCCAATGCTGGATATTAGCCAGCAGCTGTGTCGGGATAGTGCAGCCGTTGTTCTATGAGAGATTTGTCCTGTAATCTGGCCCTGGGATGCCTTCCTACAATGCACAGTTGTAGTTTGTTTGTATTATATTTTTTTATTATCTTCGTTTGAATCTTGATCTTGTGGCTTAACCTGAGTGTAACTGGCCCTGGAATGCCTACCTACAATGTACAGTTGTATTTTGTTTATATTTAATTTTTATTATCTTGGTATGAATAAATTTTATGTTATCCAAATGTGCTGGTTTCAATTTCTTACATACCCCATGACCCTCATTTTTTCATATTGACTGGTTTTTCATGTATTAATTTTGTATGTTGACTATGGGAAAATAATAAAATTGTTAATATGCCTATTTTAGTAGTGTATGAAAATGGAAAATTTAATTTAATAATTTAATTATGCAACAATTTCCCAGTTAACTGGGAAATTGTTCCACAAATATATTGTCATTTAAAGTTCGTGTATGTAGGCCTGAATATCAATTTGTAAATTTGACGTATACATACATATGTATTAATCGCGTAAGGCTACTCAATTTTACAATTCGTAATATGCGCGTATACATACATCTGATGGAACTTTTGAGCCACTTTTCTGTCAAATATACGTACGAATTACGTGCGTATTCCAACTTATACATATGTATCTTGTGACGTATTTCCTGTGTATTCTTCATGTAATACAGATGTATTACATATCCTGTGTTGTCTGGGCTGGAAGAGCCTCAGAAAACAATCCGAAAATCAGCCCAATATATTCTTACGGGTGTAAAGCGTGATGTCTCCTGGGATCGAACCCATGGTAGCTAGGATCAATTTCTTTCTTTTCTTGGGAGTCTTTCGTTAGGGCGCCTTAAAAAGCCAATGACGCTTTTAGTTTAGGCTGTAGCTTTGACCAAGCTGAGACTGAGACCAGCTCATAAACCAAATATAACAACCTAACAAGAAGCTCATAGTGCTGTGGCAATTTTCTTTAGCTTTATAAAATTAAATGTATCTATTACAGTAAATTCTACTTACATAAGGAATTTTATTTGTGTGTGTGGTGCAAATAACCCTAGCTGTTGACGCACCCTCAAACCATAATACTACTACTATTACTGTAGCTTTGTATCGGACATCCACAGTATATCTGTGCGTAATATATGGTTAAAGTTGCTTGCAATAAGTTTATGCTTAAAGTATTGTACATACATTGCAAAGTTCCATTTGGTTTGAAATTTTAGGAACTAGAGAACAGCAATGGTAAACCGTCTCGACCCGTATTCTCAGAGTGCCTGGGTCTATGCGATGACGTAGGCAAAGCGTAAATGGTGCATGGGTCGGCTTTGACTGTTGGCAAACAGTTTGCAGCGATGGTAGTTGACCGATTCTGCCTCATCGTCTTCACGTTGTTTACTGTAATAGCAACTGTTGCGGTTCTTCTTTCTGCGCCACACGTCATTGTCCAGTAACAAAGGCTCAGTTTTCCCATGAATTTTTTTCAGCACAGATCCCACTACACTTTGCAAGGTAAATTGGGCATGATGAGCTTTTTTCTATCGAGTAGTTGATATATCCTCCACCAGATTAGAGGCAGTCGACCGCGATATAAACGCTCCCTTTTTTGACATCGCCGAGATATCTCTCCTCTGAGACAGTTGACATTTTGGGGTTCATCTTTCAATGTTCTTGGTGTGGAATAATGGAACACCAAGTTCATAAAAGTGCTGTTAGAGCTGGTTTCTTAACTGCACATTGTTGTGGCAAAAACTACAGACATTTTTATACAAGAAAGTCAATAGACTACATTCGTTGCTATGTATCGATTTTATAACATTTGTGGTATGTCTAATCGCTCAATCTTTCTGTTTGAGGAGTGAAAGTTAATTGTTAATCATTCTTGAACAATGAAACGATAGTTGTCCCGTAAAAAAACACATAGTAAACAAATGCATAGATTGACACCCAGGCTAAGTTATTCTGTATTGAATGTGGGATGTTTGGTTTTAGGACCAATGTAGTACAAAGTTATATTGTTATAAAAGAAGGAAGCCTGTTTACTTTATTCATCACAGTGATATCCTTCCAGGTTTAATATGAAATAGGAGGAACAAGTTAGGCATTGTAGATCTCTTTCTGGTAACAATAATTCATTCAGTGTTGTGATCCATAGCATTAACCTCAAACAGTGTCTTTGACAAGAGCATGAACGATGGAATTTAGAAAAGGACAGAGGATCGACACTATTTGTAAGGATGAAGGTTACCAGAGCTGGCGGTTATTGTTATCAAATGTTGACCAGAATTGTCCCTCAAAGTTTGATTCTGGTAAGTGAATCCTTTTTAGCTGTCTCGTTTGTCTGTGAGTACATGAGGAATATTGATGAGAGAGAGTGTACAACTTAATGGGTATCATAGCAATTGCATTCAGGAGCATTGTAAGATAACGGAAAATGTTATTCGAAAAGTGTGTTGCAAATGAAGACCAATTTCATGAGGAAAAACCTCAAATTAATGCACAAACATTTTTAAATAACTATTGGAAATAAAAAGACTTTTAATATTAATTTTAAATGATTTTCAATGAAAATTTTCAAACTTTCATTAGATATGTGGGAAAGGAAGAGATATTGTGGTTAATTAGATTTTACATTTCAAATAACAAGGACTGACCTTAGTAAAGCAGACTATCAATTGCCATAAATCAGTAAAAACTCATAATAAAATTCAGTAAACTGATAAACTGACAAAGTAAGGGAAGCTGTGAAAATCCTCCAGCAGATTTATATCCAATTAAGTACTACCTGCGATTATACCCATGAAATTAATGTTTTAATTTTTAGACTGTTTTTATCTATTTTAAAAAAGGAAATGGGGTGTTTTAAATTGATTTCAATCCTCCAGTAAAAAGTTATTTGTTAAGATATCCCCAACCAGCACAATAACTGAAAACACTGCTAATATTCTGGAAAGATAACAACTTTAAAATTCCTGAAGACTACCAAGCATAATTGTTGATAGAATAATTTATTCAAGTTAATAAATTTGATCTTAGCAGACAGTCATAATAAGTACCCGTTATTTTTTAAATTGAGACTTCTGCATGCACTTCATATTGATATAATTTAAAACATATATTTGTGGAATTGCATATTACCATTGAATCACACTGATAACATTTCGTTTAATTTATAATAGCAGGTTCAACAAACAGTTATCTCTCAGGTAAGTTATACAAATATTTTTTTCTATCAAAGAGATCTCTTTCACACAACAAAACAAAATGGTGAAGTTAATTTTTAAACATAAATGGAAAATTCTTGAGAATCTCATGATCTCAAACAGCAACTCTTCAGTTCAGAGAAAACTGAAATTGTCGATTCTTCTGTGTTTGTGTAAGTGCATCTCTTGATGAAAATTGACTCCAATTTAATATAGTGTAAATATCACTGGTCTTCACTGATTTTAAAAACAGATATTATTTCAGAAATGTAATTAAATTCCTTAATCATGCTTTAAACCAATAGGATTGTCCATCTGGACACACAAAAAATACAAGATATTTTTGAGTATTGATCAAATGAGTTCAGCATCAATCATCCAGAACATGCTTAAAATTTAATTCAAATTCCTATCATCAAGAGAGGCATTTCAATGGTTAATAAAAAAATTAATCCAAAGTCATATTATAAAATTAACCAAAATGTTTTTTCTTCACATGAAGAAATAAATATGGCAATTATGTGTAGTCTTCCAACATTGAAGTTTTAATCATTTTTGCAACAATTTATGAGAGAAATTCACTCTGAATTTTTGAAAATGTTTTTTTGTTGGGAGAGTTGAAATAAGGAAGCAAAAAGGAGTGAAAGGTTTGCAAAATAAAACTTAATCTGGGCAATAAGTGAAAAGTATTGAAATAGCTTGAAAGGTTTCCCAGAAACTCCTATTTTGAAATCACTATAAGAGTTTAATGCTCAACAAGTACTGAAGATTTTTTTAAAATCACGCTATTTGGCAAATAATCGATACTAGCAATCCAATTGATTTTTATTTCCATAACAAGATGTCAATGAGTTGACATTTTATAAAGATTAAAGGATTAATTATGAGGAATTATTTGTTGCTAGCTTAAAAAGAAAGAATTACCTATGTAAGTTCTTACAATGTAAGTAAATTTCCAAATGTATTAAAATACCTTGTTACAACAGTTTGTCACTTTTTTATCAGCTATAAAATGACATGTTGATTCAAAAACCCATATCATGAGAATGTTCCATTAGTATTACAAATACAGTCGATTTCGCTTAATTGGGACACATCGGGACTTGGGCATTTTGTCCCGATTAAGCGGCTATCCCAATTAAGCGAATTTCACATTTGTTTTTAATTCATTGATTTGGTTTTGGCAACTAAGGCCATTAACCAGTAATACAAACAAAAAATTAAACAATGCATATTTTTTTCAATAATTTTATTTTATAAACTATTGGAAACTGTAAATTACATATAGGTAATATAAATTATCATATAAATTACAAATATGTAATACATATAAACTTTTAGGAAAAAAAATAATTCCTAATTAAAATAATAAATGAGTAGGTACATACAATTTAATTCAATTCAAAAACGAGTCAAGTGTAGTCTGTCTTTTGTTTTTTTAACATTTTACTTGTACAAAATCAGCACAGATATTCAGTGCGGATGTAGGGCTCCCTTCATTTCCTTCTTGCATAAAATAACGCTGTAACAAGGCCATACATTTTTTTGCCTCCTGGTTAGTCACAGGCACAGGTGACTCATCATCATCTTCGTCTAATTTTTCATGTTTTGATTTAATACCTTCTACAATTGAATCGTCACAGTCTTCATTATCATCGTAACATGGTAAATTGATATCTATTGTTGAAAATTCTTCACAGTTAATAATAGGAACTTGCAACATATCCTCATTTTCTTCATTGCTTAAAATTTCGGAAATATCTAAGGGTTTAAAGCCGCAATTAGTAAAACAGTTCTGTATTGTGGTGGTTTTTATAGCTCGCCAACTGTCAGCGACAAACTGTATTGCTAGCAAAAGGGAAATTTTTGAACTAATCTCTCTGGCTGTTGTGGAACTTGTTAATAAATTTTCATCAATGGATTCTAATATGTAATTAACCAATTTTCCACCATACAAAGTCTTAAAATTTTTTATTACCCCCATGTCCATTGGTTGCACTAACGATGTGGTATTAGGAGGAAGAAATTCCAGCTGTATATTTTGTAGATTGTCTAAATGAGGGTGTGCCGCACAATTTTCAACAAGCAGCAAAATTTTTCTTTGTTTAAGTTGTAAATTTTGGTCCCAACTAGTAAGCCAATTTCGAAAAATTTCAGAAGTCATCCATGCATTTTTGTTTGCATGGTACTCCACTGGTAAACCCTCCATTCTTAACCCCTTAAAGCATCTAGGTCCAGCACTTTTTCCTATGATCAGTAGCTTTCGTTTGTCAGTACCTGACATATTTGTACAGCATAACACAATGCGGTCCATCGCCTTTTTATATCCCAACAGTGCAATGTGTTTATAGCATAAGGAACCATCTGGCGTAGCACGATAATAGAGGCCAGTTTCATCAGTATTGTAATTGTCATCAGCACAAAAATTCTCTAAAAAAGTAGGAATTTTCGTAGTTTTCCACTGGTCGGCACTTTCATTGTCGGCACTGCCTCATCACCGTGCGCTTTTTAAAATTTAATATTGTGTCTTGCTATCCATCGCAATAACCAACCATCAGTTGCTTTGAAATCATTACGGCCCAGTTTTTCAGCTAATTCCTCTGACTTTGCCTTCAATATTGGGCCGTTGATATTTACCCCTCTGCCACTAACAATAGGAAACCATTGATCTAGTGCTTCTTCGACGTCTGGATCCTTCCCCTCGCGTTTCTTTTGGATGTTCCTGCTTGTCCTTCTTGTAATACTAATTCCTCAGGCAGTTGACTTTCTTGTCGTAAGACACGCGATAGGGTAGATTTTGGTACACCAGTTATCTCAGCGAGAGGACGATAACTTGTATTAAGTGGCTGGCTTTTTATTTTATCTAGCAAAGCAATTTTACTGGAGAGTGTCAAATCATTTCTTGGCATTTTGGCAAGGGTTAAATTTTTGAAAAAGAAATTTAACAAAAAATAAGTTCACGCGCAAGGTAAGTTTGTGACTGAATAAATGTGCAACAATTGAGACAGTTGTCACATGCCAGGTGTATTGGTAACTGAATAAGATCGGCGCGGCGCTAAGCCGCGCGATCAGCTGTGAGACAACGCATCATATCAAATTCTTTGTACATACTTTTTATTGAGAATATGTGTTACATAATATGTGCTGTGTTCCTAAATTTACTGTCCCAATTAAGCGGAATGTTGTCCCAATTAAACATATAAATTTACTATTGGTTTCTTGGTTTGGTTTCGGTTCTTTGAGATTAGTCCCAAATAAGCGGAATCGACTGTATATACCTATGTACCAAACTTACAAATATGTATATATATATATATTGATATATGAATGTGCGTGAGAGTGTGTGCACATACTTATGGATATATATATATATATATATATATATATATATATATGAGTAAAATGTAGCTTGCATACTGCAAGCAGATCAGCAATACTAATTTCATATCGGCATCACATCGGGACGGTCCTCATAAGGAAAAAAAGGATTTAATTTTTTCTTAAAATTCGCTGAAATTTCATCGTCTGCCATCGAACCCGGGTCTTTACTGTGAACTTACTATGCAGCACAATAGAACATCACCATCTCAAACTATGTGTGAAAATTCAAGCAGAAATATGGGCTACAACTGCCTCAAAAGACGTTCTAATTTTCACGAATTTAAATGGCTCTCTGGATTCGAACCGAGGACGATTTTGGAAATCTAAAAAATGTTTCTGAAAGTTATTTATTATCTCTATCCATATGCCGAATTTAAAGTTTCTATATTATTGGCAAAGGTTTCAAATAATTCCTAAAAATCGGATCAACTTCTGATTGCAGAGACACCTGGTGTCGATCCCAGGACACATTGATATCTGTGAATACACGGTTAGATTTGCACGGACTTGATCATTCTTTGTACAAAGTCTGAAGTCGATATCATGCCGGGAAGTACCTAAAACCTTTTTCCGTTATCTCCATAAGAAATGCATTGAGGAAAGTAAATGGCTCTCTGGGATCGAACCAAGGACCATCAGCAAATATGTAAAATTTGATTATGAAATATATTTATGATCTCCAACTTCATGCCGAATTTCAAGTTTCCATGTCATCAGGAAGGGGTCCAAAAAAAATCTTAAAAATCGCCAATGTATTTTAAATGGCCGATTTTTGCCTTGACCTAGCATCGAACCCAGGATATTTTCCGTAAAACTCATTTACGTTTTCGATAGATCATGACCATATATATTGGCTCCTTGAGTTTTAAGTCCCTACCTATCCGGCAAGTATTTTTTAAAAATTCCCAAAAATCAACACAATGCATTTAAATGGGAAAAATCGGGACTTAGGGGCCCTCTGGAATCGAACCCATGACACTGAGGTTCAAAATCACAATTTTTCTGGTGGTTAACGATATGGCCAATACGTCGTAAAAATTTCAAGCCGATGACGCTTGTGGTTTAGGCTGTGAATTAGTATCCTATCTATATACCTATCAATATATATATATGAATGAATCCGGAGAAGCATCTATATATAATAGATATATATATATATAAATATATACACGAATAAAATGTTGCTTGCATACTGCAAGCATATGGACAACACTAATTTCATATCGGCATTATATCAAGACGGTCCTCAAAAGAAAAAAAAAAGGATTGAAAACATTCTTAAAATTTGCTTCAATTTAATCGTCTGGCATCGAACCCGGGTCTTCCTGGTGCACTAACTATGCAGCAAAATAGAAGATCACCATCTCTTACTATGTGTGAAAATTCAAGCAGAAATATTGGCTGCAACTGCCTCAAAAGACGTTCTACTTTTCATGAATGTAAATGGCTCTCCGGATTCGAACCAAGGATGATCTAGGAAATATAAATCATGCTTTTGAAATGTATCTATGATTTCTATCTACATGCCGAATTTCAAGTTTCTATTTTATTGGTAAAGGGTTCAAAATAATTATTGAAAATCGGATCAGTTACTGATTGTAGAGACGCCTGGTGTCGAACCCAGAACACATTGATAGCTGTGAATGCACAGTTTCATTTTTAAAGACTTGATCTTATCTTATGCAAAGTTTGAAGCCAATATCGTGTCGGGAAGTACCTAAATTTTGTTTCCGTTATCTCCGTAAGAAATGCATTGAGGAATTTAAATGGCCCTCTGGGATCGAACCAAGGACCATCAGCGAATATGTAAAATTTGATTATGAAATATATTTATGATATCAAACCCCATGCCGAATTTCAATTTTCCATGCCATCATGAAAGGGTCCATAAAAAATCTTATAAATCGCCACAATGCATTTTAAACGGCCAATTTTTGACCCGACCTAGCATCAAACCATGGACAATATTCGAAGATCCTTGAGTTTTGATTCTTTATCTATCCGGAAAGTATTTTGTTAAAATTCCCGAAAATCAAAGCAATGCATTTAAACGGGAAAAATCGGGACTTTGGGGCCCTCTGGAATCAAACCTATGACACTGAGGTTCAAAATCGCATTTTTTCTTGTGGTTACACGTTATGGCCAATACGCCGTAAAAATTTCAGCTCAATCACTCTTGTGGTTTAGGCTGTGAATTAGTATCCTATCTATCTATCTATCTATCTATTATACGAGTAAAATGTTGCTTGCATACTGCAAGCAGATCGACAACACTAATTTCCTCAAAAGAAAAAAAAAGGATTCAAAATATTCGTAGAATTTGCTGCAATTTAATCGCCTCGCAGCGAACCCCGGTCTTCCTAGTGAACTTACTATGCAGCAAAACAGAAGATAACCATATTAAACTATGTGTGAAAATTCAAGCAAACGACAAACAAACGACGTTCTACTTTTCACATACACTCCTTATGTGAGAAATCGTAATGTGCACTGGCATCGAACCCAGGAACAGCATGGTCTTATTTATTTTTTTTTCTTAAACAAAGTCTTAAATACATCTTCCATCTAAGCAAGAGCTCCCTTACATATCGATAAATGCATACAAAAATTATGAAAACCTACCCCATTTTATTATATATGGGGTATATATTTACCCCCCGGCACCAAACCCGGGACTTTCAGGCAATACTTGCTATGCAGCACAACAGAAAAACACCATCTCTAACCGTGTATGCAAATTCAAGCAGAAATATTGGTTACAACTGCCTCAAATGACGTCCTACTTTTCCCTTATATTCCTTATGAAAGAAAAGTTATTGTGCTCTGGAATCGAACCCAGGAATAGTATGGTCTTATAAAAACTTTTTTCTAAAACTAATTTGTACCATACATCTTCCAGCAAAGCAGGAACATCCTATAATATCAATAAGTGCATCAAAAAAAATAATGAAAAACTACTCCCATGTATTTTAAAGGGTGGATATTTGCATCGTCCTAGCATCGAACCTAGGATATTTTTCATCAAATTCATTAATGTTTTCAATAGATCATGACCATGTATAACGGCTCCTAGCGTTTTGATTATCTTACTATACGGGAAGTATTTTGTTAAAATTCCCGAAAATCAAAGCAATGCATTTAAACGGGAAAAATCGGGACTTTGGGGCCCTCTGGAATCAAACCCATGACAGTGAAGTTCAAAATTGCAATTTTTCTGGCGGTTACACGTTATGGCCAATGCGTCGTAAAAATTTCAAGTCAATGCCGCTTATGGTTTAGGCTATGAATTAGTATCCTATCTATCTATCTATCTATCTATATAGGTATATCCACGAATGAATCCGGAGAAGCATCTATATATCTATTATGAGTAAAATGTAGCTTGCCTTCTGCAAGCAGATCGAAAACACTAATTTCATGTCAGTATCATATCGGGACGGTCCTCAAATGATCAAAAGTAAGAATTGAAAATAGTCTTAAAATTCGCTGCAATTAATTCGTCCGGCATCGAACCCGGGTGTTTCTGGTGATACTTACTATGCAGCACAACAGAATTTCACCATCTCTAACTATATATGAAAATTCAAGCAGAAATATATGCTGCAACTTTCTCAAACAACGTCCTACTTTTCACATATATTCCTTAAGTAAGAAAAGTTAATGTGCTCTGGCATCGAACCCAAGAACAGATTTGTCGAATCAATTTTTTCCTTAAGCGGAGTCTTAATATACATCATCTAGCAAAGCAAGAACTTCCTATCATTTCGATAAGTATATGAAAATAAATAATGAAAACTAAATCAATATATTTTTAATGGGGGATATATTTACCGCCTGGCTTCGAACCCGGGTCTTTCTGGTAATACTTTCTATGCAGCACAACAGAAAATCGCCATTTTTAAGTATGTGTGAAAATTCAGGCAGAAATATTGGCTGCAACTGCCTCAAATGACGTCCTACTTTTCCCTTATATTCCTTATGAGAGAATTTTTAATGTGCTCTGGCATCGAACCCAGGAACAGTACGGTCTTATCTATTTTTTTCTCAAACCAAATCTTACCATACATCTTTTAGCCGAGCACAAACTTCCTATCATTTCGATAAGTGCATCAGAAAAAAATAATGAAAAACTACCTCAATGTATTTTAAAGGGCAGTTTTTTGCATAGTCCTAGCATTGAACCTAGGATATTTTCTGTAAAAGTCATTAATGGTATCGATAGATCCTGACCATATCTATCGGCTCCTTGAGTTTGAAGTCCCTACCTATCTGGGAAGTATGTTTTAAAAATTCCCTAAAATAAAAGCAATGCATTTAAATGGAAAAAATCGGGACTTTGGGGCCCTCTGGAATCGAACCCATTATACTGAGGTTCAAAATGGCATTTTTTCTGGCGGTTACACGTTATGGCAAATACGTCCTAAAAATTTCAAGTCAATGACGCTGGTGGTTTAGCCTGTGAATTAGTATCCTATCTATCTATCTACCTATCTATATCCTTGAATGAATCCGGAGAAGCATTTATATTTAATAGATACTCGCTCCGCTCGGTAGCGGGCTCTGCCCCCTTACGACCCCCACGAACAACTTTGCCGTTCGTTCTACCTCGCTCCGCTCGGTAAAATGAGCTCTGCCCTGGGAACTGCTTTGCCGTTCTTTATCCTTATTCATCGAATGTATACTTGACGTAATAACATTTCCCAAATCTGGCATACTAATATATAATAACTGGCACGACTTCTCTGCTTACATCTAGATTCTAATTAGCGTAACGCAGCATTGCTGCACTGTGCACATCTAGGTTCATGGTGTCATTCCTTTTCTTAGCCTCGGTGCACCATCACCACAGTTGCTTATCCCAAGTGCTATTAAGAAGCTTCAGGCATCTGCGTTTCACTTTTCTTGGCCTACCTGCACTTTTTCTACCTACTGTACTCACGAACTCTAAAGGAGTAAGAACTGCTATAGGTTTCATAGAATTCAATTTGGGATCGACAGACTCATGATCTGGGTTCGGCGACATAGAGGGAACAGGATGGTGCTGTTCCGCCTGTCGCTGGAAGAGCAACTGGGTGATGGTGCACCGTCTATGGAACCCATCTGGGACATCTAACCCATCTTAACAATAATCTTGTCAACAATGAGTATCCGTCGCACCTAAAAATACGGGCTGGATTATGGTTGCCATGAAATTTAAATTTGCGCTCGCCGTCGACGGTATGATGATTGAAAATAAAGAAATGGTCTTTCCAACGCTGAAAAGCAATGGTCACATTCAGGCAAGTGAATAGAAATCCAACGTTATCTCCGTTCACGGACAAGACCTCCTCCAAATTGCTGGAAGGTGATGGCACGCTCTCCTCTATATCCTCACTAGATGCGGGATAGAGAGTATTGTGCACGTGGGAAAAGTCTTCGATGTCCACTGCTTGCCCCAATACAAGTAAATTCGCCTGGTTAAATGTGCCCAAGGCTACGAAGGTAAAACGCCTAGGCGGAGAAGGCATGATAATGAAGGCGAACACGGGACGATTATATTTACAGTATAAGTACAGTCCATCCTGAGGTCTTCACCGACGTACTGAATCGTCTGGCATTAGCTCTACCCTCTCGATTCCCTTGGAAATGCTAGGAGGTTCAAGCCCTCTTCCCAAGGTAGGCGAAGAGACGACCTGCAGAAATTAAGCGAAGATCAGCGTCTTCCGCGAGTGAGAAAGAGTGGCGAAGTTAGCTCACCCCAAGAGGAAGCCCTTGCCGCTGTGGTTTACCTACATAGCATAGAATGCCCTGCTAGTTAAGAATAATTACCAAGAATAGTAAGAGTGAATAGTAGGTGACAAAAGTATTTCACATCACAATGCCTCCGGCGTCGGTCAAAACCCGCTGCAAATCGCCGTATCTAATACAATTGGACTCCAATTTTATTACTGAGGAGTAACCTTAATTGACACTTTTTCAAAAAAGGACTCACCGCCAGGCATTAAGACTGTAATGTTGACCTACAAAAATTGTTCATCTTTCATACTGATAAGAATTAGTGTAAACACAAAAAAAATTGTTGAATTAACTCCCCTCCTTAGCGCGCGAAATTCAAAAGACAGTGGAAAAGCACTTCCGAAGTAGAACACATGTAAGTCACAAACTACGAGCGTCAGAACATAATGTCTGTATCATGGTTTAGATGGTATTCTGAGCTACCAGGGAAACTACGTTTGATAACAATAGATGTATTTTTTAATAAGCAACAGTCGGAAAACCGGAAATTTCTGGTAATTTTTCACCTAGTTTCGTGTTGAAGAACCTCTGGCGTGAAAGCTACAAAGCGTAGAATGACGCAGATTAATGTATTTTGTAGATGAATCAATTGCCCATAGTGGAAAATCAATCAGGAGTTTGTATTATAGTTTAAAGGTTTTGCAAATCAGATGAAATTCACATCCAAGGCCGCATCCGAGCTAAATATCAACTAATTTTATTTTTTTTCATCAGCGTCTATACAAAAATTTCTTGTTTTCGCTAATTTTTATAAGGATCTTATTATGTAGCATGTGTTTGGCCAATATCAGGGTCATTACTGTATTATAGGATGCGTAACGGTATGTAGTATTCGAGAATTTTCGAAAATCTTGCGTTAATATGACATTGGAGCCACAAAATCAGAGAATCATGACATATATACGAAAACAAAAGACAAACAACGGTAAAACTGTAGGTTTTCTTTAAAAACAGACGTATTTCACTTACATCCACGTTAGTAGTTGTAGGGACACCATAACCAGACAGCAACGCCCTCTATCACACATTGTCCCCCACCGCCAGCGAACCCCCACGTGACCCCCCACCCCCCTATTGCAGACTTCCAGATACACTCTCCTCCTCTATGATGTCATTTGCCCGTAGAATCCCAATCGGGTTTGAATCACTGTCCTACGTCACGAGAACCGAACCCTGATCCTCACAGTCCGGACTTAGAAAATCTGGGTGATTTAAGTAAAGTTTCAAATAAAAGAAAAAAAGATTCTCCTCCACCAAGATTAGAAACGTCCGAGTCGCGGACAATTGGGTTTGGGCCACGTGCCTTAACCACTCAGCCACTAACCAATCAAGATGAAAGAGGTTAAATAAGGCATATAAACATTACTGCTTCTCTTTAAATTTCTTTACAAATAGAGGGAGAGGCTGCAAACGGTTGTTAAATCGAAAAACCCGAAACAGGGGAAGTTTGAAATAACACGGTAAACTATATGCACAACTAAAAATCACGGCAATGCATTTAAACGGGAAAAATCGGGACTTTGGGGCACTCTGGAATCGAACCTATGACACTGAGGATCAAAGTCGCTTTTTTCCTGATGGTTTCACGTTATGGCCAATACGTCATAAAGTTTTCAAGTCAATCACGCTTGTGGTTTAGGCTGTGAATTAGTATCCTATCTATCTATCTATCTATATAGGTATATACATGAATGAATCCGGAGAAGCATCTATATATAATACATAGATATATATACGAGTAAAATGTAGCTTGCATACTGCAAGCAGATCGACAACACTTATTTCATATGGGCATTATATCGGGAAGGTCCTAAAAAGAAAAAAAAAAAGGATTGAAAATATTCTTAAAGTTCGCTGCAATTTAATCGTCTGGCATCGAACCTAGGCCTTCCTTGTGAAGCTACTATGCACCACAAAAGAAAATTACCATCTCTTACTTTGTTTGAAAATTCAAGCACAAATATTGGCTCCAACTGCCTCAAACGACGTCCTACTTTTCAATAATGTAAATGACTCTCTAGATTCGAACCAAGGACGATCTAGGAAATCTAAAACATGTTTTTGAAATGTATCTATTTTACTCTCTCTATATACCTTATTTCCTTGTTTTAATATTATTGGTAAGGGATTTAAATTAATTCTTAAAAATCGGATAATTTACTGATTGTAGAGACGCCTGGTGTCGAACACAGGAAATATTGGTAGCTGTGAATGCACAGTATGACTTATTAGGACTGCATATTATTTCATACTATGTTTGAAGTCGATATCATGGCGGGAAGTACCTAAAACTTTTTTCTGTTATCTCCATAAGAAATGCATTAAGGAATGTAAATGGCTCTCTGGGATCGAACCAAAGACCATCAGCGAATATGTAAAATTTGATTATGAAATATATTTATGATTTCCAACTCCATGCCGAATTTCAAGTTTCCATGCATTCCGAAAGGGTCCAAAAAAAATCTTAAAAATCGCCACAATGCATTTTAAACGGCCGATTTTTGCCCCCACCTAGCATCGAACCGAGGATATTTTCTGTAAAACTCATTTATGTTTTCGATAGATCATGTTTATATATATGGGCTCCTTGAGTTTTAATTCTCTACCTATACGGGAAGTATTTTTTTTTAATTCCTGAAAATCAAAGCAATGCATTTAAATGGGAAAAATCGGGACTTTGG
Source organism: Sympetrum striolatum (assembly GCA_947579665.1). Lineage (NCBI taxonomy): Eukaryota > Metazoa > Arthropoda > Insecta > Odonata > Libellulidae > Sympetrum > Sympetrum striolatum. The sequence goes on along the minus strand of OX388345.1, from coordinate 1,803,966 downwards.
GGCCCTCTGGAATCGAACCCATGACACTGAGGATCAAAATCGCAATTTTTCTGGAGGTTACACGTTATGGCCAATATGTCGTAAAAATTTCAAGCCAATGACGCTTGTAGTTTACGCTGTGAATTAGTATCCTATCTATCTATATAAGTATATATATCCATGAATGAATCCGGAGAAGCATCTATCTATTAAATACGAGTAAAATGTAGCTTGCATACTGCAAGCAGATCGACAACACTATTTTTCATATTTGCATCATTTCGGGACGGTCCTCAAAAGAAAAAAATATTTTTAAAATTCGCTGCATTTTAATGGTTTGGCATCGAACCCGGGTCTTCATGGCAATATTTTCTATTCATCACAACAGGAGATCACCCTCTCTTACTATGTGTGAACATTCAGGCAGAAATATTGGCTTCAACTACCTCAAACGACGTCCTACTTTTCCCATATATTCCTTGTGAGAGAAATTTTAATATGCTCTGGCATCGAACCCAGGATTAGCATGGTCTTATCTTATTTTTTTGTCTTAAACCGAGTCTTAATGCACATCTACTATCTGAGCAAGAACTCCCTGGTATTTCGATTTGTGCATGTAAGAAATAATGAAATCCTATCCAATGTGTTTTATATGGCAGATATATTTACCACCTGGCATCGAACCCGGGTCTTTCTGGTAATACTTCCTATGCAGCACAGCAGAGTATCACCATCTCTAACTATGTATGAAAATTCAGGCAGAAATATTTGCTGCAACTGCTTCAAACTACGTCCTACTTTTCCCATATATTCCTTATGAGAGAAAATGTAAGGTGCTCTGGCATCGAACCCAGGAACAGTACGGTCTTATGTTAATTTTTTTCTAAAACCCATACTTTATATACATGTTCAATAAAAGCAAGAATTTCCTATCATTTCGATAAGTGCATGAAAAAAAATAATGAAAAACTACCTCAATGTATTTTAAACGGCCAATTTTTGCAACGTCCTAGCATCGAACCCAGGATATAATCCGTATAAGTCATAAATGATTTCGATAGACCATGATCATATACATAGGCTCCTTGAGTTTTGATTCTCTACCTATCCGGGAAGTATTTTTTTTTAATTCCCGAAAATCACGGCAATGCATTTAAACGGGAAAAATCGGGACTTTGGGGCCCTCTGGAATCGAACCTATGACACTGAGGATCAAAGTCGCTTTTTTCCTGGGGGTTACACGTTATGGCCAATATGTCATAAAAATTTCAAGTCAATGACGCTTGTGGTTTAGCCTGTGAATTTGTATCCTATCTATATACCTATATAGCTATATAGCTATATATATGAATGAATCCGGAGAAGCATCTATCTATTATATATAGATGCTTCTCCGGATTCATTCATGTATCCATATCTATTATATATAGATGCTTCTCCGGATTCATTCATATATATAGATAGGTATATAGATAGGTATATAGATAGGTATATAGATAGATAGGATACAAATTCACAGCCTAAACCACAAGCGTGATTGATTTCAAATTTTTACTGCGTATTGGCCATAACAATTAACCGCCAGAAAAATTGTGATTTTGATCCTCAGAGTCATGGGTTCGATTCCAGAGGGCCCCAAAGTCCCGATTTTTCCCGTTTAAATGCATTACTTAGATTTTCTGGAATTTTTAAAAAATACTTCCCGGATAGGTAGAGAATCGAAACTCTAGGAGCCTTTAAATATGGTCATTATCTATCGTGAACATAAATGAGTTTTACGGAAAATAACCTGGGTTCGATGCTAGGTCAAGGCAAATATCGGCCGTTTAAAATGCATTGTGGCGATTTTTAAGATTTTTTTTTCGACCCTTTCCCGATGGCATGGAATCTTGAAATTCGGCATAGAGTTGTAGATCAGAAATATATTCCCTTATCAAATTTTACATATTCACTGATGGTCCTTGGTTCGATCCCAGAGAGCCATTTACATTCCTAAATGCATTTCTTATGGAGATAACAGAATTAGGTTTTAGGTACTTCCCGGCATGATATCGACTTCAAACTTTGTATGAAATAAGATAAAGTCCTAATAAATCATACTGAGCATTCATAATTACCAATATTTCCTGGGTTCGACACCAGGCGTCTCTACAATCAGTAAATTATCCGATTTTTAATAATTAATTTGAACCCCTTCCCAATAATATTAAAACATGAAATTAGTCATATAGATAGAGAACATAGATACATTTCAAAATCATGTTTTAGATTTCCTAAATAGTCCTTGGTTCGATTCCATATAGCCATCTACCTTCGTGAAAAGTAGGACGTTGTTTCATGCAGTTGCAGTCAATAATTCTGCCTGAATTTTCACACATAGTTAGAGATGGTAATCTACTGTTGTGCTGCATTGTAGGTTCACCAGTAAGACCCGGGTTCGATGCCAGACGATGAAATTTCAGCGAATTTTAAGAAAAATTTCAATCCTTTTTTTTTTAGGACGGTCCCGATATGATGCCGATATGAAATAAGTATTGCCGATCTGCTTGCAGTATGCAAGCTACATTTTACTCGTATATATATATATATATATATATATAGAGAGGATACAAACTCACAGCCGAAACCACAAGAGTGATTGAGCTGAAATTTTTACGACATATTGGCCATAACGTATAACCTCCAGAAAAATTGCGATTTTGATCCTCAGTGTCATGGGTTCGATTCCAGGGGGCTCCAAACTCCCGATTTTTCCCGTTTAAATGCATTGCTTTGATTTTCGGGAATTAAAAAAAAATACTTCCCGGATAGGTAGAGAATCGAAACTCTAAGAGCCTTTAAATATGGTCATGATCTATCGAAAACATAAATGAGTTTTACGGAAAATAACCTGGGTTCGCTGCTAGGTCGATGCAAAAATCTGCCGTTTAAAATGTATTGCAGCGATTTTTAAGATTTTTTTTTGGACCCTTTCCCGATGGCATGGATTATTAAAACTCAGCACGTCGATAGATATCATGAATTTATTTCATAATCGAATTTTACATATTAGCTTATGGTCCTTGGTTCGATCCCAGAGGATCATTTGCACTTCCCAATGCTTTTCTTACGGAGATAACGGAAACAAATTTTAGGTACTTCCCGGCACGATATCAACTTCAAACTTTGCATGTACAAAGATCAAGTCCATACAAATCAAACAGTGCATTCACAGCTATCAAAGAGTCCTGGGTTCGACACCAGGTGTCTCTGCAATCAGAAGTTAATCCGATTTTTAGGAATTAATTTGAAACCTTTGCCAATAATATAGAAACTTCAAATTCGGCATATAGATAGAGATCATAAATAACTTTCAGAAACATTTTTTAGATTTCCAAGATCATCCTTGGTTCGAATCCAGAGAGCCATTTAAATTCGTAAAAATTAGAACGTCTTTTGAGGCAGTTTTGCCCATATTTCTGCTTGAATTTTCACACATCGTTAGAGATGGTGATGTTCTATTGTGCTGCATAGTAAGTTCACAGTAAAGACCCGGGTTCGATGCCGGACGATGGAATTTAGGCAAATTTTAAGAAAAATTTCAATCTTTTTTTTTCTTTTGATGGCCGTCCGGATATGATGCCGACATGAAAATAGTGTTGTCGATCTGCTTGCAGTATGCAAGCAACATTTTACTCGTAATAGATATAGATGCTTCTCCGGATTCATTCATATATATACCTATATAGATAGATAGGATACAAATTCACAGCCTAAACTACAAGCGTCATTGATCTGAAATTTTTATGACATATTGGCCATAACGTGAAACCCCCAGGAAAAAAGAGACTTTGATCCTCAGTGTCATAGGTTCAATTCCAGAGGGCCCCAAAGTCCCGATTTTTCCCATTTGAATGCATTGCCGTGATTTTCGGGAATTAAAAAAAAATACTTTCCGGATATATAGAGAAGTAAAACTCAAGGTGCCTATATTTATGGTCTTGGACTTTCGAAAACATCAATGACTTTTACAAAAGTTATCCTGGGTTCGATGCTAGGACGATGCAAAGATCTGCCCTTTAAAATACATGGGAGCCGTTTTTCATTATTTTTTTAGATGCACTTATCGAAATGATAGGATGTTCGTGCTTGGCTGGAAGATGTATGGTACGAATAAGTTTTAGAAAAAAATTTTCATAAGACCGTACTGTTCCTGGGTTCGAAGCCAGAGCACAATAACGTTTCTCTCATAAGGAATATAAAGGAAAAGTAGGACGTCATTTGAGGCAGTTGTAACCAATATTTCTGCTTGAATTTGCATACGCGGTTAGAGATGGTGTTTTTCTTTTGTGCTGCATAGAAAGTATTGCCTGAAAGACCCGGGTTCGATGCCAGGCGGTAAAAATATCACCCATATATAATACTATGGGGTATCTTTTCATAATTTTTTTATGCATTTATCGATATGTAAGGGAGCTCTTGCTTAGATGGAAGATGTATATTAACACTTTGTTTAAGAAAAAAAAATAGATAAGACCATGCTGTTCCTGGGTTCGATGCCAGAGCACATTATAATTTCTCAAATAAGGAGTGTATGTGAATAGTAGGTCGTCGTTTGAGGTAGTTGCACCTAATAGTTTTGCTTGAATTTTCACACATAGTTTGATATGGTAATTTTCTTTTTTGCTACATAGTAAGTACACCAGGAAGACCGGGGTTCGCTGCCAGGTGATTAAATTGCAGCGAATTCTACGAATATTTTGAATTTTTTTTTTCTTTTGATGTCCGTCCCGATATGATGCCGATATGAAATTAGTGTTGTCGATCTGCTTGCAGTATGCAAGCTACATTTTACTCGTATCTATTATATACGAGTAAAATGTAGCTTGCATACTGCAAGCAGATCGACAACACTAATTTCATATCGGCATCATATCGGGACGGACATCAAAAGAAAAAAAAAATTCAAAATATTCGTAGAATTCGCTGCAATTTAATCACCTGGCAGCGAAACCCGGTCTTCCTGGTGTACTTACTATGCAGCAAAATAGAAAATTACCATATCAAACTATGTGTGAAAATTCAAGCAAAACTATTAGCTGCAACTACCTCAAACGACGTCCTACTATTCACATACACTCCTTATTTGAGAAATTATAATGTGCTCTGGCATCGAACCCAGGAACAGCATGGTCTTATCTATTTTTTTTCTTAAACAAAGTGTTAATATACGTCTTCCATCTAAGCAAGAGCTCCCTTACATATCGATAAATGCATAAAAAAATTATGAAAAGATACCCCATAGTATTATATATGGGTGATATTTTTACCGCCCGGCATCGAACCCGGGTCTTTCAGGCAATACTTTCTATGCAGCACAAAAGAAAAACACCATCTCTAACCGCGTATGCAAATTCAAGCAGAAATATTGGTTACAACTGCCTCAAATGACGTCCTACTTTTCCTTTATATTCCTTATGAGAGAAACGTTATTGTGCTCTGGCTTCGAACCCAGGAACAGTACGGTCTTATGAAAATTTTTTTCTAAAACTTATTCGTACCATACATCTTCCAGCCAAGCACGAACATCCTATCATTTCGATAAGTGCATCTAAAAAAATAATGAAAAACGGCTCCCATGTATATTAAAGGGCAGATCTTTGCATCGTCCTAGCATCGAACCCAGGATAACTTTTGTAAGAGTCATTGATGTTTTCGAAAGTCCAAGACCATAAATATAGGCACCTTGAGTTTTACTTCTCTACCTATCCGGAAAGTATTTTTTTTTAATTCCCGAAAATCACGGCAATGCATTCAAACGGGAAAAATCGGGACTTTGGGGCCCTTTGGAATCGAACCTATGACACTGAGGATCAAAGTCTCTTTTTTCCTGGGGGTTTCACGTTATGGCCAATATGTCATAAAAATTTCAGATCAATGACGCTTGTAGTTTAGGCTGTGAATTTGTATCCTATCTATCTATCTATCTATATAGGTATATATATGAATGAATCCGGAGAAGCATCTATATATAATAGATATAGATGCTTCTCCGGATTCATTCATATATATAGCCATATAGCTATATAGCTATATAGATAGGATACAAATTCACAGGCTAAACTACAAGCGTCATTGCCTTGAAATTTTTATGACATATTGGCCATAACGTGAAACCATCAGGAAAAAAGCGACTTTGATCCTCAGTGTCATAGGTTCGATTCCAGAGTGCCCCAAAGTCCCGATTTTTCCCGTTTAAATGCATTGCCGTGATTTTCGGGAATTTTTAAAAAATACTTTCCGGATAGGTATAGAAATAAAACTCAAGGTGCCTATACTTATGGTCTTGGACTTTCGAAAACATCAATGACTTTTACAAAAAATATCCTGGGTTCGATGCTAGGACGATGCAAAGATCTGCCCTTTAAAATACATGGGAGCTGTTTTTCATTATTTTTTTTGTTGCACTTCTCAATATAATAGGAAGTTCGTGCTTAGCCGGAAAGTGTAAGGTAAGACTTGGTTTAAGAAAAAAATTTTCATAAGACCGTACTATTCCTGGGTTCGATGCCAGAGCACATTAACATTTCTCTCATAAGGAATATAAGGGAAAAGTAAGACTTCGATTGAGGCAGTTGCAGCAAGTATATCTGCTTGAATTTTCGCACATAGTTAAAGATTAATATCTTCTATTATGTTGCATAGGAAGTTTTACCAGTAAGACCCGGGTTCGATGCCGGGCGGTAAATATGTCTCCCGTTTAAAATACATTGGGTTAGTATTTCATTATTTTTTTATGCACTTATCGAAATGATAGGAAGTTCGTGCTTGGCTGGAAGACGTATGGTTAAAACTGGTTTAAGAATACAGTTTTCAGAAGACCGAACTATTCCTGGGTTCGATGCCAGAGCACATTAAAATTTCTCTCATAAGAAATATAAGGGAAAAGTAGGACGTTGTTTGAGGCAGTTGCAGATAATATTTCTGCTTGTGATTGACTTAAAATTTTTACGACGTATTGGCCATAACGTGTAACCGCCAGAAAAAATGTGATTTTGAACCTCGGTGCCATGGGTTCGATTCCAGAAGGCCCCAAAGTCGCGATTTTCCCCATAAGAATACATGGCGGGGATTTTCCAAAATTTTTTTGAGGCCCTCTACAAAAAAGGAGAGAATTGAAATTCGAGGGACCGCTAGAAGCCGTGCATATCCAACGAAAATCAAAAAGACATCTTTAATTTTGTCCATGGTTCGATGCTAGGTCGGTGCAAAAATCGGCCGTTTAAAATGCATTGCGGCGATTTTTAAGATTTTTTTTGGATCCTTTCCCGATAACATGGATACTTGAAACTCGGCACGTAAATAGATATCATGAATATATATCATAATCAAATTTTAGATGTTCACTGATGGTCCTTGGTTCGATCCCAGAGGGCCATTTGCACTTCTCAATGCTTTTCTTACGGAGATAACGGAAACAAAATTAAGGTACTTCCCGGCATGCTATCGACATCAAACTTTGCATGATAGAAAAGCCAGTCCTTACAAATCAAACTTTGCATTCACAGCTTACAGTATTTCCTGGCTTCGACACCAGGTGTCTCTGCATTCAGAAATTGATCCGATTTTTAGGAATTATTTTCAAACCTTTCCCAACAATATAGAAACTTGAAATTTGGCATATAGATAGAGAGCATAAATAACTTTTAGAAACATGTTTTAGATTTCCAAGATCGTCCTTGGTTCGAATCCAGAGAGCCATTTACATTCGTGAAAATTAAAACGTCTTTTGAGGCAGTTGTAGCCAAATATTTCTGCTTGAATTCACACACATAGTTAGAATCGGTGATCTTCTATTGTGCTGCATAGTAAGTTCACCAGAGAGACCCGGGTTCATTGCCAGACGATGAAATTTCAGCGAATTTGAAGAAATATTTCAATCCTTTTTTTTTCTATTAAGGACCGACCCGATATGATGCCGATATAAAATTAGTGTAGTCGATCTGCTTGCAGTATGCAAGCTACATTTTACTCGTATAATAGATAGATGCTTCTCCGGATTCATTCAAGGATATAGATAGATAGATAGATAGATAGATAGATAGATAGGATACTAATTCACAGGCAAAACCACCAGTGTAATTGACTTGAAATTTTTAGGACGTATTGGCCATAACGTATTACCGCCAGAAAAAATGCGATTTTGACCCTCAGCGTCATTGGTTCGATTCCAGAAGGACCCAAAGTCCCGATTTTCTCCATAAGGATACATGGTGAAGATGTTCGTAAATTTTTTTGAGGCACTTCCCGGAAAGGTAGAGAAATGAAATTCGAGGGATCGCTAGATGCCGTGGATATCCAAGGAAAATCAAAAGGACATCTTCGAATATTTTCCATGGTTCGATGCTAGGTCGGGGCAAAAATCGGCCGTTTAAAATGCATTGTGGCGACTTTTAAGATATTTTTTGGACCCTTTTCCGATCGCATAGAAACTTGAAATTCGGCATAAGGTTAGATATTATAAATATATTTCATAATCCAATTTTAAATACGAGCTGATGGTCCTTGGTTCGATCCAAGAGGACCATTTGAATTCCTGTATGCATTTCTTACGGAGATAACGAAAACAAATTTTAGGTACTTCCTGGTACGATATAGACTTTAAACTTTGCTTCAATAAAGATCAAAACGATACAAATCAAGCTCTGCATTCACAGCTATCAATGTGTCCTGGGTTCGACACCAGGCTTCTCTACAAATCAGTAACTGATCCGATTTTCAATAATTATTTTGAACCCTTTCCCAACAATATAGAAACTTGAAATTCGGCATGTAGATAGAAATCGTAGATACATTTCAAAATCATGTTTTAGATGTCCACGATCGTCCTTGGTTCGAATCCAGAGAGACATTCACATTCGTGAAAATTAGAACGTCTTTTGAGGCAGTTGTAGCCAATATTTGTGCTTGAATTTTCACACATACTTTGAGATGATTATCTTCTATTGTGCTGCATAGTAAGTTCACCAGTTAGACCCGGGTTCTATGCCAGACGATGAAATTTCAGCGAATTTAAAAAAAAATTCAATCCTTTTTTTTTCTTTTGAGGACCGTCCTGATATGATGCCGATCTGAAATTAGTATTGCTTATCTCCTTGCAGAATGCAAGCAACATTTTACTCGTATTTAATAGATATGAATGAATCCGGAGAAGCATCTATATATAATAAATATATATATAGAGAGGATACAAACTCACAGGCTAAACCACTAGTGTCATTGGCTTGAAATTTACCGGATAGGTAGAGTATCGAAACTCCAGGAGCCTTTATATACGGTCATGATCTATCAAAAACATAAATGAGTTGTACGGAAAATAACCTGAGTTCGATGCTAGGTCGAGGCAAAAATCGGCCGTTTAAAATGCATTGTGGCGATTTTTAAGATATTTTTTGGACCCTTTCCCGATGGCATGGAAACTTGAAATTCGGCATGGAGTTGGAAATCATAAATATATTTCATAATCAAATTTTTTATATTCGCTGAGGGTCCTTGGTTCGATCCCAGAGGGCCATTTGCACTCCACTATGCATTTCATTGGGGGATAACGGAAACACATTTTAGGTACTTCCCGGCATGATATCGACTTCATACTTTGTAAGAAATAAGATGAAGTCCTAATAAGTCATACTGTCCACTCGCAGCTACCAATATTTTTTGGGTTCGACACCAGGCGTCACTACAATCAGTAAATTATACGATTTTTAAGAATGAATTTAAACCCCTTCCCAATAATATTCAAACATGTAATTAGGCATATAGATAGAGAACATAGAGACATTTTAAAAACATGTTCTTGATTTCCTAGATCGTCCTGGGTTCGAATCTAGAGAGCCATTTAAATTATTGAAAAGTAGGACGTCGTTTGAGGCAGTTGGAGCCAATATTTCTGCTTGAAGTTTCACACATAGTAAGAGATGGCGATTTCCTGTTGTGCTGTATAGTAGGTTTACCAGGAAGGCCTAGGTTCGATGCCGGAGGATTAAATTGCAGCGAATTTTAAGACTATTTTCAATCCTTTTTTTTTCTTTTGAGGGCGGTCCCGATATGATGCCGACATGAAATTAGTGTTGTCGATCTGCTTGCAGTATGCAAGCTACATTTTACTCGTATATAATAGATACGAGTAAAATGTAGCTTGCATACTGCAATCAGATCGACAACACTTATTTCATTTGGGCATCATATCGGGACGGTCCTAAAAGGAAAAAAAAAGGTTGAAAATATTGTTAAAATTCGCTGCAATTTAATCGTCTGGCATCGAACCCGGGTCTTTCTGGTGTTACATCCAATGTAGTACAACAGAAAATCACCACCTCTAACTATGTTTGAAAATTCAAGCGGAAATGTTGGCTTCAAATGCCCCAAAGGTTGTCCTACTTTTCCCATATATTCCTTATGAGAGAAATTTTAATGCGCTCTGGCATCGAACCATGGTACAGCATGGTGATATCTAATTTTTTTCTCTAACCGAGTCTTAATAAACATCTTCTAGCAAAGCAAGATTTTCCTATTATTTCGATTAATACATCAAAATAAATCATGAAAACTAACTCAATGCATTTTAAATGGGTGGTATATTTACCATCTGGCTTTGAACCGGGCCTTTCTGGTAATACTTTCTATGCAGCACTAAAGAAGATCACATCCTTTAACCATGTGTGAAAATTCAGACATAAATAATAGGTGCAAGTGCCTCAAATGACGTCTTACTTTTCCCTTATATTCCTTATGAGAGAAACTATTATGTGCTCTGGCATCGAACCAAGGAACAGTAAGGTCTTATTTACATTTTTTTCAAAAATCTATGCTTTATATACATCTTCCATAAAAGAGAGAACTTCCTATCATTTGGATAAGTGCATGAAAAAAAATAATGAAAATCTACCTCAATGTATTTCAAATGGCCGTTTTTTGCATCGACCTAGCATCGAACTCAGGATATTTTCCGTAAAAGTCATTTATGTTTTCGATAAATCATGACCATATATATAGGCTCCTTGAGTTTCGATTCTCTACCTATCCGGAAAGTATTTTTTTAATTCCTGAAAATCAAAGCAATGCATTTAAACGGGAAAAATCGGGACTTTAGGGCCCTCTGGAATCGAACCTATGACACTGAGGTTCAAAATCACATTTTTTCTGGTGGTTACACATTATTGCCAATACGTCGTAAAAATTTCAAGTCAATCACGCTTGTGGTTTAGGCTGTGAATTAGTATCCTATCTATCTATCTATCTATATAGGTATACGAGTAAAATGTAAGCAGATCAACAAAACTAATTTCATATCGGCATCATAGTGGGACGGTCCTCAAAAGGAAAAAAAAACATTGAAAATATTCTTAAAATTCGCCTCAATGTAATCTTCTGGCATCGAACCCGGGTCTTTGAGGTCATACTTACTATGCAGCACAACAGAACATCTCTATATCTAACTATGTGTGTAAATTCAAGTAGAAATATTGTGTGCAACTACCTCAAATGACATCCTACTTTTCACATATATTCCTTATGTGAGAAATTGTAATGTTTTCTGGCATCAAACCCAGGAACAGCATGGTCTCATCTAAATTTTTTTCTAAAACCGAGTCTCAATATACATCTTCTATTTTAGCAAGAACCTTCAATTATTTCGATAAGTGCATCTAAATAAATAATGAAAACTACCTCAATGTATTTTAAAAGTGGGATATATTTACCACCTGGGTTCAAACCCGGGTCTACCTGGCAAGCATACTACGCAGTAGAAAAGTAGATCACCATCTCTAACTATGAGTGAAAATTCAAACATAAATATTGGCCGCAATAGCCTTAAACGATATCCTAATTTTCCCTTATATTCCTCATGAGAGAAATGTTATTATGCTCTGGCATCGAACCCAGGAATAGTTCGGTCTTATCTAAATTTTTTTCTTAAACCAATTCTTACCATACATCTTCAAGCAAAACACGAACTTCCTATAAGAATAAGATTTTTAAGAATTAATTTAAACCCCTTTCTAATAATATTAAAACATGAAATTAGGCATATAGATAGAGAACATAGATAAATTTTAAAAACATGTTTTAGATTTCCTAGATCGTCCTTGGTTCAAATCCAGAGAGCCATTTACATTATTGAAAAGTAGGACGTTGTTTGAGGCAGTTGCAGCCAATATTTCTTCTTCAGTTTATACAAATAGTTAGAGACGGTAATCCTTTATTGTTCTGCATAGTAAATATCACCAAGAAGACCAGGGTTCGATGCCGCACGGAGAAATTGCAGCGAATTTTATGAATATTTTCAATACTTTTTTACTTTTGATGACCCTCTCGATATGATGTCAACTTGAAATTTGTGTTATCAACATGCTTGCAGAATGCAAGCAACATTTTACTTGTAAATAGTATAAATAAAATATAAAAGATGTTATATTTAATTAGAGTTAATTTTTTTCTGTTTTAACAAATTTTAACAAGAAACCTATATATAGTGTGAAATTAATACTCCTAAAGAGCATGTATTTTGTCATTTGGGGAAACCCTTCAAGCATGTATTTTACATTTTTGGGAAAATTCCTCTTGTTCATGGTTTCACAAGTTAGTTACTTGTTAGATAGGCCTTCTGGTTTATTTTTATTTGATTTTAAAGAGAGAAGAAATTTACATTGTTGCAGTTTGGTGATAAAACTGAATACCCATAGCTTAATTAATTTATGTACATAAAACATCATCAGCGTAAGATCCATAGCTACGTGAATATGGAAGACCAGGGCAAAATGATAGTTCATATACATGTATTGAACATTCATGTGGAAAATTCCATGGTTTAGGTAGTTTGTAGAATATTTTTTTTGATTTTAAATGCAGAGAATATCAATCTTCTAATTTTAAATTATACTTCATATATTAATTACAAATTACAATATACACATTAGGGTGTCCCAAGATGTAATGGAAAAACTCTTTTGGGAATTCAATTATGCATACCCTCTAATTATTTTCTATTTGGCCTTATAAACTTTCCTAATAAATATTATTTCGATTTGATTATGGTAACCCGTGCAGACTTGATGCCAAACAATTTTGAGAAATGAAACTTTGTACCGACAAGGGGGACACCCGGTTAATGGGTAATTAACTAACGGGTTCTCATGAATCTTTCAGGGCATTTTCTTTGCTAAAAAATAGTGGACATGCATCTGGCTGTTTAACTCAATGGGCTTTTGTTTTAAAAAAAATAGCAACTGAATACCAGAGTTAGGCAACCACGCCATACACATATATTACTATATAGATCTCCAGTTAATAAGATTTATTTTCTTCCATATTATTGCAACTTCAAATACGCATACCCTATATTTTTTCTGTTTGGCCTTTATAACTCGCATAATAAATATTATTGAAATTGAGTTTGGTAACCTGTGCCGACTCGATGCCAAAGAAGAGAAATTACAATTTGTACTGATTTATTATGGTAATATTCCAGAACTCAATTTTTATTTAATAAATAAAACAAACTGTGTATTTTTACTATCTAACATGTAAAAAACATTATTCTTGAAATTTTCTTTTGAAAGTTTGCATTTTACAGTCGGGATATCATATCGGGACGGTGCTCAAAAGAAAAAAAAAAAGGATTGAAAATATTCTTAAAATTCGCTGCAATTTTATCGTCTGGCATCGAACCCGGATCTTCCTGGTGAACTTATTATGCAGCACAATAGAAGATCACCATCTCTAAATCCTTTTTTTTTTTTCTTTTGAGCACCGTCCCGATATGATATCCCGACTGTAAAATGCAAACTTTCAAAAGAAAATTTCAAGAATAATGTTTTTTACATGTTAGATAGTAAAAATACACAGTTTGTTTTATTTATTAAATAAAAATTGAGTTCTGGAATATTACCATAATAAATCAGTACAAATTGTAATTTCTCTTCTTTGGCATCGAGTCGGCACAGGTTACCAAACTCAATTTCAATAATATTTATTATGCGAGTTATAAAGGCCAAACAGAAAAAATATAGGGTATGCGTATTTGAAGTTGCAATAATATGGAAGAAAATAAATCTTATTAACTGGAGATCTATATAGTAATATATGTGTATGGCGTGGTTGCCTAACTCTGGTATTCAGTTGCTATTTTTTTTAAAACAAAAGCCCATTGAGTTAAACAGCCAGATGCATGTCCACTATTTTTTAGCAAAGAAAATGCCCTGAAAGATTCATGAGAACCCGTTAGTTAATTACCCATTAACCGGGTGTCCCCCTTGTCGGTACAAAGTTTCATTTCTCAAAATTGTTTGGCATCAAGTCTGCACGGGTTACCATAATCAAATCGAAATAATATTTATTAGGAAAGTTTATAAGGCCAAATAGAAAATAATTAGAGGGTATGCATAATTGAATTCCCAAAAGAGTTTTTCCATTACATCTTGGGACACCCTAATGTGTATATTGTAATTTGTAATTAATATATGAAGTATAATTTAAAATTAGAAGATTGATATTCTCTGCATTTAAAATCAAAAAAAATATTCTACAAACTACCTAAACCATGGAATTTTCCACATGAATGTTCAATACATGTATATGAACTATCATTTTGCCCTGGTCTTCCATATTCACGTAGCTATGGATCTTACGCTGATGATGTTTTATGTACATAAATTAATTAAGCTATGGGTATTCAGTTTTATCACCAAACTGCAACAATGTAAATTTCTTCTCTCTTTAAAATCAAATAAAAATAAACCAGAAGGCCTATCTAACAAGTAACTAACTTGTGAAACCATGAACAAGAGGAATTTTCCCAAAAATGTAAAATACATGCTTGAAGGGTTTCCCCAAATGACAAAATACATGCTCTTTAGGAGTATTAATTTCACACTATATATAGGTTTCTTGTTAAAATTTGTTAAAACAGAAAAAAATTAACTCTAATTAAATATAACATCTTTTATATTTTATTTATACTATTTACAAGTAAAATGTTGCTTGCATTCTGCAAGCATGTTGATAACACAAATTTCAAGTTGACATCATATCGAGAGGGTCATCAAAAGTAAAAAAGTATTGAAAATATTCATAAAATTCGCTGCAATTTCTCCGTGCGGCATCGAACCCTGGTCTTCTTGGTGATATTTACTATGCAGAACAATAAAGGATTACCGTCTCTAACTATTTGTATAAACTGAAGAAGAAATATTGGCTGCAACTGCCTCAAACGCCTGCATCGCCCTAGCATCGAACCTAGGATATTTTCTGTAAAAGTCGTTAATGTTTTCGATAGATCTTGACCATATCTATCAGCTTCTTGAGGTTTAATTCTGTTCCTATCCAGAAAGTATTTTTTTTTATTCCCGAAAATGAAAGCAATGCTTTTAAATGGGAAAAATCGGGACTTTGGGGTCCTCTGGAATCGAACCCATGACACTGAGGATCAAAATCGCAATTTTCCTGGCAGTTTCATGTTATGGCCAATACGTCGTAAAAATTTCAAGTCAATGATGCTTGTGGTTTAGCCTGTGAATTTGTATCCTATCTGGGTATCTGGGTATATACATGAATGAATCTGGTGAAGCATCTATATATAATAGAAAGGTACATGAATGAATCCGGAGAAGGAATTATATATTATAGATATAGATGTATATAATAGATATGCTGGCATATAATTCGACCTTTGAAGCCTAAGAAGGTAGGTTTGGTTATTCGCTGATGATACTGTTGTGTATAGAGAGATTGTAACTCAAGATGACTCTGTTTGTTAGCAGAACGATCTGAATATGATTTTGGGTTGGTGTAGTGATTGACAGCTCGAGCTGAATGTAAAGAAGTGCATTGCCATGACTTTCACATGAATCTACCAACGTTATCTGCATACCATATAGAATTTCAGGAAATCCCTTGGAGCCCGTGATGCATCATAAATATCTAGGAATTACTCTCAGCAGTAATTTTTCCTTCAAAGTGAATATTTGAAGCGTAATAAGAAAGGTGAATGGGATGCAAAGGTTAGCCAGTAGAATTCTGAGGGGATGCTCATCGAGAGTAAAAGAAATAGCGTACTTTTCCCTAATTCGACCTCTACTTGAGTATTGCTGTGCGATTTGGGATCCTCACGAAGTAGGATTAATTTCTGATCTTGAGATGGTTCAACGTAGAACAGCAAGCTTCATCAAGGGAGATATCAGATTTAACAGCAGTGTTTCAGCTATTATAGAATCCCTCGGATGGAAATCTCTTATTAGTGATAGAAGACTTGAATATCAACGGAAGCTTTGTGATAAATTTATCACTACTGATTTCAGGGAGGAGATAACTGATATTGTTATCCCGGTTATAAACTTTTGCAACCTTCAAAAGAAGTGATACAGGGATGTAGTTGCCAGGAAAGAGAGCTACTTTTGGTCATTTTTCCCAAGAAGTATTAGAGAAACTAATAGCTTTCCAGGTAAGATAGGTATTTCAGGTTCTTGCACCCCCTGCCATGCCCCACTGGGGGATTGCAGGGTTTAAATGTAAATGTAAGAAGATCTCTCAAAACCCAGAGGTTGACTTACACCCCGAACATAAAATTCAACCCTTTGCCACCGAGGATCTCCCAGCTCACCACTATTATTTCTTACTGAAACTAACTTTGGGCAAGTCTAATTAAAGTAGATTTCATATTTTTATTTTACAAAAATTTAGTATATATTCTGATGTTTTCTTTTCACAAATGACGATCAATAAGCAAATCATGGTTTGTTTATATAATCATTATGATTCAACTTAGTGTAAGGAGTTAGTGGAAGTTGTTTTATCAGTGTTGTGATTTGATATTTCCATGCCATATAAGCATTATTTCTATATTAAATATATATTTATAATGTACCATTGTGTTTGTTTTGTAACACATTTATTTGTGTAGCCTGAGGGATACCAACGAAAGAAACCTCTGTAATAGTTAAGCAGAGGTGAGAAGTTGACATGGCAGCTGAAAGAAACAATTCTAGTGTCTTAATCTTACGTGGTAAACATCACTAAAGCTATCATATATTTATAGAGACCATAGTTTTTCTTCCCATAAGATAGAGCTGGGGAATTGGTGTTGCCTTATTTTTCAGATCGACTTATATGCTGAACATAGTCTGAAACCTTGAAATCTTAGGGGCTGACTTAGACACCAGTATGTACTGTATTTTATATATTTTAATGTATCATATTATTAACAAATTTGATAATTTGTAACACTACGTAGATTCATCATGTCATCATGTCCATTCACATTGATTGTTCACTTAAGCATTCTGTATACTATCTACACTTTCGTATTTATGCCATATTTCTTTTAAAATTTACAATCAAATTAGTTTTCATTTTTATGCGATTAAACAGTGGAATTCATTTCTAGTCTGTAACAAAATGAGAAAATCCCATTTAATAATTGTATTTGATCAAGTATTTTAATTTTGTAAGCCTATTTCGGCAATTATTACTGATACGGTGATTTTAATACTGTAATTTGTATTATAAAATGAATAAATCTTTACATATCTTAATATAAAATAATAAGCACTTACACGACCTCAAAAAAATATTAACAGTCGTGGGTGGATGCTCTCACAAATAACAAATTTGGCTAAACATGAATAACAGGAATTAACCCAAAAAGTTAACATAAAATGCATACAAATGATAGAAATAAAGTTTTTCTTAGCACAGCAAAGTGTCCAACATAACCCAAGGTTATACAAGAAGTGAAAAATAGTGACTTGGCTGGGACTCAAAGCCAGGACTCTCACTCTCTGGGCTAGGACCTGGGTTTGAGACCCAACCAAGTCACTATTTTTCTCTTCTTGTATAACCTAAAATACATACTTAAAGGGTTATCTAATTGACATAAAACAAACTGTTTATTAGCATCAACTAATTGGACTAATAATTCATTATCAATAATTGCACTAACGGTCAATCCTCACTTCTAATTAAACCTCAATTTGTTAACGATTCAAAAGAATTAAAGAAAATGCAGGTGTGATACAAAGTTGGACCAGTGAATCTCACAGTAGATGCTCACGTAGAGTCAAAGGATTTCCGACTCTCATTTATACTCAGAATACTGATTTAGGTCAGTGGTTCCAATCCTTTTTCAGCTGGCAACCCACCTTTCCTTATCGGAATACCTACACAGTCCATGGTGAAGTAAAAAACCTTATTTGTATCGCATCCCTTCCTTATGTATATATAATTTACCATCGAATATTGCTATTCTGATGATTTATTCAATGGTTTCTGATAGTTTTAAGATCGAGTCACAACACACCTGTAACCCTTCCACAACCCACCGGTTGAGAACTGCTGATTTAGGTCATAGGCATGTGCACATTGGTGCTGCGGCACCTCCAAATACATGGAGGGGTGCAAAAATTGAATACTTATATAATTTGACTTTGTTATCATATAAATAATCAGTAAAATAAAATGTTTAATTTTGATACTATTTATCTTCCAAATTATTATAATTCTAGATTGTTTACATTCTGTAAATACAATAAATCAACTTCAGAGTTTATAAGAATATTAAAAAATGATTTTAAAAACAAAATATTTTTCTTTTCATATATATTAGGGTGTCCCAAAAAAATCGAAGGCATTTTTTCAAACACATACTCTCTATTTTTTTCTATTTGGCCTTATTAACTTACCTAATAAATATTATTGTGATTGGATTATGGTAACCCATGCCAATTCGATGCCAAACAATTTCGAAAATGAAAATTTGTACCGACAAGTGGGACATGGGGTAAGCCAGTTTTTTGTCTCCTCCAGCTAACTGTCAGATTTTGACCATTAGAAGGCAGTTTTGGACGTTTAATTTGATGTTTTTTGCCCACTATTGATAAATATACCCTTATAGCACTAAAGATATTCTACTGACAACTTCAACCCCCTGTATCATTTTAATGTGCAGGAATCAAAGTAAATAACTCAGTAACAACAGTAATGGCTGTACACACAGTATTTATTCAGTAGTAACTATGCAAAGTGTCAAAGTTTGCATAAAATAAAATCCACTTTTATATTTTTGGCCAGCCTTTTCTGATTCCAGCCCACTGTAGGAGTTATGTATATTAGAATAAATGCTAAATAAAATTAAATAATGCTTGGAAGGTAACAAGATGAAATGTACTCATAAAAATATAGGTTATCAGTAAAAGAAATGGAAGAAAAAAATTTCCTAAAAATAAAATTCACAGTCTCCGGTGATGTCTTGTGGAAATACGTCATGATGAAGAATAGCAATTTGTACTTTTTCCACAATATTTATTAAAAACAATAAATGGAAACAAAACACAACTAGTTTCAGAGATTGAATCTCCATCATCAAGTCCATCTCCATCCAATCCATTCATTGTTTTTAATAAATACTGTGGAAAAAGTATCTTTTGTTATTCTTCATCAATTTTCTATTAACTCAAGATCTACATAAGAATGCATGTGTATGGTGTGGTCGCCTAACTCTGATATTCAGTTGCTATTTTTTATAAACAGAAGGCCATTGAGTTATACGGTCAGACAAGTGCCTACTATTTTTAATCAAAGAACATCCCTGAAAGATTCATGTGAATCAGGTACTTAATTTCCCACTTACGTGGTGTTTCCCTTGTCGGTACAAATTTTCATTTCTCAAAATTGTTTGGCGTCAAGTTGGCACGGGTTACCTTAATCCAATCGCAATAATTTATATTAGGTAAGATAATAAGGCAAAATAGAAAAAAATAGAGAGTATGTGTTAAAAAATGCCTTCAATTTTTTCAGGACACCATAATATATATATTTCTGCTTTATTTTTCGATGCTAGGATAAGATATTTCTTAGAAATTGAAAAGAATAGAGGATTTGCAAATTTGATTTTGCGAAGAAAAATTTCCCTCATATCTTGGGACACCCTAATACATATACATATTTTGTTTTACACAAATGTACCTTCTAATTTGTGGTGGGAATTGCTTTATGGAACTGGCTTTCAACCAAGCACCTGTGGTTATGGTCATGGACAAAGGCAAAAGGCATCTCTGTCTCCAGCACCCAGTCAGCTAAGTCCTGGGCGGTAGAACGCCTATGACGTAGGTCTTTCAAAGTGGAATGATTCGTCCAAAGATTAAGGAGATGGAATTGGGGAGACTTTAACCCTTTGGCTGCCAATAGAGAAAACTCAGTTACCCCAGTCACAATGTTTCTGAGTTAAAAGTTTTAAAATAATTTCATGTGTCAATGTGTGTTTTCTTTTATAACTTTTTCAATTGTGTATTTTTTACTATCCATTCTCAATTCCTATTTTCAATCATTTATTCCAATTCATTATTTCTGTGCAGTTAATTCATATTTTTATTTTTGCCTTAAATTCCATTCCTAATTTATTATGTTTAGTTTCACATGCACTTTTTGTTTTATCCATATTTTTACTTTTAAACAGCATAACCAATTGAGCCATTTAAATTATATTTTTTCTGCTGTTATTTCATGTCCTATATTATGTTGAATATTAATAATGTTGCATATTTAGCAAAATTTCTTTCATTTGTAATTGCATTAGGGAATGGAACTTTTTACCTGGTGAATTTCTCATGCCAATGCCTGAAATTGTAAAAGTTTTCAAAAATAAGCTTCACTCAAGATGCATGTAATTTCTTTTTAATGTAGTTCATGGCTACCTCCACTTTATTATTATTATTATCTTGTGCTGTATAGCTATATTCCATCAATCTATATTTATGTATTTGACTATATAGATATTCTACCATGTTATTATTTTAGTTAATTGACAGATCTCATATATATTTATGTATGATAGTTCTTATTTATGATTTATTATATTATTTTTGTACTTATAATATATACGAGTAAAATGTTTTTGCATACTGCAAGCATGTTGATAACACAAATTTCAAGTCGACATCATATCGAGAGGGTCCTCAAAAGTAGAAAAAGTATTGAAAATATTCTTAAAATTCGCTGCAATTTCTTCGTCCGGCATCGAACCAGGGTCTTCCTGGTGATAATTGCTATGTAGAACAACAGAAGATTACCGTCTCTAACTATGTGTGAAAACTGAACCAGAAATATTGGCTGCAGCTGCCTCAAACGATGTCCTAATTTTCATATGTATTCCTTATGTGAGAATTTGTAATGTGCTCTGGCATCGAACCCAGGAACAGCATGGTCTTATATAATTTTTTTTCTTAAACTGAATCTTAATAAACATCTTCTATCAAAACAACAACTTCCTATCATTTCGATAATTGCATCAAAAAATAATGAAAAACTAACCCAATTATATTATAAATGGGAGACATATTTACTGCCCAG
The DNA here is from genome assembly GCA_947579665.1 of Sympetrum striolatum. Classification (NCBI taxonomy): domain Eukaryota; kingdom Metazoa; phylum Arthropoda; class Insecta; order Odonata; family Libellulidae; genus Sympetrum; species Sympetrum striolatum. The sequence goes on along the minus strand of OX388345.1, from coordinate 1,782,606 downwards.
CATCGAACCCGGGTCTTTCTGGTGATACTTCCTATGTAACACAATAGAAGATCACCATCTCTAACTATGGGTGAAAATTCAAGCAGAAATATTGGCTGCAACTGCCTCAAACGACGTCTATTAAGATTCGGTTTAAGAAAAAATACTACATAAGACCATGCTGTTCCTGGGATCGATGCCAGAGCACATACCAATTTCTCACATAAGGAATATATGTGAAAAGTAGAACGTCATTTGAGGCAGTTGCAGCAAATATTTCTGCTTGAATTTTCACACATAGTTATAGATGGTGAACTTCTGTTGCGCTGCATGGGAAGTTTCATCAGAACAACCGGGGTTTGATGCCGGGCGGTAAATATATCTCCCATATATCTATTGGGGTAATTTTTCATTATTTTTTTCATGCACTTATCGAAATGATAGGAAGTTCTTGCTTAGATAGAAGGTGTATATTAAGACTTGGTTTTGGAAAAGAAATTAGATAAGACCATGCTGTTCCTGGGTTCGATGCCAGAGCACATTAATATTTCTCACATAAGGAATATATGTGAAAAGTAAGACGCTTTACGGACAGTTAGAGATGGTGATCTTCTATTGCGTTGCATTAGAAGTATCGCTTGAAATACCCAGGTTTGATGTCGGATGAATAAATTGCAGCGAAATTTAAGAATATTCTCAATCCTTTATTTTTCTTTTGAGGACCCTCTCGATATGATGCCAACTTGAAATCAGTGTTATTGATATGCTTGCAGTATGCATGCTACATTTTACTCGTATAGGTATATACACGAATGAATCTGGAGAAGCATCTATATATAATAGATATATATTGTAGTTCAATTGTACAGCTTGCAGTTGGTTTTTGGAAGGGTGTCCCTCCCGTCTTTGGGCGAAGGCTTAGAATCATTTTCACGTTCCCCTCAAACGTTGCCACCTGGCCTGAAGGCCAACTTGCAATGCCAACTTAAATAAATAAATTATTCGTAGGTAATTTCTTTGCCTCGTTATCTTTTCAACAAAATAAATTAATTTTTTTAGTATGGTTAATTTAATTATTTTAGTAATTTCAATGGCATTGATATATTTATACTTAATTTTGATGAATACTGAAGAATCTTTAAATATATTTCCTATGAAATAAAAAACTCCTATTCTCTGCCCTTCTTTATAAACAATGTACTTCCTCAATTTTTTTTTTGAAAGCCTATGTTAAATTTCTTGCTTTGTTCCTTAAAAGGTATTGTCTATCACTTCTGTGTTTTTCAATAAAATATGTCAAAATGTATCAGCTTTGGTTATCTTTTCTTACAATTTATATTATTATTTTATGTTATGTATGAACTATTGATTGCTGTTTTCCTTTGTACACTGGAATGGGGTGAATAGCAACTAAACTTTGTCTTGCCAATTTCTTAGTGAAAATTTGGGAAGTACTGGAGAATTAGGGAATTTTGAGTGACTTTTTATCGTGGCAGACACATTCCTACTGGATTTGTTTATATTTCTAGGCATTTGCTTAGGAAGTCATTCTTTTTCATATGTATTTTGTTTGGTTAGAAAAATATGTTGTTTTGTATCCCGCAAAACTTATCATCTTTAGCAAAGAAGGTGATGGCTGATTGGTGGGTGATCTAATACAAGTTTCCAATTAAATATACTGGTGGATTATTAATAATTATTTATGAACAACTAACTTTTCAAAATTTGACAAATTTTTGGATGTAGGCAATTAATCTTAAACAATTACATTATTTTTGGTGAAGAGGGGTGAATAGCAATAGATGTCTACAATCACGAAAAACATTTTTTTGAAATTCCAAATTTCAAGTCCATATAAATAGTCACATATTTACCCAAAATATTTTTCACAAATTGAAAAATATTTTGGTCACCCGTGACGGGCCTAAAGTTTGATTATTTTGTGTAAAACATAGATTTTCATTTCTTTTTTAAACATAAATATAGTAGATGAATGCATGCAAAGTGTATACTATCTGTCTTCAAGGTAGAGACTCTGTAAGAATTATGAAAATTCAACCAATATGTTTTAAATCGGAGTCATGTTTACCGTCCAGCATCGAACCCAGGTCTTCCTGGTCATACTTACTATGCAAATGTTTTCTTGAATGGAGTCTTAATACACATCTTTTTGCAGAACAAGAACTTTCTATTATTTCGATAAGTGCAACAAAAAAAATAATGAACAACTACCCCAATGTATTTTAAATGAGAAATTTTTGCATCGTCCTAGCATCGAACCCAGGTGTATCCAGAGAAACATCTATGTATAATAGATATGAGTGCTTACATACTGCAAGCATATTGATGATACAAATTGCAAGTTCATATCATATGGAGGACGTCCTAGAAAGAAAAAATATATGATTTGATGATATTCTAAAAAATCGCCACAATTTATTTTAAATTCGAGAAATTTACACTTACCTGGCGTTCAACTCACACATATTTAGTGTCAGTTTTATAGCTATATATATATATGAGCGCATTATCAGGAACCTCTGAGATTTTTAATTCCCTATCCTGCCGTAATGTAGCTTAAAATGTTTTCAAAATTGTATCATAAATTGAAATTCCCACCATAAATTGAAAATATTGGGGCTGCCTGGTGTCAAACGCAGGACCTTTCCCAAAATGTAAATACATATAACGCTCTGGTAGAAATAAGGCCTATTGAATTCGAAATTTGAATTCGATATCATACGGGGAAGGTCTAAAATTAAGACTCTGATATCAACATTTGAAATGCATAGGTTAATGTAAATGGCATTCTGGGATTGAACCAAGGACCATCAGGGAAATATTAAACAACGTATATAAAATGTATTTATGATCTCAATTTACATACCGAATTTTATGTTTCTACGTTACTGGGAAACAGTTTGAAAAAATCTTAAAAATTGTAACAATTTCTAATTTTTCAGATGCCTGATGTGGAACCTAGGATTTAATGGAAGATGCAATTACAAATTATAACTTGGTAGGACTTCTTCTTACTTAATGCTAAGTTTGAAGTTGATATCATACCAGGAAGGACCTAAAATAGGATTCTGTTATCCCCATTAGAAATACATTGAGGAATATAAATGACTCACTGGGATCAAACCAAGAACCATCCGAGAAACGTTAAACAGCGTACATAAAATATATTCATAATCTCTATCTACATGCCGAGATTAAATATCAATCTTATCGGGAAGGGATAAAAAAATATTGTAAAAATTGGCAACATACATTTGTAATAAGAGAATATTTGCCCTGACCTATCGTTGAACCAAGGATAGTCATTAAAGATCTCTTTTTTGTTTACATCGAATGCTCACGTCTTCTAGCGATCCCCTGAATTTCAACTCTCTACTCTGCCGGGGAGGGCTTCAAAAAATATTTCTTGAAAATTCCCGCAATACATCTTTATGGAAAAATCGGATTTTTTCAGGCCTTCTGAAATTGATCCCATGACACTGAAGTTCAAAGTCACACTTTTTTTGTGATTACACCTTATGGCCAGTATGTCGTAAAAGTTACAAGTCAGAAACACTTGTGGTTAGAATTTTGGTCCCCTATGAATGAGTGAGTGTATCTATTATATATAGACGCTTCTCCGGATATACCTATATATAAGTTATATATCTATTATATATAGACGTTTCTCCGGATATCTATCTATTATATATAGACGCTTCTCCGGATATACCTATATCTATTATATATAGACGTTTCTCCGGATATACCTATATATATATAAGTTATATATAGGGGATCAAAATTCAAACCATGTTCCACAAGTGCCACAGACTTGAAATTTTTACGACGTATTGGCCATAACGTGTAACCTCCAGGAAAAAGCCGACTTTGAAACTCGGTATCATGGGTTCGATTCCAGAAGGCCCCAAAGTCGCGATTTTACCCATAAGATTACATGGCGGGGATTTTCGAAAATTTTTTTGAGGCACTTCCCGGAAAAGGAGAGATTTGAAATTCAAGACATCGCTAGATGCCATGCATATCTAAAGTAAACCATTAAGACATCTACGAATATTATCCTTGGTTCGATGCTAGGTTTGGGCAAAAATCGGCCGTTTAAAATGCATTGCGGCGATTTTTAAGATTTTTTTTTAACCCTTTTCCGATGGCATAGAAACGTGAAATACGGCATGGCGTTAGATATCATAATTATATTTCATAGACAAATTTTACATATTCCCTTATGGTCCTTGGTTCGATCCCAGAGGGCCATTTACATTCCTCAATGCATTTCTTATGGAGATTACGGAAACACATTTTAGGTGCTTCCCCATATTATATCTACTTGAAACTTTGCATAAGATAAGGTCAAGTCATTACTAATCAAACTGTAAATTCACAGCTACCAATGTTTCCTGGTTTCACCACCAGGCGTCTCTACAATCAGTAAATGATCCGATTTTTAAGAATTTTTTGGAGCCATTTCCCAATTATATAGAAACTTGAAATTCAGCATACAGATAGAAATTATAGATACATCTCAGGAACATGTTCTAGATTCCCACGATCGTCCTTGGTTCGAATCCAGAGAGCCAATTACATTCGTGAAAAGTAGAACTTCGTTTGAAGCAGTTGTAGCAAATATTTCTGCTTGAATTTTCACACATAGTTAGATATAGTAATCTTCCATTGTGCCGCTTAGTAAGTTCACCAGGAAGACCCGGGTTCGATGCCAGACGCTAAAATTGAAGCGAATTTTAAGAATATTTTCAATCCTTTTTTTTTTTTCTTTCGAGGACCGTCCCGATATGATGCCGAAATAAAAATAATATTGCCGATCTGCTTGCAGTATGCAAGCTACATTGCACTCGTATATATATATATATATATAGGGGATCAAAATTCTAACCATGTTCCACAAGTGCCAATGCCTTGAAATTTTTACGACATATTGGCCATAACGTGCAACCTCCAGGAAAAAGCCGACTTTGAACCTCAGTGTCATGGGTTCGATTCCAGAAGGCCCCAAAGTCGCGATTTTCCCCATAAGATTACATGGCGGGGATTTTCGAAAACTTTTTGAGGCACTTCCCGGAAAAGGAGAGAGTTGAAACTCGAGGGATCGCTAGATGCCGCGCATATCTAAAGGAAACCATAAAGACATCTACGAATATTATCCTTGGTTCGATGCTAGGTCGGGGCAGAAATCTGCCGTTTAAAATGCACTGTGGCGATTTTTAAGATTTTTTTTGGATCCTTTTCCGATGGCATAGAAACTTGAAATTCGGTATGAGGTTAGACACCATAAAAACATATCTTAATCGAATTTTACATATTCGCTGATGGTCCTTGGTTCGATCCCAGAGGGCCATTTACATTCCTCAATGCATTTCTTATGGAGATTACGGAAACACATTTTAGGTGCTTCCCGATATCATATCTACTTGAAACTTTGCATAAGATAACATTAATTCATTACTAATCAAACTGTGAATTCCCAGCAACCAATGTTTCCTGGTTTCACCACCAGGCGTCTCTACAATCAGTAAATGATCCGATTTTTAAGAATTTTTTGGAACCATTTCCCAATTATATAGAAACTTGAGATTCAGCAAACAGATAGAGATTATAGATACATTTCAGGAACATATTTTAGATTCCCACGATCGTCCTTGGTTCGAATCCAGATAGCCATTTACATTCGTGAAAAGTAGAATGTCGTTTGAAGCAGTTGTAGCAAATATTTCTGCTTGAATTTTCACACATAGTTAGATATAGTGATCTTCTATTGTGCCGCTTAGTAAGTTCGCCAGGAAGACCCGGGTTCGATGCCAGACGCTAAAATTGAAGCGAATTTTAAGAATATTTTCAATCCTTTTTTTTTTCTTTTGAGGACTGTCCCGATATGATGCCGTAATAAAAATAATATTACCGATCTGCTTGCAGTATGCAAGCTACATTGCACTCGTATAATAGATAGACGCTTCTCCGGATATACCTATCTATTATATATAGACGCTTCTCCGGATATCTCTATTATATATAGACGCTTCTCCGGATATACCTATATATATATACATTCATAGGGGATCAAAATTCTAACCATGTTCCAGAAGTGCCAATGACTTGAAATTTTTACGACGTTATGGCCATGACGTGTAACCTACAGGAAAAAGCCGACTTTGAACCTCGGTGTCATGGGTTCGATTCCAGAAGCCCCCAAAGTTGCGATTTTGCCCATAAGGATACATGGCGGGGATTTTCGAAAATTTTTTTGAGGCACTTCCCGGAAAAGGAGAGAATTGAAATTCCAGGGATCGTTAGAAGCCGTGCATATCCAACGAAAATCAAAAAGACATCGCCGAATATGGTCCATGGTTCGATGCTAGGTCGGGGCAAACATTCTCCCGTTTAATTTACATTGCGATTTTTAAAAATTTTTTTAATAACTTCCAGATGACTTGGAAACTTGAAACTTGGCACGTGGATATGTATCATAAATATATTTTATAATCAAATTTTAGCAACTCGCTGATGGTCCTTGGTTCGATCCCAGAGGGCCATTTACATCCTACAATGCATTTCTTATGGAGATAACGGAAGCAAATTTTAGGTACTTCCCGGCATGCTATCTACTTCAAACTTTCCATGATACAAGAGCAAGTCTTTACAAATGAAACTGTGCATTCACAGGTTACAATATGTCCTGGGTTCGACACCAGGTGTCTCTGCAATCAGAAGTTGATCCGATTTTTAGGAATTATTTTGAAACCTTTCCCAATAATATAGAAACTTGAAACTCAGCATATACTTAGATATCATAAATAAGTTTCTGGAACATATTTTAGATTTTTAAGATCGTCCTTGGTTCGAATCCAGAGAGCCATTTAAATTCCTGAAAAGTAGAACGTCTTTTGAGGCAGTTGTAGCCAACATTTCTGCTTGAATTTTCACACACAGTCAGAGATAATGATCTTCTATAGTGCTGCATAGTAATTTTACCAGTAAGACCCGGGTTCGTTTCCAGACGATGACATTGCAGCGAATTTTAAGAATATTTACAACCCTTATATTTTCTTTTGAGGGCCCTCCTAAAATGATGCCGATATGAATTTAATATGCCGATCTGCTTGCAGTAAGCTAGCTACATTTTACTCGTACCTATATACACACTCATTCATTCATTCATAGGGGATCAAAATTCTAACCATGTTCCACAAGTGCCACCGTCTTGAAATTTTTACGACGTTATGGCCATACCGTGTAACCTCCAGGAAAAAGCCGACTTTGTTCCTCGGTGTCATGGGTTCGATTCCAGAAGGCCCCAAGGTCGCAATTTTCTCCATAAGGATACATGGCAGGGATTTTCGAAAAATTTTTTGAGGCACTTCCCGGAAAAGGAGAGAGTTGAAACTCGAGGGATCGCAAGAAGCCGTGTAACTCCAACGTAAATCAGAAAGACATCTTCGAATATTGTCCATGGTTCGATGCTAGGTCGGGGCAAAAATCGGCCGTTTAAAATGCATTGAGGCGATTTTGAATATTTTTTTGGATCCTTTCCTGATACCATGGATACTTGAAACTCAGCACGTGGATAGATATCATGAATATATTTCATAATCAAATTTTACATGTTCGCTGATGGTCCTTGGTTCGATCCCAGAGGGCCATTTGCACTTCTCAATGCATTTCTTACGGAGATAACGGAAACAAAATTTAGGTACTTCCCGGCATGCTATCGACTTCAAACTTTGCATGATAGAAGAGTAAGTCTTTACAAATCAAACTGTGCATACACAGCTTACACTATTTCCTGGGTTCGACACGAGGTGTCTCTGCAATCAGAAGTTGATCCGATTTTTAGGAATTATTTTGAAACCTTTCCCAATAATATAGAAACCTGAAATTTGGGATGTAGATAAAGATCATAAATAATTTTCAAAATCAGGTTTTAGATTTCCAAGATTGTCCTTGGTTCGAATCCAGAGAGCCATTTACATTCGTAAAAATTAGAACGTCTTTTGAGGCAGTTGTAGCCAATACTTCTGCTTGAATTTTCACACATGGTTAGAGATGGTGATCTTCTATTGTGCTGCATAGTAAGATCACCAGTAAGACCCGGGCTCGATGCCAGGTGCTTAAATTACAGCGAATTTTAAGCAAAATTTCAATCCTTTTTGTTTTTCTTTTGAGGACCGTCACGATATGATGCCGATATGAAATTAGTATTGCCGATCTGCTTGCAGTATGCAAGCTACATTTTACTCGTACTTATATATATATATATATATACACTGGGGATCAAAAGTCTAAGCATGTTCCACAAGTGCCACCAACTTGAAATTTTTACGACATATTGGCCATAACGTGTAACCTCCAGGAAAAAGCCGACATTGAACCTCGGTGCCATGGGTTCGATTCCAGAAGGCCCCAAAGTCGCGATTTTCCCCATAAGATTACATGGCGGGGATTTTCGAAAATTTTTTTGAGGCACTTCCCGGAAAAGTAGAGAGTTGAAACTCGAGGGACCGCTAAATGCCGTGCATAGCCAACGAAAATCGGAAAGACATCTTCGAATATTGTCCTTGGTTCGATGCTAGGCCGGGGCAAAAATCGGCCGTTTAAAATGCATTGCGGCGATTTATAAGATATTTTTTGGATCCTTTCCCGATAACATAGATACTTGAAACTCCGCACGTCGATAGATATCATGAATTTATTTCATAATCGAATTTTACATATTAGCTTATGGTCCTTGGTTCGATCCCAGAGGACCATTTGCACTTCCCAATGCTTTTCTTACGGAGATAACGGAAACAAATTTTAGGTACTTCCCGGCACGATATCGACTTCAAACATTGCATGTAGAAAGATCAAGTCCATACAAATCAAACAGTGCATTCACAGCTATCAAAGTGTCCTGGGTTCGACACCAGGTGTCTCTGCAATCAGAAGTTGATCCGATTTTTAGGAATTATTTTAAAACCTTTGCCAATAATATAGAAACTTCAAATTCGGCATATAGATAGAGATCATAAATAATATTCATAAACTTTTTTTAGATTTCCAAGATCGTCCTTGGTTCGAATCCAGAGAGCCATTTAAATTCGTGAAAATTAGAACGTCTTTTGAGGCAGTTGTAGCCCATATTTCTGCTTGAATTTTCACACATCGTTAGAGATGGTGATGTTCTATTGTGCTGCATAGTAAGTTCACAGTAAAGACCCGGGTTCGATGCCAGACAATGGAATTTAGGCAAATTTAAGAAAAATTTCAACCTTTTTTTTTTTTCTTTTGATGGCCGTCCGGATATGATGCCGACATGAAAATAGTGTTGTCGATCTGCTTGCAGTATGCAAGCAACATTTTACTCGTATATATATATATATATATAAGTTATATATAGGGGATCAAAATTCTAACCATGTTCCACAAGTGCCACCGACTTGAAATTTTTACGACGTTATGGCCATGACGTGTAACCTCCAGGAAAAAGCCGACTTTGAACCTCGGTGTCATGGGTTCGATTCCAGAAGGCCCCAAAGTCGTGATTTTGTCCATTAGAATACATGGCGGGGATTTTCGAAAATTTTTTTGAGGCTCTTGCCGGAAAAGGTGAGAGTTGAAATTCAAGTTACCGCTAGATGCCGTGCATATCTAAAGGAATCCATAAAGACATCTACGAATATTATCCTTGGTTCGATGCTAGGTCGCGGCAAAAATCGGCCGTTTAAAATGCATTGTGGCGATTTTTAAGATTTTTTTTGGACGCTTTTCCGATGGCATAGAAACTTGAAATTCGGTATGAGGTTGGATACTATAAAAATATATCATAATCGAATTTTACATATTCGCTGATGGTCCTTGGTTCGATCCCAGGGGGACATTTAAATTCCTCAATCATTCCTTACGGAGATAACGGAAACAAATTTTAGGTACTTCCCGGCCCGATATCCACTTCAAACTTTGCGTATATAAAGATCAAGTCAATACAAATCAAACAGTGCATTCACAGCTATCAATGTGTCCTGGGTTCGACACCAGGTGTCTCTGCAATCAGAAGTTGATCCGATTTTTAGGAATTATTTTGAAACCTTTCCCAATAATATAGAAACTTGAAATTTGGCATATAGATTGAGATCAGTAATAACTTTCAGAAACATCTTTTAGATTTCCAAGATCGTCCTTGGTTCGAGTCCCGAAAGCCATTTACATTCGTGAAAATTAGAACGTCTTTTGAGGCAGTTGTAGCCATTATTTCTGCTTGATTTTTCACACATAGTTACAGATGGTGATCTTCTATTGTGTTTCATAGTAGGTTTACCAGTAAGACCCGGGTTCGAAGCCAGATGATGAAATTTCAGCGAATTTAAAGAAAAAATTAAATCTTTTTTTTTCTTTTGAGGACCGTCCCGATATAATGCCGATATGAAATTAGTGTTGTCAATCTGCTTGCAGTATGCAAGCAACATTTTACTCGTACCTATATATATATTCATATATATACACATTCATAGGGGATCAAAATTCTAACCATGTTCCAGAAGTGCCACTGACTTGAAATTTTACGACGTATTGGCCTTAACGTGTAACCTCCAGGAAAAAGCCAACATTGAACCTTGGTGTTATGGGTTCGATTCCAGAAGGCCCCAAAGTCCCGATTTTCTCCATAAGGATACATGGTGAAGATTTTCGAAAATTTTTTTGAGGCACTTCCCGGAAAGGTAGAGAGTTGAAATTCGAGGGATCGCTAGATGCCGTGGATATCTAACGAAGATAAAAAAGACATCTTCGAATATTGTCCATGGTTCGATACTAGGTTGGGGCAAATATCGGCTGTTTAAAATGCATTGCGGCGATTTTTAAGATTTTATTTGGACCATTTGCCGATGGCATGGAAACTTGAAATTCGGCATGAGGTTAGATATCATGATTATATTTCATAATCAAATTTTACATGTGCGTTGATGGTCCTTGGTTCGATCCCAGAGGGCTATTTGCACTTCTCAATGCATTTATTATGGAGATAACGGAAACAAAATTTAGGTACTTCCCGTTATGCTATCGACTTCAAACTTTGCATGATACAAAAGCAAGTCTTTACAAATCAAACTGTGCATACGCAGCTTACAATATTTCCTGGGTTCGACACCAGGTGTCTCTGAAATCAGAAGTTGATCCGATTTTTAGGAATTATTTTGAAACCTTTTCCAATAATATAGAAACTTGAAATTCGGCATGTAGATAGAGATTATATAAAACTTTCAGAAACAGATTTTATATTTCCGAGATCTTCCTTGGTTCGAATCCAGAGAGCCATTTAAATTCGAGAAAAGTAGAACGCCGTTTGAGGCAGTTGCAGCCAATATTTCTGCTTGAATATTTACACATAATTAGAGATGGTGATCTTCCATTGCGCTGCATAGTAAGTTCACCAGTAAGACCCGGGTTCGATGCCAGACGATGATATTGCAGTGAAGTTTATGAATATTTTCAATCCTTTTTTTTTCTTTTGAGGGCCTTCCCAATATGATGCCGATATGAAATTAGTATTGCCGATCTGCTTGCAGTATGCAAGCAACATTTTACTCGTATATATATATATATATATATATATATATATATTATATAAAATAATTCCTAAAAATCGGATCAACTTCTGATTGCAGAGACACCTGGTGTCGAACCCAGGAAATATTGTAAGTTGTTGGAATATGTATGGTTAAAACTGATTTAAGAAAACAGTTTTCAGAAGACCGAAATATACCTGGGTTCGATGCCAGAGCACACAAACATTTCTCTCATAAGAAATATAAGGGAAAAGTAGGACGTTGTTTGAGGCAGTTGCAGATAATATTTCTGCTTGAATTTTTACAGATAGTTAGAGATGGTGATCTTCTACTGTGCTGCATAGTAAGTATCACCAGGAAGACCCGGGTTCGATGCCGGACGAATAAATTGCAGCGAATAATCAGAGTATTTTCAATCCATTTTTTTTTCTTTTGACGGCCTTCCCGATTTGATGCCGACATGAAATCAGTGATGTCGATCTGCTTGCAGTATGCAAGCTACATTTTACTCGTATATATATAAGTACGAGTAAAATGTAGCTTGCATACTGCAAGCAGATCGGCAATACTAATTTCATAACGGCATTATATCGGGACGGTCCCAGAAAGGAAAAAATGGATTTAAAATATACTTAAAATTCGCTTCAATTTAATCGTCTGGCAACGAACCCGGGTCCTTTTAGTGAAATTACTATGCAGCACAACAGACGATCACCGTCTCCAACTAAATATGAAAATTCATGGAGAAATAATGACTGCAACTGCCACAAACGACGTTCTACTTTTCACGAATGTAAATGGCTCTCTGGATTCGAACCAAGGACGATCTAGGAAATATAAAATATATTTTCGAAATGTATCTATATGTTCTATATATATCCCGAATTTCAAGTTTTAATATTATTGGGAAGGGGTTCAAAATAATTCTTAAAAATCGGATCAGTAACTGATTGTAGAGACGCCTGGTGTCGAACCCTGGACGTATTGGAGCTGTAAATGCACAAAATGACTTGCTAGGACATGATCTAATTTCATAGAAAGTTTGAAGTGGATACTATGCCGGGAAGTACCTAAAATGTGTTTCCGTTATCCCCTTAAGAAATGCATTGTGGAGTGCAAATGGCCCACTGGGATCGAACCAAGGACCATAAGCGAACACAAAAAAATTGATTATGAAATATTTTTATAATTTCTAACTCCATGCCAAATTTCAAGTTTACATGCATTCGGAAAGAGGTCCAAAAAAAATCTTTAAAATCGCCACAATGCATTTTAAACGGCCGATTTTTCCCCGACCTAGCGTCAATGGCTTGAAATTTTTACGACATATTGGCCATAACGTATAACCTCCAGAAAAATTGCGATTTTGATCCTCAGTGTTATGGGTTCGATTCCAGAGGGCCTCAAAGTCCCGATTTTTTCCATTTAAATACATTGCGTTGATTTTCGGGAATTTTTAAAAAATACTTACCGGATAGGGAGAGAATCAAAAGTCAAGGAGCCAATATATATGGTCATGATCTATCGAAAACATAAATGCGTTTTACGGAAAATATCCTGGGTTCGATGCTAGGTCGAGGCAAAACTTGGCCGTTTATAAAGCATTACGGCGATTTTTAAGATTTTTTTTGGACCCTTTCCCGATGGCATGGAAACTTGATATTCGGTATGCAGTTGGAGATCATAAATATATTTCATAATAAAATTTTTTGTATTCGCTGATGGTCCTTGGTTCGATCCCAGAGGGCCATTTACATTCCTCAATGCATTTCTTAAGGAGATAAAGGAAACAAATTTTAGGTACTTCCCGGAACGATATCGACTTCAAAGTTTGCATAAAATAACATCATGTACTTACAAATCAAACTGTGCATTCACAACTTACAATATTTCCTGGGTTCGACACCAGGTGTCTCTGCAATAAGAAGTTGATCCGATTTTTAGGAATTATTTTGAAACCTTTCCCAATAATATAGAACTTTAATTTTGGCATATAGATAAAGATTATAAATAACTTTAAGAAACACGTTTTAGATTTCCAGGATCGTCCTTGGTTCGAATCCAGAGAGCCATTTAAATTCGTGAAAATTGAACGTCTTTTGAGGTAGTTGTAGCCCATATTTCTGCTTGAATTTTCACACATAGTTAGAGATGGTGATGTTCTATTGTGCTGCATAGTAAGTACACAGTAAAGACCCGGGTTCGATGCCAGACGATGGAATTTCAGCGAATTTTAAGAAAAATTTCAATCCATTTTTTTCTTTTGATTGCCGTCCTGATATGATGCGGACATGAAAATAGTGTTATCGATCTGCTTGCAGTATGCAAGCAACATTTTACTCGTAATAGATATAGACGCTTCTTCGGATATCTATTATATATAGACGCTTCTCCGGATATACCTATATACACATTCATTCATGGGGGATCAAAATTCTAACCATGTTCCACAAGTGCCACCGACTTGAAATTTTTACGACGTTATGGCCATGACGTGTAACCTCCAGGAAAAAGCCGACTTTGAACCTCGGTGTCATGGGTTCGATTCCAGAAGGCCCCAAAGTCGCGATTTTCTCCATAAGGATACATGGAGGCGATTTTCAATATTTTTTAAATAATACTTCCCGGACAGGTAGAGAATCGAAATTCAAGGAGCTTACAGATATGGTCAAGAACTATTAAAAACATTAATGACTACTAATGAGAACGTCCTGGGTTCGATGTTAGGACGAAGCAACAATCCCGCATTTAAAATGCATGGGGATATTTTATCATTAATTATTTTGATGCACTTACCGGAATGTAAGGAACTTTTCGCTCAGTTAGAAGATATATATTAAGAATTGGTTTAAGAAAAAAAATTTCATAAGCCCGTACTATTCCTGGGTTCGATGCCAGAGCACATTAATATTTCTCTCATAAGGAATATAAGGGAAAAGTAGGACGTCGTTTAGGCAGTTACAGGCAATATTCCTGCTTGAATTTTCACACATAGTTAGAGATAGTGATCGTCTATTATGGTGCATAGGAAGTTATACCAGAAAGATCCGGGTTCGATGCCGGGCGGCAAATTTGTCTCCCGTTTAAAATACATTGGGTTAGTATTTCATTATTTTTTTGATGAACTTATCGAAATGATAGGAAGTTCGTATTTTGCTGGAAGATGTAAGAAAAGAATTAGTTTTAGAAAAAAAATTCTATTAGCCCTAACTATTCCTGGGTTCGATGCCAGAGCACATTAGCATTTCTCTCATAAGGAATAGAATGGAAAAGTAGGACATCGTTTGAGGCAGTTGCAGTTAATATTTCTACTTGAATTTTCACACATAGTTACAGATGGTGATCTTCTATGGTGCTGCATAGTAAGTATGACCGAGAAGACCTGGGTTCGATACCAGACGAATAATTTGCAGCGGAAATTAAGAATATTTTCCATCCATTTTTTTTCTTTTGAGGACTCACACTATGTGATGCCGACAAAAAAATTGTGTTATCGATGTGCTTGCAGTATGCAAGCAACATTTTACTCGTATATATATATATATATCTATTATATATAGATGCTTCTCCGGATTCATTCATGTATATACCTATATAGATAGATAGATAGATAGGATACTAATTCACAGCCTAAACCACAAGCGTGATTTACTTGTAATTTTTACGACGTATTGGCCATAACGTATAACCTCAAGAAAAATTGCGATTTTGAACCTCAGTGTTATTGGTTCGATTCCAGAGGGCCCCAAAGTCCCGATTTTTCCCGTTTAAATGCATTGCTTTGATTTTCAGGAATTAAAAAAAAATACTTTCTGGATAGGTAATAAATCGAAACTCAGGGAGCCTATATATATGGTCATGATCTATCGAAAACATAAATGACTTTTACGGAAAATATCCTGGGTTCGATGCTTGGTCGATGCAAAAATCGGCCATTTGAAATACATTGAGGTAGATTTTCATTAATTTTTTTCATGCACTTATCGAAATGATAGGAAGTTCTCGCTTATATGGAAGATGTATATTAAGCATAGTTTTATGAAAAAAATGTAGATAAGACCCCACTGTTCCTGGGTTCGATGCCAGAGCACATAAAAGTTTCTCTCATAAGGAATATAAGGGAAAAGTAGGACGTCCTTTGAGGCAGTTGCACCTAATATTTCTGCTTGAATTTTCTCACATGGTTAAAAGATGTGATCTTCTTTAGTGCTGCATAGAAAATATTACCAGAATGACCCGGGTTCGAAGCCAGATGGTAAATATATCCCCCATTTAAAATGCATTGAATTAGTTTTCATTATTTATTTTGATGTATTAATCGAAATAATAGGAAAATCTTGCTTTGCTAGAAGCTGTATATTAAGACTTGGTTAAAGAAAAAAAATTAGATATTACCATGCTGTACCAGGGTTCGATGCCAGAGCGCATTAAAATTTCTCTCATAAGGAATATATGGGAAAAGTAGAACGTCCTTTAGGGCAGTTGAAGCAAACATTTCTGCTAGAATTTTCACACATAGTTAGAGGTGGTGATTTGCTGTTGTACTGCATTGGACGTATCACCAGAAATACCCGGGTTCGATGCCAGACGATAAAATTGCAGCGAATTTTAAGAATATTTTTAATATATTTTTATTTTTAGGACCGTCCCAATATGATGCCCATATGAAATAACTGCTGTCGATCTGCTTGCAGTATGCAAGCTACATTTTACTCGTATATATATACGAGTAAAATGTAGCTTGCATACTGCAAGCAGATCGGCAATACTAATTTAATATCGGCATCATATCGGGAAGGTCCTCAAAAGAAAAAAAAGGATTGAAATTTTTCTTAAAATTCACCGAAATTGTATCGTCTGGCATCGAACCCTGGTCTTACTGGTGAACTTACTATGCAGCACAATGGAAGATCACCATCTCTAACTATGTGTGAAAATTCAAGCAGAAATATTGGCTGAAAATGCCTCAAACGATGTTCTACTTTTCATGAATGAAAATGGGTCCTTGGATTCGAACAAATGACTATCTTGGAAATCTAAAATATGTTCATCTTAAGTATGTATAATATATATCTATATGCCGAATTTCAAATTTCTATTTAATTAGGTAAGGTTTCAAAATAATTCCTAAAAATCCGATCAACTTCTGATTTCAGAGACACCTGGTGTCGAACCCAGGACTTATTGTAACCTGTGAATGCATAGATTGAATTGTAAAGACTTGTTCTTGTATCATGCTAAGTTTGAAGTCGATAGCAGGCCGGGATGCACCTAAATTTATTTTCCGTTATCTCCGTAAGAAATGCATTGAGGAATTTAAATGGCCATCTGGGATCGAACCAAGGACTACCAGCGAATAGGAAAAATTTTATTATGAAATATATTTATCATATCTAACCTCATGCCGAATTTCAAGTTTCTATGCAATCGGGAAAGGGTCCAAAAAAAATCTTCAAAATCGCCGCAATGCATTTTAAACGGCCGATTTTTGCCCCGGCCTAGCATCGAACAATGGACAACATTCGAAGATGTCTTTTTGATTTTCGTTGGATATGAACGGCTTCTAGCGATCCCTTAAATTACAACTCTCTACGTTTCCGGAAAATGCACCAAAAAAATTTTCGAAAATCCCCGCCATGTATCCTTATGGAGAAAATCGCGAATTTGGGGCCCTCTGGAATCGAACCTATGACACTGAGGATCAAAATCGCAATTTTTCTGGCGGTTACACGTTATGGCCAATACGTCGTAAAACTTTCAAGTCAATGACGGTTGTGGTTTAGGCTGTGAATTAGTATCCTATCTATCTATCTAGGTATCTATTATATACGAGTAAAATGTAGCTTGCATACTGCAAGCAGATCGACAGCACTTATTTCATATGGGCATCATATTGGGACGGTCCTAAAAAGAAAAAAAGATTAAAAATATTCTTAAAATTCGCTGCAATTTAATCGTCTGGCATCGAACCCGGGTATTTCTGGTGATACGTCCAATGCAGTACAACAGCAAATCACCACCTCTAACTATGTGTGAAAATTCAAGCAGAAATGTTTGCTTCAACTGCCCTTAAGGACGTCCTACTTTTCCCAAATATTCCTTATGAGAGAAATTTTTATGTGCTCTGGCATCGAACCCTGGTACAGCATGGTAATATCTATTTTTTTTTCTTAAACCAAGTCTAAATATACATCTTTTAGCAAAGCAAGATTTTCCTATTATTTCGATTAATACATCAAAATAAATAATAAAAACTAACTCAATGCATTTTAAATGGGGGATATATTTACCATCTGGCTTCGAACCCGGGTCATTCTGGTAATATTTTCTATGCAGCACTAAAGAAGATCACATCCTTTAACCATGTGAGAAAATTCAAGCAGAAATATTAGGTGCAACTGCCTCAAATGACGTCCTACTTTTCCCTTATATTCCTTATGAGAGAAACTTTTATGTGCTCTGGCATCGAACCCAGGAACAATATGGTCTTATCTACATTTTTTTCATAAAACTATGCTTAATATACATCTTCCATATAAGCGAGAACTTCCTATCACTTCGATAAGTGCATGAAAAAAATTAATGAAAATCTACCTCAATGTATTTCAAATGGCCGATATTTGCATCGACCTAGCATCGAACCCAGGATATTTTCCGTAAAAGTCATTTATGTTTTCGATAGATCATGACCATATATATAGGCTCCCTGAGTTTCGATTTATTACCTATCCGGAAAGTATTTTTTTTTAATTCCCGAAAATCAAAGCAATGCATTTAAACGGGAAAAATCGGGACTTTGGGGCCCTCTGGGATCGAACCCATGACACTGAGGTTCAAAATCGCAATTTTTGTGGCGGTTACACGTTATGGCCAGTATGTCATAAAAATTTCAAGTCAATGAGGCTTGCGGTATAGGCTGTGAATTTGTATCCTATCTATCTATATACCTATACGGTTATACGTTATGGCCAATACGTCGTAAAAATTTCAAGTATATCACGCTTGTGGTTTAGGCTGTGAATTAGTATCCTATCTATCTATCTATCTATATTGGTATATACATGAATGAATCCGGAGAAGCATCTATCTATTATACGAGTAAAATGTAGCTTGCATACTGCAAGCAGATCGGCAATACTAATTTCATATCGGCATCATATCGGGACGGTTCTCAATTGAACAAAAAAAAATATTCAAAATATTCTTAAAATTCGCTGTTATTTTATCGTCTGGCATCGAACCCGGGTCTTACTGGTAAACTTACTATGGAGCACAATAGAAGATCAACATCTCTAACTATGTGTGAAAATTCAAGCAGAAATATTTGTTACAACTGCCTCAAAAGACGTTCTTATTTTCACGAATGTAAATGCCTCTCTGGATTCGAACCAAGGACGATCCTGGAAATCTAAAACATGATTTTGAAATTTATACATGATATCTAACTACATGCCGAATTTCAAGTTTCTATATTGTTGGGAAAGGGTTCAAAATTATTATTGAAAATCGGATCAGTTACTGATTGTAGAGACGCCTGGTTTTGAACCCAGGACACACTGGTAGCTGTGACTGCACAGTTAGATTTTTATGCACTTGATCATATTTTATGCAAAGTTTGAAGTCAATATCATACCGAGAAGTACCTAAAATCTGTTTCCGTTATCTCCATAAGAAATGCATTGTGGAGTACAAATGGCCCTCTGGGATCGAACCAAGGACCATAAGCGAAAAAAAAAAATTTGATTATGAAATATATTTATGATTTCTAACCCCATGCCAAATTTCAAGTTTCCATTCATTCGGAAAGGGGTCCAAAATAAATCTTAAAAATCTCCACAATGCGTTTTAAACGGCCGAATTTCGCCCCGACCTAGCATCGAACCCAGGATAATTTTCGTAAAACTCATTTATGTATTCGATAGATCATGTTCATATATATAGGCTCCTTGAGTTTTAATTATCTACCTGTCCGGATAGTATTTTTTTTTAATTCCCGAAAATCAAAGCAATGCATTCAAACAGGAAAAATTGAGACTTTGGGGCCCTCTGGAATCGAACCCATGACAATGAGGTACAAAATCGCAATTTTTCTGGAGGTTATACGTTATGGCCAATATGTCGTAAAAATTTCAAGCCATTGACGCTAGTGGTTTAGCCTGAGACTTTGTATCCTCTCTATATATATATATATATGATATATGAATGAATCCGGAGAAGCATCTACATATCTATTACGAGTAAAATGTAGCTTGCATACTGCAAGCAGATCGACAACAATAATTTCATGTCGGCATCATATCGGGACGGCCCTCAAAAGAAAAAAAAAGGTATTGAAAATATTCTTAAAATTCGCTGCAATTTAATCGTCTGGCATCGAACCCGGGCCTTCCTGGTAAGCTTACTATGCAGCACAACAGAAAATCACCATCTCTTACTATGTGTGAAAATTCAAGCAGAAATATTGGCTACAACTGCCTCAAACGACGTTCTACTTTTCAGGAATGTAAATGGCTCTCTGGATTCGAACCAAGGACGATCTCTGAAATCTAAAACATGTTCATGAAAGTTATTTATGAACTATATCTACATGCCGAATTACAAGTTTCTATATTATTGGCAAAGGTTTCAAAATAATTCCTAAAAATTGGATCATTGACTGATTGTAGAGACGCCTGGTGTCGATCCCAGGACATATTGGTAGCTGTGAATACAGAGTATGATTTTTAAGGACTTTATTTTATTTTGTGCAAAGTTTGAAGTCGATATCGTGCCGGGAAATACTTAAATTTTGTTTCCGTTATCTCCGTAAGAAATGCATTGATAAGTGCAAATGGCCCTCTGGGATCGAACCAAGGACCTTCAGCGAATGTGTAAAATTTGATGTTTAAATATATTTATGATATCTAAACCCATGCCGAATTTCAAGTTTCCATGCCATCGGGAAATGGTCCAAAAAAAATCTTAAAAATCGCCACAATGCATTTTAAACGGCCGATTTTTGCCCCGACCTAGCATCGAACCCAGGATATTTTGCGTAAAACTCATTTATGTTTTCGATAGATCATGGTCATATATATAGGCTCCTTGAGTTTTAATTCTCTACCTATCCGGGAAGTATTTTTTTTTAATTCCCGAAAATCAAAGCAATGCATTTAAACGGGCAAAATCGGGACTTTGGGGCCCTCTGGAATCGAACCCATGACACTGAGGTTCAAAATCGCAATTTTTCTGGAGGTAATACGTTATGGCCAATATGTCGTAAAAATTTCAAGTCATTGACGCGAGTGGTTTACTTGTGACTTTGTATCCTCTCTCTATCTATTATATATAGATGCTTCTCCGGATTCATTCATATATATATACGAGTAAAATGTAGCTTGCATACTGCAAGCAGATCGACAACACTAATTTCATCTCGGCATCATATCGGGACGGTCCTCAAAAGAAAAAAAGGGGATTGAAAATATTCTTTAAATTCGCTGTAAGTTATTCGTCCGGCATCGAACCCGGGTCTTTTTGGTGATACACACTATGCAGCACAATAGAATTTCTCCATCTCTAATTATGTGTGAAAATTAAAGCAAAAATATTCGGCGCAGCTGCCTCAAAAGACGCTCTAATGTTCACGAATGTAAATGGCTCTCGGGACTCGAACCAAGGACGATCGTGGAAATTTAAAAAATGTTTCTGAAAGTTATTAATGATCTCAATCCATATGCCAAATTTCAAGTTTCTATATTATTGGGAAAGGTTTCAAAATAATTCCTAAAAATCGGATCAACTTCTGATTGCAGAGACACCTGGTGTCGAACCCAGGACACATCGATAGCTATGAATGCATAGTTTGATTTGTTAAGACTGGTTCTTCTATCACGCTAAGTTTTAAGTCGATAGCATGCCGGGAAGAACCTAAAATTTGTTTCCGTTATCACCATAAGAAATGCATTGAGAAATGTAAATGGCGCCCTGGGATCGAACCAAGGACCATCAGCGAATATGTAAAAATTGATTATGAAATATATTTATCATCTCCAACTCCATGCCGAATTTCAAGTTTCCATGACATCGGGAAGGGGTTCAAAAAAAATCTTAAAAATCGGCACAATACATTTTAAACGGCCGATTTTTGCCTCGACCTAGCATCGAACCCAGGATATTTTCCGTAAAACTCATTTATGTTTTCGATAGATCATGACCATATATAAAGGCTCCTAGAGTTTCGATTCTCTACCTATCCCGGAAGTATTTTTTAAAAATTCCCGAAAATCTAAGCAATGCATTTAAACGGGAAAAATCGGGACTTTGGGGCCCTCTGGAATCGAACCCATGACACTGAGGTTCAAAATCGCAATTTTTCTGGAGGTTATACGTTATGGCCAATATGTCGTAAAAATTTCAAGCCATTGACGCTAGTGGTTTGGCCTGTGACTTTGTATCCTCTCTATATATATATATATATATATGATATATGAATGAATCCGGAGAAGCATCTATATATAATAGATAGATAGATAGGTATATAGATAGGATACAAAGTCACAGGCTAAACCACTAGCGTCAATGGCTTGAAATTTTTACGACATATTGGCCATAACGTATAACCTCCAGAAAAATTGCGATTTTGAACCTCGATGTCATGGGTTCGATTCCAGAGGGCCTCAAAGTCCCGATTTTTCCCGTTTAAATGCATTGCTTTGATTTTCGGGAATTAAAAAAAAATACTTTCCGGATAGGTAGCGAATCAGAACTCAAGGAGCCTATATATATGGTCATGATCTATCGAAAACATAAATGAGTTTTACGGAAAATATCCTGGGTTCGATGCTAGGTCGGGGCAAAAATCGGCCGTTTAAATTGCATTGTGGCGATTTTTAAGATTTTTTTTGGACTCTTTCCCGATGGCATGGAAACTTGAAATTCGGCATGGAGTTGGAGATCAATAATAAATTTCAGGATCCAATTTTATATATTCGCTGATTGTCCTTGGTTCGATCCCAGAGGGCCATTTAAATTCCTCAATGCATTTCTTACGGAGATAACGGAAACAAATTATAGGTACTTCCCGGCACGATAAAGACTTCAAACTTTGCATTAAGAAAGACTAAGTGTATACAAATCAAACTGTGCATTCCCAGCTGTCAATGTGTCCTGGGTTCGACACCAGGCGTCTCTAAAATCAGTAACTGATCCGATTTTCAATAATTATTTTGAACCCTTTCCCAACAATATAGAAACTTGAAATTCGGCATGTAGATAGAGATCATAAATAACTTTCAGAAACATTTTTTAGATTTCCAAGATCGTCCTTGGTTCGAATCCAGAGAGCCATATAAATTCGTGAAAATGAAAACGTCTTTTGAGGCAGTTGTAGCCCATATTTCAGCTTGAATTTTCACACATAGTTAGAGATGGCGATGTTCTATTGTGCTGCATAGTAACTTTAACATTAAAGAACCGGGTTCGATGCCAGACGATGGAATTTCAGTGAATTTTAAGAAAAATTTCAATCCATTTTTTCTTTTGATGGCCGTCCCGATATGATGCCGACATGAAATTAGTGTTGTAGATCTGCTTGCAGTATGCAAGCAACATTTTACTCGTATATAATAGATATATAGATGCTTCTCCGGATTCATTCATATATATACCTATATAGAAAGATAGGATACAAATTCACAGCCTAAACTACAAGCGTCATTGATCTGAAATTTTTATGACATATTGGCCTTAACGTGAAACCCCCAGGAAAAAAGAGACTTTGATCCTCAGTGTCACAGGCTCGATTCCAGAGGGCCCCAAAGTCCCGATTTTTCCCGTTTGAATGCATTGCCGTGATTTTCGGGAATTAAAAAAAAATACTTTCCGGATAGGTAGAGAAGTAAAACTCAAGGTGCCTATATTTATGGTCTTGGACTTTCGAAAACATCAATGACTTTTACAAAAGTTATCCTGGGTTCGATGCTAGGGCGATGCAAAGATCTGCCCTTTAAAATACATGGGAGCCGTTTTTCATTATTTTTTTAGATGCACTTATCGAAATGATAGGATGTTCGTGCTTGGCTGGAAGATGTATGGTACGAATAAGGTTTAGAAAAAAATTTTCATAAGACCATACTGTTACTGGGTTCGAAGCCAGAGCACAATAACGTTTCTCTCATAAGGAATATAAAGGAAAAGTAGGACGTCATTTGAGGCAGTTGTAACCAATATTTCTGCATGAATTTGCATACGCGGTTAGAGATGGTGTTTTTCTTTTGTGCTGCATAGAAAGTATTGCCTGAAAGACCCGGGTTCGATGCCGGGCGGTAAAAATATCACCCATATATAATACTATAGGGTATCTTTTCATAATTTTTTTATGCATTTATCGATATGTAAGGGAGCTCTTGCTTAGATGGAAGATGTATATTAACACTTTGTTTAAGAAAAAAAATAGATAAGACCATGCTGTTCCTGGGTTCGATGCCAGAGCACATTATAATTTCTCAAATAAGGAGTGTATGTGAATAGTAGGACGTCGTTTGAGGTAGTTGCACCTAATAGTTTTGCTTGAATTTTCACACATAGTTTGATATGGTAATTTTCTATTTTGCTACATAGTAAGTACACCAGGAAGACCGGGGTTCGCTGCCAGGTTAAATTGCAGCGAATTCTACGAATATTTTGAATTTTTTTTTCTTTTGATGTCCGTCCCGATATGATGCCGATATAAAATTAGTGTTGTCGATCTGCTTGCAGTATGCAAGCTACATTTTACTCGTATATATATATATATATATGATATATGAATGAATCCGGAGAAGCATCTATATATAATAGATATACGAGTAAAACGTAGCTTGCATACTGCAAGCAGATCGAGACACTAATTTCATGTCGGCATCATATCGGGAAGGCCGTCAAAAGAAAAAAAAAAGGATTGAAATTTTTCTTGAAATTCGCTGACATTTCATCGTCTGGCATCGAATCCGGGTCTTTACTGTTGAACTTACTATGCAGCACAATAGAACATCGCCATCTCTAACTATGTGTGAAAATTCAAGCAGAAAAATGGGCTACAACTGCCTCAAAAGACGTTCTAATTTTCAAGAATTTAAATGGCTCTCTGGATTCGAACCAAGGACGATCATCAAAATCTAAAAAATGTTTCTGAAAGTTATTTATGATCTCTATCTACATGCCGAATTTCAAGTTTCTAAAATGTTGGGAATTGGTTCAAAATAATTATTGAAAATCGGATCAGTTACTGATTGTAGAGACGCCTGGTGTCGAACCCAGGACACATTGACATTGACAGCTGGGAATGCACAGTTTGATTTGTATACACTTTATCTTTCTTAGTGCAAAGTTTGAAGTCTTTATCGTGCCGGGAAGTACCTATAATTTGTTTCCGTTATCTCCGTAAGAAATGCATTGAGGAATATAAATGGCCCTCTGGGATCGAACCAAGGACCATCAGCGAATATATAAAATTTGATCCTGAAATTTATTATTCATTTCAACTCCATGCCGAATTTCAAGTTTCCATGCCATCGGAGAAGGGTCCAAAAAAAATCTTAAAAATCGCCACAATGCAATTTAAACGGCCAATTTTTGCCCCGACCTAGCATCGAACCCAGGATATTTTCCGTAAAACTCATTTATGTTTTCGATAGATCATGACCATATATATAGGCTCCTTGAGTTTTGATTCGCTACCTATCCGGAAAGTATTTTTTTTTAATTCCGAAAATCAAAGCAATGCATTTAAACGGGAAAAATCGGGACTTAGGGGCCCTCTGGAATCGAACTTATGACACTGAGGTTCAAAATCGCAATTTTTCTGGAGGTTATACGTTATGGCCAATAGGTCGTAAAAATTTCAAGCCATTGACGCAAGTGGTTTAGCCTGTGACTTTGTATCCTCTCTCTATATATATCTATTATATATAGATGCTTCTCCGGATTCATTCATGTATCCATATATATATACGAGTAAAATGTAACTTGCATACTGCAAGCAGATCGACAACACTAATTTCATAACGGCATTATATCAGGACGGTCCCGGAAAGGAAAAAAAAGGATTGAAAATATGCTTAAAATTCGCTTTAATTTAATCGTTTGGCATCGAACCCGGGTCTTTTTGGTGAAATTTCTATGCAGCACATTAGAAGATCATCTTCTCTAGATACGTGTAAAAATTCAAGCAGAAATATTGGCTGCAACTGCCTCAAACGAAGACCAACTTTTCACGAATGTAATTAGCTCTCTGGATTCGAACCAAGGACGATCTAGGAAATATAAAATTTTTTTTTGAAATGTATCTGTAAGTTCTATATATATGCCGAATTTCAAGTTTTAATATTATTGGGAAGGGGTTCAAAATAATTCTTAAAAGTCGGATCATTTAGTGATTGAAGAGACGCCTGGTGTCTAACCCTGGAAGTATTGGAAGCTGTTTATGCACAAAATGACTTGCTACGACTTGATCTAATTTTATACAAAGTTTGAAGTCGATATCATCCCGGGAAGTACCTAAAATGTGTTTCTGTTATCCCCATAAGAAATACATTGTGGAGTGCAAATGGCCCTCTGGGATCGAACCAAGGACCCTCTGCGAATATGTAAAATCTGATTATGATATATTTTTATGGTATCTAACCTCATACCGAATTTCAAGTTTCTAAGCCATCGGAAAAGGGTCCAAAAAAAATCTTAAAAATCGCCACAATGCATTTTAAACGGCCGATTTTTGCCCCGACCTAGCATCGAACCAAGGATAATATGCGTAGATGTCTTTATGGTTTCCTTTAGATATGCAAGGCATCTAGCGAGCCCTCGAATTTCAAATCTCTCCTTTTCCGGGAAATGCCTCAAAAAAATTTTCGAAAATCCCTGCCATGTATTCTTATGGACAAAACCGCGACTTTGGGGCCTTCTGGAATCGAACCCATGACACTGAGGTTCAAAATCTCATTTTTTGTGGTGGTTACACGTAATGGCCAATACGTCGTAAAAATTTCAAGTCGATAACGCTTCTAGTTTAGGCTGTGAATTAGTATCCTATCTATCTATCTATCTATCTATCTATCTATCTATCTATATCCTTGAATGAATCCGGAGAAGCATCTATATTTAATAGATATATAGAGAGGATACAAACTCACAGCCTAAACCACAAGAGTGATTGAGCTGAAATTTTAACGGAGTATTGGCCATAACGTGTAATCACCAGAAAAATTGCGATTAGGATCCTCAGTGTCATGGGTTCGATGCCAGGGGGCTCCAAAGTCCCGATTTTTCCCGTTTAAATGCATTGCTTTGATTTTCGGGAATTTAAAAAAAATACTTCCCGGATAGGTAGAGAATCAAAACTCAAGGAGCCTTTATATATGGTCATGTTCTATCGAAAACATAAATGAGTTTTACGGAAAATAACCTGGGTTCGATGCTAGGTCGATGCAAATATCTGCCGTTTAAAAAGCATTGTGGCGATTTTTAAGATTTTTTTTGGACCCTTTCCCGATGGCATAGAAACTTGAAATTCGGTATGAGGTTAGATATCATAAAGATATTTCATAATCAATTTTTATGCTTTCCCTGATGTTCCTTGGTTCGATCCCAGAGGGCCATTTACATTCCTCAATGCATTTCTTATGGAGATAACGGAAACAAGTTTAAGGTACTTCCCGGCATGCTATCGACTTAAAACTTTGCATGATAAAAGATCCAGTCTTAACAAATCTAACTATGCATTCATAGCTATCAATGTGTCCTGGGTTCGACACCAGGTGTCTCTGCAATCAGAAGTTGATCCGATTTTTAGGAATTATTTTGAAACCTTTCCCAATAATATAGAAACTTGAAATTTGGCATATAGATTGAGATCAATAATAACTTTCAGAAAAATGTTTTAAGTTTCCAAGATCGTCCTTGGTTCGAGTCCCGAGAGCCATTTACATTCGTGAACATTAGAGCGTCTTTTGAGGCAGTTGTAGCCAATATTTCTGCTTGAATTTTCACACATAGTTAGAGATGGTGATCTTCTATTGTGTTTCATAGTAGGTTTTCAGTAAGACCCGGGTTCGATGCCAGACGATGGAATTTCTGCGAAGTTTAAGAAAAATTTCAATCCATTTTTTTCTTTTGATGGCCGTCCCGATATGATGCCCACATGATAATAGTGTTGTCGATCTGCTTGCAGTATGCAAGCTACTTTTTACTCGTATATATATATGAATATATATCTATTATACGAGTAAAATGTTGCTTGCATATTGCAAGCATATCGACAACACTATTTTCATGTCGGCATCATATCGGGACAGCCATCACAAGAAAAAAATGGATTGAAATTTTTCTTAAAATTCACTGAAATTCCATCGTCTGGCATCGAACCCGGGTCCTTCTGGTGATACTCACTAAGCAGCACAATAGAAGATCGCCATCTCTAACTATGTGTGAAAATTCAAGCAGAAATATTGGCTACAACTGCCTCAAAAGACGTTCTAAGTTTCACGAATTTAAATGGCTCTCTGGATTCGAACCAAGGACGAGCTTGGAAATCTAAAACATGTTTCAGAATTTTATTTATAATGTTTATCTATATGCCGAATTTCAAGTTTCTATATTATTGGGAAAGGTTTCCAAATAATTCCTAAAAATCGGATCAACTTCTGATTGCAGAGACACCTGGTGTCGAACCCAGGACACAATGATAGCTGTGAATGCCCTGTTTGATTTGTATGGACTTGATCTTTTTATATGCAAAGTTTGAAGTCGATATCGTGCCGGGAAGCACCTAAAATTTATTTCCGTTATCTCCGTAAGAAATGCATTGAGGAATTTAAATGTCCCTCTGGTATCGAACCAAGGACCATCAGCGAATATGTAAAATTTGATTATGAAATACTTTTATGGTATCTAACCTCATGCGGAATTTCAAGTTTCTATGCCATCGAAAAAGGGTCCTAAAAAAATCTTAAAAATCGCCACAATGCTTTTTAAACGGCCGATTTTTGCCTCGACCTAGAATCGAACTTAGGATATTTTCCGTAAAACTCATTTATGATTTCGATAGATCATTACCATATATATAGGCTCCTTGAGTTTTATTTCTCTACCTATTCGGAAAGTATTTTTTTTTATTCCCGAAAATCACGGTAATGCATTTAAACGGGAAAAATCGGGACTTTGGGCCCCTCTGGAATCGAACCTATGACACTGAGGATCAAAGTCGCTTTTTTCCTGGGGGTTTCACGTTATGGCCAATACGTGGTAAAAATTTCGAGTCAATGACGCCAGTAGTTTAGCCTGTGAATTAGTATCCTATCTGGGTATCTGGGTATCTGGGTATCTGGGTATATCATGAATGAATCCGGAGAAGCATCTATATATAACGAGTAAAATGTAGCTTGCATACTGCAAGCAGATCGACAACACTAATTTCATATCGGCATCATATACCGGGACGGACATCAAAAGAAAAAAAAAATTCAAAATATTCGTAGAATTCGCTGCAATTTAATCACCTGGCAGCGAACCCCGGTCTTCCTGGTGTACTTACTATGCAGCAAAATAGAAAATTACTATATCAAACTATGTGTGAAAATTAAAGCAAAACTATTTGGTGCAACTACCTCAAACGATGTCCTACTATTCACATTCACTCCTTATTTGAGAAATTATAATGTGCTCTGGCATCGAACCCAGGAACAGCATGGTCTTATCTATTTTTTTTCTTAAACAAAGTGTTAATATACATCTTCCATCTAAGCAAGAGCTCCCTTACATATCGATAAATGCATAAAAAAATTATGAAAAGATACCCCATAGTATTATATATGGGTGATATTTTTACTGCCCGGCATCGAACCCGGGTCTTTCAGGCAATACTTTCTATGCAGCACAAAAGAAAAACACCATCTCTAACCGCGTATGCAAATTCAAGCAGAAATATTGGTTACAACTGCCTCAAATGACGTCCTACTTTTCCTTTATATTCCTTATGAGAGAAACGTTATTGTGCTCTGGCTTCGAACCCAGGAACAGTACGGTCTTATGAAAATTTTTTTCTAAAACTTATTCGTACCATACATCTTCCAGCCAAGCACGAACATCCTATCATTTCGATAAGTGCATCTAAAAAAATAATGAAAAACGGCTCCCATGTATTTTAAAGGGCAGATCTTTGCATCGTCCTAGCATCGAACCCAGGATAACTTTTGTAAAAGTCATTGATGTTTTCGAAAGTCCAAGACCATAAATATAGGCACCTTGAGTTTTACTTCTCTACCTATCCGGAAAGTATTTTTTTTTAATTCCCGAAAATCACGGCAATGCATTCAAACGGGAAAAATCGGGACTTTGGGGCCCTCTGGAATCGAACCTATGACACTGAGGATCAAAGTCTCTTTTTTCCTGGGGGTTTCACGTTATGGCCAATATGTCATAAAAATTTTAGATCAATGACGCTTGTAGTTTAGGCTGTGAATTTGTATCCTATCTATCTATATAGGTATATATATGAATGAATCCGGAGAAGCATCTATATATAACGAGTAAAATGTAGCTTGCATACTGCAAGCAGATCGGCAACACTAATTTCATATCGGCATCAAATCGGGACGGTCCTCAAAAGAAAAAAAAAGGATTTATAATATTCTTAAAATTGGCTGAAATTTTATCGTCTGGCATCGAACCCGGGTCTTTACTGTGAACTTTTTATGCAGCACAATAGAAGATCAACATCTCTAACTATGTATGAAAATTCAAGCAGAAATATTGGATACAACTGCCTCAAAAGACGTTCTAATTTTCACGAATTTAAATGCCTCTCTGGATTCGAACCAAGGACGATCTTGGAAATCTAAAACATGATTTTGAAAGGTATCTATAATTTCTATCTACATGCCGAATTTCAAGGTTCTATATTGTTGGGAAAGTGTTCAAAATAATTATTGAATATCGGATCAGTTACTGATTGTAGAGACGCCTGGTGTCGAACCCAGGACACACTGGTAGCTGTGAATGCACAGTTAGATTTTAATGAACTTGATCTTATTTTATGCAAAGTTTGAAGTCAATATCATGCCGAGAAGTACCTAAAATTTGTTTCCGTTATCCCCATAAGAAATGCATTGTGGAGTGCAAATGGCCCTCTGGGATCGAACCAAGGACCATAAGCGAATAAAAAAAATTTGATTATGATATACATTTATGATTTCTATCCACATGCCAAATTTCAAGTTTCCATGCATTCGGAAAGGGGTCCAAAAAAAATCTTAAAAATCGCCACAATGCGTTTTAAACGGCCGATTTTTGCCCCGACCTAGCATCGAACTTAGGATATTTTCCGTAAAACTCATTTATGTTTTCGATAGATCATGTTCATATATATAGGCTCCTTGAGTTTTAATTCTCTACCTATCCGGAAAGTATTTTTTTTTAATTCCCGAAAATCAAAGCAATGCATTTAAACGGGAAAAATCGGGACTTTGGGGCCCTCTGGAATCGAACCCATGACACTGAGGTTCAAAATCGCAATTTTTCTGGAGGTTATACGTTATGGCCAATATGTAGTAAAAATTTCAAGCCATTGACGCTAGTGGTTTAGCCTGTGACTTTGTATCCTCTTTATATATATATATATACGAGTAAAATGTTGCTTGCATACTGCAAGCAGATCGACAACACTATTTTCACGTCGGCATCATATCGGGACGGCCATCAAAAGAAAAAAGTGGATTGAAATTTTTCTTAAAATTCGCTGAAATTCCATCGTCTGGCATCAAGCACGGGTATTACTGGTGAACCTACTATGAAACACAATAGAACATCACTATCTCTAACTATGTGTGAAAATTCAAGCAGAAATATTGGCTATATCTGCCTCAAAAGACGTTCTTATTTTTACGAATTTAAATGGCTCTCTGGATTCGAACCAAGGACGATCTTGGAAATCTAAAACATGTTTCTGAAAGTTACTTATGATCTCTATCCATATGCCGAATTTCAAGTTTCTATATTATTGGGAAGGGGTTCAAAATAGTTCCTAAAAATTGAATCAATTACTGATTGTAGAGACGCCTGGTGTCGAACCCAGGACCTACTGGCAGCAGTGAAAACAGATTATGACTTGGTTTGACCTGATCTTATTAAATGCAAAGTTTGAAGTCAACAACTTGCCAGGAAGTACCTAAATTTGCTTCCGTAATCTCCGTAAGAAATGCATTTTAGGATGTAAATTGCCCTCTGGGATCGAACCAAGGACCATCAGCGAGCTCTAAAATTTTATTATGAAATATATTTATGATATATATCTACGTGCCGAGATTCAAGTTTCCAAGTCATCTGTAAGTAATTTAAAAAAATTTTAAACATCGCTATGTAAATTAAACGGGAGAATATTTGCCCTGGCCTAGCATCGAACCAAGGATAATATTTGTAGATGTCTTTGTGGTTTCCTTTAGATATACACGGCATCTAGCGATCTTTAGAATTTCAACTCTCTCCTTTTCCGGGAAGTACCTCAAAAAAATTTTCGAAATTCCCCGCCATGTATTCTTATGGACAAAATCGTGACTTTTGGGCCTTCTGGAATCGAACCCATGACACTGAGGTTCAAAGTCGGCTTTTTCCTGGAGGTTACACGTTATGGCCAATATGTCGTAAAAATTTCAAGTCGGTGGCACTTGTGGAACATGCTTATACTTTTGATCCCCAGTGTATATATATATATATATATATAGACGCTTCTCCGGATATACCTATATATATATACATTCATAGGGGATCAAAATTCTAACCATGTTCCACAAGTGCCACCGACTTGAAATTTTTACGACGTTATGGCCATGACGTGTAATCTCCAGGAAAAAGCTGACTTTGAACCTAGGTGTCATGGGTTCGATTCCAGAAGGCCCCAAATTCGCGATTTTCCCCATAAGATTACATGGCGGGGATTTTCGAAAATTTTTTTGAGGCACTTCCCGGAAGAGTTGAGAGTTGAAATTCAAGAGATCGTTAGATGCCATGTATATCTCAAGAAAACCTTAAAGACATCTACAAATACTATCCTTGGTTCGATGCTAGGCCAGGGCAAATATTCTCCCGTTTAATTTACATTGCGATTTTTAAGATTTTTTTTAATTACTTACAGATGACTTGGAAACTTGAAACTTGGCACGTGGATATATATCATAAATATATTTTATAATAAAATTTTAGAACTCGCTGATGGTCCTTGGTTCGATCCCAGAGGGCCATTTACATCCTACAATGCATTTCTTATGGAGATAACGGAAGCAAATTTTAGGTACTTCCTGGCAAGATGTTGACTTCAAACTTTGCATTTAATAAGATCAGGTCAAATCAAGTCATAATGTGTTTTTACAGCTGCCAGTAGGTCCTGGGTTCGACACCAGGCGTCTCTACAATCAGTAATTGATTCAATTTTTAGGAACTATTTTGAACCCTTTCCCAATAATATAGAAACTTCAAATTCGGCATATAGATAGAGATCATAAATAACTTTCAGAAATATGTTTTAGATTTCCAAGATCGTCCTTGGTTCGAATCCAGAGAGCCATTTAAATTCGTAAAAATTAGAACGTCTTTTGAGGCAGTTCTAGCCTATATTTCTGCTTGAATTTTCACACATAGTTAGAGATGGTGATGTTCTATTGTGTTTCATAGTAGGTTCACCAGTAAGACCGGGGTTCAATGTCAGACGATGGAATTTCAGCGAATTTTAAGAAAAATTTCAATCCACTTTTTTCTTTTGATGGCCGTCCCGATATGATGCCGACATGAAAATAGTGTTGTCGATCTGCTTGCAGTATGCAAGCAACATTTTACTCGTATATATATATAAGTATATCCGGAGAAGCGTCTATATATAATAGATATCTATTATATATAGATGCTTCTCCGGATTCATTCATGTATCCATATATATATATATACGAGTAAAATGTAGCTTGCATACTGCAAGCAGATCGACAACACTAATTTTATATCGGCATCATATCGGGTCGGTCCTTAATAGAAAAAAAAAGGATTGAAATATTTCTTCAAATTCGCTGAAATTTCATCGTCTGGCAATGAACCCGGGTCTCTCTGGTGAATTTACTATGCAGCACAATAGAAGATCACCGATTCTAACTATGTGTGAAAATTCAAGCAGAAATATTTGGCTACAACTGCCTCAAAAGACGTTTTAATTTTCACGAATGTAAATGGCTCTCTGGATTCGAACCAAGGACGATCTTGGAAATCTAAAATATGTTTCTAAAAGTTATTTATGATCTCTATCTATATGCCAAATTTCAAGTTTCTATATTGTTGGGAAAGGTTTGAAAATAATTCCTAAAAATCGGATCAATTTCTGAATGCAGAGACACCTGGTGTCGAAGCCAGGAGATACTGTAAGCTGTGAATGCAAAGTTTGATTTGTAACGACTGGCTTTTCTATCATGCAAAGTTTGATGTCGATAGCATGCCGGGAAGTACCTTAATTTTGTTTCCGTTATCTCCGTAAGAAATGCATTGAGAAGTGCAAATGGCCCTCTGGGATCGAACCAAGGACCTTCAGCGAACATCTAAAATTTGATTATGATATATATTCATGATATCTATCGACGTGCCGAGTTTCAAGTATCCATGTTATCGGGAAAGGATCCAAAAAAAATCTTAAAAATCGCCGCAATGCATTTTAAACGGCCGATTTTTGCACCGACCTAGCATCGAACCATGGACAAAATTCGAAGATGTCTTTTTGATTTTCGTTGGATATGCACGGCTTCTAGCGGTCCCTCGAATTTCAATTCTCTCCTTTTCCGGAAAGGGCCTCAAAAAAATTTTGGAAAATCCCCGCCATGTATTCTTATGGGGAAAATCGCGACTTTGGGGCCTTCTGGAATCGAACCCATGGCACCGAGGTTCAAAATCACATTTTTTCTGGCGGTTACACGTTATGGCCAATACGTCGTAAAAATTTCAAGTCAATCACGCTTGTGGTTTAGGCTGTGAATTAGTATCCTATCTATCTATCTATCTATATAGGTATACGAGTAAAATGTAGCTTGCATACTGCAAGCAGATCGACAACACTAATTTCATAACGGCATTATATCGGGACGGTCCCGGAAAGGAAAAAAAGGATTGAAAATATTCTTAAAATTCGCTTCAATTTCATCGTCTGGCATCGAACCCGGGTCTTTTTGGTGAAATTTCTATGCAGCACATCAGAAGATCATCTTCTCTAAATACGTGTGAAAATTCAAGAAGAAATATTGGCTGCAACTGCCTCAAACGAAGACCTACTTTTCATGAATGTTAATAGCTCTCTGGATTCGAACCAAGGACGATCTAGGAAATATAAAATATGTTTTCGAAATGTATCTATAAGTTCTATATATATGCCGAATTTCAAGTTTTAATATTATTGGGAAGGGGTTCAAAATAATTCTTAAAAATCGGATCAGTGACTGATTGTAGAGACGCCTGGTGTCGAACCCTGGACGTATTAGAAGCTGTAAATGCACAAAATGACTTGCTAGGATATGATCTAATTTCATACAAAGTTTGAAGTCGATATCATACCGGGAAGTACCTAAAATGTGTTTCCGTTATCCCCATAAGAAATGCATTGTAGAGTGCAAATGGCCCTCTGGGATCGAACCAAGGACCATCAGCGAATATGACAAATTTTATTATGAAATATATTTATGATTTCTAACCCCATGCCAAATTTCAAGTTTCCATGCATTCGGAAAGGGGTCGAAAAAAAATCTTAAAAATCGCCACAATGCATTTTAAACGGCCGATTTTTGCCTTGACCTAGCATCGAACCCAGGATATTTTCCGTGAAAATCATTTATGGTTTCGATAGATCATGACCATATATAAAGGCTCCTAAAGTTTCGATTGTCTACCTATCCGGAAAGTATTTTTTTTAAATTCCCGAAAATCTAAGCAATGCTTTTAAACGGGAAAAATCGGGACTTTGGGGCCCTCTGGAATCGAACCTATGACACTGAGGATCTAAATCACAATTTTTCTGGCGGTTAATTGTTATGGCCAATACGCAGTAAAAATTTGAACTCAATCACGCTTGTGGTTTAGGCTGTGAATTTGTATCCTATCTATCTATATACCTATCTATATATATGAATGAATCCGGAGAAGCATCTATATATAATAGATACATGAATGAATCCGGAGAAGCATCTATATATAATAGATATATAGAGAGGATACAAACTCACAGCCTAAACCACAAGAGTGATTGAGCTGAAATTTTTACGGCGTATTGGCCATAACGTGTGACCACCAGAAAAATTGCGATTTTGATCCTCAGTGTCATGGGTTCGATTCCAGAGGGCCCCAAAGTCCCGATTTTTCCCGTTTAAATGCATTGCTTTGATTTTCGGGAATTAAAAAAAAATACTTCCCGTATAGGTAGAGAATTAAAACTCAAGGAGCCTATACATATGAACATGATCTATCGAAAACATAAAATAGTTTAACGAAAAATATCCAGGGTTCGATGCTAGGTCGGGGCAAAAATCGGCCGTTTAAAATGCGTTGTCGCGATTTTTAAGATTTTTTTTGAACCCCTTTCCGAATGCATGGAAACTTGAAATTCGGTATGAGGTTAGATACCATAAAAATATATCATAATCGAGTTTTAGATATTCGCTGATGGTCCTTGGTTCGATCCCAGAGGGCCATTTATATTCCTCAATGCATTTCTAACGGAGATAACGGAAACAAATAATAGGTACTTCCCGGCACGATAAAGACTTCAAACTTTGCACTTAGAAAGATTATGTGTATACAAATCAAACTGTGTATTCCCACCCATCAATGTGTCCTGGGTTCGACACCAGGCGTCTCTACAATCAGCAACTGATCCGATTTTCAATAATTATTTTGAACCCTTTCCCAACAATATAGAAACTTGAAATTCGGCATGTAGATAGAGATCATAAATAACATTCAGAAACAATTTTTAGATTTCCAAAATCGTCCTTGGTTCGAATCCAGAGAGCCATTTAAATTAATGAAAATTAGAACGTCTTTTGAGGCAGTTGTAGCGCATATTTCTGCTTGAATTTTCACACATAGTTAGAGATGGCGATGTTCTATTGTGCTGCATAGTAAGTTCAACGGTAAAGACCCGGGTTCGATGCCAGACGATGTAGTTTCAGCGAATTTTAAGAAAAATTTCAATCCATTTTTTTCTTTTGATGGCCGTCCCGATATGATGCCGACATGAAAATAGTGTTGTCGATCTGCTTGCAGTATGCAAGCAACATTTTACTCGTATGATATATGAATGAATCCGGAGAAGCATCTATATATCTATTATATATAGATGCTTCTCCGGATTCATTCATGTATATACCTATATAGATAGATAGATAGATAGGATACTAATTCACAGCCTAAACCACAAGCGTGATTGACTTGAAATTTTTACGACGTATTGGCCATAACGTGTAACCGCCAGAAAAAATGTGATTTTGAACCTCGGTGCCATGGGTTCGATTCCAGAAGGCCCCAAAGTCGCGATTTTCATCATAAGAATACATGGCGGGGATTTTCCAAAATTTTTTTGAGGCCCTTTCCGGAAAAGGAGAGAATTGAAATTCGAGGGACCGCTAGAAGCCGTGCATATCCAACGAAAATCAAAAAGACATCTTCGAATTTTGTCCATGGTTCGATGATAGGTCGGTGCAAAAATCGGCCGTTTAAAATGCATTGCGGCGATTTTTAAGATTTTTTTTGGATCCTTTCCCGATAACATGGATACTTGAAACTCGGCACGTCGATAGATATCATGAATATATATCATAATCAAATTTTAGATGTTCGCTGATGGTCCTTGGTTCGATCCCAGAGGGCCATTTGCACTTCTCAATGCATTTCTTACGGAGATAACGGAAACAAAATTAATGTACTTCCCGGCATGCTATCGACATCAAACTTTGCATGATAGAAAAGCCAGTCGTTACAAATCAAACTTTGCATTCACAGCTTACAGTATTTCCTGGCTTCGACACCAGGTGTCTCTGCATTCAGAAATTGATCCGATTTTTAGGAATTATTTTCAAACCTTTCCCAACAATATAGAAACTTGAAATTTGGCATATAGATAGAGATCATAAATAACTTTTAGAAACATATTTTAGATTTCCAAGATCGTCCTTGGTTCGAATCCAGAGAGCCATTTACATTCGTGAAAATTAAAACGTCTTTTGAGGCAGTTGTAGCCAAATATTTCTGCTTGAATTTTCACACATAGTTAGAATCGGTGATCTTCTATTGTGCTGCATAGTAAATTCACCAGAGAGACCCGGGTTCATTGCCAGACGATGAAATTTCAGCGAATTTGAAGAAATATTTCAATCCTTTTTTTTTCTATTAAGGACCGACCCGATATGATGCCGATATAAAATTAGTGTTGTCGATCTGCTTGCAGTATGCAAGCTACATTTTACTCGTATATTATATAGATGCTTCTCCGGATTCATTCATGTATATACCTATATAGATAGATAGATAGATAGGATACTAATTCACAGGCTAAACCACAAGCGTCATTGACCTGAAATTTTTACGACATATTGGCCATAACGTGTAACCTCCAGAAAAATTGCGATTTTGAACCTCAGTGTCATGGGTTCGATTCCAGAAGGCCTCAAAGTCGCGATTTTCTCCATAAGGATACATGGCGGGGATTTTCGAAAATTTTTTTGGTGCACTTCCCGGAAACGTAGAGAATTGAAATTCAAGGGATCGCTAGAAGCCGTGACACTCCAACGTATATCAGAAAGACATCGACGAATATGGTCCATGGTTCGATCCTAGGTCGGGGCAAATATCGGCCGTTTAAAATGCATTGCGGCGATTTTGAAGATTTTTTTTGGATCCTTTCCCGATAACATGGATACTTGAAACTCGGCACGTGGATAGATATAATGAATATATTTCATAATAAAATTTTACATGTTCGCTGATGGTTCTTGGTTCGATCCCAGAGGGCCATTTGCACTTCTCAATGCATTTCTTACGGAGATGACGGAAACAATATTTAGGTCTTTCCCGGCATGCTATCGACTTCAAACTTTCCATGATACAAGAGCAGGTACTTACAAATCAAACTGTTCATTCACAGTTTACAATATGTCCTGGGTTCGACACCAGGTGTCTCTGCAATCAGAAGTTGATCCGATTTTTAGGAATTATTTTGAAACCTTTTCCAATGATATAGAAACTTGAAATTTGGCATATAGATTGAGATGATTAATAACTTTCATGAACATATTTTAGATTTCCAAGATCGTCCTTGGTTCGAATCCAGAGAGCAATTTAAATTCGTGAAAAGTAGAACGTCTTTTGAGGCAGTTGTAGCCAACATTTCTGCTTGAATTTTCGCACACAGTCAGAATTGGTGATCTTCTATAGTGCTGCATAGTTATTTTACCAGTATGACCCGGGTTTGTTACCAGACGATGAAATTGCAGCGAATTTTAAGAATTTTTACAATCCTTTTATTTTCTTTTGAGGACCCTCCCAAAATGATGCCGATATGAAATTAATATGCCGATCTGCTTGCAGTATGCAAGCTACATTTTACTCGTATACCTATATAGATAGATAGGATACAAATTCACAGCCTAAACTACAAGCGTCATTGATCTGAAATTTTTATGACATATTGGCCATAACGTGAAACCCCCAGGAAAAAAGAGACTTTGATCCTCAGTGTCATAGGTTCGATTCCAGAGGGCCCCAAAGTCCCGATTTTTCCCGTTTGAATGCATTGCCGTGATTTTCGGGAATTAAAAAAAAATACTTTCCGGATAGGTAGAGAAGTAAAACTCAAGGTGCCTATATTTATGGTCTTGGACTTTCGAAAACATCAATGACTTTTACAAAAGTTATCCTGGGTTCGATGCTAGGACGATGCAAAGATCTGCCCTTTAAAATACATGGGAGCCGTTTTTCATTATTTTTTTAGATGCACTTATCGAAATGATAGGATGTTCGTGCTTGGCTGGAAGATGTATGGTACGAATAAGTTTTAGAAAAAAATTTTCATAAGACCGTACTGTTCCTGGGTTCGAAGCCAGAGCACAATAACGTTTCTCTCATAAGGAATATAAAGGAAAAGTAGGACGTCATTTGAGGCAGTTGTAACCAATATTTCTGCTTGAATTTGCATACGCGGTTAGAGATGGTGTTTTTCTTTTGTGCTGCATAGAAAGTATTGCCTGAAAGACCCGGGTTCGATGCCGGGCAGTAAAAATATCACCCATATATAATACTATGGGGTATCTTTTCATAATTTTTTTATGCATTTATCGATATGTAAGGGAGCTCTTGCTTAGATGGAAGATGTATATTAACACTTTGTTTAAGAAAAAAAATAGATAAGACCATGCTGTTCCTGGGTTCGATGCCAGAGCACATTATAATTTCTCAAATAAGGAGTGAATGTGAATAGTAGGACATCGTTTGAGGTAGTTGCACCAAATAGTTTTGCTTTAATTTTCACACATAGTTTGATATAGTAATTTTCTATTTTGCTGCATAGTAAGTACACCAGGAAGACCGGGGTTCGCTGCCAGGTGATTAAATTGCAGCGAATTCTACGAATATTTTGAATTTTTTTTTTCTTTTGATGTCCGTCCCGGTATATGATGCCGATATGAAATTAGTGTTGTCGATCTGCTTGCAGTATGCAAGCTACATTTTACTCGTTATATATAGATGCTTCTCCGGATTCATTCATGATATACCCAGATACCCAGATACCCAGATACCCAGATAGGATACTAATTCACAGGCTAAACTACTGGCGTCATTGACTCGAAATTTTTACCACGTATTGGCCATAACGTGAAACCCCCAGGAAAAAAGCGACTTTGATCCTCAGTGTCATAGGTTCGATTCCAGAGGGGCCCAAAGTCCCGATTTTTCCCGTTTAAATGCATTACCGTGATTACCATGAAATTAGTGTTGTCGATCTGCTTGCAGTATGCAAGCAACATTTTACTCGTAATAGATATAGATGCTTCTCCGGATTCATTCATGTATATACCTATATAGATAGATAGATAGGATACTAATTCACAGCCTAAACCACAAGCGTGATTGACTTGAAATTTTTACGACGTTTTGGCCATAACGTGTAACCGCCAAGATAAAATGTGATTTTGGACCTCGGTGCCATGGGTTCGATTCCAGAAGGCCCCAAAGTCGCGATTTTCCCCATAAGAATACATGGCGGGGATTTTCCAAAATTTTTTTGAGGCCCTTTCCGGAGAAGGAGAGAATTGAAATTCGAGGGACCGCTAGAAGCCGTGCATATCCAACGAAAATCAAAAAGACATCTTCGAATTTTGTCCATGGTTCGATGCTAGGTCGGTGCAAAAATCGGCCGTTTAAAATGCATTGCGGCGATTTTTAAGATTTTTTTTGGATCCTTTCCCAATAACATGGATACTTGAAACTCGGCACGTCGATAGATATCATGAATATATATCATAATCAAATTTTAGATGTTCGCTGATGGTCCTTGGTTCGATCCCAGAGGGCCATTTGCACTTCTCAATGCATTTCTTACGGAGATAACGGAAACAAAATTAAGGTACTTCCCGGCATGCTATCTACATCAAACTTTGCATGATAGAAAAGCCAGTCCTTAAAAATCAAACTTTGCATTCACAGCTTACAGTATTTCCTGGCTTCGACACCAGGTGTCTCTGCATTCAGAAATTGATCCGATTTTCAGGAATTATTTTCAAACCTTTCCCAACAATATAGAAACTTGAAATTTGGCATATAGATAGAGATCATTAATAACTTTTAGAAACATGTTTTTGATTTCCAAGATCGTCCTTGGTTCGAATCCAGAGAGCAATTTACATTCGTGAAAATTAAAACGTCTTTTGAGGCAGTTGTAGCCAAATATTTCTGCTTAAATTTTCACACATAGTTAGAATCGGTGATCTTCTATTGTGCTGCATAGTAAGTTCACCAGAGAGACCCGGGTTCATTGCCAGACGATGAAATTTCAGCGAATTTGAAGAAATATTTCAATCCTTTTTTTTCTATTAAGGACCGACCCGATATGATGCCGATATAAAATTAGTGTTGTCGATCTGCTTGCAGTATGCAAGCTACATTTTACTCGTATACCTATATAGATAGATAGATAGATAGATAGGATACTAATTCACAGCCTAAACCACAAGCGTCCTTGGCTTGAAATATTTACGACGTATTGGCCATAACGTGTAACCGCCAGAAAAATTGCGATTTTGATCCTCAGGGTCATGGGTTCCATTCCAGAGGGCCTCAAAGTCCCGATTTTTCCCATTTAAATGCATTGCTTTGATTTTCGGGAATTAAAAAAAAATACTTTCCGGATAGGTAGAGAATCAAAACTCAAGGAGCCTATATATATGGTCATGATCTATCGGAAACATAAATGAGTTTTACGAAAAATATCCTGGGTTCGATGCTAGGTCGGGGCAAAAATCGGCCGTTTAAAATGCATTGTGGCGATTTTTAAGATTTTTTTTGGACCCCTTTCCGAATGCATGGAAACTTGAAATTTGGCATGGGGTTAGAAATCATAAATATATTTCATAATAAAATTTTACGTATTCGCTGATGGTCCTTGGTTCGATCCCAGAGGGCCATTTGCACTCCACAATGCATTTCTTATGGGGATTACGGTAACACATTTTAGGTACTTCCCGGTATATATCGACTTCAAACTTTGTATGAAATTAGATCAGGTCGTAGCAAGTCATTTTGTGCATTTACAGCTTCCAATACGTCCAGGGTTCGACACCAGGCGTCTCTACAATCAGTCACTGATCCGATGTTTAAGAATTATTTTGAACCCCTTCCCAATAATATTAAAACTTGAAATTCGGC
Source organism: Sympetrum striolatum (assembly GCA_947579665.1). NCBI lineage: Eukaryota > Metazoa > Arthropoda > Insecta > Odonata > Libellulidae > Sympetrum > Sympetrum striolatum. The sequence goes on along the minus strand of OX388345.1, from coordinate 1,740,112 downwards.
ATATATATAGAACTTATAGATACATTTCGAAAACATATTTTATATTTCCTAGATCGTCCTTGGTTCGAATCCAGAGAGCTATTAACATTCGTGAAAAGTAGGTCTTCGTTTGAGGCGGTTGCAGCCAATATTTCTTCTTGAATTATCACACGTATTTAGAGAAGATGATCTTCTGATGTGCTGCATAGAAATTTCACCAAAAAGACACGGGTTCGATTCCAGACGATTAAATTGAAACGAATTTTAAGAATATTTTCAATCCTTTTTTTCCTTTCCGGGACCGTCCCGATATAATGCCGTTATGAAATTAGTGTTGTCGATCTGCTTGCAGTATGCAAGCTACATTTTACTCGTATATATATATATACGAGTAAAATGTAGCTTGCATACTGCAAGCAGATCGACAACCCTAATTTCATGTCGGCATCATATCGGGAAGGCCGTCAAAAGAAAAAAAAATGGATTGAAAATATTCTGATTATTCGCTGCAATTTATTCGTCCGGCATCGAACCCGGGTCTTCCTGGTGATGCTTACTATGCAGCACAATAGAAGATCACCATCTCTAACTATCTGTGAAAATTCAAGCAGAAATATTATCTGAATCTGCCTCAAACGACGTCCTACTTTTCCCTTATATTTCTTATGAGAGAAATGTTAATGTGCTCTGGCATCGAACCCAGGTATAGTTCGGTCTTCTGAAAACTGTTTTCTTAAACCAGTTTTAACCATACATATTCTAGCCAAGCACGAACTTCCTATCATTTCGATAAGTGCATCAAAAAATAATGAAATAATAACCCTATGTATTTTAAACGGGAGACATATTTACCACCTGGCATCGAACCCGGGTCTTTCTGGTGAAACTTCCTATGCAACATAATAGAAGATATTAATCTTTAACTATGTGCGAAAATTCAAGCAGAAATATTGGCTGCAACTGCCTCAATCGAAGTCTTACTTTTCCCTTATATTCCTTATGAGAGAAATGTTAATGTGCTCTGGCATCGAACCCAGGAATATTACGGTCTTATGAAAATTTTTTTCTTAAACCAATTCTCACCTAACACATTCAGGCTAAGCACGAATTTCCTATTATTTCGAGAAGTGCGTCAAAAAAATAATGAAAAACAGCTCCCATGTATTTTAAAGGGCAATTCTTTGCATCGTCCTAGCATCGAACCTAGGATATTTTTTGTGAAAGTCATTGATGTTTTCGAAAGTCCAAGACCATAAGTATAGGCACCTTGAGTTTTATTTCTCTACCTATCCGGAAAGTATTTTTTTAAAATTCCCGAATATCACGGCAATGCATTTAAACGGGAAAAATCGGGACTTTGGGGCCCTCTGGAATCGAACCTATGACACTGAGGATCAAAGTCGCTTTTTTCCTGAGGGTTTCACGTTATGGCCAATATGTCATAAAAATTTCAAGGCAATGACCCTTGAAGTTTAGCCTGTGAATTTGTATCCTATCTATATAGCTATATATATGAATGAATCCGGAGAAGCATCTATATATAATAGATATATATATACGAGTAAAATGTTGCTTGCATACTGCAAGCACATAGATAACAAAAGTTTTTTGTCGGCATCACATAGAGTGAGTCCTCAAAAGAAAAAAAAATGGTTAGAAAATATTCTTAATTTCCGCTGCAAATTATTCGTCTGGCATCTAACCCAGGTTTTTCCGGTCATACTTACTATGCAGAACCATAGAAGATCACCATCTGTAACTATGCGTGAAAATTCAAGTAGAAATATTAACTGCAACTGCCTCAAACGACGTCCTACGTTTCCCTTATATTCCTTATGATAGAAATGCTAATGTGCTCTGGCGTCGCACCCAGGAATAGTACGGTGTTATCTGATTTTTTTTTCTAAAACCAATTCTTTTCATACATCTTCCAGCCGAGTACGAACTTCCTATCATTTCGATAAGTTCATCAAAAAAATAATGAAATACTAAACCAATGTATTTTAAACGGGAGACATATTTGCCTCCCGGCGTCGAACCCGGATCTTTCTGGTAATTCTTCCTATGCAACAAAATAGAAGATCACTATCTCTAACTATGTGTGAAAATTCGAGCAGAAATATTGGCTGCAACTGCCTCAAACGACGTCCTACTTTTCCCTTATATTCCTTATGAGAGAAATGTTAATGTGCTCTGGGATCGAACCCAGAAATAGTACGGGCTTAAAAAATTTTTTTCTGAAACCAATTCTTAATATATATCTTCTAGCTGAGCGAAAAGTTCCTTACATTCCGGTAAGTGCATCAAAAAAATTAATGAAAAACTATCCCCATGCATTTTAAATGCGGGATTTTTGCATCGTCCTAGCGTCGAACCCAGGACGTTCTCATTAGTAATCATTAATGTTTATAATAGTTCTTGACCATATCTCTAAGCTCCTTGAATTTCGATTCTCTACCTGACCGGGAAGTATTATTTAAAAAATTTTGAAAATCGCCACCATGTACCCTTATGGAGAAAATCGGGACTTTGGGGCCTTCTGGAATCGAACCCATGACACCGAGGTTCAATGTCGGTAATATAGAGAAAGGTTTCAAAATAATTCATAAAAATCGGATCAACTTCTGATTGCAGAGACACCTGGTGTCGAACCCAGGACACATTGATAGCTGTGAATGCACTGTTTGATATGTATGGACTTGATCTTTCTATATGCAAAGTTTGAAATCGATATCGTGCCGGAAAGTACCTAAAATTTGTTTCCGTTATCTCCGTAAGAAATGCATTGAGGAATTCAAATGTCCCTCTGGGATCGAACCAAGGACCATCAGCGAATATGTAAAATTCGATTAAGATATGTCTTTATGGTGTCTAACCTCATACCGAATTTCAAGTTTCTTTGCCATCGGAAAAGGATCCAAAAAAAATCTTAAAAATCGCCACAGTGCAATTTAAACGGAAGATTTTTGCCCCGACCTAGCATCGAGCCAAGGATAATATTCGTAGATGTCTTTTTGGTTTCCTTTAGATATGCGCGGTATCTAGCGATCCCTCGAGTTTCAACTCTCTCCTTTTCCGGGATGTGCCTCAAAAAAATTTTCGAAAATCCCCGCCATGTAATCTTATGGGTAAATCGCGACTTTGGGGCCTTCTGGAATCGAACCCATGACACCGAGGTTCAAAGTCGGATTTTTTCTGGAGGTTACACGTTATGGCCAATACGTTCGTAAAAATTTCAAGTCGTAGGTCGAGGCAAAAATCGGCCGTTTAAAATGCATTGTGGCGATTTTTAAGATTTTTTTTGGACCCCTTCCCGATGGCATGGAAACTTGAAATACGGCATGGAATTGGAGATCATAAATATATTTCATAATCAAATTTTACATATTCGCTGATGGTCCTTGGTTCGATCCCAGAGGGCCATTTACATTCCTCCATGCATTTCTTATGGAGATAACAGTAAAACATTTTAGGTACTTATTGGCATGATATCGACTTCAAACTTTGTATGAAATTAGATCAAGTCCTAATAAGTCATATTGTGCATTCACAGCTACCAATATTTCCTGGGTTCGTCACCAGGCGTCTCTACAATCAGTAAATTATCCGATTTTTAAGAATTAATTTAAACCCCTTCACAATAATATTAAAACATGAAATTAGGCATACAGATAGAGAATTTAGATATATTTCAAAAACGTGTTTTAAATTTCCTAGATCGTCCTTGGTTCGAATCCAGAGAGCCATTTACATTATTGAAAAGTAGGACGTCGTTTGAGGCAGTTGGAGCCAATATATCTGCTTGAATTTTCACACATAGTAAGAGATGGTGATTTTCTGTTGTGCTGCATAGTAAGTTCACCATTAAGACCCAGGTTCGATGCCAGACGATTAAATTGCAGCGAATTTTAAGAATATTTTTAATCCTTTTTTTTTTCTTTTTATGGCCGTCCCGATATGATGCCGACATGACATTAGTGTTTTCGATCTGCTTGCAGTATGCAAGCTACATTTAACTCGTATATATATATAACTTATAGGTATATCCGGAGAAGCGTCTATATATTATATATATATATATATAAGTATATCCGGAGAAGCGTCTATATATAATAGATATCCGGAGAAGCGTCTATATATAATAGATATATAGACGCTTCTCCGGATATACCTATAAGTTATATATATATATATAGGGGATCAAAAGTCTAACCATGTTCCACAAGTGCCACCGACTTGAAATTTTTACCACGTTATGGCCATGACGTGTAACCTCCAGGAAAAAGCCGACATTGAACCTCGGTGTCATGGGTTCGATTCCAGAAGGCCCCAAAGTCGCGATTTTATCCATAAGAATACATGGCGGGGATTTTTGAAAATTTTTTTGAGGCACTTCCCGGAAAAGGAGAGATTTGAAATTCAAGGGATCGCTAGATGCCGTGCATATCTAAAGGAAACCATAAAGACATCTACGAATATTATCCTTGGTTCGATGCTAGGTCGGGGCAAAAATCGGCCGTTTAAAATGCATTGTGGCAATTTTTAAGATTTTTTTTGACCCTTTCCCGATGGCATAGAAATTTGAAATTCGGTATGAGGTTAGATACCATAAAAATATATCATAATCGAATTTTAAATATTCGCTGATGGTCCTTGGTTCGATCCCAGAGGGACATTTAAATTCCTCAATGCATTTCTTACGGAGATAACGCAAACAAATTTTAGGTACTTCCCGGCACGATATCGACTTCAAACTTTGCATATAGAAAGATCAAGTCCATACAAATCAACCAGTGCATTCACAGCTATCAATGTGTCCTGGGTTCGACACCAGGTGTCTCTGCAATCAGAAGTTGATACGATTTTTAGGAATTATTTTGAAATTTTGCCAATAATATAGAAACTTCAAATTCGGCAGATAGATAGAGATCATAAATAACTTTCAGAAACATTTTTTAGATTTCCAAGATCGTCCTTGGTTCGAATCCAGAGAGCCATTTAAATTCGTGAAAATTAGAACGTCTTTTGAGGCAGTTGTAGCCCTTATTTCTGATTGAATTTTCACATATAGTTAGAGATGGTGATCTGCAATTGTGTTGCATAGTAAGTTTACAGTAAAGACCCGGGTTTGATGCCAGACGATGAAATTTCAGCGAATTTGAAGAAAAATTTCAATCCATTTTTTTCTTTTGATGGCCGTCCCGATATGATGCCGACATGAAAATAGTGTTGTCGATCTGCTTGCAGTATGCAATCTACATTTTACTCGTATAATAGATATATACACACATTCATAGGGGATCAAAAGTTTAACCATGTTCCACAAGTGCCATCGATTTGAAATTTTTACGACGTTATGGCCATGATGAGTAACCTCCAGAAAAAATCTGACTTTGAATCTCAAGGTCATGGGTTCGATTCCAGAAGGCCCCAAAGTCCCGATTTTCTCCATAAGGATACATGGTGAAGATTTTCGAAAATTTTTTTGAGGCACTTCCCGGACAAATAGAGAGTTGAAATTCGAGGGATCGCTAGATACCGTGGATATCCAACGAAAATCAAAAAGACATTTTCGAATATTGTCCATGGTTCGATAATAGGTCGCGGCAAAAATCGGCCGTTTAAAATGCATTGTGGCAATTTTTAGGATTTTTTTTGGACCTCTTCCCGAATGCATGGAAACTTGAAATTCGGCGTGGAGTTAGATATTATGAATATATTTCATAATCAAATTTTACAAGTTCACTGATGGTCATCGGTTCGATCCCAGAGGGCAATTTACATTCTTCAATGCATTTCTTATGGAGATAATGGAAACAAATTTTAGGTACTTCCCGGTATGCTATCGACTTCAAACTTTGCAAGATACAAGAACAAGTCTTCACAAATCAAACTTTGCATTCACAGCTTACAATATGTCCTGGGTTCGACACCAGGTGTCTCTGCAATCAGAAGTTGATCCGATTTTTAGGAATTATTTTGAAACCTTTCCCAATAATATAAAAATTTGAAATTCAGCATATAGATAGAAATCATAAATAACTTTCAGAAACATATTTTAGATTTCCAAGATCGTCCTTGGTTCGAATCCAGAGAGCCATTTACATTCGTGAAAAGTAGAACGTCGTTTGAGGCAGTTGCAGTCAATATTTCGCCTTGAATTTTCACATATAATTAGAGATGGTGATCGTCTGTTGTGCTGCATGGTAAGTTCACCAGGAAGACCCGGGTTCGATGCCAGACGATTAAATTGAAGCGAATTCTAAGATTATTTTAATTCTTTTTTTTTTCTTTTGAGGGCCGTCCGGATATGATGCCGACATGACATTAGTGTTGTCGATCTGCTTGCAGTATGCAAGCAACATTTCACTCGTACCTATATACACACTCACTCATTCATTCATTCATAGGGCATCAAAAGTCTAAGCATGTTCCACAAGTGCCACTGACTTGAAATGTTTACGACATATTGGCCATATCGTGTAACCTCCAGAAAAAATCCGACTTTGAACCTCAGTGTCATGGGTTCGATTCCAGAAGGCCCCAAAGTCCCGATTTTCTCCATAAGGATACATGGTGAGGATTTTCGAAATTTTTTTTGAGGTACTTCCCGGAAAAGGAAAGAGTTAAAATTCTAGGGACCGCTAGATGCCGTGGATATCCAACGAAAATCAAAAAGACATTTTCGAATATTGTCCATGGTTCGATTCTAGGTCGGGGCAAAAATCGGCCGTTTAAAATGCATTGCGGCGATTTTTAAGATTTTTTTGGACCCTTTTCCGATGCCATAGAAACTTGGAATTCAGTATGAGGTTAGATACCATAAAAACATATCATAATCGAATTTTTTATATTCGCTGATGGTCCTAGGTTCGATCCCAGAGGGACATTTAAATTCCTCAATGCATTTCTTACGGAGATAACGGAAACAAATTTTAGGTACTTCCCGGCACGATATCGACTTCAAACTTTGCATAAAGAAAGATAAAGTCTATACAAATCAAACAGTGCATTCACAGCTATCAAAGTGTCCTGGGTTCGACACCAGGTGTCTCTGCAATCAGAAGTTGATCCGATTGTTAGGAATTATTTTGAAACCTTTGCCAATAATATAGAAACTTGAAATTCGGCATATAGATAGAGATCATAAATAACTTACAGAAACATTTTTTAGATTTCCAAGATCGTCCTTGGTTGGAATCCAGAGAGCCATTTAAATTCGTGAAAATTAGAACGTCTTTTGAGGCAGTTGTAGCCCATATTTTTGCTTGAATTTTCACAAAGTTAAAGATGGTGATGATCTATTGTGCTGCATAGTATGTTCACAGTAAAGACCCGTGTTCGATGCCAGACGATGGAATTTCAGCGAATTTTAAGAAAAATTTCAATCTCGGGGCAAAAATCGGCCGTTTAAATTGCATTGTGGCGATTTTAAAGATTTTTTTTGGACCCTTTCCCGATGGCATGGAAACTTGAAAATCGGCATGGAGTTGGAGATCAATAATTAATTTCAGGATCAAATTTTACATATTCGGTGATGGTCCTTGGTTCGATCCCAGAGGGCCATTTAAATTCCTCAATGCATTTCTTGCGGAGATAACGGAAACAAATTATAGGTACTTCCCAGCACTATAAAGACTTCAAACTTTGCACTTAGAAAGATTAAGTCTATACAAATCAAACAGTGCATTCCCAGCTGTCAATGTGTCCTGGGTTCGACACCAGGCGTCTCTACAATCAGTAACTGATCCGATTTTCAATAATTATTTTGAACCCTTTTCCAACAATATAGAAACTTGAAACTCGGCATGTCGATAGAGATCATAAATAACTTTCAGATACATTTTTTAGATTTCCAAGATCGTCCTTGGTTCGAATCCAGAGAGCCATTTAAATTCGTGAAAACTAGAACGTCTTTTGAAGGAGTTGTAGCCCATATTTCTGCTTGAATTTTCACACATAGTTAGAGATGGCGATGTTCTATTGTGCTGCATAGTAAATTCAACAGTAGAGACCCGGGTTTGATGCCAGACGATGGTTTTTCAGCGAATTTTAAGAAAAATTTCAATCCATTTTTTTCTTTTGATGGCCGTCGCGATATGATGCCGACATGAAAATAGTGTTGTCGATCTGCTTGCAGTATGCAAGCAACATTTTACTCGTATCTATTATATATAGATGCTTCTCCGGATTCATTTATGTATATACCTATATAGATAGATAGATAGATAGGATACTAATTCACAGCCTAAACCACAAGCGTGATTTACTTGAAATTTTTACGACGTATTGGCCATAACGTATAACCTCCAGAAAAATTGCGATTTTGTACCTCAGTGTCATGGGTTCGATTCCAGAGGGCCCCAAAGTCCAGATTTTTCCCGTTTAAATGCATTGCTTTGATTTTCGGGAATTAAAAAAAAATACTTTCCGGATAGGTAATAAATCGAAACTCAGGGAGCCTATATATATGGTCATGATCTATCGAAAACATAAATGACTTTTACGGATAATATCCTGGGTTCGATGCTAGGTCGATGCAAATATCGGCCATTTGAAATACATTGAGGTAGATTTTCATTAATTTTTTTCATGCACTTATCGAAGTGATAGGAAGTTCTCGCTTATATGGAAGATGTATATTAAGCATAGTTTTATGAAAAAAATGTAGATAAGACCATACTGTTCCTGGGTTCGATGCCAGAGCACATAAAAGTTTCTCTCATAAGGAATATAAGGGAAAAGTAGGACGTCATTTGAGGCAGTTGCACCTAATATTTCTGCTTGAATTTTCTCACATGGTTAAAGGATGTGATCTTCTTTAGTGCTGCATAGAAAATATTACCAGAATGACCCGGGTTCGAAGCCAGATGGTAAATATATCCCCCATTTAAAATGCATTGAGTTAGTTTTTATTATTTATTTTGATGTATTAATCGAAATAATAGGAAAATCTTGCTTTGCTAGAAGATGTATATTAAGACTTGGTTTAAGAAAAAAAATTAGATATTACCATGCTGTACCAGGGTTCGATGCCAGAGCACATAAAAATTTCTCTCATAAGGAATATATGAGAAAAGTTGGACGTCCTTTAGGGCAGTTGAAGCAAACATTTCTGCTTGAATTTTCACACATAGTTAGAGGTGGTGATTTGCTGTTGTACTGCATTGGACGTATCACCAGAAATACCCGGGTTCGATGCCAGACGATTAAATTGCAGCAAATTTTAAGAATATTTTTAATCATTTTTTCTTTTTAGGACCGTCCCAATATGATGCCCATATGAAATAAGTGCTGTCGATCTGCTTGCAGTATGCAAGCTACATTTTACTCGTATAATAGATAGATGCTTCTCCGGATTCATTCATGTATATACCCAGATACCCAGATAGGATACTAATTCACAGGCTAAACTACTGGCGTCATTGACTCGAAATTTTTACGACGTATTGGCCATAACGTACAACCGCCAGAAAAATTGCGATTTTGAACCTCAGTGTCATGGGTTCGATTCTAGAGGGCCCCAAAGTCGCGATTTTCTCTATAAGAATACATGGCGGGGATTTTCAAAATTTTTTTTGGTGCACTTCCTGGAAAACTAGAGCGTTGAAATCATAGGGATAGCTAGAAGCCGTGCTCCTCCAACGTAATTCAGAAAGACATCGCCAAATATGGTCCATGGTTCGATACTAGGTCGGGGCAAAAATCGGCCATTTAAAATGCATTGCGGCGATATTTAAGATTTTTTTTGGATCCTTTCCCGATAATATGGATTCTTGAAACTCGGCACGTCGATAGATATTATAAATATATTTTATAATCAAATTTTACATGTTCGCAGATGGTCCTTGGTTCGATCCCAGAGGACCATTTTCACTTTTCAATGCATTTCTTACGGAGATAACGGAAACAAAATTAAGGTACTTCCCGGCATGCTATCGACTTCAAACTTTGCATGATAGAAGAGCCTGTTCTTACAAATCAAACTTTGCATTCACAGCATACAATATTTCCTGGGTTCTACACCAGGTGTCTCTGCAATCAGAAGTAGATCCGATTTTTAGGAATTATTTTGAAACCTTTGCCAATAAAATAGTAACTTGAAATTCCGCATATAGATGGAAATCAAAGATACACTTCAAGAACATATTTTAGAATTCCTAGATATCCTTGGTTCAAATCCAGAGAGCCATTTACTTTTGTGAAAGGTAGGACGTCGTTTCAGGCAGTTGCAGCCAATATTTCTGCTTGAATTTTCACACATAGTTAGACATGGAGATCTTCTATTGTAGTGCATAGTAAGTTCACCAGGAAGGCCCGGGTTCGATGCCAGACGATGAAATTGCAGCGAATTTGAAGAATATTTTCAATCCTATTCTTTTTCTTTGGAGGGCCGTTTCGATATAATGCCGATTTTAAATTATTTTTTTCGATCTGCTTGCAGTATGCAAGCTACATTTTACTCGTATACATGAATGAATCCGGAGAAGCATCTATATATAATAGATATATATAGGGGATCAAAAGTTTTACCATGTTCCACAAGTGCCACCGACTTGAAATTTTTACGACGTTATGGCCATGACGTGTAACCTCCAGGTAAAAACCAACATTGAACCTCGGTGTCATGGGTTCGATTCCAGAAGGCCCCAAAGTCGCGATTTTCTCCATAAGGATATGTTACGGGGATTTTGGAAAATTTTTTTCGTGCCTTTCCCGGGAAAGTAGAGAGTTGAAATTCGAGGGATCGCTAGATGCCAAAGATATCTAAAGAAAACTATAAAGACATTTGCACTTCTCAATGCATTTCTTACGGAGATAACGGAAACAAAATTTAGGTACTTCCCGGCATGCTATCGACTTCAAACTTTGCATGATAGAAGAGTAAGTCTTTACAAATCAAACTGTGCATACACAGCTTACACTATTTCCTGGGTTCGACACGAGGTGTCTCTGCAATCAGAAGTTGATCCGATTTTTAGGAATTATTTTGAAACCTTTCCCAATAATATAGAAACCTGAAATTTGGGATGTAGATAAAGATCATAAATAATTTTCAAAATCAGGTTTTAGATTTCCAAGATTGTCCTTGGTTCGAATCCAGAGAGCCATTTACATTCGTAAAAATTAGAACGTCTTTTGAGGCAGTTGTAGCCAATACTTCTGCTTGAATTTTCACACATGGTTAGAGATGGTGATCTTCTATTGTGCTGCATAGTAAGATCACCAGTAAGACCCGGGCTCGATGCCAGGTGCTTAAATTACAGCGAATTTTAAGCAAAATTTCAATCCTTTTTGTTTTTCTTTTGAGGACCGTCACGATATGATGCCGATATGAAATTAGTATTGCCGATCTGCTTGCAGTATGCAAGCTACATTTTACTCGTACTTATATATATATATATATATACACTGGGGATCAAAAGTCTAAGCATGTTCCACAAGTGCCACCAACTTGAAATTTTTACGACATATTGGCCATAACGTGTAACCTCCAGGAAAAAGCCGACATTGAACCTCGGTGCCATGGGTTCGATTCCAGAAGGCCCCAAAGTCGCGATTTTCCCCATAAGATTACATGGCGGGGATTTTCGAAAATTTTTTTGAGGCACTTCCCGGAAAAGTAGAGAGTTGAAACTCGAGGGACCGCTAAATGCCGTGCATAGCCAACGAAAATCGGAAAGACATCTTCGAATATTGTCCTTGGTTCGATGCTAGGCCGGGGCAAAAATCGGCCGTTTAAAATGCATTGCGGCGATTTATAAGATATTTTTTGGATCCTTTCCCGATAACATAGATACTTGAAACTCCGCACGTCGATAGATATCATGAATTTATTTCATAATCGAATTTTACATATTAGCTTATGGTCCTTGGTTCGATCCCAGAGGACCATTTGCACTTCCCAATGCTTTTCTTACGGAGATAACGGAAACAAATTTTAGGTACTTCCCGGCACGATATCGACTTCAAACATTGCATGTAGAAAGATCAAGTCCATACAAATCAAACAGTGCATTCACAGCTATCAAAGTGTCCTGGGTTCGACACCAGGTGTCTCTGCAATCAGAAGTTGATCCGATTTTTAGGAATTATTTTAAAACCTTTGCCAATAATATAGAAACTTCAAATTCGGCATATAGATAGAGATCATAAATAATATTCATAAACTTTTTTTAGATTTCCAAGATCGTCCTTGGTTCGAATCCAGAGAGCCATTTAAATTCGTGAAAATTAGAACGTCTTTTGAGGCAGTTGTAGCCCATATTTCTGCTTGAATTTTCACACATCGTTAGAGATGGTGATGTTCTATTGTGCTGCATAGTAAGTTCACAGTAAAGACCCGGGTTCGATGCCAGACGATGGAATTTAGGCAAATTTAAGAAAAATTTCAACCTTTTTTTTTTTTCTTTTGATGGCCGTCCGGATATGATGCCGACATGAAAATAGTGTTGTCGATCTGCTTGCAGTATGCAAGCAACATTTTACTCGTATATATATATCTATTATATATAGATGCTTCTCCGGATTCATTCATATATCATATATTCATATATATATATATATATAGAGGATACAAAGTCACAGGCTAAACCACTAGCGTCAATGGCTTGAAATGTTTACGACATATTGGCCATAACGTATAACCTCCAGAAAAATTGCGATTTTGAACCTCAGTGTAATGGGTTCGATTCCAGAGGGCCCCGAAGTCGCGATTTTCCCCATAAGATTACATGGCGGGGATTTTCGAAAATTTTTTTGAGGCACTTCCCGGAAAAGCAGAGAGTTGAAACTCGAGGGACCGCTAAATGCCGTGCATAGCCAACGAAAATCAGAAAGACATCTTCGAATATTGTCCTTGGTTCGATGCTAGGCCGGGGCAAAAATCAGCCGTTTAAAATGCATTGCGGCGATTTTTAAGATTTTTTTTGGATCCTTTCCCGATAACATGGATTATTGAAACTCAGCACGTCGATAGATATCATGAATTTATTTCATAATCGAATTTTACATATTAGCTTATGGTCCTTGGTTCGATCCCAGAGGACCATTTGCACTTCCCAATGCTTTTCTTACGGAGATAACGGAAACAAATTTTAGGTACTTCCCGGCACGATATCAACTTCAAACTTTGCATGTACAAAGATCAAGTCCATACAAATCAAACAGTGCGTTCACAGCTATCAAAGAGTCCTGGGTTCGACACCAGGTGTCTCTGCAATCAGAAGTTAATCCGATTTTTAGGAATTATTTTGAAACCTTTGCCAATAATATAGAAACTTCAAATTCGGCATATAGATAGAGATCATAAATAACTTTCAGAAAAATATTTTAGATTTCCAAGATCGTCCTTGGTTCGAATCCAGAGAGCCATTTAAATTCGTAAAAATTAGAACGTCTTTTGAGGCAGTTGTAGCCCATATTTCTGCTTGAATTTTCACACATCGTTAGAGATGGTGATGTTCTATTGTGCTGCATAGTAAGTTCACAGTAAAGACCCGGGTTCGATGCCGGACGATGGAATTTAGGTAAATTTTAAGAAAAATTTCAATCTTTTTTTTTCTTTTGATGGCCGTCCGGATATGATGCCGACATGAAAATAGTGTTGTCGATCTGCTTGCAGTATGCAAGCAACATTTTACTCGTATATATATATATATAAGTTATATATAGGGGATCAAAATTCTAACCATGTTCCACAAGTGCCACCGACTTGAAATTTTTACGACGTTATGGCCATGACGTGTAACCTCCAGGAAAAAGCCGACTTTGAACCTCGGTGTCATGGGTTCGATTCCAGAAGCCCCCAAAGTTGCGATTTTGTCCATTAGAATACATGGCGGGGATTTTCGAAAATTTTTTTGAGGCTCTTGCCGGAAAAGGTGAGAGTTGAAATTCAAGTTACCGCTAGATGCCGTGCATATCTAAAGGAATCCATAAAGACATCTACGAATATTATCCTTGGTTCGATGCTAGGTCGGGGAAAAAATTGGCCGTTTAAAATGCATTGCGGCGATTTTTAAGATTTTTTTTGAATCCTTTCCCGATAACATGGATACTTGAAACTCAGCACGTGGATAGATATCACGAATTTATTTCATAATAAAATTTTCTATGTTCGCTGATGGTCCTTGGTTCGATCCCAGAGGGATAATTTCACTTCTCAATGCATTTCTTACGGAGATAACGGAAACAAAATTAAGGTACTTCCCGGCATGCTATCGACTTCAAACTTTGCATGATAGAAGAGCCTGTCCTTACAAATAACCTTTGCATTTACAGCATACAATACTTCCTGGGTTCGACACCAGGTGTCTCTGCAATCAGAAGTTGACCCGATTTTAAGAAATTATTATGAAACCTTTCCCAATAATATAGAAACTTGAAATTCGGCATATAAAAAGAGATCATAAATAACTTTCAGAAACATGTTTTAGATTTCAAAGATTGTCCTTGGTTCGAATCCAGAGAGCCATTTACATTCGTGAAAATCAGAACGTCTTTTGAGGCTGTTGCAGCCAATATTTCTGCTTGAATTTCACACATAGTTAGAGATGGGGATCTACTATTGTGCTGCATAGTAAGATCACAGTAAAGACCCAGGTTCGATGCCAGACGATGAAATGTCAGCGAATTTTAAGATAAACTTCAATCCTTTTTTTTTCTTTTGAGGATCGTCCCGATATAATGCCGATATAAAATTAGTGTTGTCGATCTGCTTGCAGTATTCAAGCTACATTTTACTCGTCTATATATATATGAATATATATATATATATATATATATGATATATGAATGAATCCGGAGAAGGATCTATATATAATAGATATCCGGAGAAGCGTCTATATATCTATTATATATAGATGCTTCTCCGGATTCATTCATGTATCCATATATATATATAGCGAGGATACAAATTCACAGGCTAAACCACAATCGTCATTGACCTGAAATTTTTACGACATATTGGCCATAACGTGCAACCTCCAGAAAAATTGCGATTTTGAACCTCAGTGTTATTGGTTCGATTCCAGAGGGCCCCAAAGTCCCGATTTTTCCCGTTTAAATGCATTGCTTTGATTTTCGGGAATTAAAAAAAAATACTTTCCGGGTAGGTAGAGAATCAAAACTCATGGAGCCTATATATATGGTCATGATCTATCGAAAACATAAATGAGTTTCACGGAAAATATCCTGGGTTCGATGCTAGGTCGAGGCAAAAATCGGCCGTTTAAAATGCATTGTGGCGATTTTTAAGATTTTTTTTGGACCCTTTTCCGATGGCAAGGAAACTTGAAATTCGGCATGAGGTTGGAGATCATACATATATTTCATAATCAAATTTTACATATTCGCTGATGGTCCTTGGTTCGATCCCAGAGGGCCATTTACATTCCTCCATGCATTTCTTATGGAGATAACAGTAAAATGTTTTAGGTACTTCCCGGCATGATATCGCCTTAACAATTTGTATGAAATAAGATGATGTCCTAATAAGTCATACTGTGCATTCACAGCTACCAATATTTCCTGGGTTCGACACCAGGCGTCTCTACAATCAGTAAATTATCCGATTTTTAAGAATTAATATAAACCCGTTCACAATAATATTAAAACATAAAATTAGGCATATAGATAGAGAACATAGATACATTTCAAAAACGTGTTTTAAATTTCCTAGATCGTCCTTGGTTCGAATACAGAGAGCCATTTACATTATAAGAAAGTAGGACGTCGTTTGAGGCAGTTGGAGCCAATATATCAGCTTGAATTTTCACACATAGTAAGAGATGGTGATTTTCTGTTGTGCTGCTTAGTAAGTTCACCATTAAGACCCAGGTTCGATGCCAGACGATTAAATTGCAGTGAATTTTAAGAATATTTTCAATCCTCTTTTTTCTCTTTTGACGGCCTTCCGGATATGATGCCGTCATGAAATTAGTGTCTCGATCTGCTTGCAGTATGCAAGCTACATTTTACTCGTAATAGATATATATATATATAGAGAGGATACAAAGTCACAGGCTAAACCACTAGCGTCAATGGCTTGAAATTTTTACGACATATTGGCCATAACGTATAACCTCCAGAAAAATTGCGATTTTGAACCTCAGTGTCATGGGTTCGATCCTAGAGGGCCCCAAATTCCCGATTTTTCCCGTTTAAATGCATTGCTTTGATTTTCGGGAATTAAAAAAAAATACTTCCCGTATAGGTAGAGAATTGAAACTCAAGGAGCCTATATATATGAACATGATCTATCGAAAACATAAATGAGGTTTACGGAAAATATCCTGGGTTCGATGCTAGGTCGGGGCAAAAATCGGCCGTTTAAAATGCGTTGTGGCGATTTTTAAGATTTTTTTTGGACCCCTTTCCGAATGCATGGAAACTTGAAATTTGGCATGGGGTTAGAAATCATAAATATATTTCATAATCAAATTTTACATATTCGCTGAGGGTCCTTGATTCGATCCCAGAGGGCCATTTGCACTCCACAATGCATTTCTTATGGGGATAACAGAAACACATCTTAGGTACTTCCCGCATGTTATCGACTTCAAACTTTGCATGATACAAGAGCAAGTCTTTACAAATCAAACAGTGCATTCGCAGCTTACAACATGTCCTGGGTTCGACACCAGGTGTCTCTGCAATCAGAAGTTGATCCGATTTTTAGGAATTATTTTGAGACCTTTCCCAATAATATAGAAACTTGATATTCGGCATATAGATAGAGATCATAAATAACTTTCAGAAACATGTTTTAGATTTCCTGGATCGTCCTTGGTTGGAATCCAGAGAGCCATTTACATTCGTGAAAATTAGAACGTCTTTTGAGGCAGTTGCAGCGAATATTTCTGCTTGAATTTTCACACATAGATAGAGATAGTGATCTTCTATTGTGCCGCTTAGTGAGTTCACCAGGAAGACCCGGGTTCGATGCCAGACGCTAAAATTGAAGCCCTTTTTTTCACGTTTTGTTTATTTCGATATAATACATTATGTCATTATCAACGGCTGCGAGAACTCCTGATTGCTCAACGCATAAGAGTATTTTTAAGGAAGCTCTCGTCAGAGCCAGCAGTTTTTGCAGAAAACCTACTTTAAGGAAAGCGATTAGCCTATAGTATCAGTGGAGTCCTTACTCGTTTTACTTTAATATTATTTTTTACAGCGGTACAGCTTTAATTAGTCAATGGTAGAGAATTATGGCACTAACATTATTTACAGTAAAACTCGGTTGGGAGGCTTTTTAGGGGAAGAAATGAAAACCGCGTTATAAGCAGGATAGTCTTATTGTAGGGTAACGATTACTCTATATTTCATTTTCCTTGGAATACGAAAAGGAAGGGTTTTCTGGCTAATTTTTAAATACGCTCTTTACACCTTAAAGGTAAAAGAAATGCTCTTCAGTTTGCTTCATTTTACACGACCGTTGATAGATAACTATAAAATATATATTATGTAAAATAGATGATATTGTCGTGATGCGACTACGGATAAGGGAACAGGTTGGCACAAGAAGTCTCAGTTCTGTTTAAAAGGCGTTTATTCACAACACGGCATTAGTAATACAATCTTTGTCGGTCGCGTCCAGACAAGTTAGCGGGGGTATTACGGAGTGCAAGACGACTGCTCTCGCCCAACACTTACGAGGACGAAGGGAAGAATTAGATAGAATCGGCGGCACAGGAGCAGCGCGCCCACCGAGGATTAGGGATTGGCTGGGGGCACTCGCCTTTCGGCTGCGCTCTTCCGTGGTTAGGTTTGGGTTGAGAACACTCACCTTTCGGTTGCGTCCCCGGGGAAAAGGGTGCTGTGGATTACGGAGGAACTCTTTTTATACAAATCTAGGAAGGCGTGGTCAGCATGAGGATAGAGAGGGGATAGAGGGGGCAGCAGAGATTAGGCAATGAGGATGGCCGAAAAATAGTCGAGTAAGGGAACATCTCCAAGTGCTACGTGATGTTTAGGATCCAAAAGTGAAGCGGCGGAGATGGGAATATCTCCAAGTGCTACGTGATGTTTAGGGTCCAAAAGGGAAGCGGCGGAGATGATGTCAGTCCAGAAGGGAAGCGGTGGAGATGAAGTCACTGGTAAGGATTTGGAGAAGGCCGACGAAAAGAGGATGGGCAATGTTACGGACATCTCGGACCTTCGGATAGATGGGGGATTTCAACAGAGGGGAAATGCTTGGCTGGCAACTGACCGACATTGGTCCCTTCAACAATATAATATTATTATTACTATACTATACATTATATTAATAGATACAATATTATACAGGGTGTCCCAAAAAGTAGTGATAATCGGAAGAACGGGGATAAGAGCCCTTCTTGGGCAACATGAATCACCCCCTTTTGGTGTCCGCTTTTTATTCGTTTGCGACTTACGAATGTTTTTCATATTGGAAAAAAACCGTGATTTTCAAGACAATTTTTCCACTGATAACGTAAAAAATTGAGATACAGAGTTAATTTTTTCTATAGAATAACTGAATAGTTGTTTCAACTGACAAAAAAATATTACTTCTTACAGCTGCTTCTATTCAGTCAGAGTAAACTTCAAATTTCAAAAACTACGACGTAATGAAGTTGATCAAAATATTTAAGACGCATTAAAAAAAAACTTAACAAAACAAATTTTGGTGACTACTCTATAAACTTACACAAGTCATCGACTATTAACCACGAAAATTTCGTTGAGCTATCTTTACGGCAACATACTTAAAATTAGATTTAAAACAAAGTAAGTCGAAGGTTCTTAGTTTTAACGGACGAGTCATCACCTCATTGGAACTCAATTCATGATATTAACGTGTTAAATTATCCAAACTACAAAACGTTTTTCTAATTGCCATCGCTTTGGCACGCTCCGGCGGTAAGAAAAAATACCACTTCGCCCCTCCTTACTAGGCGAAGTCAACAACAATATCCCTCGCGAGTATTACAAAGTATGAGCCATTATTGGGAGCCGCGGCGTAACTAAGCTTTCCCAACAATGCATTCCGCGAAAGTATCAATTAATAAAGTAATTTGCCTAAATTTATTTGTTACTATACATTACGCTCCTAGTTTTTGATTTTCATACGACGAAAGTCATATGAAAATCAAAGTGAAATGGGTGATGGGTCAAATCAAGTGACCGCCAAGGTCCCCCGACTTAAACCACATACACTTCTTCCTGAGAGGTTACTATAAAGAGTTGGTTTACTCCAAATAAATAAAATAACTTAACAGAATTGCTAAGAAAATTGAAGGAAGCAGAAAATACCATTTAAAAAACAAGACAGCGTGCGCTTGACTCGAGAAAAAAGAAAAATGTATTTAAAAGATGAAAAATTTGCATTGTTTGTGAAGGTCGTCATTTCGAAAACCTTCTTTAATTTTGGCAAATAAAAACGTAGTTAACACTATTTATTGCAATATTCAACCTATGACTCATCCTCAATTAAATCAACGTAGTTTTTGATAAAATTCTTAGCAAGGCGCAGTGGAGAAAACTTCATCCTCAATATACTTTACACATCGAGTCAAAAATAGTTTCTTTGAGTACGGGACTTGAAACTTAGCATTGTTATTGCATAAAGACGGAATTTTATGATTCCGTTTGCCTTTTTTAATATTGTGAGGCATCAAAAAGATAGAGAGGGTCAAACTTGAGAAATTTTCACTGAAAATTAGACTTTTGGGTTTGTGGCGATGTGCCCCCTTTGACCGGCGCATCGCCATCGACGCACGCCTTCGAGAGGCTTCGAGAAGGCGTGCGCTAATGACATTCTATATAAAGCGTCCTGCGAGGCGCACAGGAGGTCAGTCAGGAAAGGACATATGAAGAACAATCACCTCTTGTGCCTTCATAGTGGTGACCCCGACGTGATTTTTTTCTTTTTTCCTTCGCGCGTTCGATTCTTCACTGCCTTCGCCAATTTTCCGACGATAAATTTTTTTTTTCCTCTTAACAATGTCCCTCGAGGAGATACAGAAGCAGCTCGATCTCTTAGAGCAGAGGAATCAGGAATTGGCGCAACACCTGGAGCAGCTGCAAGCTGTCAACAAGCATCAGCAAGAGCAGCTCCTACAATTTTACGGCCAAGCACCACCCGAAGATTCTCGGTCCAAGCAGCAAGTGGACCAGCAGCACGATGGGCAACGACAACAGCCACCGCCCGCATTACTCCCACCGCAGCAACCATTTGACGCAGTAAATCGGGTGAGCGTCAAACTCCCCCCTTTCTGGCCAGACGACGTGGACCTGTGGTTTTCTCAAGTCGAAGCCCAGTTCATCGTGACGAACATCACACAGGAGGCCACCAAATTCGCATACGTTGTCGGCCAATTAGAAGGCCGGTACGCTAACGTAGTCCGGGACATCATCCGCGCCCCACCGACCACCAACCAGTACACCCGATTGAAGAAAGAGCTGATCAGAAGACTTTCGCCTTCAGAGAACCAACGATTGCGACAAATATTAATGGAGGAAGAAATGGGATCCCGCAAGCCTTCTCAATTTCTAAGGCACCTGCAGTCACTGGCTGGCACAACTGCCGTACATGACGACTTGCTCCGCGCACTGTGGCTTCAGCGCCTACCCACCCATGTACAAGCGATCCTTCAGGCCCAGTCTTCTGAGCTGCCACTGGACCAACTTGCCATCCTAGCCGACAGAATTTTCGAGGTGACCCCATCTATCGCGCTACCCACCGTCCACCTTGCATCCGTCGCTCCCGTTGCATCCGCCGACCAAACGCTTTCGGTCTGCGCTGCATCAGCCTCGCCAGGGAAAGACCCGCCGTCGCTCGCAAATCGCATTGAAGATTTAACTCATCAGATAGCACAACTGCGGACCGAAGTCGACGACCTTCGCCGACGCTCTCGATCACGCAGCCCCCCAGGCTTCCGACGTCGTGACGCTGCCGTCCCCAGAAGCGACGACACCTGCTGGTACCACCAACGTTTCGGAGATAAAGCCAACAAATGCACCAAGCCTTGCAAGCATCCTCAGCACCCAAACTCCATCGGCAACCGTTATTAGCGACAAACAGTTGCCACCACAGAAGAAGCCACCTCTACGTCACCGACCGCGCAAGCCGTCAACAATTCCTCATCGACACAGGCTCGGACCTTTGCTGCTTTCCGCGACGACTCCTTCCTGGCCGGCGCCGTGCCACGGATTACGTGCTGGTTGCGGCTAACGACTCCTATATCAAGACATACGGATCTGTATCTTTAAACCTCAACTTCGGGTTGCGCCGGGATTTCCAATGGCGATTCGTGATAGCTGACGTCTCACTACCAATCATCGGATCAGATTTTCTGGACCATTTTCAGCTCCTCCCGGATTGTCATCACAAACGCCTCGTCGATGGAAGCACAGGTCTCTCTACTCCCTGCCAGACCGCAAGCGTCGTTCAGCAAAGCATCAAGGCCCTTTCGGACGACTCTCCATACCACGATATTTTCGCCGAATTCCCGGACCTCGCGCGTCCTGCCGGTACGCCGCGAGAGATTCATCACTCAACACTGCACTTCATTCGTACCACCCCAGGGCCACCGGTATCCAGCCGACCTCGCCGCCTAGCCCAGGAACGCCTTCAAATTGCCAAGGCTGAATTTGAGTCGATGCTCCGCGAAGGCACAGCCCGTCGCTCAGACAGCCCGTGGTCATCACCTCTCCATTTGGTACCTAAGAAGACCGACGGATGGCGACCGTGCGGAGATTACCGAGCATTGAATTCTCGAACCATTCCTGATCGGTATCCTATCAAACTCATCCATGACTTCAGCCACCATCTTCGCGGGTGCAACGTGTTCTCCGTCATCGACTTGGTAAAAGCCTACACTCAAATCCCTGTCAACCCAGACGACATTCCGAAAACAGCGATAATCACGCCCTTCGGACTTTTCGAATTCCCATTTATGACGTTCGGGCTCCGCAATGCTGGTCAGACATTTCAGCGATTCATTGACGAAGTCCTTTCTGGCCTCAATTTTTGCTTCGCTTACGTCGATGACATTCTCGTCTCATCACGTGGCCCTGACGAACATCGGGAACATCTCCGAGTCCTCTTCCGACGCCTCAGTGACCACGGTATCCTGGTCAACGTCCAGAAGTGCACAATTGGCGTCCCTTCAGTCACCTTCCTGGGTTATGAGGTTTCTGCCGCGGGCACTCGTCCATTACCGGAACGAATCACCGCCCTTCAGAATTTTAAACGCCCCTCAACAGCTCGCGGTCTACGCCGCTTCCTGGGAATGATTAATTTCTACCGGCGTTTCCTGCCGTCCGCCGCCGAGCACCAGGCCCCGCTGAATGCCGCCGTCGCCAACCTACGTGGCTCTCAACCAGTTCCCTGGACAGAAGAGCTGGACGCGTCTTTCAACAAATGCAAAGAAGACCTAACCAACGTTACCCTCCTTGCTCACCCTGACCCGACTGCTCAACTTGGTCTTTTTACAGATGCGTCATCCTCTTCAGTCGGTGCCTGCCTGCAGCAACTAATCGATGGTGAATGGCAACCCCTAGCTTTCTTCTCTCACAAGCTCACACCGAAGCAGTCTGAATGGCCACCCTATTATCGCGAACTGTACGCGATCTACGCTGCGGTACAGCACTTTCGCCATATTCTGGAAGCGCAACATTGCACAATTTTTGTTGACCACAAACCTCTGATCTACGCCTTCTTACAACGGCGCGAAAAGCTCCCGCCCGTGCAACTCAACCAGTTGTCATTTATCGCTCAGTTCACTACCGACATCCAGTACATAGAGGAACCTTCCAACGTCGTCGCTGACGCCTTTTCTCGAGTTGAAGCCATCACCGGAGCTCCCCCCCTCGATCTGCACTCTCTTGCCTTAGCTCAAGACCAGGACGAGGAGCTTCGTGAGCTCCTCAATAGTGAATCTGCTCTTCGCCTACAGCGCATCACCATCCCCGGGACGGACGTGAGTTTGTACTGTGACAAGTCTACCGCACAGCCTCGCCCCTACGTCCCGGCTTCTCACCGTCGACGCGTTTTCGACGCCCTGCACGGCCTGAGCCACCCCGGCACCAATGGCTCAGCTCGTCTCGTCTCCGCGCGGTTCGTCTGGCCCCACGTCCAGCAGGATTGCCGTGCCTGGACTCGCGCATGCGTCGCCTGCCAGCGTGCTAAAATCACTCGGCACGTCCATGCTCCACTCGGTAATTTCGCTTCTCCGACAGCAAGATTCCAACACGTACACATCGACCTAATCGGTCCGCTACCGGCTGTTGGATCTTTTAAATATTGTCTGACTGCCATTGATAGATACACCCGTTGGCCTGAAGCTTTTCCCCTAGAGCACATCACAGCCGATGCCGTTGCGGCTGCCTTTATGTCCTGTTGGGTATCCCGATTCGGCTGCCCAGCCCGAATCACCACGGACCAAGGCAGACAATTTGAATCAGAACTTTTCTGCGCACTGGGAAAAACTATCGGCGCTGAGCGCCATCGGACAACAAGCTATCACCCCTGCGCAAACGGGCTGGTTGAGCGTTTCCATCGCCATCTCAAGGCTGCACTCATGTGCCACCCTGGCATCACCTGGCTGGAAGCCCTGCCTCTCGTCCTCCTCGGGATCCGCGCCTCCGTCAAGGACGACATCAAGGCCTCTCCAGCCGAACTGGTCTACGGCGAGCCCCTACGCTTACCCGCTGACCTGCTCGTCCCCACGACGACTGACCGAATTGAAGACGCCACAGACTTCGTCGCCCGACTTCGCCAGCAGATGTCCCGGCTTCGACCTCAACCAACATCGAGGCATGCCAGACCTGGAGTATTCATATTTAAGGACTTGGCCACCTGCAGCCACGTCTTTCTACGAGACGACACGGTGCGTGGTGCCCTTCAGCCACCATACTCCGGCCCTCACCCTGTGGTCCACCGGGAGGACAAGACCATATCGCTGCTCCTCCGCGGCCGAGTGGTGCGCGTAAGCGTCGACAGAGTCAAGCCAGCGATCCCAACAGAAGCGCCGACCTTCACCGATCAGGCGGCTCAGCCACCATCAGAGCCCACATTCCTGCCACATACGGAACCGCAGCCACGGTCAGCGCCATCCACTATTAACGCACCACCGGCCGAGTATACTACCCGCTCGGGGCGGCGTGTACGATTTCGTTTCCCTTAGAAGCCCTAGCTTCCCTTTCTCAGCGGGGGGCTGGTGTGGCGATGTGCCCCCTTTGACCGGCGCATCGCCATCGACGCACGCCTTCGAGAGGCTTCGAGAAGGCGTGCGCTAATGACATTCTATATAAAGCGTCCTGCGAGGCGCACAGGAGGTCAGTCAGGAAAGGACATATGAAGAACAATCACCTCTTGTGCCTCCAGGTTTTTTGGAGGAACATTCAGGTTCGTTGATTTATAGAGACTTGCGAGAGAAACTGTTGGAAATAATCGACGTTGCAGTATAGCTCTATATCCCTTAATTCATTGAAATTTTTTCGCTCAAAGATGGGTATTTGCTTATTAAAAGAAACACAATGGCGACCCCTGTTTAAACCAAATGTCGAAATAAACTGAGGAAACAACTAGGTAAACGGCAATCGACTATCGTGTGTCTTATATCACGTCAATTTACTAGGCTTCTAGATATGGAATCTGAAGAAACTGTTTCTATTCACTAGCTCCCTTTGGATTGGATATTCATGCTGCCTGCCGTAATGAACCTTCGTTGGACTCACGCGGAACTACGAGGATCCTCACTTCGCCATGAAAAG
Source organism: Sympetrum striolatum (assembly GCA_947579665.1). Taxonomy (NCBI): domain Eukaryota; kingdom Metazoa; phylum Arthropoda; class Insecta; order Odonata; family Libellulidae; genus Sympetrum; species Sympetrum striolatum. The sequence goes on along the minus strand of OX388345.1, from coordinate 1,715,389 downwards.
TATTTTCTTCCGGCTAGAATATCCATCGGCAATTTTCTGCGCTTATCTCATGGCTCGGTTCTTAACGAGATTCTTATCGCACAGAAACATCCTCTTCTCTGACCACCGTTGCCATTTTAAGTCTGTTCTGACAGTTCTTCCCGTGGCCGGTAGGGATCGTTGGGTAGGTGCTGCGTTAATTTTGGCCAGGAGTGTACATATGTAGGTATATCTGGAGTAACTTCTATGTATAATAGATAAGCGAACCTTCACTGCTCTTCACCTAAAATGCATCATCAAATGCTCCCAACAACACTTTTTTTCCCAACACTTCAGGAAAAACTTCCCGAAGTGAACCCTCACGCATAGTCAAGCAAGTTGGAACCAATATTGGCAGGAATCATGACTCAATGAAGGAAAAGTTATCCATCAAATATTAGAGGAATTAACATGAAAACCTATAAATAGGCTGCTATGGGAATTGACATAATGTTGAATGCATAAAATTCTTGTATTAATAGATTTATCTGAAAATATTAATGAAGAGTAGGAGATGGATACTAACCTAGCCATGTTCACATGGTTAGTTTCATTGGTTGGAATTACAACAAGAAAATTCTTTTAACTAAGACAAATTACAATGGATGGACAATGATGCGTTTTTGGTCATATCATCACCATAAATGGTCGTACCAGTCAGAGTTGAAGTCACACAAATGGCAATTTTCATCACCATGCCTTGTGTAATGAGAAATTGATGCTTATGTGGAAAGACACTGCTGTGAAAACTGCCAAAAACGGAACCGGCATTCTAGTTCTTCGACAAGTAATGGATCATAAATATGACTGAGGATTATTTTGGAGATAAAAAAGGGAATCAGTTAATGGCTTACATTCTATGAAATTATTGTGATAATTTACTATGCAATCTTTACAAAACAAAACCTGAGTTAAAAAATCTGATGGGGCCAGCACATGACTTTCTCCATATATAAGATGTAAATATTTATCTACAACAGTATTTTTGAACTCTATATTCAATCTAAACTTGGAAGATAAGTGATTAATTTATATCATATTATCTTTTACATCACAAACATTATAAATAATATTTTTTCGGGACATATACGATGAAAAACGATGAAATTGGCCTTTCGCCCAGAGCGCCCACAAAGTATGTACATAATCAGCAACTTCCAGTTTATCAGTATTTCATGAATAACTCCCAATCATCAGTTATACAAAAATATTTTTATATTATAGTAAATTACATTTTCTAAAACTTTTATAAATAATAGTATATACCTAAATATCATATTTATGGAGATATTTTGCAAAAGCGGAAACGAGCTTCGAAAAGTAAAGCTCAGCTTCCGGTTTACCGATTTACTCCAAAAACTAATCAACTCTAACGACACCAACCAAAGTACTATATATGAAGTCTGGTGTTGATACGGCTAATAGTTTTCACGTTAGAGCGCCCACAAGCACACACACACACACATACAGACACACATACACACATACAGACACACACACATAGATACACACACACAGACATCATTCCGAAAATGGTCAGAATATGTTCTAAGGACCCCAAAAACATGTAATTCCATCGAAATCTCGAATTCGATTTTTTTCATGAAAACAATACTTTCTCTATACTACATATATAGAGAAAGTAAAAATTATGTACACTCATATTGAGTTATCATGAGGTAGCAATTTGAGATTTCCATAAAAATTTCCAAATTGGAATTTTCCTAGGAAGTTGAGATTAGATGCACAAAATTAGTTGCCCAAAAGAAATTCTTTCACTTAATTGTTATGTTTAAAAAATAAATCACTATATTGAGGTTATTTGATAGCAAGGTCAGGGTGAATGTGTTCATTTGTTGTTTAGGCTGCACAATGTTTGTTAACCTTACCACAAAACAGAGTGGCCATCAAGTTAGGTATGACACACAGCTTCTCTCAAATCAAACTAAGAGAGGATTGTACTAATAATTTTGGTATTTATTTTAGAGGAAAGAAATATGTTTTGACTCAGTTACCAATGGGGTACAAACATATGGGGCAAGCTTTAGCCCCATATGGGATATACTGCATGGAAACGATCCAGGCAGGTCACACACTGGACTCAAATGTGAATTCTTTCGAAAGGAATATAGGGCCAACCACTCCACCACCTTCCAGAACTCTATCCCTGAAAAGAAACATTTTATCCAAACTCTAACGTTTAGCGCTTCCTGATTTGAGTTTAAAACGCGTAGAACTTGAGTTTTTTCCTTCTCTTGCCAGCACCAAAAACTGTCACTGGGGGACAATATCTTGGCCCAAGGCAGCATTGTGTCGCCTACTTTGTATGTTATTTTATGCACTGGTGTGCTACATGGGCCTTTGAAACTACTAAGTCATAACAAAGGAATGGTGATCTTCTAGAAGATCTGAGCTCAGACATATTTAGGTAATAAAATATTTGCCCTTTTCTCATTTTGCAAAGCTATATATTTGTCACAGTCTTTTCACTTTGACTAATTCCATGCAAAAAATATTAATTTACTTCCTGGTAAAAATAGCTAATGACAAAGGCTAGCTATTTTTTCCTAATTAACAATCAAAGGAATTTTCATAAAAATAGTACTATTAATTGATTGATTGATGACATTAAGTTACTTCTAGTTCCTTTACTATACACTTACCCACCACTTTTTCAAACTTGTTTTCTTTTAGGTTCAGGGAAAGCCTTTTAGGAGTTATATATTAAAATAAAAATAACTGCAAATAGATAGCAAAAATATTTTTAAATAATGCGCATCTAAAAATCTAAAACTTCAGCTCCTCTTTATGTTGATGTTAGCCAAAAATTACTTATTTTTGAATTCTATCACAAAATATATATATAATCAATTTCATAACATTTAATTTATAAATAGAAAGTACATTTGATATCCCTTTAGGAATAAAATGCAGCATGTTTAAATTATATTACAAAAGAAATATGTTAATAAAAAATAAATATCCAATTCTCTAAGTCTCTTTTGAAAGATTGGTAAGCCATGTCTTCATTAACAAGTCAATTAAATGCCATGGATAAGCTGGGAACAAAAGAATGAAAATAAAAGGGAAATAATTAGATTGAGGCATTTTACAAGATAGATTAGATATGCCACAAGCACGTCTGCATGGGCCGGGCTCTGGCTGGGTAATCTAGCATTCTACTGGGCTTGGGCCCATGAAAAACTTGGGAAGGAAGAATTATTTGTCCTTAAAGAGCGCTAGTTTCTTGCAAAGGGGCAAGAGCCTCTTCAAATTTTAACGCAATGCTTAAACAAAATCCTTAGTCTTGCTGAAGCGCTAAAAAAAATTGCATTTGTTTGCAAATCACAGCTTTTATTACAAGACCATTAACCCGCCGTTACTCGCGTGGGGTGTTTCTACACCCCAGCCGTTTTCAATCAGCCTCTATTTTTAAACGCTTAGGTTTATTGTCCCCATCTTCTCAGTAGCTTCATTTTTTTATGTTCCCGACATTTTCTGCAAAAATCGTGATTTTCTTGCCATTTCTTGCAGAGATATGACGCTTTTCATTTGATAATACTCCTATTTTTGGTTAATTTTCCGAAGTTCATGTTTTATTAATTCTTTTACGGGTTATTATTTGAAGTTTTGTGTTTTTATTCGTTTGTTCCATGATCAATGATCACTAAGTAAATGTTATAACTCATGAATGTTATTGGTAAGTACGTTGATGTAATTTTATCTCACTTGTAATCTCTAATAATCCCTCTCACTATTTAGCTCCGCGAAGCTTTCCAAGGCGAGGTTTCAGTTCTCAGGCCAGTTACAGAATTTGAGATAATATTAATTAGAAATTAAAAGATAAGTAATTCATTTATTGTATTTGTTATTATGAATATGTAAATGAAATATTACGGAGCGGACACCGTTGTCCCCTGTGGCAATGGAGCGTCGCCCTGAGCGCAAAGGAAGACCAAGCCCCTTTTTTCTCTGAGGGAGCGCGGCCTTGTTTATTCCCCCCTACTGTTTGTTCTGAGAGCACGTAGGTCTTACTTTCATGAGACATGACAATAAGGATTTGCTTCTTCGGTCGCATGGCTAAAATAATTGTCGATTGACCTCGTCGAAGAAGAACCAGGGACAGTCCTTCTTGGGGTGCCGAAACTCGGTTCCCGAAGACCGGGGTGGAAATATTTCGTCTCTCATTCTATTTTGTGGTGCCTCATAGATTCGACATTAGCAAGTTAGTGTTCGAGTTTGTGCGATAAGTTTACTCAGTGAAGAAATGCAACGCAAAGGATGGAATGACTTTACTATTCTCCTGTGCTCTTCTATACCGTTGGGAAAGTGTTTCTTCGTAAGTTTATCCATCTCCTCCTCCAAGCTCCTGGTAACTAATTAGTAAGTGAGAATTTTTTATATCTCAATTATAACATTCTTTCGTCACTGTAGATGAACAATTGATTCCTTTTCGAGGCAGATGTTCTTTCCGTCAATATCTACCCAACAAACCGGCCAAGTATGGGACAAAGATTTTCGCTCTAGTGGATGCTGGAGTGTATTATACCAAAAACTTAGAAGTTTATGTTGGGGTTCAACCAGATGGTCCTTTTAAACACAGCAATAGTCCCAAGGACGTCGTAAAACGGATTGTCGGTCCGATTGTGGGGACAGGGAGGAATGCAACTGCCGACAATTGGTTTCTAAGCAAGCCAGTTTTAGAGGATTTACTCCAGGAAAAGTTGACGCTAGTCGGGACCATCCGTAAGAATAAAAAGGAACTCCCTCCACAAATTGTAGAAGTAAAAAAGCAGCTTGTTTCTCTTCAGGAAAAACATGACCCTGGTATCATATGTCCCAAAAAAGAAAAGGTATGTGTTGATCATTTCAAGTAAGCACAAAGAAAACAGCATTGATGCGTCCACGGGCAAGAAACACAAGCCTGAGGTAATATTTCGACTAAATAATTCGACTTCGAATAAAATTCGCTAAAAGGCGGCGTCGATAGTGTAGATGAAATGTATGGGACTTACAGCGTGGCAAGAAATACTTGAAGATGGCCATTTGCAATATTTTACCATTTGCTAAACACTTTGGGTATAAATGTTTTTATTGTACATAGAAGCGTATATCCAGACATCAGGATAAATAGGAGGATGTTCCTCAGAGAAATCCCTAAGTGGTTGGTAAAACTCTTTATAATAAAGAGGGCCTGGCAAAAAAACTTGCTAAAAGAACTAACAAGAAAAGCAGAAAAATTTGAAGAGCCATCGACATCAGAGCCTCAAGAGAAGATTATAAAAGGAGGTCGTGGGTGATGTGTTATATGCCCCAGGAATAAGGAAATAAAAACTAAACTGCATTGCGAATACTGCGATAAACGCATGCGTGCTTCGTTAAAATTTGAGAAGAATTTTAAAAAATAATAACAAATACGTCAAAGGATTTTCCATTGTTTACTCTTTCAAGCCCGCTCGAAATATTTTCTTTTACTTTTCAGCTTCATGAACACGCTTCCCAAAACATGCAGTAAATTAGCTTCTAGGTAGCATTAAATGGTGTTAGATAGAAAAAACACCTTTTTTAGTATCTTTAAGTATTTTCATAACTACAGACACATTTATTCGTGCGAAGATATCGTTTCTAAAACTTTTCCATGTCGGAGATTACAATTACTTATAACATTTTTCAGGCGTAATATTTTCAGTTACTTGTAAAATTAAAATTTTAAATATCGTTATTCAACTTGTATAATATACCTAGAAGGCTTTTCAAGCTATTCAGAGTACAATTAGTAGTAAAAAAAGGATATCAAAGAAAGACCGGTGGGGTGCAAAAACACTCCGCGCGAGCATTCACGTCACAAAATTGAGCGCGAGTAATCGCGAGTTAAATTGCATTAATCTGGATTAATTTTTCACTTTAATTGTTTTAAAATGTCTGCTTACGTCGAATACGTTGATTACTACAAAGATATTTCATCTATAAGGTATACGAGTCAAATTTTCGTTTTATTGTACAATTTTTTGAGTATTATTATTGAATAGCTCATTAAAATTTTAAAAGTCGTAATATCAACGTAAAATTTAGGTATCATATCCAAAAAGATTTATAAATGATAACAGATAAAAATAATCAGGAATGTTTTTGAAGATAACCGTGATAAATAAAAAAGTCGGGTGGGGTGTAGAAACACCCCGCGCGAGTAACCACGTAACAAAATAGGGCGCAAATAACGGCGGGTTAATGGAAATTTTGTGCTCAGGTCAGGCTTGATAACGAAAAATTTGCATCTATGTTTGGGCCAGGTTGAGTTAAGGCTGAACAACAAACGGGTCTGGGTTGGAATTTTCAGCCCATGTCTACAAGCATGACAGTTGAACTAATAAAATAGAACCTTTAGTTTATAATCAGAAGGTGAGGCATAAATACTTTCTTTTAGAAACTTCTTATATGCAAGTAGATCTGGGTACAGAATTGACAGAATCTGAAAATTCACTGTTTTATAAGCAAATTAGTTTACCAATTTAATTGAAAACTCACATATAGTCATTTTATCATTTTTAAACAAAGAATCAAGCCTCATTATGTTTGATTTTATCCAAGCATGGCATATCATCCATTTGCTTCCTCTCTACAAATGCAACTGACAGTAAGAAAATGATCTCCAGCAGCTCACTAACAATATATGAAGAGTGACCACGAATAAAATACCATTGGTACAATGATTGTCAAGTGATTGTGAGTACCTCAAGTAAGCAGAGAAAGCAAGGAAACGTTAAATCAATCAAACTAATCTTTTAAAAGAGCAATTGAGAAAACAGCAATGTAGCTTGATAAGTGTATTTGAAAAGCCCATTGCAACTGTCAAATTTACAGCAGGTCTAGTTCCAAGGTAAAGCTTTTCATAAAATAAATATTGCAAACTCAGAAAGTGGTTAAGCTCTTGTTAATGGCTAGCTCATGATTTTAATGCAACCTAGAAGGCTTTCAGCTTTTTTAAGAATCTTGGCTATAGAACAATAAATGGCAGAAACCAACTATATCTTGTCACAGATTAGAGATTCCATGGTCTAGTCAAAAATATCATGGCCACTTGAAAGATTCATCAAAATCAATAATTACAGCCTTTGAATTTAGATTCAGAAGAGCAACATATTCAAAGAAAATTATATGGTCTATTCTGATTGATAAAAATATTCCTTAAGCTGCACCAAAACCCATGAGTTGGCATGCAAAAGAACCGGGATTGAAAAAAGAGAACATTTCTCGTATATTTAAAAAGCCATTGCAGATGGCCACACTTTTATCACACCTTACCTATGTCGAATATTATTTATAATGTATCAATGGCAAAATGGTCCTGGAAGAGAATCATATCTGTCTGTCTTTTTACAACAATAGCTATGCATGACAGCCCCATTCATCAGCTTAAGGAATTTATATTAGTTCACAGCTTGCATTCTTGTATCTTAAAATATATTATCACTTTAAATGTCCAAAAAATACAACACAATCATACGATGCAATGGTCTTCATACAAAAGTAATTGAAGGACGTTTCATAAATTAAGATTCATGGTTCCCAAATCCACTAACTTAATTTCAAGCTCAATTTGGCTTAATGTGAAATGATGAGATTGTTATTACTGTTTTCCTGAAGAAGGGTGATGATGGGGTGATGTACGGAAGTAGCGAGCCTGATCAGTTCTCCTTCCATATGTCCTGTTGCCTTTCCTTCCATCAGATCTCTTAGTCTCAAAAGCATTTACTTCACCTTTAACACTTCCATTCACCATTCCTGACTTCAAGACATCTCACACTTTTTGTATTACACTGTCTTCCACTGAGGGTTTGGTGGAAGAAGTTTCCATTGGATCATGAGATGCACTGTGGAGAAATGCATATGAATTAGCTGTTCCATGATCTCCTTTGGTAGCATTGCCTTGGGGCTGACTGAATGGCCTCCACTGATCCCTATCTGCACTACCAACGTAGCACCTAAAACAACATTTTTTATTGAAAGAGTGAAATTTTCCAACCTTATCTGAAACTACTTAATCTTGCGATTACTTTTTCTTATTAAGTATTTTATCAAACATTGAGCTGATAGTGGGTAATATCTGATATCCTTTTGGCTTCACTCTCATTGAGGCATGAAATTATTTTATAGTTATGGTGGAAACTTTAAATTGAAGAATAAATATTTTTGAAATAAAATTGAAGATAAAAATTTCTTAATGCATACTTTTGTGCACAACATCCATATCATTTGAATGTCATTAGAATATTCATAAAAATTATATACCTAATATAATCAGAATAATGAAAATTATATTATTTTTATCATTGTGATATTGCTAATGATAATCGCACTAATTCTTCATAATTTAAATTTGGAAAGTTTGAATTAAAATTTTATTAAAACAATAATTAAGGAGATATCAGTTTTTATAACTACAAAAAACTCATTTGGATGATAAATAACGATATTGTAAGAGATTGAAGATTCTTCCATATGGCTGTTTCCACTCAAGATAAATTATTCGAAGTGAAATATCAATAAATAAAAATTTAAGAAAGTGTATTACATTAAAAGTAAAGTTAAATTAGAATTTTTCATTCTTAGTATATTAATTTGTTTAACCAGTCAATTCTACTTATATTTTTGATGCAATATATAACAAATTTCCAGTAATAATTGGTTTAAATACATGTTATGTGCATCACTCAACTCAATAAACCACTCAAATATGAATGATTTGAGAATGAGGTGCACCTGGTACATATTTGTTTGAATAAGAAGTCTAACGAAACCTAAGTAATGTTAAAGTAATGAAATTTTATTGATGGCCTTCCATTCTAACAGCATAATTTAAGTAAAGGACATTGAACAATTGGAATTCCTCACATTATAGATAATTATAGTTTTAAATATTTCCTATTTGTTTAATTTCCCTGCAAAAAATATGGGAATGGAATCCATGAATACAGTTTTAAGGAGTACTATTCAAGTGGTAAAAGGAGTCTTAAAACAACAGTAACTAGCAAAATAAAATTAAATATGAGCATATATTTATTATTAAGAAGGTTAGACTTCATTAAGGCCCAATTTAATTACCCTGTATCCCCATCATGGGTCCAAGATTTTCAGGATTCTCGTTGACTGTAATCCTATGAAATTATTTTGTAGATCAAATAGCAATGAAGAAGACTCTTCAGTGGAGTAACTAAAGAAGTTGTTTTTGTGTCTTCAAATAATATGTTATCTGGGACAATAGAGAATGGGTGGTTTGGCCCAAGGTGAACACTTGAATCAGGATGGTTTTACAAAATGTTTGATGGTTCAACCTAGAAAGAATTCATTCCCAAGGAAAAATGGCTTGAGAAAAGTCAGACCGGGCTGGGAAGTTTCCTGGACCCTAACACTTTCCTTAAGAATTAATTGTATTAGCTGAGCCCGCACAAATATTTGTGCATATGGAATGTTTAATATATGACAAAACTTGATCATTTTATACTTTGAGAAACGTATCCTATTACATGTCTCAATTATCTTAATTTTCATGGTATAGTTATCTCAGATTATGTTTTACCTTAACATGTACAATATATCTTATATTATTTAATTAAATTCATGGAATACATTATTAGTTGCCGTATTGCTAAGAAATGTGTGATCTAATGTAGTAAATGAGTAAGCAGAGCTAATTGGAAAGTTAATATTCTTTTGACATTCATCCCAGACAACACAGGATATGTAATACATATGTATTACATGAAGAATACGCAGGAAATACGTCACGAGATACTTATGTATAAGTTGGAATACGCGCGTAATTTGTACGTATATTTGACGGAAAAGTGGCTCAAAAGTTCCATCAGATGTATGTATACGCGCGTATTACAAATTGTAAAATTGAGTAGCCTTACGCGATTAATACATATGTATGTATACGTCAAATTTACAAATTGATATTCAGGCCTACATACATGAACTTTAAATGACAATATATTTGTGCAACAATTTCCCAGTTAACTGGGAAATTGTTGCACAATGAAATTATTAAATTAAATTTTCCATTTTCATACACTACTAAAATAGGCATATTAACAATTTTATTATTTTCCCATAGTCAACATACAAAATTAATACATGAAAAATCTGATGTGGCCAGCACATGACTTTCTCCATATATAAGATGTAAATAATTATCTACGACAATACATATTTTTGAACTCTATATTCAATCTAAACTTGGAAGATAAGTAATTAATTTATATCATATTATCTTTTACGTCACAAACATTATAAATAATGTTTATCGTGACATGTTCGATGAAAAACGATGAAATGGCATTTCGCCCCAGCACATAATTAAATTATTAAATTAAATTTTCCATTTTTATACACTACTAAAATAGGCATATTAACAATTTTATTATTTTCCCATAGTCAACATACAAAATTAATACATGAAAAACCAGTCAATATGAAAAAATGAGGGTCATGGGGTATGTAAGAAATTGAAACCAGCACATTTGGATAACATAAAATTTATTCATACCAAGATAATAAAAATTAAATATAAACAAAATACAACTGTACATTGTAGGTAGGCATCCCAGGGCCAGTTACACTCAGGTTAAGCCACAAGATCAAGATTCAAACAAAGATAATAAAAAATATAATACAAACAAACTACAACTGTGCATTGTAGGAAGGCATCCCAGGGCCAGATTACAGGACAAATCTCTCATAGAACAATGGCTGCACTATCCTGACACAGCTGCTGGCTAATATCCAGCATTGGAAATAAGTCACACTTCATCCAGGAAACAGATCAAGAGTCTGCATCGTCCAAAATATCCTTGAAAAGGAGAAGCACAAGTTAAAAAAACTTCTACACAAAAATATTAATCCCTTTTTAAGATTTGAATAGGAATTATTGGTCTTTGAATAAGATCTGGAGTCATAATCATATCTTAATGAGGACTTTATTTATTTATTTACCAACATATATACAGGCAGTCACACCTTTTAAAAGGAGATTTTGTACATTTCTGAGGACTGGATTATGAATTCAAATGAAAGTTGCTCTCTTAATGAGATATAAGTTTGTGATCAATATATCACTAAGTGAATTAAATGCTTATATTGAGTATATGGAAATGTATTCAAAGCAGTAAGGCCATGTGAACTATGATGAAGTCTTCACACAGTCAATATGACAATTTGAATTAATGTAATGCCTCTAATGAACTTAAAGGTATATAACGGAAACTTCTCCAAATGATTCAGGCCTATAATAAGCCTTAAGGTAATAAAATAATTTTTCACTTTTAGGAGCTCATTACTGATCAAAGCTATCCATAAAAATAGAGTGATATTTAGTCGTAAATCTCTATATGCAGAGCATACAGACACACAACTTTAGTTATTAGAAGCAGAGCTGCTGTGCAACCTGGCATTCCACCATGATTATAACTATACAAATGTTTAAAGTAGGTACTTACATTGGGACCAGCTGAAGATTCAAGAAAGCAGGAGCATGAAAAATATAAACATCATTAATGACTTCGATATACACACGTATCGTTCATAAAATGCACTACTTCAATAAGTACATAAAGACTTAATTGAACTAAGGTTTAAGATACTTATAAAAGGTACATTTTTCTGAGAACAGAGGCAATTAGAACAAATACATTGGTCATTTAGCTAGTAGGAAAACAAAAATTTATGTATGATTGTTGTGAATAAAATAATTAAATTTTGAAGGTAACTAGCAAGGCTTGATAATTAAGGTTTTAATAACAAGGCTACTCCGATTTGATTACAGTCAACTCAACAAATGGCGATAGCTAAACTCTGGATGCACGTAAAGTTCATTTTCCTCACAACAGGCTTTATTTCATTTTAAAATTTAAATTAGAAATAATAGTTGCACAAAGTCGAATCAAGCACCAAAAAAAGGGGAATAGATCAAAGATTCTTATTTTGGTCGTGAAACATCGTTTACGAATCGAAATTTCGAGAATTTTGATAAAATGCGTGAATATTTTATCAAAATTTCGAGGTTGTAAACAACCCATATCCCCCTTGACAACGAAGGCGATTGTTTTAATTTAAGGTGGTACGAAGTTCACCGGTTCATCTAGTATAATCAAATATAATAAAATGAACGGAAACATCGTTTGAAGGAAAGCACAAAAGCAATAATAGTAAGGACGTATGAACGCGATGATGCAAAGCGAGCATATACAATGGTCAATAAAGTTCACACTAAAGTGCAAATTGCAAAGAAATTAAAAAAAAACAATATCAATATATATATGATACATCAATGATTGTATATACAGTCTAACTAACTATAGTCACATCTTATTTAAAACATTAAAGGAAACTTATGAAAACGATCAACAGGTGATCGATCATATCTGAGAAAATCATCTCATTTCACATTGAATAAAAGAAATCACACATTACCTTGATAAATCAGGAACAGGAAACCACTGGATCACGATTTCTGAAAACGCCCGAACACAGGAGAAGGGAAGCCAAACACCAGATTGCATGAGGCTGACGACGAAGTAAACGAAATTCGTTGATCTTGATGAATTCAAAATTCATGAGTTCCGAGATTGTGCCGACAGATAGCGTTACCGCGTTACAATATGTGCGCTCCGTACACTCACTTCCACTTAAAATGAAATTTGTGTGCCACTTCCGAGAATATATAATACATGGTGAACAGATCATTTAAATTAGGAAGACTTGCAAATTTGTTCAAGGTAATAATTTCCGGTAAAACTTAAACAAACATTTCTTAATGCAAAAATACAAGAAATATACGTATATGTATTTTTTGTGTATTTCTGCATCATTTTTACATATGTATCCATACATGAAAAATACAGAGAAAATACATAATGTATTTTTCATGTATGGATACATATGTATAAATGTTCCATAAATACATATGTATTACAAATGTAATACAATTCATAAATACATATGTATGCATCCAGTTAAAATACATCACAAATACATATGTATATCCAAATGTGTGTTGTAGGGGATCCATCCAAAAAATGAATAATAACAACATTGCCCGTTAATTCTCAACAGGGATATTAAGATTGATAATTAGTGATGTGACAGCCTTGATCTTAACACATTCATAATTGTATGTAGATAGCAAATACCAGGCTATAATTATTTCTGAACCAACAAATCAAGAAATGAAAGTTATAATTATGTCTACAAAGCCATATTAGCTCAATATATAATCTCATATCTTTTGAATGAACAATTTCTTCAATTGAGACAACAATATAAATTTATCACATTAGGATAAGGAGACAATTCCAGAAAGGCAGAAAGGAAAAACGGTAACAATGATTAAACAGAAATAAATGATGCATCACTCTAAAAACCAACGATGAATATTCTTTAGGGAAAGTCAGTGCATTATGGAGCTGACTTGTATCCCAATAATAAAATGCGTAACATAAATACCTAACACAATCAAATAACACAAACACAATCACAATACCAAAACAAAAACAGAAATTAAACACCAATGACAAGATAGTAAATGTATAAGTAGAGGAAGGACTAAAAAAAACACAAATTACCGTATTTTCTGGTAAAAAACACGCACCTACTAGATAACACGCTTTTTAAAATTCTCTTCACTGTGAGAAATGTAGAGATAACACGCATTTCAAAAATTTCTTCTCTGTGATATAAGTATTTACGCGCATTTCAAATTTGTACTATTTTTCATAAAGCGCTTTAAAGATCGGTATGTTGCTGTTTAAGCCGCAGCGAAATCATTATAACTACCTTTCTATGGACAAATGAACTAGGAAATAAACAATTTTGAAAGTGGTATCGAAGGTATTTCAATAGTACTTAATTATATTTATTATTTTATAGTTATTTAGTTTGCAAAAGTTAATGGAAATAGTGCAGCAGGGAGAAAATTCATTGTAAATGAAGTTAGTTTGAGAGAGTGGCGAAAGAATGAGGAGGATTTTAAGAAACTGCATCGTGGAAAACGAGTCATGCGCTACAGAAAGTTTCTAGCCAACACTCGAAAAAGAACTTTACGACTGAATTATTCGTGAACGGTCAAGAGGAATAAGACTCAACAACTAGAATTTTACTTCAAGCAAAGCAAATTGCACGAGATAAAAACATAATTGACTTCAAAGCATATACCTCTTGGGGATTCCGGTTCATGATGAGAAATAATTTAAGTGTTTGTGCCTAGACAAGCAATGGTCAGAAACACCTGTAGATTGGCAGACCAAGATGATAAAATTTCGACAGTTTGTGAAAGAGTGCATTTTCGAAGTAGAAGAAATGGATGAGGTCCCAGTAAGTTTTGACCTTCCAACTGCAAGGACTGTGAATTTTTTCGCAATAACTGCATCGTGTAAAGCGACCATTCCGGCTTTCACACAAGATTTTTTCTCCCTGGCGGAACAGACAACATGAATGTGTATCTATGCGGTGTTGCCGTTGTGCACGCAGCGGTGGCCCTGGTGTTGCACTATTTTCGCGGTATTTTCGAGAGATGCTCTAGCTCATTTGAATTGTAGTTTAATATCATATCGTTTTAACCTTATTAATTACGAACCTGATTTAGTTTCGACTTGACGAAAATTTGTACTCGTGTTTGATTATTGTGTAACGATTTTTCTTCACAGTAATATTTGGTAACCTGTTATTAGCCTGTTAATTGTAGTTTAATATATCATTTCAACATTATTAATTGTTTTTGATGATTTAAATAACGAATTTTCTTGACATGATAATTTCGTTACCTGTTATTAGCTTGCTGTTGGTGTTGTTCCACTAAATCTGTTTCATCCATAGCTTGGTGTTTTATTCTGGTGAGTTTATTGGTTTAGTTGCCTTGAGAGTATTATTCTGGGTTAACTACTTGAGAGCTCATTGGCTTCTTTTTGAGATGTCTTATATAAAGACCTTGAGATGCGATTTAAACGGAGACATTGTCTGAATAAATGCTGCAATGAATCTACTCTACATATGCACCCAGTAATATGGTTTATTTTTAAAGTTTTGACTGTCCTATGTCTTGCTTTTCCTTGCCTTAATACTGAATTCAAATAAAAGACCATTTTTGTCCTAAATTTTGATACAGGTATGAATCTTGGGCAGCATCCCGATATTACTTTTTCTGAAAGGAAGTATTTCTTGCCAATGTATAAAAGTTTATATTGTATCTAAATGAGTGATCAGAAAGTCATTTTTCATGTTTGCTGGGATCATCTTAAACAGAAGCTCTTCTTCCTAAATTTGATTCTAATGCATCTAATATAGGAATTAATGATTTAATTCTAAATTTATCTCTTGAAGAGTGTTTGTCTAAGGCATCAGGGTCAGATGAATTTTCATAATTCCCTTGCCTTATACTTTTTATTATCCTTCTGGCAGTTCTACATTCAGTATTTCGCAACGTGTTTTTTGCTTGTTGCTCAAGTGCATCAAAATCATCCCTAATTCCTCTGTAAAATACCCAAAAGTGACCTGTACTAATCTGCACAACAACTTAGTAAAATAGTAGGCGAATTTTATTTACTTTTGAAAAATGTCTCAATATTCGATTTTAGAAATGGAGCATAAACACGAATTCAAATTCTTCCATCTTCACTAAAAGATTGTTGGCCCTCAATAGTCTATAGCCTTTCATCTTCTAATTAAAATTATAAAAATTTAATTTATTAAAGGATTCTGAATTATCAGTATATCTTGCATCAATTCGACAAAAGATGAAATAATTGAAGGGGTATTGATTATAAATGTTAATGGACTGATTGATAAGATTGATGAGGTGAGAAGATTGGCTGTGAAAATGAATCCAGTGATTATAGTAGTATCAGAGACTCATATTGTGGAGGAGGAAGAGGAGGGGCAGATTAAAATTGATGGTTATTATGTACCGTATTTGACGGCATATAAGACGCACCCTCATCAAGTTGGACACTCACAAGGAAAAAAAGTTTTAATAGTCCGTGCGAAAGCGCGGTACCACAATAACATATAATGTAGATTATTTTAGTTGTCACGTTTCGTAAAAGCCAAATACAGTAGAACCCCGTTTTTACGAACCTCGATTTTACGAAGTGACACAGTTTTACGAACCATTCCGCCGGTCCCGATCTTTGTACATGTAAAATGACCTCGGTTTTACGTAAAACCTCAATTTCATGTTTTACGAAGTGAGAAGCCGGTCCCTAGGAGTGAATGAACCCCGGTTTTACGAAGTATTTGAAATGATTTTGTCGCACTGAGCTCAATACAATGGGATGACGATCGCCGTAAACTGGAGCAGCTGAATCCAGATCGTCTATGTTGGGAAGATCCTCATCCCATGTATTTTAGATGGGAAAATGGGAAAATTTCGTTGGATACTAACATTTAGATTACAGTTTTCGCGAAAAATGATAGCTTATAAGACGTAGCCGTGCTCTTTCTTTCTTCATCAAGCTTTCTGGTAATATCGCAAATTCGCGACGTAGGATCATATAGATCAGCAGTTTCCAGGAGTATATGGTTTCTATTTGGACGAGAGATTGAGAGAATAGAGCATGGTAAAAATTTGTTTTCGACTTCAGGTCAGGTCTTGGCTGCTAAATTGGAGTGCGACTACTTAAAAATCTCAAGGCTGCTGCAGGGATTTCGGATTTTTAATTGGTTAGTAAAAGATTGAAAAATAATGGTTGGATGGTGGACACCCTGAAAATGTTGGTTTCCAAGCGAGGAAAAGTCGCGCGCGTTCAGTCAGAATCACTCTCTGCGCGAGGTGGCCTGTGTTGCGATATCCCGTGTGCCTATTAGTAAAATAATGGATAAAACAACGCTGACCAAGAAAACGAGGAAGTCCCTGAGTTTGGTCACCAAAATGTCAATTATCAAGGAAGTACGTGATCGCGGGCTGACAAAAACAGAAATTGCTCGGAAGTATGGCATTACTTTAAACTACATTGGCAGCAATCGTCAATTCAAGTGAAAAAATTTTGAGTCACACAGCAACATCATTAAAAACAAAGTACGTCTCATCGCCACAATTTGATCAACTGATAGGCAGCTGCATAATTTTTTTTTTAAGTGTCGTGCGTGCAAATTGCCTATAAGCACAGAATAGAGACCTAAGGATTCCGTAGGTCCCTATTCTGTGCTATAAGTGAAAATCTGTGGAGACGAAGGTAGCGTCAACACAAAAGACGATGAGCAGTGGCATGAAATAAACGATGACATTGTGTCTAAATATTCCCCTCGAGATATATACAACCTGGATGAAACAGGTATGTTTTTCAAGGCATTACCTGACTCCACCCTCGGGTCCCGTGGTGAAAAATGTTGCGGAGGTAAAAAATCTAAGGATAGGGTTACAGTAATGCTGATATGTAACCAAGATGGATCTGAAAAGTTGAAACCAGTTGTGATTGCAAAATCAAGAGCTCCGCGTTGCTTCAAGATATTGAAAAATTTGCCTGTGTTGTATGAAAGTAATAAAAAAGCATGGATGACGACGGACATTTTTCAGAAGCAAATTATCTTCTTGCAGAGGAAGAGCGCATGCGAGAATCGCACTGTACTACTTCTTGTAGATAATGCCCCAGTTCATAAATAATGCTCCCAAACGTACCTTTTCTGAGTCCAAATAGCACCAGTAAGATGCAACCGCTGGACATGGGAATAATTAACAACTATCAAGTCCACTACCGAAGATTTCTCGTCCAGCACTATCTTCGGACGCTTGGTAAGTTCTATTTCTTTTCTATCATTTTGTGTTTAAAAAATACCTACTCGTCGTCGCAAAGGATACATATTTTATATGTATATCCTTTGCGAGCTTCATCTTTTCTCTGGAATTATTTAATTTTAGCAATATGATAGCCGCCGCAACCCCATCGCTGAAATTTGGTAAACCTTTCACTTGAAAGTAGCATTCCTGTGGAAGTTCTTCGTTGCAGCTGTCATGGAAATTAGTTTAATTAAAGAATACTAAATTTGTAGTAATACGTCACTATGTGCAACATGTGCCTTCGTGGACATTGCTCCATGCTGTGCAAGGAATTGCCAGAGCATGGGACAGTGTCACTGCAAACATTATTTCCAACTGTTGGAGATCAGCTGCTTTTGGTGACACATCAATTATAGAGACAGAAGAGTTAGGACCTCCTTAGTAAAGAAATGGCACAACTAAATCAATACATCCCTCATGCTGAGTCATACGTCAAGTGTGACTCTCATGTGGTGACGCATAACTGCAGTGAATTTAGTGAAGACGAAGACAAAGAAGATGAGGATGAAGTGAACTTAGATAGCTCTTCTACAATCTATGAAGATGACCGAGAAGCACCTTCCCCCCCTACAAGGGATAAACTAAGACACTCCATAAAAGTGCTTTACAATTTTCAGATGTTTACTGATGGTGTACCTGATTTATTCAATAATTACCTTTCAGGTATTGAGAAAATCACCTCATATTTCATTGAAACTTCCAAAAAACAAAGAAAATTGATGATTATTTCAAAAAGTAAAAAGTTTAGAATATTTTTTTCTGTTGTATTAAACATTAAACTGGATGTATAATTCATTTTATTGAAATACTACCTCCCTTTCTATCCCATTTAACTTTATGCACTGTGTTACTGAACCTGGATTTGTATTGTAGAGATTTTGATTGCTTGAAAGAAAACCTCAAATTTACAAAGCCCGAATTTCACAAAGCTCAAATTTTTGGGTCCTTTCAACTTCGTAAAATTGAGGTTCTACTGTATTAACGCAATCATTGAATGCAATCATGAAATAGGTAGTATATACCATATGGGCTAAAAATAGCATTCAGTATTGAAAGTTAACCTGTGCAGGTTGAACCTTCACATATAAGACGCAGGGAAATTTTTCGAGACATAATTTAGGTAAAAAGGTGCGTCTTATATGCCGTCAAATACAGTATATAGTTCTGTCTCCTGTTTAAGACACACTGGAGGTATGATGATGTATGTTAATGATAAAATATGTAGTGTGGAGTTTGACAGTGGTGTAGCATAGAAGAAATGGTAGATGCTGGCAGTTAGAGCTAAATGCTTTGGAAGGGAGTGGTGGACTTGTATAGGATGTTATAGGTCACCAAGTTCAATAAAAGGATAGTTTTTGAATATTCTGGAGGAGTGGCTTGAAGGTATTATAGAGAAGACGGAAGGGGTTAAACATTTGATAGCTGGAGATTTTGCTATTCCCTGTAAAAAAGGTAAAGATAAACAAGTGAAACACTTGAGGGGAATTACCGAAGGACTCAAACAATTGGTAAATGAGGTGACAAGAGTAACGGAGAATACTAGTTTGCAAATTGATCTGGTATTTTCTGAGGTAAAAGAGTTGAAATGTACTAAAGACACTAAATATCTCAGACCATGACATTATATGGGTAAAGGGCAGAATGTGCAAAGTGAAGGGAAATGGAAGTTGAAGAGGGGTTAAGTTAATATGGGGAGAATGAGGTTGGAATTAAGCGAAAAAATGGATAGAGAGATGATAATTGAAAAGTTTGATGAAATATATGAAAGATTTATAAAAGATATTTTAGATTGTATGAATGTGTCAAAAGGTCCTGATAGATACGCTAAAAAGAAACCCTGTCTTTGGTTTAATGTTAGGATTCAGGATAAATTGAGAGGAAAACAAAAGGCTTATGATAGATTTAGGATGCTAAAAAATGTATTGTATAGAAATCATAAATTGGTACATGACGCATGGGAAGAATATAAAAGATGTAGAAATGAATGTGTCCAGTCCTGGAGAAGAGAAAAAAAAAGTTTTATGAAGAAAGTTAAAAAATCAAAAAGACCCTCAGGGGATGTGGAGAATGTTAAAATATTCATATAGCAGCAATAAAAAAAAAACAAATAAGATTGTAAAGTTTAATGGTATTGTAGAAGAAGAAAATGATCTTGTTGCAAATAAGTTAAATGAATACTTCATTCATAGTGTAAAGGAAATAGTGGAAGGTATACAAAAAAGAACAGTTAGTGCAGAAGTGAGAGATGTTAACAAAACCCAGGTATATGGGTATATTACTAAGGAAAAAATGAGGAAAATACTCTACAGCATGAGATGTACAATAGGTTCAGATGGAATTAGTATTCAAATGTTGAGAGATTGTTGGGAAGAATTGGGGGAAAGAGTAACTCTGCTGGTAAATGAGTCGTTGACAGAGAGGAAAATGCCATAGATATTGACAGAATCTGTAATAAACCCTAAGTTGAAAGTTAGAAGTAGCTTAAACTGTGAAGACTATAGACCAGTAACTTGCCAATTCTGGACAAATTAATTGAAACAGTGATATATGAGAGACTTATGGAACATGTCAAAAGAAACGACCTTTTATCTATTTGTCCGTCTGGTTTTAGGGAAAGACAAATAGTACTGAGACAGCAGTAGCTTTGGTGATTGAGGAATGGAGGAAAGCATTAGAAGAGGGGGAGATATGTGTAACAGTTTTCCTAAATCTTGAAAGAGCTTTTGAGACAATAGATAGGGGATTATTATTGAAACATATGGAATTGTATGAATGGTTGGATAATGTTTTGACTGATAGAAATGAAAGAGTTAATTTTAATGGTTGTGTTTCAAGAGAGCTGCGGATTGACGACAGTGTACCGCAAGGTAGTAAGTTGGAACCATTATTGTTCTTGTTGTTTATTATTGATTTGCCTGATGTCTTAAACAGATCTTTCATACATTTGTTTGCTGATGATGCACTTATCCATGTAAAAGGAAATTTCTTGAAGGGTAATCTTAAAACGATTACTGAAGAATTGATGAAAGTATGTTAGTGGTTAGAAAAAATAAATTATGTCTAAATGTTGAAAAAACTGAATGTATGGTAATAGGAAAGAAAAAACAGAGAGAAATAATGAAGATAGGTGAGGTGATTGTAAATAAAAATGAATGAGTTTACAATTTTAAATACTTAGGAGTGATTGTTGATGAAAAATTGAAATTTGTGGAACATATAGATTATATAAGAAAAAAGATAACGAAGAAGATTTGTATTATTCGTAAATAAAGAGATGTGTTAACTAGAAAAGCAAAAGAATTGTTATTTAAGGCTATTGTCTATCCTCATGCTGAATATTGTTCTACGGTTTTATATGGTACGAAATGTGATGTTGAAAGACGGCAAAAAGTTGTAAACATTGGTGCAAGAATGGTGTTGAACAAAGATAGGAGTAATGTTAAAGCTATGTGGAAGGAGATGGACATGTTAATAGTCAGGAAGGAAACTTTAGCTGATGCATTATTATTTATTTTAAAAATTTAAAATGGATTCTTACCTCCCTACCTACAGTCATTCTTGGTGGAAAATGGTCAAGTAAATTGTTATAACACAAGACAGATAGACTGCTTTTATGGAACAGGAAGAGTGGCTAGCGGTTAAGGAAAATCAATATTTTATGAGGGTGTAAAGTGCTTTAATGATCTATCACTGGAAATTAGAGCTGTGGGGGAATTTAGAAAAAATGTTGCACTGTGGGTGGAAAATGATGAATTATTTTGAGATATCTGTAAATATACATGTTTTTTTAGATTTAATATGTTCTGATATATAAAACGAATGTTTAATTTCATTACTTGATATTTTGTATTAGCTTATTTGCTATTCTTCTTCATAAAATAAAATAATTTGGTTATTGGTAACAAATGCTTCTAGAATAGTATTATAATGAATTAAATTGGTAAGAGTTGGTTGCCCTTTCATGAATCCATGCTGTTGTGTTATAATAATATTTCCAAAATGGAGATAAACAATATTATTAACATGTTTTTATAAGAGTTTCAGGATTTCTGAGATGGTGACTAGAGGACAAAATAGTTACTTATATCAGTTTGACATAGAAGTACTTTAAATTTCAGGGGAATTACCCAGTTATAACTGATATGTTAAACGAAAATGTTAATGGCACTGAGAAGGAAGAGTCACAATGATTTAAGATTATAGGTGGAACATGATGCAATATACCAAATAGCAATCAAGGCGAACCCACCTTGTCATCCATCGGTACACAGCATTCGATTATTTTCGACACGACACGACACAAACGACCAAATACGAAATAATGAAAGAATTAGAAACAATGACTCTGAAAGACATTTATCAAGGATAATACGCTCTAGTACGATACCACAGAAAAATAATACTAAGTAAATGCGAATAAGTGAAAATAACACATTATTATACACAAATTAAATGATAAGGTTCAGTTTGCACAAATAATAATGATATCAACTTAGCCTTTACAGAGAGTCCCACGTAAATTCACGAGAATGTCGGCATACGCAATCGAAAGAAAGTCTAGCGCCACCGGCGTCGACGGTTAATGTTCAGCGACCCACGCTCTTGTGCAAAATGACCTTCTCTTTGGAGGACTGCGTTTTTCGTGAACAAGAGGGATAAACAATGAAGCACAGAAATTCGTAACGAAAGGGGTTCCGCAAATTGGCCAATCACGTTGCTAGAAACTGTCACAGAACTCCGCCGAGTTAATTAGTCCGATCGCCGACAGTATCACTGCACTTGTCAGTATAAAAGTCGTGTTTTCTTACGGCCCTTCCGCCTGAGGCCTTTCTGACTGAGCCATTCGGATAGCAACTTGTAAACGGGCAACTTAAAAATGGGCAACTCACTATGGCCAAATTTCCCTAGAAATTCGTCACATCCACCCCCACTTTTAAATTAATCGAGAGGATTAATTTGAAATGATGCTGCGGGATTCACAGTTGAGTGGCACGACATTGTTTATTGATCACGTCGACGAAAATACCAGTTTATAAGACAGTTCAGTTGCACAATATAGTTTATTGATCATTTCATCCAAAAACCAGTTCAGGCACTGTCCTTTTCCTACTGATTCGTTGTTGTTCTTGATTTCAAATAACAAAATATACACTTGTGTCTCTTTCACTACAAACCATTAACAACACTAATAAGTAAGACGATATCACTACCAAAATTTTCCATAAACCACATTAAATCAATTTAAATACCTCTTCAACAAAAACTGTATGCCTCTCAATTACTAAGTAGGGCTACTACTAATTGATTATATTTTTTTAATATTTCAATGAAACAATACTTTGATAATTATTTTGCACACCATAAAGTAAGTGAATATATAAAATAAGCAATCAGAACACCCTATAACAAACTGATAATCCGTCAGAAAAATAATGAAATCACGTGATTATGATGTACATATTTAAACTAATTTACAGTTATCTGCAGGGGATAGCATTAAATAGCTTTACATAATAGTTCATCCTGTGAGATACAATGTAAACCATTAATCACAGTCTGGCAAATCATAAGAAAAGGCAAATTTTAAACTCAAAATACGTCTTGGCAGGTCAAAAAATTAAATGACACTTCCTGCCGAATAGAGTAAATGAAAAATTTCACAAAAGAAGGCATTTCTTGACATAATTATAACAAATTTGCATGATGATAATATTGTTATGAAAACCGTGAGTTCGGGGATAAGTGAGACTCGAGTCTCACGATCCCCGATCCCGATCACGAGAGACGATCGTTTTAAAAGAAACAACAAACTTTATTTTTCTAAACTCAATCGAGCAAAGCCAAATATCAAATTACAACCGTCAAAACGATCCAATCTTTCATTTTCTGTCCCTCACAACAATCCACACCGTCGCTAAAACAAACTCGTTACCAACACAAGTCCCCCACTCTCCAGCCTTGTAACACTGCCCCCCTCTATTAATGCTATTCGTCCCGAATAGCGCAACCAGAGGTCCAACATGATGTTTCTCTCCCCCTGTAAGGGCTAAGCCGCTCGATGTGGACCACCTTTGGCTTCGTCTTAGGCGTCAACTGGATCCTGTACACGATGTCGTTGATCCGCTTCATGACTCTGTATGAGCCGTCCCAGGGTCTCTGAAGTTTTGGACTTCGTCCCTTTCTTCTCTGTGGTTGATACAACCACACCATATCACCTTCTTCATAGGGGCTAACTGTCGGTTTCCGGTCAAGTCTCATCTTCGTCCTGTCACTGCACATCTTCAGTTTATCCCTGACGAAATTGTGGATGACTCTTAGTCGGTCTACTAGTTGACCAACATATTCCGGAAGTTTTAGTTGTCGGTCCTCTTCTTCAGTTGTTGGAACGCCGAAAATCAAGTCAACAGGGAGTCTCATTTCTTTTCTGGTCAGTAACATGGTGGGAGTGTAACCTGTAGCCTCATGTTGAGAACTTCTATACGCCAACAAGAAAAGTGGTATCAAACTGTCCCAGTTTCGTTGGTTCCGGTCTACAAACATTCACAGGTACTGGTTCACGGTGCGGTTGTGTCTTTCCACCATGCCATCTGACTGAGGATGTAAAGGCGTAGTCCTGGTCTTCTTGACTCCCAATTTATCCATGAAGTGCTTCCATAACTCCGATTCAAAGTTTCGTCCTTGATCGGTGTGAACTTCCAAGGGCACTCCGTGGCGGCATATTACATGTTCCAACAGAGCTTCGCCTACAGTAGCTGCGTCTTGACTAGGGAGTGGAACGATCTCCGGCCATTTCGAGAAGTAGTCCATTGCCACCATTAGATATCTATTGCCGGAATTCGTCATTGGAAATGGACCCGAAATATCCACCGCTACACGCTCCCACGGTGCTCCCGAGATGTATTGCATCATTTTTCCACGTGATCTAGTTCTTGGACCCTTTTTCGATGCGCACAAATCGCATCGTTTGCACCACTGTTCTACATATTCACGGTAATTTGCCCAATAGAACCGGTCTCTTACTCGTGCGAGCGTCCTGTTGACACCGAAATGACCTCCGGTTCGACTGTCGTGAAGCTCCGTTAGCACAGTGTCCACTAAATCCCGAGGGACGATGGTCTGATTGGTGACAGTTTTTCCATCCGCGCTTTCCCACTTCCGGATTATCACGTCTTCACACATACTTAAGGAGTCCCACTGCAACCAGTACGCTTTCACAACTGGTCCATATCTCGAGATCTCCTGCCAGCTTGGTCGATGTCTGCTGTCCAACCATCGTCTGACAATTTCCAAATCTGGGTCATCTCGTTGTTTCTGAATCACGGTGTTCTTGGTAATTTCTGAGTCAACTTCCGTAAAAGCTCTTACCTTTATTCTGTTGAGCACTTCCCTATTCGCAGCGTCTTCTTTTGCTTCTTGCCGGGTACAAAATTTGCATGACTTTTCTGCGCAGGGTCTTCTCGACAGGGCATCGGCGTTGTTGTGGTGTTTACCTCTGCGGTACTGGATATCGAATTCATACGTTTGTAACCATTCCAGCCAACGAGCTAATTGACCCTCCGGGTTCTTGAAGTTTAGCAACCACTGTAGGGCAGAATGGTCTGTCCGTATCAGGAACTTCCTTCCATACAGGAAAGTGTGGAAATGATCAACCGCTTTCACAATGGCAAGAAGCTCCTTCCTCGTAGTGCAGTAGTTCTTTTCTGCCTTTCCAAGAGTTTTGCTGAAATAGGCGATGACAGTCTCTTCTTTGTTTTGCATTTGCGAAAGAACGGCGCCAACGCCATGATGAGACGCATCAGGGTCCAACACAAAAGGGCTGTTATCCACTGGGTAAGCCAAAATCGTTGCTGTAATCAGTCGTTGCTTTAATTCCTGGAATGCTTCGCCACATTCGGCAGTCCAAATGAATGGTCTATTCTTTTCTGTTAAACCATGCAAAGGCTTGGCAATTTGTCCAAAATCCTTCACAAATCGTCGATAGTAGCTGCATAATCCCAAGAAACTCCTGACTTCGTGTTTGTTCTTTGGTTGTCGCCACTCCTTTACATCCTGGATTTTGGTTGGATCCGTCTCAACGCCAGCAGATGACACCACATGTCCCAGGAAACTGATCCTCTCTTGAAACAGCGTACACTTCTTCGGATTTAGCTGGAGGTGAGCGTTTCTAAGCCTCCCAAACACTGTCTTCAAATTCACAAGATGATCGTCAAAATCCTTTCCGATAACTAGGATATCGTCCAGATAAACCAGGCACGATTCCCATGTAAGGCCTCTTAGAACTAACTCCATCAGTCGTTCGAACGTAGCTGGGGCATTGCATAAACCAAAGGGCATCACGTTGAATTGATATAGCCCCTTTCCTGTAGAGAATGCTGTCTTCTCTTTATCATCTTTGTGCATTTCCACCTGCCAATTGCCGCTCTTCAGATCAAGCGTTGTAAACCATTTCGCTTTGGATAACGTGTTGAGAATGTCATCAATCCGAGGTAGTGGAAAACTGTCTTTCTTGGTGACGTCGTTCAGTCTCCTGTAGTCCACGCAGAATCGCATAGATCCGTCCTTCTTTGTGACCAACACCACCGGAGATGACCATGGACTGTTGGATTCTTCGATCACACCATCCTCCAACATGCTTTGTATCCACAACTTTGTAGCCACAACTGACGAGTAATTGTTTTGGTTTACTTCGGAAATGTTTTGCAGAACCTCCAAAGCCTTTCCTCGTAATGCCATTATCAAATTTGTGACTTTTTCTTGTTCGGTCCAGTCGTTATTCGAAGCAGCTATCTCAAACTGTCGCTTATACAAATCCCAAGATTTTTCTCCGTCGAAAGTTGGCGGTTTGACGGTATTTGTAGAATTCAAAACTGTAGAGGTTTCATAACGAATTTTCATACCTGCTTCGATACGTTCTTCCAATCCGTCTATGCGTTGCGCCAATTCTTTTGCCTCCTGTTGTGTGGTTTTAGACTGTTCTTCCACACACTCTATTTTCTGCATCAAAGTACCTTGAGAGACTGTCATCATTTGTACGAGCTGCTGAAAACGTTCTTTCTCCTCTTCCTTTTCACGTAACCGATCCTGTTTTTCTTGTTGCTTTTCTTGTGCTCGGCGTTCCTTCTCCTCTTCGTTTTCACGTAACCTCTCCTGTTTTTCTTGTTGTTTTTCTTGTGCTCGGCGTTCCTCGTCTTGTCTGAGTTTTTCCATCAGCATCTCAAACATCTCCTTCGCCTCGGCCATATCGTAATCAGTCGATCGAGTTTTCACCATAAATCACAGTTTCGTAAATTTTTTTCTCACTTATCCCACTTCTGACACCAAAATTGTTATGAAAACCGTGAGTTCGGGGATAAGTGAGACTCGTTTTAAAAGAAACAACAAACTTTATTTTCTAAACTCAATCGAGCAAAGCCAAATATCAAATTACAACCGTCAAAACGATCCAATCTTTCATTCACTGTCCCTCACAACAATCAACACCGTCGCTAAAACAAACTCGTTACCAACACAAGTCCCCCACTCTCCAGCCTTGTAACAATATTTACACATGAATAATAACAATAATGGGTACCCAGTCATAGTAATAATTACAAAACACATATATATATACAGCTGGTAGAAACCATTACGCTGAACGCTGGGGCTACGTTCAGAAAGCGAGTCTCCCACAAACCCTTTACAATACTATCGTCAAGGCAGCGCAATGACATAAAAAAACGGCAAATGCCAAAAAAAAATTACCGAGGTTAGCTAAGAGGATTTGAGAGAGAACTCATATCACCCGGACACCCAATTATTGGCATTTTTAGGGTGCCGGCAAACTACGCAGAAAACAACATTTCATTTAATTAAGAATTATTTCTAATTTTTATTTAAAAAAAAATAGATGGAGATTGCGACGGTAGAGATACCGCCGGGCGATGACATAGAGCTTACGTAAGCTCTATGCGGGCGACCATTTTTCGGTTTAGAAATCGCGCGCTCAATTAAAAAATAAATAGACGTCATATCTCACTGCACCCCCCCTCCCCCTTGTGATATTTTCCTAACCCCCCCTTCCGAGCCTCACGTGATTAATGGACGATCCCTTATGGCTGTCGGTGGCGATAATGTGGCGGTGAGAATGTAACTATTTTGCATCATTAAGGTTATAGCACTATGGTTATAATAACCAAAAAGAAACAAATTAGAGTCAGGGAAATTATGAATCTAATTATCAATAGCACTGCAGTGCTCTGAATTCAGAAAGACATTGGAAGAGGAGGGATACAAACACAGAAAGGATAACTTCAGTTAGATGAATGTTAAGTAATACAAAAATATGCTCCACTCATATACATTGGCAGTTAATTTTAGAGGCTGGTAATTTAAAAGAAACACCGGTAAAATTCTCCTTTCTCACAGTTTGCGTTTTTTTACCCACTAGATTTAACTATGTGAAAGTAGAATTTTACTAGTGTTCATATCCTGTGATGGTTAATAAAAGAAAATTGTTTAAATCAATAATTTTGAAAAATAATTTAACTCTTCATATTCTTAATGTACCAAAATTAATATGCTTCACGCATTCACTCGCGGAATAAAGGTCTTTAGATGTTAATTTTGGTATTTCTTCATATGAATTTCCCATATGCTGTTTGAAAGTGAACATTAGGCGAATTTGGGCTATTTCAGCGCGATCTGGAGGCGGTATTTTCAGATCTGGATCTGGCAACCCTGCCCCTGGTTGCAACGCTAGCAACGAATCTTGACTAAGTTAACTAAGGCAATGGGAAGTGTCAAAAATTCTTTTTGTAAAGTTAAGGAGAATAATTCGAAATGTGAGGCATACTACTTCAGATTGGTGTAAGCCATCATGTGGGCAGCGTTTCTTATGCGAGTAATCAGAAGAAAAGTAGTTCTTGGTTTCATTTTTAGTATATCCCTGACGTACTGCATATTGAGCATCCTTAATGAGGTAAAGTTTTGTCAATCAAGACTATTTGGAAGTAAAGAAAGTTTTATAAATTGGAAATATCATTACATCTAGAATGGCGAAACCTCTATCAACGAAATGGAGATTTCTCCTATCAGAAAACAAGATCAACCTTTCCTGTGGCATTCGGGGAAAGAGGAAAATCTAACCAGTATCAAAGTCACTACTTGTAGAAATTCAGTCCAAGGAAAAGTTTTAATTGTTGATGACAGAGGTTAGGATTGTCCAATTTTTTCCTATCTTTCTTTGTTGCGAGTAAACAAAGCAATTTTTTGTATCATTCTCAGGGTATATATGCTCCAGAAGCGATGTTCTGTCGAACGGTTGCTGTAGTAACGAGTCTGAAAACACCAAACGCTATGCTTGTGATACATGCAAAGAAAATG
The DNA here is from genome assembly GCA_947579665.1 of Sympetrum striolatum. Taxonomy (NCBI): domain Eukaryota; kingdom Metazoa; phylum Arthropoda; class Insecta; order Odonata; family Libellulidae; genus Sympetrum; species Sympetrum striolatum. The sequence goes on along the minus strand of OX388345.1, from coordinate 1,686,183 downwards.
GGTGTTGTAGTATTTATGAGTATTGCATATCATGTTGTTTGGATCCTAACAAGGTTTAACTTTTCTTTCATTCGGTGAATACTGACTGAATTTTACGAATGGGACCACAGACTAAAAAGAACCATTTCATTGCAGAAGAACATACTCCAAGGTGTTCTTGGAAAGGCGTCTGAAACGTTCAACGTTTTATTTGCCTCTGTGACCGACCATTTTGAGCTGTGCCTTGCAAAGTGCCGTACTAGTTCTCAAAGTGTTCAGCATGAGAATTCATACCGAGATCCCCGCGCGAAACATTGTTATGGTGAGACTCCCCCTGTAGCTGCTGCGGTCCAACCCATTCCTGCAGATTCCGCTGAATGAAGGTGCTATTTAAGTCTCTCCTAAAACAATCTTAACTGGCCAAGCCATTGAAATTTATATCTTTGTTGCTCATCTTAACATGCTGTATGTACTTCTGGAAGAATACTACTTTAGTTTTATAATGTAGTATGTAATCCATCAGCTATGGTTGTACATCATCTTCATTGTAAATGTATGTTATTGCCGTAACATTGAGAAATCATTTAAGGTGGTACAATTGTTCTGAATAAATTAATTAACCAGTAAAAAGTATGTTTTAGTATTTTTTATTAAATGAATACATATATTTAGGAAAATCTTCCAACACGCACTCTTTGTGTACAAATACAGACTGCTGCATCATCTTTGACTTGTATCCCTTGATCTGTACGGAATACCTCTACTCTTCATTTCTCGTATTATTCCTTGTGGAAGTCTCCCAGACACTGAAATGGCATATATGCCCTTTGTAAAACGACCTGTAAAGACATGTAAATCGATTAGTGCTATAATAATGTTTTAAAAAAATTCGTAAACTATTCCCTAACTTTTGATGGAGTAATTACACTGAATCAAACTTTGAAACATATCTACATAATCATGTTTATTAGCCAAAGATCAGAGATATGGGCTTCGTCAATACATTGGATAAGTCAATACAGGTATAGAAATTAATAAAACAAATAAATAATCAAAAGAAAGAAGAAACAAGGATAAGAAGAAACATTATAGGTACAACATCAATAAAGGGAAAGATAAGCTTCAACAGAAAAAAAAATCTTACTTAGTAAAGAGTTCTTAACCTTATGTTTAAAACATGATAATGAGCTTAGATTTTTTATTTCTTCAGGAAGAGTATTATATAGTATAATGGATGGATGAGCTGGACTATGGTGGGAACGAGTGGTGCAAACATAGGAAATATGAAGATTGTTACTGCTGCGTGTGTTGTAGGTGTTCTGTCTTGATTTTGTTTAGGTTTGATTTAACATGTATAACTGAAGATAAAATAAAAATTTGCTGAAAAAGAGGAAGGCTGGGTGCATCGAGGTAAGCTATTAGTCTTAAAATTCTTTTTTGGAGTTTGAATAATTTGATGAAATGGCAAGAAGAACAGTATTCTGTATACAATATGCGGATAAAAAAGACCATAATAAACAGATAATAAAACATCTACTGAAACAGTAAAACGAATATTGGGAATGAGGAAGCAAACAGGACTGAGTTTTTTAAAAGGAAATCGATATGAAAGTCCTAGTAAAGGTGCGAGTGTAAGCCAAGAAGAGTCGATCTGAGGTAATGGGTTTCCATCTGAAGAAATATCTAATTTTTGAGTCGGTTAATTTTTTGGAATGAAGTGATAACTGAAGATCTGTCATGATTAAGTTCGAGGAAATTATTGTGTGACCAAGTGTGATTTTTCTCAGCAACGAGACTGCATTTGTTAAAAAGTGAATCAGCGGTTGAAGAAGAAAAATGAACATTTGTGTCATCGGCACATAAAATAGAGATGCTACCAAGTATGCTTGTTATATGATCAGGCAGATCATTAATGCATGTTAACCCTCGAGTACACGCGTCCCAAATTCTCACGTCAGTACTCGCGTTGGGTGGAATCGACCCGACATCTTCCATAGGGGAAAGTTGTCTCAAAATGTAGAGAATAAATTTTTAATTCATTAGTGATGATGTCGTATTAATTAATGGTTAACCTGGTTATTAAAATAAAATCAAATAATTTTAATATTCATTAAAAATTCGATATCCGTGACGCTGAGTATACGGCTGATGAATTTGGAATATTGCGTATAAAAAGTAAACTGTTTAAAAATAAAATAATATCTAATATATTCATAATAATTGATAATTATATGAAATTTATATAATATCTATAAAAATTAAGGTGGAAACAAGGTCAAACATGCAATATTTTACGTAAAGATCTTTCATCTACTTAGCACTACCGCTAAGAAAAATTTGTTTAAATAATTAAACTTCCATTTCCGGCGAAAATGCATGACTGGTTCAGAACATTCTAAAACTCAGCTAATATGAGAAAGAAGAAGTAAAAAAGCAGCATTAAAAAGATATGGAATTTTAAAATTGTCATGGGTCGACCCAGATGCAAGTACTCGAGGGTTAAGAACAGTGAAGAACCAAGTTCAGAGCCAAAAAAAAAACATATAATGGTAATAGGAAGGACAAAAAAAATAACAAATAAAAAGGAAAAAAATTGCCTCTCCTTACTTAATGTTTAAAAAATGTACATAACCAACTGTGGAAGATTAAAATCTTCATACATGTAAATACAATAAACCAAGAGTAACTGTTCATAGAAATTAGTATGATTCTTTTTATACAGGCACATATTGTCATTAGATATTACATAGCAACATTTATTAGAATTTAGTCTTCCTGTTAACGTCCTGAGCAACAGATGTAGTACTATGTCGTTTATGCACTGAAAGGGTTTTAATATAATTGCAAGAGTCAAATCAATTGCCTTCTAAACTCAAATGAGTAAATAGAGGCAACCTACAACCAAAGAGTGGCAAGTACAGAGCCCTGAGGAACTCCAAGATTAAATGTCTTGGGAGGAGATTTGTATTTTACACCATCTTTGTGGACAGCCACTTGCTGAGATCTGTCTAAGACAGCAGCCCGTGTTTTGGAGGGCCTCTAATACCTATTCTGTCAAGTTTTGGAGCCAGGAGTTGGTGGTTAGAGAAATCAAGAAAAAGACCACAGACATGCTATCAAAGGATGAATGTAGATGACTAATTGTCTGAAAGATAGCAGTTGTCGTAGATTTGTTTAGGCAAAAACCGTGCTGGTGAGATTTTATTTATTTATTAACAAACATCAACATACAGCACAAAGCCAATTACTGCTGATCATTAACAATAATAATAAAAGAAAAACTGAATATGAGTAAGCAAACAAAAAAAATCACAGAAAATTGTATTTTCCCACGTCAAATTTGCGGAATCATATTCTGGATATATTTCGGAGATAAGAAGAAAGGATTGATAAGAGTATTGGAGGAAAGGGAGTTGAAAATTGAAGGAATGCGAAAGAAGAGTGATTGTTTCACTATTGATAGACGCGGAGTAATCAAAGAGAAGGTATCGGATATGCGTGTTGGTCTTGAGGGAACGTGGAAAGAGAGAGTAAGAATAGGGAATCAACTTTGCTATTTATTATATTATATAAGAAGGAAATGTCGGAGAAAGTATGAGAGGCTTTGATTGGGGTGAGATTGAGCTGATTGAGAAGATCATCTTTTGGCATATTTCTATAAGACAGGACTCAAAAATAGACTATTTTTAGAAAGAAATCTAAGATTCAATTGAGAGAAGAGAGGTTTGATTCGGATGACGTGGTCCATATGGGAGAGCAGTAAGTAAGAAGAGGAAGAACACAGCTGGAGAGATAGGTTCGAAGAGAGACTGGATCCCTGATGTCTGTGAAATATGATAAAATTTTGCAGTTTTCCAAACAGGGAAACTAAACATTTGTGAAAGGCTCTTTCAAACATTTTGGAAAATTGTGTTTGTAAGGTAACACGTCTTTATGAATTGAAATCATTATATAAGAGAAAAGGTAATCCGACAAGAAAAGCTCTGGAAGTTTTATGAGCAGAAGGGAAGGTGCCAGTGAGGAAGGAAGTATTAATAAGGTGAAGTTAAGGATCCTTAATTGGGTCAAATGATTGTTGGATAATAAAGTTTGGTACATCGATGCCTGCGCTAAATTTGGTGCCACAGTTCATGATAATGGCTTTTAATTCATTTTCAAGGGAGAAAGATAAAGAGAAGCATGATTGGTAATGTTCAGTTAATCATAAGGAATAATGGGATGTGAGGTAAAATGTTGGTTAAAATTGGAAGATGTTGGGGCCAGTTCTATAATGTGACGTGTCCTTACTTTTTTTGACTAATTAACGATCTTCCATATCTCACGGGGTTTATTGGAACAATTTGATAGTCTGTGATTGTTGAAAGTGCTTTATGCAGAGGAGAGGAGGAGTTTGTAAGATTTCTTTTAGGACTTATATTTAATTACAAGGTCTTAATTTTTAGTGGTTTTGTACTGGAAATAGGTCTATAGAATAGGAGAAAAGGTCTTTGAGTTAGATGGAGTTAAGCACGGATTTCATCTGAAACACAAGGGGTTTGCTAGGAGATTTTGTGACTTTTTTACGTAGAGCTCAATTAATGCGCAAGTCTGCCTTATAATTTGTATAAAAGGTACTACGTTTTAAAAGATTACAGAATTCTCAAAGAAGAAAAATACATTGCAACAACAAAGTTTACCTTCTTCAGGATAGAAGGGCCTTAGTTCCACTGGCAACTTACTCTCAAGTAAACTTCTAGATGGTAATCAACTGTTAATAATTATGGAGTTTTCTTCTTTGCTTAACAGAATTGAAAAAGAGCTCCTTACACCCAGAACTTAAATAATGCAATGAGCCATTTAAAGTTGATCCTTGAGTGCTAGCTGCTAATTTATTTCTACAACCCTATCATTTGGACCACTAAGCATTTTGTCATGGACGATCAATGGATTTCCTTAATGTATATTTTGATTTTTTTCAATTTTCAATAAAAAAAATTCTCACTTGTTATAAGTGCACCACATATCTACTTCAGCAGAGTTATTCAATCATACTCTACATTAGGGATACTATGCCATTATTCCAAGGATATTGTTTGAGATTATAACTGGGTGCATGCCCTTAAGTGAAAAGTTACCCAAAACGTTATATTACTATATGAATTTAGTCCTGACTGACATTAGTGCATAAAAATATTGTCAGTACAAGGACTGAAAAAGGATTTGGGGAAGTTGGGTTGATATTTAGTAAAAATGAGTTGTGCAAAAACTTTTATAGTTTGTTTAGCTCCTTCAACACAGTGTGAATCCACGAATTATTGCTAGGATTATTTCTTTGAAAAATGTCTGCATTTGTGTACTGTTCTCACTTTTTCTGAATATTACAGATATACTCTAACGTCAACTTGACTTCAAAATAACAGAGGAAATAAATTTACTTTTGTTTCTGTCTGATTTTTTACACTGAATATTGTTTTGTTAAAAGTCTATTAATTACGAAGAGAATGGAAATAGATGTTAGAGCAATACAGAAATCAAGTAATATCATTATAAAATTGAGTCCAAATCAGCAAAGATTGTAACTAGTCCTTGAATCGCTTTACACATTAACAAGAGTGTTGTTCTACCTTCAGATAACATCCTCCATCTTGTTTTGGGTCAGCTATGGCTTTTATTCACAGAATCTCTTAAAAATATAAAAATCTTTCTTATCTAAATGTTCTTTGTTATTTTGAAATGAATCGTAAATACTCTAATCAATGCACTAGCAGAAGTGCCCATTGGTTCTCTCAATATGGAAAATAGAAGTAAGTTTAAGGGAATGTATACTCCTGAAAAATTTCATAGCCGCCCCTTCCTCAATTTAGTCCCAAGATTTGCCACTGTTTACCAGAAGTATGAAACCAAAAGTTTTTGTAAAAATTACAGCTCTGTTATTTGAAAATTATAAAAAATATTTTATTCAAAATAATCTCCATTGGAATTTATACATTTTTCCCACCTCCCCGGCAGGTTATGAATGCCACGCCAAAAAAAAAAAACAATTCTCACGTCAAAATCACCACTTTTAATTTTTTAAACCACTCGAAACACTGAGTTTTTCCAAGAGCATGTTCACCTTCGACAAGCATTCTCTGTGATTCTGCAACAGTTTTCTTCAAATGATAGCAGAAAACCAATGCAAATCATAGTACGTAGGCTCAAATCTCGACATGTTTGAGTTTATAGAAATATATGCTGGTGTATGAAACTTAGGTTATAGCGTGTTGACAAACTTTGTTAGAGGGAGAAGATGGTGCTGCAGAAGCGGTCTTTAAACTGATAGCGAGCACCATCTATAGGGAAATTCCGGTTTTATACTTCTACACCTAATACTTCTATTGCTATGGTGGAACGGGTAGTTAAGGGGAGGGTAAAAGGCCCAATATAGCATGACCCCAAGACCCTTAGAAAAATATTTTCTCTTAAGAAGTTTCTTGGTGGATTTGAACATCTTGATTTAGTGTGATGATGGATTGTCAAAATTCAACAATATTTTTTAAAGTTCTTCATTTGAAAGAATTTTCAGCGTTGGTTTGCAAAGCATGATCTTTTAAATAACAATGATAGTTGTTATTCAGATGCTACATGCTATTTAATTCTACTTTCTGATCATTTTACATTTTAAGATGTTTCTGATTTTCCATATAAAAATCATGCAACAGTTAAAATTGTACCACATACCAACTTTAGTGGAGTTTACACTGATCACTCTAATTTCTGGCTTCTCTACCATTTTTGTTACCCTCTATTTATCATATAAGAAATAACTTTTTACATTTATTCACAATAGCAGAATGGAAAAAAGGCTAATTTTGCTGAAAAGTATACAGGGTGGCCGCAGAACGGGATGTTAAAAAATCAAGGTCATTTCAAGGTTTTTCCAGGTCAAGTTGAGGATTTTCCAAGGTCAAAATAAAGATTTTGGTTTTAATTCAATTCTTCAATTGAAATTTATTCCAACAAAAACAAGGTACAACTTTCAAACTTTACCTGGAAATTAATGTTCACCCGAATCAGCGGCACGAATGGTGAGGGTTGTTTATGTACAAGGTTTTGGAGTTTTCACGTAAAATTTGAATGAGTGGTTTATTTCGGATTGAACCAGGATAACGAGTTGGATCAGGATTTTTCAAGGCTTTGCAAAAAAAATCAAGGCCTTTTCAAGGTTTTTTAAGGTCAATAAAAATTCAAGGTTCTCAAGGTCCTTTGGCCACCCTGCTATAAATATTGTATAGTTAGGAAATTTACGTGACACAATAACTCTTGAAAAAAGGAATATCTATTATATATAGACATTTCTCTGGATATATCTATAATAGGTATATAGACGTTTATATATTTTACAAGAAAAAGTTGCTTGCAATCTGCAAGCATTTTAGAGATACAAATTTGAAATCATATCAAGAAGGTCCTCAAAAGAAAATAAAGGGATAGAAAATATCCTAACAAAACATACGCAATTCATTTCAAACAGGATAAATTTGCACCAACCTGGCGTAAAACTCATTTATTGATCAATATTGACTGCAACTGCCTCAAAAGACATCCTATTTTTCCCTTATATTCCTTGTGTGAGAAATTTTAAGGTCCTCTGGCATCGAACCCAGGAACAGCATGGTCTTGTCTATTTTCTTTCTTAAGCCGAGTCTTAATATAATTCTTCTAGCAGAGCAAGAACTTCCTATCATTTTGATAAGTGCATCAAAAAAAGGTAATGAAATACTAAACCAATGTATTTTAATTGGGAATTATATTAACCGCTCGGCATCGAACCCGGGTCTTCCTGGCAATACATTCTATGCAGCACAACAGAAAATCACCAACTCTAACTATGTGTAAAATTTCAAGCAGGAATATTTGCTACAACTGCCACAAACGACATCCTACTTTTCAAATATATTCCTTATGTGAGAAACTTTAATGTGCTCTGGCATCGAACCCAAGATCAGTTTTGTCTTATTTAAATTTTTTTCTTAAACCGAGTCTTAATACACATCTTTTAGCTAAGCAAGAACTTCATATCATTTCGATAAATGTATCTAAAAAATAATGAAAAACTACCTCAATGTATTTTAAAGGGAGATTTTTGCATCATCCTAGCATCGAACCCAAGATATTTTCATTGAAAGTCATAAATGTTTTCGATAGATCATGACCATATCTACAGGCTTCTTGAGTTTTGATTCTCTACCAATCCGGAAAGTAATTTTTAGAATTTCCCGAAAATCAAAGCTGTACATTTAACTGGGAAAAATCGAGAATTTGGGGCCTTCTGGGATCGAACCCATGACACTGAGGTTCAAAGTCGCCTTATTTCCTGGGTGTTTCACGTTACGGCCTATACGCTGAAACAATTTAAAGTCAATGACGCTTGTGGTTTAGCCTGTTAATTAGTGTCCTATCTATCTATATGCATGAATGAATCCGGAGAAGGAATTGCATAAAATAGATATGATTGGATGTATTTATTTGTGTATGTTCCAGATAATCTCAAAAAGTATGTCACAGAAAATAAATAAATATTTATTTATTTATTGGTAGACCAGAAATATTAGTCAAACTTAACTGACAAGGCGGAAACGAAGTGTACCTTCATGCAAATTTTTGGAAAGATAAGTTTGAAATCCTAACCCAGAAGATGATATTGGAACGTTTAAAAATAAATGCACTTCAAAATTACTGGTAACCTGCGACGGACAATTCTTTCGGAACCATGGTAATGGTAATATAAGTTTGAAGAAAACAGAACAAAACCCTTGAATCCTAAACCTAAACTTGAAACTAAATTCTAAATAAGGAGAACTTACGTTAATAAAAGCAACTGTAAAGTAAAACAACGAACAGCAAGAAAACTAGCAAAGTTTTCATCTTTTCCCACAATAATAACAAACACTTACTGATTCTTTGCCATTTGCATACCCAGCTATCTTCAGGGCTCATTACAGCAATCAACCTATAAATATACCAATATAATCAGAAAAAACAGCCAACGAGATCCACCATGAATCTAACGAAGGATACACTAACCCGTCAAAGTTAGAGCTCGTGCAGTCGTAGACATTATCTCTGTTATTCTTCATTCGCAAGAATTCGTCGCAGTTATCGCACCCATCAAACTCAAATTGCTCGAACGTCTAGAATCGAAAGTTGCACAGAATATAAAACGAAGTTTTTTCTTAAATATTACAAATACAAGGAACTCACTTTGACAATAGAGCATACAAGACAAGCTCTAAGATTTTTTAGATCTTTCGGTATGGTTTCCAACGACATTTTGATGTCTTTGCCGCTGTAGTCTTCAGTTGTGACAGATTTTCACCATCGAAGGAAAGAATATTTTCCTTTTTTTCACTCTTCGCGGATTAATTCTTAATGCTCTAGAGCCTTCAGAGCGAACCAAGTTTTTTAAATTAATACTGGAATCAAAAGTGCAACCGATACAGTTCAGGGAGAGCAGGAAGTCCCAGCTGTTCAAGTGAGCGCTGTTCGGTAACTACTTCCTATTTCCTGCGAAGGTCGTGTGATCGGCATTGTACTGCTTCGGGTTATAGTTACACGTTCAACCTCAAGATACAAATGTCCAGGCGGAAGAGATAATGTTTTGAGGTTGTAGACAATTTTTAATGTAATTTAGGGCTTATTAAATATTATTAATAACGTTATAAATTCATCCATGTAATACTATAAGCAGTTAAATTGAAGAATGGCAGGAGTTTTTGATATTGAATTGCATGATGCAGATACTGTTGATGGAGAGGTATCAGATGATGATGCCATTGAAGTTGAAGAGGTAAGTTGTCAGTTTAGAGTCGATGGTAAGATTTTTAGCATTTAACACGTATGTTATATTTGTCCCATTTTCGTTTATTTTTCTTATTTCGGATCATTGTCACCTTGCTACTGTTAGCATTCATTCTTGGTTCATGTCATCAATTACATAGATATATTATTGAAACTTCGTATTTTAACGATTTTCAATGTTTTTTGTTTGTAAAGGCTTAACTTAGGTATAGTTACATCTTCTCAAGCGCCAGATGGAGGATCATAGGGTGACTTCTTTAATATGCGTACTTCTTACAAGAGTCTTTCGACTCTTGAAAGAAGTACGCATAAGTCTTTCGAGAAAGACTATTTATGTGATGGTTTTGGATCAAAAAATCTTATTTCTGTTTCCAGGGTGGGTACGACACAGACCCTAACGTGAATGCTATTATCGAGTAAGTGATTTGTGTATTTTTCTGCTTTTTGATCCAGCACTGATTTTTAAAAAATATTTCCTTCTGTATAATTATATTTTATCGTATGATTTTACAAAATAACAGATCGGAAGATGTGGAAACTGTTCAACTTTGCGAGCAGAATGTTAATACTGGTAAAGAGAAGACTGGCCCTCAGGATTTTGAACTTAGGAAAGTACTTGGGAAAGGGGGCTACGGTAAAGTTTTCCAAGTACGTAAAGTGACTGGAAAAGATTCTGGTACCATTTTCGCAATGAAAGTTCTGCGGAAAGCATCCATTGTTCGGAACCAAAAAGACACTGCACACACTAAGGCTGAACGTAATATACTTGAAGCAGTTAAGGTAAATTATTTAAAATAGTATTTAAAGGAAATGGAAGAGTGTGTTCGTATTTTTTAAATCTCATTAACCACTAGCCATCTCGCATTAAATATTGTGTGAACAAGTTAGATGGTTACCGATCTTCATGATTGAGTTCTTACATGTATTTGTTTAATTCTAGTGTTATATGTTCACTTTACAGCACCCATTCATTGTAGATTTAAAGTACGCATTTCAAACTGGTGGAAAATTGTATCTAATTTTGGAGTACTTGAGTGGTGGTGAGCTTTTTATGCATCTTGAACGAGAAGGAATTTTTCTTGAAGATACAGCTTGGTAAGAAGTTGAAAATGTGTTAATTAACTGGATGAAAATGATTGTTGTGCCGCTATTTTTCAGTTATTGTAAAAATTCTTGAAAAATTAATATATACCATTGATACCTTTTATTTTCAGTTTTTATCTTTCAGAAATAATTTTAGCATTAGAGCATTTGCACATTCAGGGCATTATTTATAGGTGAGTTATTTTTTAAGTCTGTCACTAACCTAGGATGTTCTTTATATACTTTTAAGTGGATGCTTGGATGTAATATTTCATTTTTCAGAGATTTGAAGCCTGAAAATATATTGCTCGATGCACAAGGTCATGTAAAACTAACTGATTTTGGCCTTTGCAAGGAGCACATTCAAGAAGGAATTGTAACTCATACATTTTGTGGCACTATTGAATACATGTGAGTATAAAGCCCATATATTTGTTATTGAAATGTCAAGATATCTTTCACAGAGTCACTTTCTTCCTGATGCTGATTCTTGTATTTTTAAAATAGTACACAATTAAGGAATATGGATAGGAAGTGCTGTCGAGTGGTTAGCGTGCTCGTACGTTATTGCTCCAACTCCATGGTCCCGGGTTCGAATCCCAGTTGGTCAGATTTTTCTGGGAATGGTTGCGTGTCTTTGTAAATTGTAATATTTATTAAAATGGATGTAATTGTTCCTGTTGCCATTAGAGAAGTTATTATTAGAAAGTAATTATGCATGTGAAGTCGTGGGACTGAAACCCAATGATAAACAGAGGTGAAATACAGTGACATGACTGGGACTCGAACCCAGGCCTCCCACTTTCAAAGCAGGTATTCTTAACACTAAACTATCATGTCGCATCAATTCAGTCAGAGGCTGCCCCTCTATATTAATTTAATAGAATACATATTACAATTAATAACTTTAAAATATCATAATATGGTATGGAAATTGAAATCATTACGCTTTTAATTTTATTTATTTATTAAAAATTTGAATTATTGATATGTTTAATGTGTGGCTTGGCGGCGGGGTCCCTAAGTTGACGGGGCCCTACGCAACTGTGTATGCTTCGTATGCCTAAAAACGGCCCTCTGATTCCCAGGGTAAACTCTCTCAGGGTTGTGCATTAATAAGATGGATATTGGCTCGTTTGGATGTGTTGGACCTTAAAATTCCGCAATAACTGTTGGAAGAATGGAAATAGGGCTCTGCCTCCAACCACCTCCACCCACACCAGGAAAATTCTTACTTCCAGAGTCTCTGTGTTCTAATTGATTGTGTGCATGTGCAAGGTAGTTTTGCAAGGCCACAGCTAACACCCAAGCGTTGAAACCAAGCGGCAGGAGTTAACAAAATAGCACAGGAGTCTTATGTCTCCCACTCCATGATTTCAAACTTGAGAGGAATCTCATTGCGTCGATCAAAGGTGAGGTCTGTAAGACCGAGGGATGCTGCCGAGAAATAGAATAAGCTTATTGTTAACCATATTCGAGAAAATCCATTTTCTACTGTGCTGGAGACAAGGTGTAAAGTTGGACATGAGTATCCATAAATTCAGAAACTGCGCGATAAAGGCTCTTATTCCGTGGACTGGAAGCTAGCCTTGCAGCTGTCAAAGAGAATTTAACCCCACACATAAATGTGCCAGGTTAACATTTACAGGTTTGTCCTTGAACTCATCGTCAAAAAGAGTTCCTTATCCCGTGTAAATAATTGTTGACCACATGTATCCACTACGAGACTCACTTAGAATAAAAGTTTTTATTCCAAATCTCGCCCTCTTTTGCGGAATGTATTGCCGCCAACCCAACGTTCCCTTGTAGAGAAGAAGACTGCTATGGTAGAGAAGAAGAAGTCTATGGTCATTTCTCTTTCCGGCGTATATAATTTTCTAAATCTTTCCACCAAATTCAGATGAACTGGCCAGATCTTGTTCAGCTTCGGGTTTGGGTGCGTTTCAGGATCGTACGTATTGTTGTCAGAAAAATTCAGATACTGCCGAATTTTCACAAACTTGCGGTACGACATTATCTGCCCAAAGAATGGAGTGGCAAGAGTAGGTCTGGTTGACCAATAGAATTCTAGGTCAGGCTTGCGAATGATGCTCTGAACATCACAAGTGCCAAAAAAAGTCGTATTTCTGATTCATTCACTTCCCGCCACAGCTTATCCTTTTCAGCGCCAGACCCCGACGGCTTGTCACGGAAGGGTTGGCTTGCGTAGCCATTGGTTTTATTTGCAATGAAACCTATCATGTCGTCATCGAAGAAAAGTTCAAAAAACTTCAATGGAACAATATCGGAAATTTCCTCGAAGTTCATTGAAGATTCTTCTTCAAAGAAAAATCTCGCTGGTGCAGGAAAAGAAGAGCCTGATGATTGAAGTTCACTCCATTCACCAACTTGAATTGGCTCTGATCCATCGATAGATTCAGAATCTGAATCTTCCGAAACGCTTGAATCGGAATCGGAAACTTCAATTTCGATGACTTCAGTTCCAAGATCGGAATCTTCGAGATGATCCATTATAGACTGGAGAAATTTTCCTCCGTAATTTCCGATCAGATGCAAGGATTTACGAAGTATTCGGAGAATCCAAAATGGTATTCGATACAAATATTGCAATGAAGACCGCAAAGGCGAGAGAAATTGCTAGATGTTTATGCTACAGAGTTCCACAAATAACAGAAGGATATATTGTATGAGAATAAACATAGTCTCTAGAAATCGTGATAAAACTCTGCTGCAGCTTAGGAAGGCCCCATGCCTGATTTATAGAAAATATTTTGGAAAACCCAGAGTGAACAACCAGGAGTAACGACAATGCGAAAAGGGGAAGAGTGGTCAACACGTGTCAAAATGATTATGGGGGAGGAAAGGGCTCCAACTGTTTCTCTTTATCTTTCACAACACTGAAGTACCCTTGGCCGTCTTAGCGTCTAAGCTCAAGGAATTGAGAGCAAAGCAAACGTTTCATTTTTGCCACGAGTTTGGTTAGGCTAGAGAATAAATCTTTGCCGATAGAGTGAGTTAGAAGAAAAACGAATTGTATTTTAGAGGTAGTAGAAATATATTGATGACATTAGAGGCGATCAAAGAAATCTGCAGCCGAATCCATCGAAGTAATACATGGACTAAAATTTCCAAAAAATGTTATGTTTCGAACGGGTCTTTTACAGGACGCAAAATCGAAAAATATACGAGAAAACAATAAAAATATTTAAAATATAACAAAAAGGAGCGTTATCTAATGTAAATGAAGCTAGTATAGTGTGTATATACAAATATTATAATGTATCAGAGAAGTACATGGGTGTTGGTTCAGGGAAAGCAACTCCAAGATTAGATAAACAATACTTTGTAAAACAACAATTACTGACTACAACTGCCTCCTGCTCATAGAAAAATAAACTATCATTATGATTTTTATATACATTGGACCTTGCCACTGACGAAAAGCTATTAGAACAAACAAATCGTAGCAACGTTTATAAGTTAAAGTAACGTTATGAGTAAAGATTGATATATGGTCGAAACATCAATATACTGCCAAAATATTCAATATAATTGTCAAAAACTTTCGGCTAACTGATCTCCTACAGCGGCATGGCGAAATAAGAAGGAAACATGAGAATACTCGGGTGGGACGTGTTGAAAATGGAAAAAGTAGCCTTGCCCGAGATATCTCGGCCGCGTCAGGGAAGGGGTTTACCGGCTGGTTATCCATAGGATACGCCAGAGTTATTATTCACTTCTTTAGCTTAAAAAAGCATTATTTTTGTATTATATTACAAATACTCTCATAAAAGAAGAATTTTTCTTTACATGCAAGTGTGTTCTGCTTTTTTGTAATGTATATTATCTATTATATGAATTTAAAATTTAGGTACTTTTTCCCGTATTTTTCACCCGTTATCATTTTTAAAATTGCTAATACTCGCTACCAATCGTATATAAAATTATGGTTTTTTCCTCAGATGCTCTTTGTATCATTAACATGCATAAAAACTACATTTTATGTAATTAAGAGAAACCAAACTTTAAAAGAAAATTGTTAAAGTTCAACATGACCACAGAAAACATTCGTTGTGCAGCCGAATTTAATTCTACCCAAAACCATTTTTATTTCTCACATTACGAAGTACTTGTCGCAAGAGAAATTGAGATAAATGTTAAAGTTTTAATTTACAATTAATATTTGGTAAATATCTTGAGTGGGACTTAAGTTATTGCTTCTATATTTATGAGGGTGGAATTTGCGATATGGAAGCAGTGACTGAGAATAGCCTCCGTCGGAAAACAAAATGAATTGGAGGAAAGTTGTAGTACGTAAGCAAGCATAAGGATTATGCACTAATTGTTTAAGACAATGCAATTTTACTGATGTCCTTTATTCATCCTTTAATTTCACATTTACCCGCTAGAATTCAGCTGAAATATGTATGACCAAAATATTCTAGGTGAACTGACAAGAAAGGCGCCGTTTTGGTCGTAAAGTTACATATTTAAAACTTTCACATGAAATTGAATGTAAAATTTCATCTTGAACATGCAGACTTTATTTTATTTACGAAACAAACCGTATGAACTCAAGATGAAACACATACCAAAATACGATACCGCTTCCCAATCTGTAGGATGAGATATCCTTTGCTTCCCTGAGGGTTTTTCTGCATTATCTCATTTGAGAGGTTTGAGAATTACTCTACTCTACCCCATCGGTGATGAGTTATGATTTATTTACACTAGAGCCACATACAGTTGCAAAAATTTAATTACCTCACCTGGCATCTTGGGAGGAAATTCAAAGAACATCATCGGGAGACTTATGGGAAAGTAATTGCAATGATAAAAACTGAATTATATTAAATTAGCGAAAAAACCTCATCTATGCTTTACAAATTTCCTCAGTTCCGTTTTATTGTTGAACGGAATAAAAAGTTTTAGGTGACATATAAATTGGGTTGCTTGGCTTCCTAAACAATTTTTTGTTAAGTTTTGGTTTGTCTAAATAACAGGTGACTCGAACTAATGATATAAAGAGCAACTGAGGAAAAACACAGCATTTTATATTGGATTGGAATAGAACATCAGCAGTTTTAAAATTGATCACTGGTAAAAAAACACAACCATTCTTTCAATATCCGCTTCTTTACTTAGTATCGATATAATTCATATCTATTATATAAAGTTATAATAAAAGAGATGTTATACATAAATATATATTTACGGAATATTTGGCACTCATAAGGAAGACTTACACTAAGTCATTTTACCTGCCGCCAAGGCTCTATTTTCATAAATCATGATCTGCAAGCATGATATTCATGACTGAATTACAATAAAAGATCTTATAAATTGACTTAATGATTTGAGAAAGGGATTTAAATAATAAATAGTAACAGTATATAATCCCTATAAACATCATTTAATATGATATATACCCGAATCTTCACTTTCAAAATTCGTGCTGACGAAACAGGTCAAAGTGAGTCAAAATTGAATGAATCGCTTTCTTCTCATCCTCCAACCCCTCCTTAAAAACACCTGTTTTGAGGATGGCACGGCCATGCAGGTTAAAACTACACTCCTGCTGATCCCTTATATATGCTTATACGAGTAAAAGCTGCTTGCAAACTACAAGCATATGTTTAAAGAACTATAATTTGTAAAAGCTTAGTAAAAATCTTAAAAGAATTGCCATGTATTACTTCTGTCCACATGCCTGGCCGTAGAATTTCCAACTTCTCAGTAAATTGATAATTTGAAATTCCCTCTGTAAGTATTAAATAGTAGAGCTGTGTGGTGTCAAACGAAGGACCTTTTTAAAATTTTGAAGTCTGTATTATACCGGGAAGGTCCAAAATTATCCCCATTTGAAATGCATAGGGTAATGTAAACGGCTCTCTGGGATCGAACCAAGGACCATCAGGGAAACTTTAAACAGCATATATAAAATGTATTTATGATCTCTATTAACATTCCAAGTTTTAGGTTTCTATATTATCGGGAAGGAGTTAAAAAAAAATCTTAAAAATTTTAGCAATTTCTAATTTAAGAGATGCCTGGTGAAAAACCAAGGACCTATTGGCAGATGTCAATAGACATTCTAACTTGTTAGGACTGGATCTTATTTAATGCAAAGTTTGAAGTCGATATCATACCAGGAAGGACCTAAAATTGGATTCCCTTATCCCCATTGGAAATGCATTGAGGAATGTAAAAAAACTCACTTGGATCGAACCAAGGACCATCAGCGGAATGTTCAGTAGCATACATAAAGTATATTCATGATGTCTAACTGCATGCCGAGTTTCAAGTTTCCGTCTTATCAGGAAGTGATTCAAAGAAAATCATCAAAATCGCCTCCATGCATTTTAAATGGGAGAACATTTATAATCAATGGGAGAATTACGTCTGGATTCAAACCAAGGACCTATTGGTAGATGTGAGTACACATTACAACTTGGTAGGATTTGAACTTAATAAATTCAAAGTTTGAATTCAATATTACACCAGGAAGGTCCTAAAATAAAATTCTGTTAGCCCCATTTGAAATGTATGTAGGAATATAAATGGGGCTCTGGCATCAAACCCAGATCATTTGGAAACAGTAAACCGCATTTATGAAATGTATTTATGTCCACCTGCCGAGTTTCCATGTTATTGGGTAAGGATTCCAAAAATTTCGTAAGGCCATGAGGAAATGCACAAGGAAATCACAAAATGGTAGATCCTCCTTCCCTATTGGCTGAAATTAGAATATGTTCTATTCTTGAAACATTTCCTTGTGTATGACAGCCTTTAGAAATTGACGCAATGTATTGCCAATCTTGCACCCACCTGGCATTGAACACACATTTAGTGACATGTCTATGATTAATCTGGTTCTTTCCCGGCGAATAGAATGAAGGAAGTCTTCTCGGGATACAAGCCGGGTCGTCTGATGGATTGCCTCCAACGTTTCGGCTGCAGGCTTCGCAGCCATCCTCAGGGATGTCGAGTTCGTAAAATGAGCGCTCATGTTACGAACTCGACATCCCTGAGGATGGCTGCGAAGCCTGCAGCCGAAACGTTGGAGGCAATCCATCAGACGACCCGGCTTGTATCCCGAGAAGACTTCCTTCATATCTATGATTATTTATGATAAATAATGCATCTTCTGGGACCTCCATGATCTTGAATTCTGTATCTTACTAGGATGTTTTTAAAATGTTTTTGAAAAAACTCCAAAATGGTCATAATTTCGTCCTTATATTTATGTTTCATCGTTTGCAAATGTTGCCATCACAGTAAATTGTCCTCTTTTCATCAATTCTGACATCAGTCCTCACCATTGATAGGCTCAAAATCCCCATGCATTCAAATGAGACTTGTGCTCTGACTCAACATTCGCCTTTGTCACCACTTTGTTTATTATAAAAAAGGTTCATGGACTTTTGTTCATTTTGCCCTTGTTTTCCTAATTTAGATTCGAAAACGATATTACACTGTCATCTCTTTATAAATATCATAATTCAATTACCTTTCTTTTGGTCAAAAATGGGCAGAAAAAGTTACAACATAAGACGCAACCAGTGTAACTCGACAAGATTGAGTCTTTCTGTTTTGAGCACGTTTTCAGTCTTCCTCTTTATACCTGGTACGTTTTGAAGGCTTTTGTGATGTTATAAGTTTTTATAAATATTCCCTAAAAGTCATTGCTTTTGCTGCTGTAGAAGCAGTATTTTTTTATGAAAGAATTAAATTCATATTTTCTTTGAATCGAATCTCACGCGTTATTCGTTCGTCATAAATATTGGACATGAATTACTTTTGCTGCTCATATTCCCTCCTTACATAAATTTTTCCATCAATGCAGACTTAGAATGAACTTGTTTATTTCTGTTAATGCTATTAATGCTAATGTGCCCACAGAATGAATGCTTTTTTAAAATTATGCTTAATTATGATAATTAAGAGAATATGAACTACTGTAAATCAGATCAACAGAAGAGGGGAAGATTACAAAAAACGTAATAAAAATGGAGTAATAATTAAATAATACCTGCTATTACAAATAACAATGGATGACAGTGGAACTCAAATAGGAAATAAGGTGCTAGTTTTCATTGAAAACGAATTTGTGATAGTGGCCAAGCTGTTTGGGCGCCATTTAATTAGCAGGGAATTTTGATTTAATTAATTTACATAGTAGTGCACTTTATACTATACACAGAATGATACCAATATTGGCCATCTGTCCTCGCTATAATCTTTTTACCATGGCTATACAGAGTTATATTTTTAAAAGATACCCAGTGAGGAGGAGGGCTTCGATCATTTTGGACTCACTGCTATCTAACCTGTAGTCTCCTAACAAACTCTTAATATTGTACACGCAAAAATTTCTTCTAAATAATTAAAGCAGAAGGACTAGCCGTGCAGAGTCGAGTCAAGCACCAAAAGAATTGAATAATATACTTGTAATCATGGCTGTGGAGTCTGTGCGCAAACCTCTGACTCCTTATTTTCTACTGTCCGACTCCAACTCCGTCTCCTCGGTTATTTTACTATCTTACTCCTTAAAAGCAGAGTCATGGTGATTAATTACAGTAAGGTATGATATATTAACAAATGATAAATTAAAGAAACAGGATAATTCTTTAATAAAAATGTTTACAAAATTAAGAAAAAATAGACCACAAAATATGTTTGAAAAAATTAACTGAATAAAATAATGCTGTCAAATGAAAATATACAATAAACTGTTACATACTTAATATTTTTAATAAATTTATGAAGAATTGGTCTTCAGATCAGCCTCTATGAGATCCTCCTTCATGGAGGCCCTCTAATCTGATCTAATTAGTTTTAGAACAACCTCTCAACACTAACTTGGTAAAGCAGTACCCATGGTGGCAACATCTCTCACAATTTCAGGATATAAGGGAATGGCTTCTTCCACTGTTAGTTTTGATGAACGATCAAAATTTTCCACTTCTTTTAATGCAAGTGAGAAATTTATCTGAAATTTATTCGTATTGTTTTCTATGCGGCAAAATTTTGCACGTTCCAAGTGGTTCGAATATTTTTCAAAATCAAGTTCATCCTCAGTTGACGAGGGGGAAGACATGGCAGCATCACCAACTTCTTTTTCCTCCTCACATTCCTGTATTCCATTCATCCTGACCTCAAACAGAGCATCTTTCCCTTAAGTCAGCTGCTTATCCAACAGAATTCGATCCATGGGGTCTACATAAACAGCTGCCAAAAAAATCTTATTATCTAATATTAATGCCTCTCTTTGTTTCATTGAAGCAGCAATACCATCTGCAACCCTCCCCTTTTGGTAAAAAAAAATACCAAGTTCCCCCACTCCTTCAAGAAAATGCCCGGAGTTAAGTCCTCAGCTTGTAATTTTGAGTCACTATGAATGGATGATGAAGCATCTCTTCTAATACTGTCACCTGTGCCCACTGACCTTGGTTAAGCTTTACCTGAGGGTTGGCCATGTCCACAAGAAAGGGCTTTAGTTCAAGCAAGTGGTGGATCATTAAGTAGGTACTGCCCCAGCGAGTGGCTTAGTCTATAATTGCCCCTTTTCCGGTGCGTGCCTTTCAAAATGGAATCAACTTTAGGTGTTCTAGCAGCAGAACTCATTTCCTCACCTTTCCAATCAGAGCAGCAGTACGTCCTTCTTGCTGACCATCTCTTATCGCCACTGCATGTGTGATCATTTTCTTGTTGTTGTTCTGTATTAACTTCAGTTTGTTCCACAATGGCAGGAGTGTGCTCTTCAATTTTCAGCTTCCCTATTTCTCTGAATCTGAAGTGTTCTTCTAGCTGTAGATCACCTTCATTATCTGCATTCATTAGTTTAATTGTACTTATCATGTTTGCAGCATTGTCAGTTACAATACGAAGAACTTAATATTTTTTAAGTTCATAATCTTGCAGAGCCTTTTCCACTAAAACCTGGAGAAACTCACTGCTATGATGAGCTTCAGTGTCTTTTACTGCCAGTGTCTTTGTAACTATTTCATTCTTCTCACAAACAAATCGGACATTGATTGCAAAAAAGTTAACTGTGTTGTGTGCAGGCATCCATTTTGAGGAATACCAAGCGTCCCTTTAAGTTCCTCTTTTTGGTTAAGGGCTTCTTCAATCACTAGTTTTCTAGTACTTTGTCTTTCCAGAGAAACACCAAGTTTGCGAGCCATTTCTCCATGCAGACCTGTAAAAGCTGGACTTGAAAATAATGACAAAGGAACACCATCCTTTGCAACAAGTTCTATGATATGTTTTTTGAATGTATCTGAGGTCATTGTTATTGTAACTTTGTCGCTGACAAAATATCTTTTAACTGATGCCGGAGATGGTTTCTGATATTTCGCTTGGATGGAGTAGTTGGGCATTATTGTCTTGCTGTTACTGTTATCTTTCTCATTCACAGCCTGAATATTTCTGGATTAAAGCACTGTAAATGTCTTTTTAGGCAGACAGACGTTTATAGCTAGTTCCCCTTAATGGATAAAAGAAAGTTTATCTAAATATTGTGACCAGGTGTAATCGTGAAAATTCCCTAAGCTACGCGTATTATTTTATCATTGAGAATCTTCAAGGGATCTGGAACGCTGTGGACAGTTTCCCAGACTGCCCATGTCTCGGACCATCTCTGCTTTCAGGAGTAGAATAAAAAATATATAAATCATAGAAAGATCACTCCCGTAGAACTTTAAGCTTCCGAAAATTCTAATTCTTTTATTCCTTTTCATTCTAACCAATGAATTTCATAAACCCTTGGGATATCCTTAGAAAACAATCAACAACAAAACAGGAAAATTAAAGAAATAGCTATTTGCGTAAACTAGCATTCCTTGTGTTCTTTATCATTACTATCATTGGATGTATAGTCTTTTCCATTTGTTTATTCCATTAAATGATAGGCACAGTTATTAGTTTCGTAGAAATGTTGATGATAGCCAAAACGTTAAACTCATCTTGATTCACTGATAAAATTTGCTAATCGATCTATCCTGGTTTATTAAATACCAAATGAGGATGTCTTTTAAATATGTATTTTAAACTCAATTATAATCGTCATTACTGTAACACACATGCAATAACTTGCCCATCCTGCGTCGGGTACTAGTAAGTCATACCTCCAGCTAAGTCTTAAATTTGGTTACTTGTTGATTAACCCATTGTCATGCAAAAGTGACAACTCTATGGATAGCGGTCTAATCATTTTTCATAACTGATAAAATTAAAGATGGTCTTCAAAAAATACTGAGAACTTTGAAATAAACAAAGTGTAATCTACTTCGGAGTTGATTGGTGGATCAGTAAATAGCTAAAAAATACGAGAGGAGTAACTTATGAGAAATAAAATTTTGATTATTTTACCATAAGGACGCCTACCGCTGGCCTTTTACTACAGTATTTACTGGAAGCCATTACTTTGAATCGATAAGGAATCCATGGATCCAATTTTTAGGACAGTGGTTTTATCAAGCGACTTATCATGATTTTCATTCAATCCACATCAGATAAACAGATCTGGAAGTTATAGGCTAAAGAACATGTAAATGTAAATATAAAAAAATTCTTACTTGATTCTCTGCAGTCCCACATTTATTTTTCCTAGTTATTCCTCTAATTATCAGCTAAAACTTATACATATATCAGATAAAACATCAAAATGAATCAAGCGAATTTCAACCCCAATTCTATTCTTCGAATGAAGTTTTTCCTTTCCATTCCCCTTTCGTATCGGAAGGTTTATCTTGTCCTTCTCTCCCGCCTATTTCGTATAGTCGCGTTTAATATTTTTAATAGGAATTCTACGGCTTCACAGGCAGGTCACACTTTGGTTCCCTCTTATTCTTTCTTCCTTTTCCAGGCACACGCCATATGGAGGATCGGGTATTAAAGTTAATGTTGAAGATTATGCTTGTAAGCATCGAAACTAATGGTGTGAATTTTTCTGTTATAAGAATAATTTAATAAGTGCTGTTATAGGAATAATTTAATTTTACAAAGACAGGGAATATACTATCTATAGGTGTCATGAGGGATAAAGTAATCTAGAAAAAAATTTTCCATATTTAAATCAATCAATTGAGCTTTAACTTTGATGAACTCCATAGGTAACTAAAAACAAGGAAATAAAATAACTCAATTTTACATGACTTTTTGTGTGGAAGTTGTGAATTTGACAAAGGTATTTTATTTTCTTGTGTTCATTTTTTATTTATTTCTCCTGATAAAAGAATGCTTTTAAATTGGGGAAGTTAAACAAAAGGTTTGTAAAATCAATCAAATACAGTAATCCACTGAATTATGCACATATATTCTAATAGAACATCAATGAAGCTAATTTTAATTTCGTGGTAAATGTGAAAGAGTAAATGCGTCGTAAGTGACCCCCCTTCGTATCTCCTCTCCTTTAAAATTATTTAGAATTATTATCAAAATGGGAAATTGTTTAATTTATTATTTAGTGAAAATTTCAACTGCATGGACTGATAACACAACGAATGTGTTAATCATAATGTTGAATGGGTAGTAGTAAATTATTTTATAAATAACGAAAATTTCTCTATCCAAACGCAAAAGCTGAGCTAGCGTACTTTAATAGAACTCCATCTTTATTTTCTCTCTCTCTTCTAGGGAGGAAGACCTGAGGGGAGACTCTTTTTTGTCCATTTTGATGAAAAACTTAGTGGTGAAGCATGAAGTAGAGTATTGAAAAACATTCCTCTAAATGGGCCATATTTTCGTTAAAATAATTACAGTAGAACCCCGGTAATCCGGACGAATTCAGGCACATAGGCGTCCGGATTAGCGGGGTTTCCGGATTAGCGAGGTTTTCAAAAAATAACGTAAAAAACATTTTTTCTCAGAAATTACATTGTATAGATAATGCATGAATATATTACATAAGGTATTACAACATATTAAGTGAATGAATATTATCAGCGAGCAAAAAAGTCAGTTCTTTTCTTTTGCGCGACCGTTCTTATTTTTAAATCAAGTGCACGGTCTCTAAAACGTCTAAAGAGCATAATTTCATGTGCTTCAAAAATTTGCTCCACGGCCCACTTTAATGATGTATTGAGTGCCGCCAAAGCCTCAGAATGAGAAATTTTGACGGAGTCCACAGGGTGATTGTGGTCGTCGTTGTCATCATCATCATCTTCTGCCGTTACTGTTCTGATAATTTCGTCACATTACTTCTCTCTCCATCACATCATTGCAGCCAATGTAGACATTTTTCAAATAGTCTGTCCACCTCTCGTTTCGTGTTACTAATATGCGTGTTTATATGTTCACAAGAAGAAGTTGCGGGTTTGCATAACTCCCAATGGACCGTCCGGATTACCGAGGGTTCCGGATTAGCGAGTGTCCGGATTACCGGGGTTCTACTGAAATTGCAAATTGACAGTCTGAGTATAGGCAAATCCGCATTACACCCCCACGCTAGATCAAATCTGTGAAGAATAACCCACAGTTTTTCGAGTAATTCTCATATCTTATTTTTATTTCTTAAAAATTTTTGAAATTCATTATTAACAAATTCTTCTCCCTTATCAGTTTGAATTTTTAATGGTTTCCTTTTACTAGTTTGGAGAATAAAATCGAAGGCATTTATTATTTCTTTAGCAGTTTTGTTTTTTAAAGCCTATGCATATTTTGAAAAAATATCAATTACTGTTAACATATATGAATAACCATCATTATGTTCTTTAAGCCCTCTCGTATAATTTAAATCGCATTGCAAAACATCATCTATCTAACCAACTTCATAAGAGTTTCTAGGAAAATTCTCTCGTAATGGTTTATGTAATGTATAAGTAGTCTGCGAATCTAACCAATCTTGATTTTTTTTTTTTTTGAAAATTTTCCATTTAATGCTTTGTAGAATTTTTACTTTCTCCATATACATAGTAAAGAGAAAGTATTGTTTTCATGAAAAATATCGACTTCAAGATCTCAACGGCAATACGTTTTGGGAACCTTAGAACACGTTTTGACCATTTTCGGAATGATGTCTTGTGATGATGATGTGTGTGTGTGTGTGATTGTGGGCTCTCTAAAGTAAAAACTTTTAGTTGTATCAATACCAAACGTCATCTATAGCACTGTGGTGTGTGCTGTCAGAGTTGATTAGTTTTTGGAGTAAATCGGTAAACCGGAAGTCAAACTTTATTCTTCAAAGCAAGTTTCCATTTTTACAAACTATCTCCATAAATATGATATTTAGGTTTATTTTATTATTTATAAAAGTTTTAGAAAATGTAATTAACTATAACTTTAGTATCAAACATACTTTTGTATCACTTATTGTTTAGGATTTATTCATGAAATACTGATAAACCGGAAGTTGCTGATTATTTACTTTGTGGGTGCTCTGGGCAAAAGGCCAATTTCATCGAACATGTCCCGAAAAATATTATTTATAATGTTTGTGACGTAAAAGATAATATGATATAAATTAATCACTTATCTTCCAAGTTTAGATTGAATATAGAGCTCAAAAATACTGCCGTAGATTAATATTTACATCTTATATATGGAGAAAGTCATGCGCTGGCCACATCAGATTTTTCACCATTTGAAAAACTTGCAGAATTGGTGGGATCATTATAAATTTATGAGAGTATGGAACCCAATCTAACTCTTTTAGTTTTCGAAATACTAAATTTGGACTTTGCTGACGAGTGGATTTTTTTTCTCTGAATTCTGTTGGACCAGAATGTGAGATGTTGACCAATATCCTCTTTTAAGTGCCTCAATGGGATGTATGCTAAGACAGTTAACTCTACACAAACCGTTTTATCTTCCGAAGAACATGCAGTCTGCTGAAAAAGAGCTTTTAGCCGGTTCGGGGAGACTTAGAACGTGTACTAAAATAGCTTCCAGTGCTGATGCAAAGTTTGGATGCAGCCCCTAGGTTTGCGACTGGGGAAGAAACCACGTGGAATAACACCCATTTGAGACGATGAATTGTTTAACATTTGTTAACTGATATACACGAGACTGGAATAAGGTTTTAAACTTTCAGTTGTACAAGAAGTGTAAAATAGTGACATGATTGGGACTCGAAACCAGGTCTCCCACTATCACGGCAGGTGTCCTAACCATTAAAAGCCACACTTTCTTGTTCAACATTAAACTTAAACTAAATCGAGAAAAAAAATTCCTTTTAATTCGAGAGATATTTAGTTACATAGGCGTATGGCATGGTTGCCTAGCTCACATATTCAGTTGCTATTTTTTTTTATAAACAAAATCCCATTGAGTTTAACTGTCCAACACCTGTCCACTATTTTTACGTCTTGGGACACCCTAATGTGCATACCAGGAGCATTTTACAAAGCATTGCTTTTCAAAAACACAATTTGCCTTTAGCACATCGTCTGAAAAACATACCATGGTTACCCGGTTTGGCCAGTCCATGAATTTTCAATGAATAAAAGGCGATTATTGGATGTACACGGTTTTACCATGCTTTTTAAGAAAACTTTAAGTTGTGGAGGACAATTTTCTAGATTTTGAAGATGTGACTGAAATATTTTTAAATTTTTTTTCTCTGATTCTGCCACTTTCTTGCTCACCTATGATCCAAATATGCCCCTCTATATTTCACTTTTTGCACGAAGAGAAAAACCTTACGTAATATTTTACCAGAGGCTGTGATCGCATACTGTGCAGTGTATAAATGCGTTATTTTTCCCTATTTCTAATACATAGCTGTACTGATTTTTCGACTTGGTGCAGTTATATGTTAACTATATTCACACCTTGTCTGATTAGTATCGATTTTATAATCTGGTTGGCAATCTCTCAACAGTTGATGTTTGTTAAATGAAAAGTTCCGCTGTCTTTAGGGTTATATCTGGAAACACGACGTCTCTACGGGAAAAATAACTTATAGCTTTCCACTGTCATATTAAAAATTATTTTTTAAATTGAATTGAAAATTTAATCGAGCCAAGATCTCGAACCAGTGACATTGAATTCAGTCGATGGGTGCTGATGACCCACCGATAAAGCTCACTGCTGGAGCATTCCGGTGATGTGCTCCATTCCCTTTCTTGCTTCACAAAACTTATCACATGTACATTGATTTATCATTTGCATCTTAACGAATCGTGTTCCTTGATTTGTAATATCCCCACTCCACATCGTGATGAGATATGCTTATTAATAATTGTTAACCTAGTCTTTTTAAGGTCAATAGCGACCATTTTGTATGTTCCCTTTACGACCTTAATATTCACATCCAAGGGAAGGTACTTTAGAGATTTCGGTGATGGCTCATTGGATTCACTGGCACTCCCCTAGTAACGTGCCTTCTTGGATATTTTCACACTTGTGAGATTTTCAATAACATTCATGGTCGTTAAAGTAAAATAACCAAGGAGTTGCCAGCGTATAAGTAGTCAGAGCAGATTGTTTAATATCCGACACACAACTATAAAGCACCTAGTGATTGGTATAGTTATTAAATTCCAGAAGTAATCTGCTACTTATGGTTATGAAATTCTGAATCAGTCGAACGCAAGTTCTTTTTACATTCTTAGGGTAGTCATGAAATGAAAATCAGTGATTGCAAATGCTATTGTATCAAGTACAAGGAGACAGCTAATGTAATTAGTACCAACGAACATCGAATGATTTGAGAAAGAATTTTTACGAACCATCATTCATCATACTTTTAGCGAGGCTCTCTGTTATTGAAGTACATGTAGTTGAAATAAGGTTATTCTATAAGATATCTGGTGAAATAATGGAAATGTTGCCCTTATGCCTATCAGTGAGTGACAACGAAAATAAATATCAAAAGAAATAAAAATGAGATTTGAGAATTACTCGAAAACAGTTATTCCTTATACAGTTATACATTTGGTCTAGATCGAGTGTGTAATGAGGAGTTGCCTATACTCAGATTGTCAATATTCAATTAAATATTACAACAAAACTAAGGCCCATTTAGAGGAATGCCATTATAGTTTTTCATTACTTCCTTCATCACCACAAAAATTTTCATCAAAATCCCCGGACAAAAGTGAGTCTCCCTTTGTTAGTTTTTTCGAGTTGGGTCAGGGGTGGTAACTTTTTTTTTGCCCCTTGGTGTACTTGTCTCGGTAGAGTCCTAGTCTACCTGTCTAGCAAGAGTCTACTCGCTAAGCCACTGATGCAATCTCATCTTAAAGAAGTCCTGGCTTCAACACCAGGGTACAGAATCAATTTTTTGCATTAAGGAATTTTATACCAATATAGTTTTCAAATCAAATAGAACTTTGAGAAGTAATGTATTTTAAACATATGCTTTTAGAATGCAAGAAACTTTTACTCATGTAATACAATATCTTCGTAGACCATGAAATCCCCCATTTACAGAAGTGACCGGATGGTGGTGGAGTGACTTTAAATTATTCTACTGTTCTCTTCTCTTAAATGATGGTTGATCATGGCTGCTAATTACGTAATCCTATCGATGGACATAAGTTGATTCTTTCAGCCATCTCTGTGTTTATTTCATCATAGCATTATTAACTTATTAATTTTTTATTTGAACAGAAATAGTACTTAAATACAAATTTAAATTTTAGGGCTCCAGAAATACTTGCAAGAAGTGGCCATGGAAAAGCAGTGGACTGGTGGTCATTAGGTGCCTTGATGTATGACATGTTGACTGGTGCAGTGAGTATTTGTGAATTTGAATTGTCCATTTTTGTTTGACTATATCCCCTGCACTATGTTTACTTAAAAAATTCTTATGTGTTCCATAACATACATACCAACTTTGAAATAAAAAAACTATTTATCATTCAATAGTCAAGTTCCGTTTTATCTCAAAAAGATTTTGTTAGTAAACTTTCTTATTAATGTAAAATGTGCTATACTTCAGGAAGTTGTACAATTTTTCCAAAAGAATCCTGTACCTCGTATGTACATATGTGTACATCATATGAGATAGTTATATTCATCTTAAATTTGTTGATAAATAAAACTAGAGAAATAATACAAATTAACAGTCAGTGTGTTTGTCAACTATATACCTTGGCCTGTAAGAACGTCTGCTCATAAGAATCTTACTGAAAATACTCGCATTGCTTTAAGACGTCTTTTTTCTTTCCTTTTAAATAGATTTTGATTTAAAATTTTTCTTGGCCATAATTTTAGGGTGAAAATTTGATAGCACTATTATTTCTCTGATATCCCACCACTAGGCTCAATTTTTTTCTGCCACTAAATAGCTCGAGAAGAGCTATAAAACACATTTTCTAATCTAACGTTCTAAGCTGAAAGTTTGAATGGAAAGTAAACACTAAGAGTGTGCCGAAGCCATGATGATGATCTCTCAAGCTGGCAAAAGTGTTGCTATAAACTAATAAGTCCATTCCTCTTGTTAGTTTCTTATTCCTTTTGCACATGCTCTTATATGTTTTACCATATGCATTCAATAGATGCTGCCAAGAAGTTATTAGTATATTTCCAAATGTGCAGGTGTGATATTGTATTGGATATGCATTGTTATCGTAGTTGAAACAGATGAAAAAATACAAGGTATGGTAAGTAATGTAACTCATGCAAGCAATTACCAGATGGAACCAAATATTTTTGGAATCACATTGACTCTTCCATACATCAGGATTTGGATCTGTGTTCCCTTGGGACCTATACCAATTGAATAGTCCCTTCCTAAATTTTGTAGATAATAAAGATGAAAACATTAAATCTGATCATCTTCACAAAATAAGACCAATTTTAATTACCGTATTTCCCGGCTTATAAGACGCACTTTTTTACTCCAAAATATGCTCTAAAATCAGTCTGCGTCTTATGCCCCGATGGTATCGGATATACCTCCACCCTATAATAAGCAAGCCGATTCGCTGGGATAAATGCATACCATTAAGTATTTTTTACCATATCAGGCATTGAAAATAGTTCAGTTAATTGCAAATTTCGATAATAACACTTTTTTGATTAAGTAGTAAGGAATACAGTTTTAATATTTTGAAGACAGAACTTCCTTTAAAAACATTCCCAGATAAATCGGAAATGCATACAATGTAGCACGTTTAGTTTAATCTCCCATGTGGTGCTGCTGCAAAACTTATACACATTGGGCTAACGGAGATGTCATCCCTATGCTAATACATTGTATCTCTCGCGATAAAGAGTTTACCGGCACTCAACCTTATGTAACAAAGTATGAGGTTTTGTTTTGTAAATTCTTACCTGAAAAATCAAGGAGTGTCTTATGTGCCGGTGCGTCTTATAGGCTGGGGAATGCGGTATAGTGCAGGATTTTTACACTAAATATTACTGCTGTAACAGGGAATTTTCTGTAGTTGAATCTATGCAAAAGTTAAAAAGTAAGGCTACCTTAAAACAGTATCTTTCTTCCAACCCATCCAAAAAGTGAGGAATGAAAAATTGGTCTCATAGCAACTCAGGCACAAGTTTAACTTTTAAGTTTATACGTAAGCAAAGAAAGGCTGGTGGAGAGCCTAGCTTTATTGATAATGAATAATCTTACTAAAGGTTTTGAAAAGAAGGTTCATATCGTATAAATCTATAATTTTTACTCAAGTGCACCGCTGCGTGATTCTCTATGCAAGATATAAGAACAGTTATTACCAATCAAAGAGGTCTACAGAAATTAAAACCAAAAATAAATTAGGTGCATTAATGGTGAATCAGTGGTGATTAAGGTAAAATAGATAGCCAGTTTTTTAGCAAAGCAGCTGTTACAGATTAGATGTAATGTGCAGTCGCTTTGAGAAGTTTTTCACACCTAATTGACCCCTTGGCAACTAATTTAACATCAGTAGTCCACACTCCCTTAGATTTGTTGCACTAGAAATGTGAGAGAGGGTTAATACTTAAGAGGCATAGAAAAATATCAATAAAAATTAAATTATAAATATTGGGGATAGTTGTAAGTGATGATTTCTAGACAATATAAAGATGGTCTTAAATAGTCTATGAGCTGGATTTTAAAGATAAGTCGAGAATGTTATGAAATAACCTACAGTAGAAGTCCGTTATAATGAGAGTTGCGTTATAATGAGTGATCTTCTTGCCATTGTCCGTCTCACTGCAAAACGGAGTCCATTTTAACCAGTGGTTATTTATGAAGTATCATTTTAACTTTTCTTTCATTCTAAGGTAAGGTAAGGCCCTTCGGTAAGGTCCTCAAACGTAATTCTGCATTCCAGCTTTGAAATACATATATGGTAGAATACAAATGGTGCCCCAGCGTCGAACCAATGATCATAAGGTAAAGGACAAATTGTAAATATATAATGCTTATTACTTCTGTTCACATGCTTGGCCATTTAATTTTCAATTTCTCGGTAAATGAATCATAAAGAAAATTGAAATTCCCTTTATACATTTCAAATGGTAGAGCTGCCTGTTCTCGAGCCCAGGACAATTCTGGAGTTATGAATATATATGACGACCTGGTGGATATAAAAGTTATTTAATCCAAAGTTTTATGCTGATATCATACTGGGATGATCCTAAAATAAGATCCCATTATCCACATTTGCAATGCATAAAGGAATGTTAATGACACTCTGGAATCGAACCAAGGATCATCAGGGAAACATTAAACAGTGTACATTAAATGTATTTATGATTTCTAATCTCATGCCGGGTTTTAAGTTTCCATGTCATCGGGAAGGCATTCAAAAGAAATCTGAAGAATCTCAGAAATGCATTTTAAATAGGAGAATAATTGCCCTGACCTAGCATCGAACTTGGGATGATCTTCGAGGGTGTCTTAATAGTTTTTGTTGGACATGCATGGTTTCCAGCGATCCCTCGAATTTCAACTATCTAATTTGATGGGAAGTGCCTAAAAATATTTCCAAAAGTTCTATGAAGCCATTCTTGTCGACTGTCGCTGCAATGTAGAGCAGCGATCGGCCCATGTTTAAAAGCCTTATTCTTTCCCCTCTTCATCTATAACGCATCATCCAAAGAGGCTCACTTCAGAAAGTGAACCTTGCGCAAAGTTAGAACCAAAAGGGGCAGGAATCGCGACTCTACGAAGGAAGGCCCAGTAATTGAATATTTGGGATTTGGCAAGAACATTGGTGTATAGAAAATTAGTGCAGTCTTAGGGGGATCAATGGACCCGCCACCACTGATCTGTATCATATTTATTGCAAAATCTCTTTGTTCTCTTAGAATATTTTTTGCTTATCACATTTGCATTTTAAAAATGGTTGAATAGTAGTAGATCTTATCACTAATTTATTTATTTTCAGCCACCTTTCACTGCAGAAAATAGAAAGAAAACTATTGAAAAAATACTGAAAGGAAAACTTCTGTTCCCTCCTTATCTTACAATGGATGCCAAGGATCTAATAAGAAGACTTTTAAGAGTAGGTCATTATATTTGATTATTTCAGCATTTCTCCAAAGAAAATCCACCGAGCTAATGACTTATTATTTACTTTCAGCGACAAGTTAACTTAAGGCTTGGTTCTGGGCTAAATGATGCTGAATTAATTAAAACTCACTGCTTTTTTAAACAAATAAACTGGGCGGATGTGCTGGCTAGGAAATTGGAGCCTCCGTTCAAACCATGTTTGGTAAGGCTTGAAATGAAACCATTGACTACTTTTATCGAACCACTCTTTTAATTTTTGTGTCTACTTCATTTAGGCTGGTGAGGATGATGTTTCACAGTTTGACACCAAATTCACTCGGCAAACTCCTATTGATTCTCCAGATGAATCAACTCTTAGTGAAAGTGCAAATTTAGTGTTTCAGGTAAGTGTGTTTATCCATACTTCTGTGTGTAATTTCTTATTTCATGCTTCTATTTATGCGGTGCAGTATGTAGAATATTTTATTATTATCAGAAAGCCTTGCAAATGGGTCACAAGCGTAGTGGCTTGGTCATTACAAGTGAAATACATGTATAGGAAGCACACAACATACATGACTCAGATAAAATGGAGCTATTTGCTAATCATATTTGGAATGAGGACTCAAGATATGATATTATTGCGTCACCACCTAGCTTTAATTCACTTGAACCCAAATTATCCAGAACTTTAGATTTATATCAAGGAAGTTGAAGCTGATAATATTTAGGAGAGTATTTTCAGGATTAATGCTTTAAATTTCCGGAATTTCGTTGTGTTTCTAGAATGCAATTGAGAAGGTGCTAAAATAATTTGCCATCTTGGGTTTATTTACAAGGTATTCTTTATTGGAATTTTCAATGCATTTAATTTAGGCTTTATCACCTGTGTGCTGCCTCTGATATTTATAGAAGTTATTGCTGTCCTTTCAAAATAGTTTCTAAGTAAAGGTCATGTGGAATCTTCTTCTGTATACACCAGAACCTCTAATTAGCGAAAGCGACGGGACCGAATTTTTTACTATTCGTTAATCGGAGGTTCGTTATTCAGAGGTGTATTCACAATTCTGTACCTCAAAGGGGGCATAACATACCGTATTTCCCAACTCCGAGGGCAAAGCATTTTACCCAAAATAAGTATCTCAAATTACAATGGATCTTCAACGCCAAAGGTTACGTATTTCTTTAGCCTAAGATACACTGGCCTATTTGCCAGAATTTACGATAATTAAAATGGTGAACTTGGAAATATTTCAATAACGATCAACCAAATTAATAACTGAATATGCTGTTACAGCCAAAATCGCATTGTATTAATGCAGTGGAATGCGTAAAAAACAAGCATTGATTTCTGCATCATTTTTGAAATCCACTCGGCTTGCGCTTTGTACTCAAATGCGAACACTAAGAACACTCAGAGTGCAATGGCGATCTCCCTATACTAATACATTGTTTTTTAGTGATTTTGCGGCTTTGATACAGAGTTATCAAGTTTTGAGCAAGTCGAACGTTTTGGAATGCAAAATGTAGTTTGAGCTATGTGTAACACATAGCAATTATGTTATTTTCGCGTTTCTAAAGGTTTTACTGGTAAATAAGGAGGGACTTGTTTCTGCCTGCAACATGGTCAATTGCTGTGCATCAGAACAGCTGCCCCCACAAAATTTTCCGAAACTAGAATGTATGCATCTTCCTTTATTTTATTATTTCATTCATTATCTGAACTCTATGAATCAGAACAAACGTCAGTATTAAGGTGTTTTAATGAACATTTCATTGTGCTCTCCGCTGCATCTGCAGGTCTTGCATGGTATACAAGTTCTTGTATTCGTCATTTTAAAAACTTCTACTGCATTGAGCCCCAATTACGAATTAGAACAAATATTAGCACAGGCGGAAAATCTCTAATTACCCTGGAAAGCTATTATAATGTATGATAGAGTAGCTTTATCTCATTGCTGTAAAAAAGGAATTTTTATGTCATACTTGGTATTAATCAATTAAAAACTGAGACAGATTTATGCATTATAATATACATAAAATAAACATTATAATAATCAACGAGATTTTAAAGCAGTTTGTGGAAGGTTGGCAGATGATTCGTTTTCTATATTGCTCTAGCAGACGACACCGGCATCCGAGAAGTTTACATTTCAGGAGTGTTTTATTTTCCATGATGAAAAGAATCAAGAGGACTTTGAGAAAAAATCGAACATGATCGTTAAGTAAAAGGTTCATTTAAACTATCTGCGTCCATGTCATAGGATAGACAAGCTCCTGAGTCCCGTATGAGAGGAAAATAAAACTCCAAAAATAACGTAGTTAAAGGGGAGCCGGCGAAAAGTTCTCACCAGTACTCTGCAGGTTGTGTTATTATGCCGAGAGTATGCGAGTTTCACTAGACGATTTCTGATCGGCAGCTTCACCTAACAAGTAAAATACTCTCTGATTGGCGTGTTCATCGCATGCCTTTTCTTTGGCACTGAGATTTTTGAAATTTTTCCACGTAAATGGAAAATAAGTTTTTAGGGATGGGTGGAGATGTTCATTATTTGGAGGTCTTTGTAATTCGAGAGTTCGTTGTAGGGAGGTTTTCATGCGTACATGGGAATATTGGGGGACATTATTACATGGGAAATTCGTGGGACTGGGAAATTTGTTTGTTATTTGGAGGTGTTTGTTATATAGGAGTTCGTTAAGTAGAGGTTTTGGTGTATTTAGTTTCTTAACCAGACAGGTGTACTTTTATATATATTGTGTACCATGATTAATTTTACTCTAAGCATCTCTAAATTTTCTTTTACGCTGTATTAAACTCAGGGTTAATCTGAATGCTACCATAGAGCAAATTCTGTTGACCCACTGGAATATTATTTTCTCAAATCCCTCCCAAATTATGTTTATGTTACTACTCTTATAAACCCATGTGGTAAAATTTGATCAAAGGAATTCTTGTCTCTCTGCTTGTTTGCCTTGTGGTATTTCAAAATTTTTACTTTGAAGATTGCTTTTCCCTTTGTACATCTATAACAATTCCCATTGCTTTGTGATCAATTATACCATGAAACAAATGCGTCATAGGGATGCACTAGCAATATGTCCAGAGCATGGTATCCCATACTGGGTAAGTCATTTACCTGTATGTACTCCCCATGTTGAACTAGTTTGTTAACTGCCATTTATGCCATAACGCAAGATTATTCATACCAGTTCATTTTGGGTGGATTGAAATCTCCTGCAATAACCATAAACATATTGTTAATATTCCGTGAGAGGTGTTTACTTAAGGTATCAAGAATGGCATAGTCGTCACTTGTTTTCCTAATTGCACCGATAACATTTACTGATTTTTGCTTTCCTCTTCTGAGTAATTGAAGTATTTCGTCTTCTACCTGTGACATGGTTATCTCTTCCATCACACCCCTTGTGAACCTCTTCTGTATTCATTGTAACGTAATGATTTTGTTGTAGGAAATAGATGATATAAATCCTCTCTAAGCCATGGCTGGCCACAGTGCCATGAACTGCCTCCATTTTTCCACCCTCCAATTCTCTCATTAGTTTTCTGAAACCTCCCAACTAATTACATCCGTCATCTGACTCCCAAATTTTAAAAGTATTTTGTAAGCTTCTATTACTTGTGATCATTTAGTAGATTATCAATTCGTAATTAACCTGGCAACAGAAAGGAAGAAGACCAATAAAAATCGGAAAGGTAAAACATACCTACATTTGACCTCTACTCATACTGATGTAATTTTCTTATTATGGTTCGAGTGTCACCTTGGACAGACTCTTTCATTTGGCCATGAATATCTGTTGGATAAATTCTTAATAATTGATCAGTAGAAATTGTATGATTTTATAACTATCAACTTTGTTTAATATATCTTTATTTAAAGACCAAATTATTTTAACAAATTTTTTATTGAACTTTTCACAAGTTATTGTTATCATATATTTGGATGCCCTTGAAAACCTAAGAAAGCCATATCAGACCTTTGTTTCCTGCCTTTTTAATGTCTCAAAAGTTGATTAATATTTTTTATACTGAGTAAGTAATACATAGTGCATTCATGTTGCAAAGTAAAAGGGTCAGGAAATAAGAAAAACTATCTATACTTTCTGGTTTTAGTATTATTTACTAGCAACCATAATTTATCTTGTTTTCCTGATAAAAATTATATTATTATAATGAAATGAGATGTATATCAATGAAATGTAGTTTAGTAATTGCCAGAAGATTTCAAGAAGATCATTATATTAGTAATACATACATGCAATGGTCCCCAAAATTATCGGAATGCTTGATGGAATGAGTCCACTGGAGGAACTTACCAGTAGGGGAATTGAATGGCAAAGTTGGTCAGAAAAGACGATAGAGAGTATGCCTCGAGGGTAAATAGCTAAGAAGGGGTGTTCATGTAATTTGACTAAGCAATTTTAATGAATAATAGAAATGTAAATTGACTTAGCACAGGAAAGCATGCAACTTAACCCAAGGTTATACAAAAAGTGAAGTGACTTGACTGGAACTGGAACTCAGGTCCCCCACTTTCTGTGTTCTTACCAACTGGACAAATGAGCTCTCACTTCTGTAATTGGAGGCTTTAATAGTCAACTGGTGCTACAGATAGTGGAACCAATCAGATAGTGGCATCAATCAGAGGTCCTCGCTAAGGGCACCAAAACACCAAGCAATGTTAAGAGGAATTCCCTCAAGCGAAAAAAAATATATTGATGACACCACTTGCAGTTTATGAATGCTACCCTCGTACAATCACATTTTTTGATTTCACTTCAATATTTGTTTAGCCTGCTTTTATAACAGTTACCATCCGCACGATTGTCAGCCTTATTTGCAACGAATCAATGCAACCGATTAACAATAAATCTCATTTTGTGTCTACCATTTTATTTTCTCATCCTATCACTCCATTCACTTCACTTGACTTTTGAAAAATAATTGGGTCTTCAAATGAAAAGGTACACTGTGGGTATAGATCAGGGGTACTCAACCTTTTTTAGCGCAAGGGCACCAAAGGGCACTTCCGAAAGTGAAGCGGGCACCAAGAAAAAAATTTCCGTCCATGGTGACATTCAGGCCATCCCTTGGCAATATTATCACTTTACCAGTTAACCGATGGCCGTTTGAAATAAAAAACGTTCCATGGTAAATAAGATCCAAAATATTACAGCGTATATAATTTCATCACAACCTCACATCTCATATGAGAAAGTCTTTATTTCCGATGAAGATTTGATAACGGGGTATACATCTGGTATGAAGGTTTTCGCTGCATGTGCACCGCTGCGTTCCGAAAAGTCCTTGATTACGAGGAGTTTGATACATTGATAAGCTGAATCTTCGCATTCGCATAATGAACCTAAATATGACATAGGTACGCGTCTTGTTAATCTGGACATAGGCGATTAGAGGGGTAAAATGTTAGCGAAACCCAAGACCAGGCCAACCAAGTTTCTGACCCTTTCCCTGCCAACCTCCACTCTATCCCCAATAGTGCAATCCCAAGAATTAATGTTGCAGGAAATCTTCTTACTAAAGCTTGGCGGGCATTGTACGAGGTCACTCCAGGCACCTGGGTGCCGGCGGGCACCAGGTTGAGTACCCCTGGTATAGATGAATCCAAATTTAACACCAGAGGCCTTATCCCTCTGTTTCACTAGCCAAAGGGTTCCGAGAATTCTAGAAGATTGTGTGCTCTGTCCAATTGACACGGCAGTGCGTGTAAGGACATCAATACATTCACATTGCAAAATTCGACGATTGATCAGATTTCTGACAGTGGAAGGTGTTAAACCGGCCAATATTCATCTCCGGATGGTGGCAGTGGAGACAGTGTGTCCGACAAGTCCACGGCTCCACCATAATGTGGGCCCACATGTCTCCAGGGTAAGTGTACTGGCCAAGTTTAAGAAGGAACAGCTTAAGCATTCTCCTTACAGTCCAGAAATGTCACCCTACGACTTCTGTCTGCTAGGAAAACATCTCAAAGGGACTTGGATAATGAGCTAATAGACATGGTGAAGGACTGGCTCTTATTCTTGGTACAGGGAATCCTTGAACAGAATTGGACGGAACACGCAATCAATCAGTGGAGGACTTGCTCTTGTCACAGCCACAGAAATTCTAGGAACAAGGAATACTTCACCTTGAGTGGGGTAATTGTTCTGAGGCCTCAGGTGTTTAATTTGCATAAAGACTACATCTATACCCACAGTGTCATCTTTTCATTTGAACACCCTAATATAATTAACAATGAACTGCATAGGTTGCACCAGAAACATACTTTTATATTGTATTGCATGAAAGAAAAGTACAAGTACATCCAGAAAGTAAAGAATGTTTTTGCATAACTAAATAAAAAAAAAGAAATCAACAGAAAATTTTATTCACAAAATCACAGAACCTTAATTCACTTTTCAATATAGTTACCATGGTTATCAAGGCTCTTATTGTAATGTGTAGCCAGTTTTTCGATGCCGATGTTATACTCTTCTACCGCCAAAGTTCTTAGCCAGGATGTCCCTGCTTCTCTGAACTCTTCATTGTTTCCAAACTGTTTTCCTCCAAGAAAGTCCTTTAGTTTCAGAAGAGATGAAAATCACTGGGTGCCAGGTCAGGGCTGTAGGGAGGATGTCAAAAATTTCCCACTTAAGATGTTAAGCTCTCGCTTTGTTTGTGCTGATGCATGAGGCAGAGTGTTATCGTGAATCAAAAACACTTTCCCAGACAATATGCCTTGTCATTTGTTTCGAATGGAACGTTTCAATCGCTGAAGGGTTTCACAATATGATGCTGAGTTTATTGTTGCTCCTCTCGGCATAAACTCCACATGGATTAAACCCTTTCGGTCCCAAAAAACAGTGGCCATGACTTTTCTCGTGTTCAAGTTTGGCTTTTCTTTCCTGCCTTTTGAGGGTGAGTTTGTGTGATGCCACTCCATACTCTGGCACTTGGTTTCCACTGTTTTGTAAAAAACCCAAGTTTCATCTCCCGTTACAATGCGACCAAGAAATTTGTCACCATCATTGTTGTATTGGATCAAAAATTCAAGGGCTGCTCTCATCCGTTTCATCACGTGAACTTCAGTCGACACCTTAGGTACCCATCGAGCACACATTTTTTTATAGCCTAGGTGTTGTGTCACTATTTCATGTAGGAGAGAGCTTGAAATTTGAGGAAAATGTTCATGAATGGTGCTCTAAGTGAAATGCTGGTTTTCCTGAATTTTTTCTTCAATTTTTGCCTGCAAATCCTCCGTAATGAGTGATGGCCTCCCACTCCGTTCTTCGTGGTGCACACTGGTTCTTCCTTGATTGAACATAATGCACCATTTCCTCACTGAAGATTCATTCATTGCATTGTCTCCATAAACATGCTTTATTTGCCAATAAATTTCGATGCGTTCAGAAAACGAATAACACTACGAACTTCACATCTGGTTGGATTTTCTATACGCGCAGCCATTTCAAAAGATCACTGAATGAAGACGCCTCTCCAAAAAGATACTGAAGCTCTTCTGACTGTGAGGAGGAAGATAGAGCTAACTGATGGGCATGCAATTTTGGTCTAAGATAAGTAGCGCCGAGACAAACGTTCTTTACTTTCTGGACGACCCTCGAATTATCAAGGCAAATGAGGAAAAAAACTAAAGTAAAATAAAATTTCTGTCATTTGGTTTTGAACCCGTGATAAGCATATTGATAGCTTTTGCAGTCCGGCGCCTTACCAGTGTAGCCACAGTACTTTGATATTAATTCCGTAACAATCATGGCACTTCAAGTTGTATAAATTTTTTAAAATTTCAATATTTCGAAAACAGGTCATAGTCGCAGGATTTCCTGTGATCCTATTTAATATTATCACAAAAAAAAGGCCTTCTCCAAATTTCATTAAAATCGGTCTGTCGAATGACTTGAACACCCCTTGTAAGCCTTAATGGTCTCTGCAAGGAATCTCTCACTTTACTAATGAACAGAAAATACTATACCATCGATAAATAGTAGAATGAAGTGAGGATCATCACAGTACCTCTGAGCCATTCCAATTGTCAAATCTCATCCCAGATACGGTTATCCATAGATTGTTTAATATTCCTCTGTCTCCCACAAACTTTCTTCGTGAACCTAAAACTATAAAAGAAATAGCTGTTGCGAATGGTTATCCCCCTACCTTAATAGACAAATTGGTTAAACAGAAAGAAAGATGTACAATCGACTTCTCTCGCTTGAATCTCAATCTCAGATGGATGGACCACGATGTGTTGTTCTTACATTTAAAATCCATATTTCCTAGCAACTTGCCGATCTCTGCAAAAAATTTAATATTATGCCAGTGTTTAGCAATAACAGTAACTTAAGAAAATTTTATGTTTCCAAAAAGAAAAATTAGAACCTATGAATAGATCCGGTCGATTCCGGGAGAATTCAAAATTTAAAATTAACTTTTAACTAGGAGTATACACTTCTAAAAACAACAACGTACACAGTTTTATACTAATGCAAAAGAAGGAAAGAATTATCTATGTATCCCAAATGGGCTTTTTTGATTATGCGAATCGTAATCAAGAAAACAATTAGTAAAAATACACAAAATTCAATCATTTTGGTTGAAGTAGTACTCGGTTATAATGAGGGATAGCGTTATTTGGAATACATAGTTTCATCCTTCATCTTTGAATCCAGAAACCTTTCATACATGTAATTGTTATACAATAACTGTTGTTTTTTAACCCGAGAATGTTGATTAGGGTTTTCGGATTGTGTGTGTGGGCATGTGTATTTTCACTAATTAATTAATAACGGCTCTTATTGACATTGGCATATGCGCGAAGGATCTCAGTTGACACCATTTTAATACTATGCCGCTTAAAAATTCTTGAAATGTGTGTAAACATTAACTGGTGCCAGTATATTACTGGCGTGAGTTACCGTATAAGCTGGCGTATAAGTCGACCTTTGAAGACTAAAAAAATCTCTTAAAAACCATAGGGGTTGACTTGTATGCCGAACTTTAAATTTAACCCTTTATCTTTGAGGGGTAAATAGGAATACTGCCTGCTTAACACTTTTTGTACACAAACTCTCACAACTCATCACAATTATTTCTTACTGAAACTAATTTTTGGCAAGTCTAATTAACATAGATACCATATAAAATAAATTTCATCACGAAATACAATTGTGGCCGAAAGTATGTTTTGTTATACAAGGAAAGGGTTACGGTAATTTGCACATAAGGGCATGCACCCAAGGAAAATTGGACTTGAAAAAAGTCTGACAGGGCCAGCAATCGAATCCTGGATCTTCCTCTATCTAGGAGGCTGCCTTAACCATCTAGGCTACCCGGCCAGAACATTTTAACAAGCCGTTTTTTTTTATTTTGAGATGAATTTCAGGCTTTAGCCTATGTTCAGCATATAAGTCGACCCAAAAAGTAAGTAAATACTACTTCCCCAGATCTATTTTATGGGAAGAAAAACTACGGTATCCATAAACATACAATAGCTTAAGGAATATTTACTGCATAAGATGCTAGAATTGTTTCTTTCAGCTGACATGTCAACTTCTCACCTCTGCTTAACTATTACACCAGTTTGTTTCGTTGGTATCACTCAGGCTACACACAAGGCACAAATAAAATTGTTACGAAACAAATACAATGGTATTAAAAATTTATTATTGAAATATTGCTAATGGTAAAATCAAATCATGAGACTGCTAAAACAACTTCCATTAACTCCTAATGCTAAGTCGAATCATAATGATTATGCAAACAATAACTAACCATGATGTGCTTATTGATCCTCATTTGTAAAAAGAAAACATTGATATATATGTTATAAAGCTTTGTAAAATAAAAATGTGATATCTATGTTAATTAGACTTGCCCAGAATTAGTTTCAGTGCGAAATAATGAGTGGTGAGTTGCGAGAGTTTGTACACCTAGAGTTAAGAAGACAGTTTCACTTATTTATCCCTCGGTGGTAAAGGGTTGAAGTTTATGTTTGGCGTTTTAGTCGACCCCTGGTTTTGGAGTGATGGCTTCAAAGGTTGACTGATATGCCGGCATATACGGTAATTTGGATAAAGACTTAGAATATACCTACAGTGTCATTTTGTACCTTTTCATTTGAACACCCTGAGGCCCAGCGCACACGGAGCGACTATTTTGTGACTACAGTTGGAAACCAGTTGCGTCTGCAACCAGTTTGCAACTGAAACAAAACTTCTGTCCGCAAACGGGTGTACTGACGAAGGGCTGGTTGTGAATCAGTTGCGTCTATCACGCTATCAGTGGAGTGTTTATTTGGTGCTGTATGTGTTTGTTTTTAAGGCCTTGGCTTGGCCGTGTGTGCTTACTATGGTAGAATCAGACGGAGAAGAAGCACAGTGGTCAGAAATTGGAAAAAGCTGGCCAAAATTCATATCTCCGTTACTATGAAAGATAGAAACACGAATGTTTCAACAAATATTGATCTTTACCTCCCAAATCCGAATATAATGTTTATTTTTAAGTAAACTAATCAGAGGTCTTCCAAAACAAAATGACGGAAATAGTAAAATCCTCTTCCTCGATTCTTATAAGGTCTGTGAACTATAATTCATTTATGTTATTAAAATACTTCAGCTATTCATGTAAATTCTATATGCGAGTAATAAAAATGATAAATAACAATTTTTTTACGTTTTGTACGGATGAAAACCATGGAAAAAAATAAGAATAAGTGAGCCTTGAATAGTAAAATAACCGATTAACTAAGAGAATTGCTCCAATGAGTACGGTCAATTTTCTATCCAAAAAATTAATTGAAACAGAAACATTTGTACAGAACAATCAGAGAAGTGAATCTTTTCCACTTACAGAAATGAAATGGACATATCAGAGCCATCTTCCGACTCGGTACCTTCTCATTTTCGGAGTTATTATCAGCATCATCCAGAATTAAAAGACTTCGTAAATCTTCAACTTATGCTCTGCTTTTCTTTTTGGGAAGTTCATGCACACTGGAAATGATTAGTTCGGATGTTAACAGAAGCCTTCGGAATAAGTCATCATTAGCTGCCATTCTGGAATGTTTCTCCCTGAATCGACGAACGTCTTTATTCCTCGCCTCCAAAGCCTCTTCCGAAAGCTGACCGATTGGAATTACAGCATCTTTTGCTATAGCTGCTCCATGAACCAAAATCTTATGGACGGTTGGTGGCATATAATACCAACTATAAAGCCGTACATAAAGTCTTGCGGTGATATTGCAATAATTTTCAAATTCCAAATAATTTATTGAGTAGCCAATTGAAAGCGCATTCAGAATCACAGAAAAACGTAGAATTAGCTCCTCCTCAATCCCTGAATGGAAATAATGTTCAATAATAATTTGATATACAATGAAACTGCTTGAGTGTAATTCAATTGTAATTATATCTGATTAAACAGATTGTTGGCCGTCCTTTTAATTGAAAGTAAATCGGCTTGCCCATCAAACTTTGTAATCGTTCGATTTTTCACGTATGTCTTCATACTTATTAAGCTACCGATTAAACGGTCATATTATATTATCGGCTAGTGTAAAGCGTGTGCGGAGGCTCTGTGTTCATGTTTTCAACTCAGCTCCGAAAGAAGATGTCGACAGAAGTTGAAATTTTCAATATAAAAGTGGTGGAAGCAGTAGAAAAGTATCCTTGCTTGTATGATTTATCATGTTATATGAATTTAAAATAGAAATAGGCGCTATTCCTCTCACGCCATACCAAGTTCAGGAGGGAAAGCACTGTGGATCTGAGTCTCGCCACGCAACCTAAAAGTCGCTACAAACTGCAAAAACACGAATAATGCAGCAATTTCCTACTTTAACTTAATTCACAAACATCACACCATCACCCGATGCTAACATTTTGACGTCGGGAAGCGTTGACATAAACGATTTAGGAAATTGAATCAGAAAATGTATTGTATTTTGCAACATAAGCTTAGAATGCATATTTAGGGTTTAAATAAATTTTATTATATCATTAAAATTGTATTCTGTTATTCTTATAGCTTTGAATTAAATTTTTATATACTTATCATTACAAATTAATGCTCAAAAGAGTCTTCATTGCGATGCACATTTCAGGCATGGAAGTGAGAAAAAGTATCACTAGCTGTCACCTGCTCTATTTTGCTAACTTTGACTGCTTGCTGATTCCAAAATATGAACTTGAGAGATTCAAATGATAGTGGATTTGATAGTCCTCAGCAAGTAAAATTATAATATAGCTACAAAAAGATCATGGAAAAAAAGTCGTAAAATTGAGTTTTGACCAGCTTTTTTTGATTTCCGACCACTGTGAGACGTTGTTAACTATTATCAATACCGAAGACGGCGAAGAGAGCATTGGGTTCACCATTATTTCAGCAAGAATGCGAAAAACATCACGTGGTCTCGTGCAACTGAAGTCTGCAACGCAACTGCAACCGCGGGCCCACGGTTGTATGTGACTGGTTTCAGACTGTTTTGAGATCGTCAAAAACCAGTCGCGTCGTGTGCGCCTCCCTACTCCAATACATAGCCGAGGTCACAAAACAGT
Organism: Sympetrum striolatum; assembly: GCA_947579665.1. Lineage (NCBI taxonomy): Eukaryota > Metazoa > Arthropoda > Insecta > Odonata > Libellulidae > Sympetrum > Sympetrum striolatum. The sequence goes on along the minus strand of OX388345.1, from coordinate 1,641,338 downwards.
TGCGCGCGCAACTGGTTTGCAACTGTAGTTGCAGAACAGTTGCACCGTGTGCGCCGGGCCTAATACATTGTGGCAATCGTAAAGATATTTTTTTATCCCTTCCTTATAACATGGGGGTAAAATTACAATACATGTATCAAGAAAGTAGAAGACCAGGCTTGTGAACAGAAGTAATGAATGTATTTCATAGACACAATTCTACCTTATGTTCATTGGCTCTATGCCAAAGAAGCATTTACGATATCAATTAAAGGGAATAAGGAATCTTGTTTGAGGACCAATATATCAGCTTGAAATTTTAGAAACCATCAGAGAACTTAGCAAATTCCATTACTTTAAACAGTGTGTAGGGACAGGTAGAAATATTTCATCAATATACTTGCAGATTGCAAGTATATTGATGAAATCATATAAAACTTTTACCCGTATAAATATGCGTGAGGGTGGGCCGAAAATAATGCTTTTCTCCAAATAAAATTTGCCCTGTGTGGGAAAGTTGATGATGATCTCACTTGTAATTTTTTTTTAAATCGGTTAATAATAACCACTGCTGCCTGAGCCGCAAAGTTTAAAAATTTGCAAAATAAAGGCAAAAATGAGAAAGAAACACTGAGGTACTATAAATATCAACATTTCAGTGAGTATCAATGATGAATTTCTTTCTCTGTATTGAGTTTTTGACATTTTAAATTTATTTAATGCAATGTATGATTCTACGATGTGTTACAAAGTTAAATGAAAACAGCCCATTCCATAGGTTCTCTAGATATTCCTTGAATATTCAAAGGATACCATCCTACCAACCGGTATTGGTATTCTTTCCTTCCTTCGTACAAAGAAAATCAATGTATTCACCTTTAAGTTTGGTCAATATGTACTCAGAAATATAATAACAATATATATACAACAAATAAAATATTAAAAGTTATAATTAGGTTCGAAACAGCAATGCTTAGCTACTACTACAAGCCACCATGTGAAGGAATTGACGGAAGGTGCTACAAAACAGCTTAATTTTACTGAATCTGCCTCTTTTTCTGGTTTCTGCCATCTCAGCCACCTCCAGAGGCATATAAATGGCGTATTGAGGCTTGATTATTCTTTGATGTGACATCTTTATAATTCTTTGTATGTGACATCTTTTTATGCAAAAATATGGTCATCATAATCGAATAAATGATAATTTCGATGTTTTTGTCGAAATTTTGAAACTTCCAGCCAAATTTTTCACTGAAAACATGTTTTGATTTCAAAAATAATTTTTATTAGTAATTTCCATGTGGGTGGGCCACTTATGCTGGGTTTTACATTTTGATCAGAAATAAAAGTGGTAAAATGCTCCACTATGTTTTACAAATGATGGAATGAAGTTTTAACATAGCACCAATGGAACGTGAAAGCCGTGCCAGTATAGCAAGCCCTGTCCTCCATGTTTATTTCCTCTCTTCTCGAGAGAGAGGCTTGCCCACCTGAAACTTGGTGTCTGTTAATTAGCACTTAATTCATTGTATAATATCATACTGCCTAACTTTTGAAAAGTAATCTAGGATCTGGTTGGCTATGCTGCCCTTGTTTATTTATTCTTTAGATCAGTGCAGCTTATAGTTGATTCTGCATGTGTGAGGTATTTTCTTTTGGTAAAAACTTTTCTACAGCCAGAAAAATGAGAGGTTTTTTTTATGGAGTTTACCTTCTTAACATCTGATAAATATCAGGAAAAGTACAGTAGAACCATGTTTTTACGATGCTCAATTTTACCAAATCACACAGTTTTATGAACCATTCTGCCAGTCCTGATCTTTGTACAAGTAAAATGACCTAAGTTTTACGTAAAACCTCGATTTCATGTTTTATGAAGGGAGAAGCCGGTCCCTAGGACTGAATGAACCCCGGTTTTACGAAGTATTTGAAATGGTTTTGTCACACTGAGCTCAGTACAATGGGATGACGATCGCCGTAAACAGGATTAGCTGAATCCAGATCGTCTATGTTGGGAGGGCCCTCAGCCTATGTCAGTGGCGCAGTGAGGTGGGGATTTTAGGGGTTTGAGCCCTTAAAACCCCTAGTCGAATGACTAGCTCTGTGCTTTTTTTCTGCCTAAGAGTACAAAACCCCAATCGCCATGCAAGTCTCTTAGAAATACTGCTAGTCATGTGTTGTTTGATAAATTCAGCGAAAGCTATGCATACCCGTAAATATGGTTCTGATTCCAGTTAAGGTGTTGTTTTTGGTAGCAGAGCAGACCTAGGGCCGACATCGATATCAATGGGACGCTATGAGTGTTTCACACACAATGTTCAATGCGAGCACTTCTTTATCCTTTAGTAAGATGACTCACACCATTAGATTAGATGATCAAGAGAAAAATTCGGAATTACTTATTTGTTTACTCCTCGCAAAAATACAAGGGAACATACGAGAAGTAATTCGAAACTTACACCCTGAAACAGATAAAGATTACGTTTAAGAGACAAACAGATTGATTAAACGCTCAGTTAAATCTTCTGCGTGTGACTGATTTAAGGTTGTGAATGCAAAGGTAGGCTCGTGAGTGGTGCTTTTGAGAAATTCACAACACTTCGAAGGAGAGTTTAGTTTGGATTTCATAAGGTACAGATGGACATCCGAAATCCTTTTCATAGTCTGCTAATAGCTCAAGGCCTATATCGGAAAAATTTAAGTGAATGACTATGTGGTTTTTTGTGAAATGACCATTATCAGATGCATAAATTAGGATTGTCTTATTTTAGGGCTGTTATCAGAGGGCACATCTCAAGATGAGTTTAGCGACAATTCCAAAGGTACTGGCTCCTTTATAAAGCATTCTGGACAATTAAAAGTCTGCACAGTAAACTTCATTATTCAAGATGATAGAAAATATACTGACTATATTTTTTGATTACCTATTAATTTGATGTGTTTGCAACAATTATTCGATAACCGAATTTCCGTAGAAATTTGAAGTATTGGAGCAATACAAGATACCAGTAAACATTAATTTGCAATTACATTATTAATAATATACCATTTTGGAACCAAATAAGTCAGCTATAAGGTATTGTGCACATAAGGTACGCACAGATCTATCAGAACTATGCCTTGAATTCTTTAGCTTCTTTTTCGATGTAGCTAATTTTTTCGCTGGTGATAGAATCCCATGAATCTCTCCTGTCAACCTTGTGGTCATGCAATGCCCATTGAAGATTTCAATTCATGGAAAATTTATGTTTTCTTTGAACGCTCAATGCGTAAGATTGGGTTTGCATCTGCTCTCTGCTGGTTAAACTACCTAACTATTACTTAGTCTAAATAATTGTAAGTTTACATCTTCATTTTTTTCACCTTGGAATGTAACTTTAATCCTGCAAATTCAATTATAATATCAATGATAATCTCTTAAGGGAGGTGGTCACCCATAAATAGTAAGGAATTTTCTCTAAACTTTTAATAATAGTATTCAATTTGTATTCTTTAATTTATTGGCAGTAATCGAATGATTGCATTAAACAGGATTGAATTACCATTGATTATATAAATTAAATCATTAATGAGAGGTATTGGTTTAAAAAAATCGAAATAAACCAAAGCCGAATTATAATGAACAATTCAAGGGGGTGTCTTTCATATATAAACGTGTAAGGAAAAGAAATCCAGCTGAAAAATCAGTAGTAAAGAATGAACAATCGAAGGCAATGAAATAATTGCTTTTAAAAATTATTAATAATAATAATAATAAATTTATTAGCCATCGACCATGAAGAACAGGTATGGGCATTGTCAAATACATACAATAACGTAAATTAGAAAAGGCATAATTGAAATACAAGGAAAAAAGATATATAAATATATATACATAGAGATGAGATAAAATGTAGAGGAAAAAAGGCAAAGCAGTAAATACAATTTAAAACAGTTGGATCAAGTAAAAATCATAAAGTGATATTCATATTTATAAATTCATTGACAGAAAAGAGTGGATTAACCTGGAGCCACTCCTGAATAATTTTTTGGAATTTTAGTGGAGGGGTATGTCTCACAATAGAAGGTAACTTATTGAAAAATTTTATGGCTGAGTAATTTAGGCTGTGTGCAGTTTTAGTTAGTCGGTGATGGGGCATATCAATGGATTCGGCATGACGTGTATTGTAGGAGTGAAAAGTGGAACGAACATTAAACCTATTGATGTTATTTTTTATGTACAGGAGAGAGTCATATATATATAGCACGAGTAAACAGTCATTATTCTCTGTTGGGTGAACAGTGGTTTGCAGCGATATCCTTCTTCTGTAATAAGAGTAAACGGCGAACATGAGGTGCCTGTCCCCAGATCCTTATGCCATAAGTAATATGAGAATGGAAAAAAGCAAAATAAACAGTACGTAAGTAAACAGGAGAGACAGAATACTTGAGTCGACGTATCAGTAATGACTCCAGTTGAGTTGTTGCTCAATGTTGCTTGCATACTGCAAGCATATCAATAATACTAATTTAAAGTCGGCATCATATCGAGAGGGTCCTCAAAAGAAAAAAAGGAGAATTCTTGAAAACCAGCGCTATTTATTTTAAATAGGAGAAATTTGCACCCATCCGGCGACAAACTCACAAACATTTGGCGACAGTTTCATAAATATAAAGAAAGAAGGGAATATTTTTCGTGACCACTGTGATTTTGTATTTCCTATTCTACCGGGATATAGCTTAAAATATTTTCAAAACCTAATCATAAATAATTAGAAATTTCCGCTATACGTTTCAAATAGTAGAGACGCCTGGTGTTGAACTCAGGATCTTTTGGAAGATGTCTATGTCTATGTAAGAACCCTGCAAGCCGCCTTTCGGCGTGTGGCAGGGGGTGCAAGCACCTTGACTCTATTTTCCTAAACGGTTGCTTTCGCGTATACTTCGCGGAAAAAATGAATTTTTGAAACGATTCGTTTTAGCATCTATTTCCCTAATCTTTCGGGCAGTATTAGCACGGCCCATATAACAGGGGGGTTGCATTATATCGGTTACATCATCTGAAAACGTAATTTCTCTGAACTTATTTAATAAATTATTCCTTTGAATTTTCTTCTATCTTCTAATGATTCCCATCCCGCGTCCCGTAACATCTGAGTGACACTCGCTGTTTTATCGTTGCAATTCTTTACAAATCGTATCGCCTTTCGTTGTACTTTTTCTAAATCCCGAATATGACATTCGGCGGGGTCCCATACACTACATGCATACTCAAGGTGAGGCCTAACTAACGCTAAGTAACATCGCTCGCGAACCTTTTCTTTGCTCCTACCGACTATTCTTTTAACGAAGCCGAGTTTCTTAAGTGCTTTTCCACATATATTTCGGATGTGGGCACTCCATGATAGATTATTCGTGAGAGTTACTCCAAGATACTTTACCGATTCTACTGTCATTAGGTTTACCCCTCGGAGACTATAAGAATAATCATTTATTATAGATTTACTTTCGAAGAAGTTAACTACCAAACACTTTTCTACATTAAGCTCTAATTGCCAATCATCGCACCAGTTCATAATTCTATCTAAGTTGTTCGAAAGGGTTAATCTGTCCTCTGAACTAACTATTTCCCTGTAAATGACTGTGTCGTCTGCGAATATCCTAACATTGCTTTCAATGTGATTGCTGAGGTCGTTGATGTATACTAAAAATAACAACGGTCCAATTACACTGCCCTGAGGGACGCCCGAGGTCACCTTAACCAAGTTGGAACTAATACCATCGAGTACTACTCGTTGCTCTCTATCGGTGAGAAAGTCTTTTATCCAGTTAATAACTTGTGCATTGATACCTGCAATTTCTAATTTGTACAGCAATTTATGATGAGGTACCTTATCGAAAGCCTTCCGAAAATCTAAAAATATCGCATCGACTTGCTTATGTTTTTCAGCAGAGTTTAGAACATTGTGTACTAATAAAGCCAGCTGTGACTCGCAAGAACGAGCCTTACGAAAACCGTGTTGATTCCTAATTATGAAATTGGACGTTTCAAGAAAACCCATTAAAGAACTAGAAATTATATGATCCATAATTTTACCGCTCAGTGATGTTAAAGGTATAGGTCTGTAATTAGCTGGATCGTCCTTAGAGCCACTTGGCGTGACATTCGCAATTTTCCAATCTTTCGGGACCTTTCCTTCGCTCATACTCTTGTCAAATATAACTTTAAGAAAAGGTGCTACGCTCTCCTCAACTTCCTTGAACACTCGAGCCGGTATGTCTTCAGGACCCGGAGCTTTATTCGGTTTAATCTGTCGCAATAGTTTAATGATGCAGTCTTCTCTGAAGGTGATTTTCGACATTGATTCAGGTTTATCAACATTCGGGAGAGTATTATAATACAAATACATATAACATAGAATACAATAGATAGAAATAAAATCAATTTGATTCAAACTTTGTAGTCAATATTATACCGGGAAGGAACAAAATTAAGACTCAAATGATGTAAATGGAGTTAGACTTAGCACTTTAAAGCGTGCGACTTACCCAAAGGTTGTACAAGAAGAGAAAAATAGTGACTTGGCTGGGACTCGAACCCAGGTCTCCCACTTTCCGGGCGGTTGTTCTAACCTCTAAACTACCGAGCCACGTCCTTTTCCCTTCTGTAACTAGGGGCTTTTATCATCAAGGTGATGGTGCTCCACGTAGTGGCACCAACCACCACCAGAGGTCCTCATTGAGGCAACCGAGATTAAGACTCCGTTTTCCTCATCTGAAACGCATACGGTAATGTAAATGGTTCTCTGGGATCGAACCAAGGACAATTAGGGAAACCTTAAAATACGTATACAAAATTTATTAATGACTTACATGCCGAGTTTTAAGTATCTAAGTTATCGGGAAGGGGTTCTAAAAAATCTTAAAAATCGTAGAAAATTCTAATTTTAAAGAAGTTAGGTTAGGAGGAGTACAAGGGATGCGTAATACAAAGCCAACTCCTATCTACAGTCAAACTCAGCCTTCATGTGGCGTACTCTGTTTTAACAAATGAGGCCAAGACGAACAGTTATTGCCATTCAAAAAATTTCTAAGTACATATTTGCATGGAGAAATAGCTACGCGGCATCATGATTTCCGTCCTGAGCTATATGGCAACTCGCGGAGTATTAACGCCAATATAACTTGTATTTGCATGGAAGAAATATTCTCTGCAATCAGTACGTTAAATAGGAATTAAATAATTATATTATGTGTTCTTAAAGTACTTCAGATGAATTTAAAAACTACTCGATATTGGCTCTCTTTAGAAAAAATTACCACGATATCCCATTTTGTGACTAAATGTAAACTAATGTTGATTGTTATTAATGTAAATATGGGGTACGGAATAACTTACATCGCCACCCAAAAAAGATGCGTGAATTAAATTGTTCAGAATCAGAGTATAGTGATAGTACTCCACTGAAGTAAGTATGCGGTACATTATTAAAAAATGAGGGATTTCTTTTCTTTGAATCGATAACAGAATAAATTGTAGGAAAAATATTCGTCTGTAACGGCATATCCCGAGCAGCCACTAAGTTCTGAGAGTAAAAGTAAATTAGCATCGGAGGAATGTCCTTAGTTTGTATAAGAAAATACATTGTAAACCAGTGAAGATCTACTTTTTTGGATGAAAGACGTTATTTTTTAATTGAAATTCTGCATCAGGTTAAATTTCTCTCGCCGTTGTGTCATTCATGGAAAAGTTCTCCTGGAAAAACTTCTGTAAAGAAACGAAGGAATATTCTGAAAGGATTTGTCAGTCATCCTTTACTGCCCGTTTGCCCTTCTTTAGCTTACCCTCCCCCATCTCCTTACTCCCCTCAACTACCCATTCCACCATTGCTAGGAGAATAGGCAGCAGCAAATTTTGGAACGAAATAGAGAGAGCGACAGTGGCTATATTTTTCAGGCCTGACCACTCCCCTTCAGGGGTTTCATACACCTAGAGGCCCGAAAAACATGGTAAAAATGCAGATTCTTTTTTCTCAGTTGTTTTTTGTGCAAATGAGACGCAATTGAATTTTGTTTTAGATAAAAAGACTTGAGGCTTTCCTGGTGAATAGCTTGGGTTAAAAGGATTCCGGTGACCATGTCACCAACGTTTCGACGGCCGACTCTGCCATCTTCCTCAGGGCTGCTGAGATGCCGTTTGAAATTTTCTGTCCGGTATATATGCTATGTGTCAATCCGGGGGGTCTCTCCTGATTGGTCCATCTGGGGGTCTCTCCTGATTCGTCCATCTGGGCGTCTCTTCCGATTGGTCGAAATTCCTCTCATTTTTCCCGAATTATTTTATCCCACACCTTGCTGAGTGTAAACCCATTGTCTATATTAATATCATTTTTCTCCAATCTTATTTCAATGGCTTCCTTGGTGATGCGCTCCCAGTAGCCATTTGCATGCGCAAGTCGTTTGGTGTCCTCGAATTTGATTTGGTGCTTCTTTTCCAAGCTATGTTCGGCCACAGCTGACTTTTCCGGTTGGCCTAGGCGAATGTACCTGGAGTGTTCCTTTAAACGGGTGGTGATTGTTCTGGAGGTTTCTCCGATGTCTGAGACCCCCCATTCGCATGGAATTTTGTATATACCGGGTGTTCTCAGTCCCATGTCATCCTTTATGTGCACCAAGCATTCCTTTAGTTTTCGAACGGGTTTGTGAGCCATCCGGATGTTGCGCTTCCTCAGAATCCTGGCGATTTTCCCAGAAACTGTAGAGATATAAGGAATGCATGCAGTGGCAATCAGATCAGGTACTTTTTTCTCATCACCGTCAGCGCTCGGCGCCCCAAAAGAGGCCCTTCTAATGGCCCCGTCAGAAGCTTGGGGTGACTTCGCCTTTTTGAATGCTGCGTCAATGTCTCCTTTGTTGTAGCCATTCTGCTGGAAGGTAGTGCGTAGATGTGACAATTCTGACATGAGATTGTCCTTATCTGAAATGGTTTTGGCTCGGTGGACCAGAGTGGAGAGAACCACTTTCCGCTGTGAAGGATGGTGGTGGCTGTTGTAGTTGAGATAGAGATCCGTGTGTGTAGGTTTCCTGTACACACTGTGTCCCACGCTGCCGTCAGGTTTCCTTTTCACAGTCATCCTTTTCCACTTCCATCGTGAATTTTATGTTTTGATGGATGCTGTTTAAATGGTCTAAAACTGGTCGAGTGTCTGGCGTCCGTGGAGCCACACCACCTACGTATCGTCCACGTATCTCAGGAATATCTTCGGCCGCAGCGGTGCAGAGCTCAATGCCTTATCCTCGAAGTGTTCCATATAGAAGTTGGCTATGGCAGGGGAGAGTGGAGAGCCCTGGCTACTGGGAGCGCATCACCAAGGAAGCCATTGAAATAAGATTGGAGAAAAATGATATTAATATAGACAATGGGTACACACTCAGCAAGGCGTGCGATAAAATAATTCGGGAAAAATGAGAGGAATTTCGACCAATCGGAAGAGACGCCCAGATGGACCAATCAGGAGAGACCCCCAGATGGACCAATCAGGAGAGACCCTCCGGATTGACGCATAGCATATATACCGGACAGAAAATTTCAAACGGCATCTCAGCAGCCCTGAGGAAGATGGCAGAGTCGGCCGTCAAAACGTTGGCGACATGGTCACTGGAATCCACCTGGATGATTACCCGAGAGCTTGTTTTAGATACATATTTAATTATCACATATGATTATTTTCAAACAAAATATTAAAAAATCAAGGGCAAAATGGCCACCGAAACATGACATGTTTTTACAGAAGCGTTCTGCGGTGAACATTCTTCTGGTAAAACTGTATCTCTGAAACAAAAAACGAAAATTGGTTTTTCATTAGAACAAAAAATATTAGACATTGACGATCGCCAATTTTTGAAATCAGTTTAATTTGCATAATTGAGTGTAGAATTTACAAAGTTTTTCATTTTAAATTTGTTTAAGTCAACAAATTTTGTAAAAGGTATCAAAACACCATAATAACATTTTAGAATTTAATGCATGCCGCCTCTGCACATATTTGGGTCACCTCGCGAGATGTTTTCCCCCTAACAAACTATAGAAACAATGGGTTGCGTCTAAAGGGTGATCAATCGGGAAAGCAATCTCAAGTAAACAAGGCCCGGTTTTAGGGTAGGTATTTATTTGCTTATGCTTGTTGTCAACTTGAATAATATATGATCCTGGATACAAAAGTCTTCTTTTCTAAATCAAGTTTCACTTCAGATAAAAAGAATATAGAAATCATTAAGTATCTTCTTCATTCGCGTAATGCTTCGTGTCTATTATTTCGTTACTACAATCCTTCAAATCAACAATTACATTGTAAGCTGTGAGCAGGTGAAAAAAGGATGTCCGCCAACCTGAAAAATCTGGAATGCATAGGAAATTTCATTCATTTAGGAAAACACAGGAAATTTGGCAGGTAACCTGAAAAATCTGGTTTTTGCTCCTTTCGAGGGATCGTTCCATGGCTCTGGGTTTCAGCTGTGTATTACTTCGCTAAAGATTTCCTAGGATATAAAAATTTCGATTACAGTTTACGCAAAAAATGATAGCTTATAAGACATAGCCATGCTCTTTCTTTCTACATCAAGCTTTCTGCTAATATTGCGAATCCACGACGTGGGATCGTATAGATCAGCAGTTTCCAGGAGTATCTGGTTTCTGTTTGGACAAGGAGAAAGCAAATGTAGCTGGGATACTCAACCTGGTGCCCGAAAGGACCTTGTACAGTGCCAGCCAAGCTTGGGTAAAAAGATTTTTTTATTTGCTGCAACATTATTTCTTGGGATTGCAGTAGCGGGGATAGAGTGGAGGTTTGGCAGAGAAGGGGTGGGGGTCAGGAAACTTGGTTGTCCTGGTCTTGCGTTTCGTAAACATCAAAGGTAATGGCGCCTCTAAACTTTCTCCCTATACATAGTATAGAGAAAGTATTGTATTTTCTAAAAAATTCGATCTCCAGATTTCAACGGAAATAGATGTTTTGGGGCCCATAGAGTTCGTTTTCGCTATTTTCCCGAACATGTCTGTATGTGTGTGTGTCTGTCTGTGGTAAAAAAGTCTGTGGGCGCTCTATCTTAAAAAGTAATTATCCAACATTTCCAAAATTCATATTTAGTATTTTCCTAACAATGCCAAGAGTTGATCAGTTTTTGGTGAATATCGCTTAACCGGAAGTTGCGGTTTATCCGGAACAAAATTTTGTTTCTTAAATATCTCTGTTAGAATGCAATGTAGGTATATACAAAAGTTATAGATAATGTATTTTACTTCAACTTTTCTATGAAACATTTTTTCATAACACTGATTGTTTAAGAGTTATTCTTGAATAATGGTTAAACGGAAGTTGTTGTTTATTCAGAAATGGAAGTTTTTCATACGTATCTCTATCAGAATGCAATGTAGGTATGTACAACTATATACAAAAGTTATAGATAATGTACTTTACTTCAACTTTTGTTTGAAACATTTTTTTGTAATACTGATTGTTTAGGAATTATTAGTGAATACTCGCTAACCGTAAGTTGCTTTTTTATCCAAAAATTGTAGTTTTTCTTAAATATCTCTGGCAGAATGTGGGGTATTTACATACAATTTGTACAAAAGTTATGGATAATGTATTTTACAACGTTTGTATGAAACATTTTTCTGTAACACTTTTTGTTTTGGAATTATTTATATATTACCGGCATAGGCTTCTGTTTTCAATAAATATGGAGAAAGTCATGTGTTGGCTACATCATATTTTTCATAATGCGAATGCGAAGATTCAGCTGGGCTCAGCTTATCTGAGTATCGAATTCCACATAGTCAATGATTCTCACTCTTGTCTCATTTTTCGACCTTCAATTGCAAGATGAGTAAGCTCACATCTATCGTACGACCTTCTCATGGGAGGGAGAGCGCACGCCAGTGAGTCCCCTAAAACCGAAGTAAAACTTTTTGAAGGGGATTAATTTATGACACCCAGCTGCGTACATTTTGGGAAAACAGTTACTTTTTTATTGTATTTCCATCAGTTTCAGATCGAAATATTCTTGCAGAGTCAGTTATTTTCTGGCTGTGCTGAGGTTTTATGATGATTTGTGCTGAAGTTTCATCCTTCATATAAACTTCAAAAAAAGACAAAAATTGATCATTACTTTAAAATTTAAAAAGTTTACAATTATCTCTGTTGCATCAAACATTAAACTTGATGTATAATTCATTTTATTGAAATATTACCTTCTTTTCAATCCCATTTAACTTAATGCACTGTGCAACTGAACCTGGATTGGTATTGTTGAGGTTTCGATTGCTTGAAAGATAACCTCAAATTTACAAAACCCAAAATTTACAAAGCTCAAATTTTTGGGTTCCTTCAACTTCGTAAAAATTGAGGTTCTACTGTACTTGGTATGTGCATTTGTTTACTTTTGATGAGTCCTTTTAAATAAGACCATATCTTATGGTATATTTGTTCATGTGTTTTGGGGGACCCTCCTGCTTACTTTATATTCCTTCCAGTGCATTTGCTTTTGGTGAAAGCAGTACTGGGTTCGATTCCCAGTGGAAATCGGTACTGAATCATTCTGCTCCCAGTGGAAAGCCTAGATGTGATATGGCTGAAGCTGTCGGAACAATTTAAACAACATTTTATTCGTACTATTGTTTTTGGGGAATTGCGTGGAAAGAAATAAGAGAATAATGATGTATTTTAATGTAAGGCTCGTCTCTGTTTGGTTCACATGATTAAAAGGATTCTTTGTGTGTGTTGCTGCGCCATTTTCAATTGCTATTTTCTTAATGGTGTAAGAAATCTCATATAATTTTTTCCTCTCAATAAATAAAATGAGAGCAAAATTTAATAGTGTTTCAATTGGTGTTTTTTACAGGGCTTCACGTACGTAGCTCCATCAGTGCTGGAAGAGATGTACAAGGCACCTAGGGTTGTGAAGGCACGCTCACCCCGCAAGGGTCCCCTGTCATCACGCAACCCTTTTAGTCCGCGTCACCATGCGTCTCCACATGCCCATCACTCCCATGTTCTCCCCCACTCTTCATTATATGGTTTTGCACACCCTAATCGTGACATTCTTTCTACACACAGTCCTGTAGCAAGCTCCGCCACATCTTCATCAACTGCCATCAATGATCCTGAAGAGATGGTTGTGGATTTTGGACATATGCATGCGTAGTTGATTTTTGTATATTTATTTTTTGTGAAATATTTTCCAGTCCAGTTTGAGATGTAAAGTGTTATAGGAAATGCTATTTTTTATTTCCAATTAATATTTTTAGCTTAAAGTTTTGGGCATGAATTATTTTATTTCTTAACTGCATCCTTATATGGAGGCCTATGATATGCAGAAAATAGAGGATGTTATACCTTAAGGTTAACCTGGTAAAAATGAGGATGGTTGTCTTCTCGGCCTAACTCAAAGGTGCTACCACATTTAGCAGGGACATGTTTGAATCCTACCTCCTAGAAAAATATCTCAAAATTTAATCTGAAAAAATGTGGTAGTTAAGCTAATATTTGCAGCCCTCTGCTTTATTGTAAATTTTTCTATGTTCATGATCTTGCTTGTATAATTGCCACCATGTCTCCATAATTAGGGGTACAAATTTATCATCCATTTTCTTTTTATCATTTTTTATGTATTTATCTTTGCCAAATATATAAAGTATCAGCAGATATTGGTGGGGTAAAAATTTTGCATATCATGAAATAGACTCTTCACTTCAGTGTATCTATTTGCGTGTCTGTCCTTATGAGTGATTGGCTTTCTTCATTTTTGTGTATGTAAGTTGGTGTATGAATGAAGAGAACTTTATATTTTGCTAGCCTTCTGGTTGAGTGCAAGAAAATGAAAATATTCACCTAAACTTTATAGAAATCATGGTTAATTAATGAAAAGTCTGCCTTGTGGAAGCAAATTTTTTGTGCCGATTTTTGAATGAAATTAAAATTGAGCTGATGTAGCTGTGGGGTTGACAAAGCTGTGCATTGTGTTGGTGTGGCATGATTGTTTTGCTCACCCATAGCTGGTGTTTTTCAGCGTGGGATTTTTCTTTGCCTATCTGAGCCAGAATATCAGTGGCCTGAGTTAATCATCTTAATGCTGCAAGGCATCCTGGTGTTAGAAGTATGGATATTAATTAATAGAATAATGCTGCCTTAACATGCATTCGCTGGTGTTAATAAAAATATGAGAGGCAGATTTATTGCAGACTATTCAGAAAAAAAATATGTTCATGAGGTACTTTGTGACTGAATATTGTTGTTTAAGGTCCTTGATTGAGGTTGCACCGTCATTTCAGCTAGTCTGATGCTGCCAAAATTTATTTTGGCTTTCTTTGCCAAAGGATGAATGTTACCTCTCCTGGACTAGCATCTAATTGGACTGAAATAATTATGAGTCAGCGTGTCTAGCACCGTTCTTTATAGTGAAAATTATTGATTTTGTAGGTATAATAATTTATTCCTATTTCTTCGTAATGGGAGTGAGAGGGTTCTTTTTTATTCTTTTGTAAGTAGCCAATGATGAAAGATTGTTAAATTAGGGTTATGGATAATTAAATGAGATCATAAATTGTAGTATTGGTTAGTGTTGAGGTAAGAAATACTTGGATTTATTTTGTTTAAATCTGAAGCAATTGCAAGAGTCAGTTTTTAAGTATTCACTCTTAAATTTCTTTATTTTGTACAGACATTTAACACTTTTGCCTGGAAGATTAACTGAAAAAAGTAACAGAAATAATTTAAAACTATAATTTGTGAAACATCAGTTTTGAGTATTATTATTTGTGTTGATTCTGATGTCTACTTGAATAAGTGCAAAAGAAAAATGTTTCATTCATTGAAATTAGAATTGTTGATTAATTTTATCTGTAAGGCCATTAATATTTTGTGAGCTAGTTCATGGTGCTCCACACTCCAGTTCTTAAATGAAAATGGACATAAATGAAGAATCAGTTTGAAAGTGTTGTGAAGCGAAAATGAAAATGTCTTGTATCAAAACTCTCACCAAGAAAAATCATGAAGTTACTGAAGAATCTAACAGGAGAAATTGTTCTACCTCAATGAGAAGTAAAGTTGGTCAATGATGACCAGTGAATCATCAGACACTGAATAGAAAGTAAAAAAAGCATCTTCTCTAGTTTTTGTGTTTGTGTTCATAGTTTCTGATGGTATGTTTCTGAATTTCATTAATAAAAAATTTGTTTCTGTCGAGACTTTTTGGGTTAACTCTTATACATTTCAATTTTACTAATAACTTACTAACTATGACGTTAGGACAAGTTTGTATATGATCATGATAAGTGGAATAGGTAAAATCTCACAATCAATTTCTGTTATTTTCTGTTTTATAAGCCATATGTTACTGAAAACAGTATCAAATTAGTGGGTAAATTCAAGTCCTAAAATGGCATGGGTTATGTGATATGTAATTCAAATGCAACAAAAGTGCCAATTCAAAACATACAAGATAGTGTGTGGTTGTTTTGATTCTGAGGCTTCAACAGTGTTCATTGAATAGGTATTTATACACCTAAAAAACTCTGCCAATTACTATCATTCTAGTTTCCTAGTTAGTGATTTACTTATATTGGTTCATCATGGAGCACAAATCGGTTGAATTTCTTCTTAAATGAGTGGCATTTTTAACAAACTGATCATGAAGTTACTTGTAGCTATTTTCATTGTTGATACTGATTCATTTTTTATGTCAAATACCTTTTTTTAGAGATTCTACTTCTGATTAATGTTTCAAGGCCAAGGTAATTTACTGATTTATTCCTTGAAATTATGAGCTGTTCATTGGGAAGCATAATTTTATCTTTATTTGAGGATGTAAATTAAAGATTGTTCTTTGTATGATAATGTGGTCATTCATGATTCGTTTGTACAAATAATTAAGTTATATGTTTGATGTCTTAGGTAATTCTTTATTGTGACTCAGTTGTCTCCAATGTAAGAATTTTAAAGGGTCTCATTCATACGGAGACATGTACTGTCAATAATAATTTCTGTCTATTGCAGAATACTGGTTGTTTTGCAGCAGAGTTGGGAAAATTGTATTAATTCAATTTAATGATTGGTTTGACTATTTATTTGAAAGGGATTTTTAATCTTGTGTAAAAGATATGCTCGAATGATCTGCTAAAAAAAAACAAAAGATAGCTTAACTACAGAGGTTCAAGAAAATTTTATAAATAATTAACGTACATTATATTTAATTCATTTTGTGTAAATATAATTAATATTGAGCATAAATTCTGTTTATTCAAAAACTTTCTACAATCATCTTTCTTTATAATAGCATCTTAGTATGGCCATTTTTGTGTGGCAGAACAAAATTATTTGTGTTGCTATTTGCAGCAGACAATCATGCCTTTATTGGACAGCTTTTGTTAGTGAATGAGAATTTATTTGTTGCTCTGTGAGCTCATTTTGCTTCTCTCTTATAATAAGGTTATAAAAAGGTTTTGGCATATAACAATTGTTCCTTTTTTGAACTAGCCTTCACGATTCCAGAATACAGTCCATAAATATTCAACGAAGCAAGGTATTTTTGTGTCCTGAAATATCTATCTTTGTTGTTATTCAAGGAAGGACTTCAATTTAAATACCATATTAAAACAAATTATTTTCCAACATAAGTTATCTTCCCTAATTCATAATTAAAGAAAAAATTCTTCAAGATAATCCTTGTACCTTTTGGCTTGTGAAGTATCAATTGGTAGTGTATTATTTCCTTAACTAGTTTTAGATGAAGATCAGGGCTTAAATGCCGTAGAAAGAACATGGGACCATAACTGCACCACGGACAGATCTTGTGCCTGTTTCATGTACCGCAGGAGTGTAAATCAAGGAATTATTTGCTATTTTGTTGTAAGATTCCTTTCCTTTTCCACAAGGTGTTGAATAATTAATGGGTTATATCTTTTCTAGAAGACATACTCTCTATGAAAACAAATAAGTCTGCATTTTTGTGAGCTGAGCAATAAGGCATTGTAAATGAAAGTGGTTGGCAATTGATATATGCAATATCAAGATCACACTAAATAGATTATCATATTTGTCAGTTGAACTATAGTATATAAAATAGGTACGTATATGAAAGTCTTATAAATTTGTTTGAGTTTGAGCAAGTGTTAAATTTAATAATTTTCTATTTTGTAATGCTGATTTGGAATTTAATAAAAACCTAATAAGTGATTCAACATTCCTTTAATTTTACTGCAAATTAAACATTTCTTAAAAATAGAGGACTTGGAGATGCCATGTGTATGTCTATTATATATAGATGCTTCTCCGGATATACCTAGATATATACACACACACTGGGGATCAAAATTCTAACCATGTTTCACAAGTGCCACTGACTTGCAATTTTTACGAGGTATTGGCCATAACATATAACCTCCAGAAAAAAGCTGACTTTGAACCTCAGTGTCATGGGTTCGATTCCAAAAGGCCCCAAAGTCGCGATTTTCTCCATAAAGATACATGGTGGGATTATCGAAAATTTTAGAGTAATACTTCCCGGGATAGGTAGAGAATCAAAATTCAAGGAGCTTACAGATATGGTTGAGATCTATCGAAAACATTAATCACCTCTAATGAGAACGTCCTGGGTTCAATGCTAGGACGATGCAAAAATCTCGCATTTAAAATACATGGGGATAGTTTTTCATTATTTTTTTAGATGCACTTATCGGAATGATAGAAAGTTCCTGCTCTGCTAAAATATATATCTTAAGAATCTATTTAAGAAAAAAAATTACATAAGACCATGCTGTTCCTGGGTTCGATGCCAGAGCACATTACTATATCTCACATCAGGAATATAATGGAAAAGTAGGATGTCGTTTGAGGCAGTTGCAACCAATATTTCTGATTTCTGAGTTTTCACACATAGTTAGAGAAGGTGATCTTCTGTTGTGCTGCATAGTAAGTATCACCAGGAAGACCCAGGTTCGATGCCAGACCGTAAACTTATATACCATTTAAATCATATTGGTTGAATTTTCATAATTCATTTGGAGTCTTTATGGTGAAGACAGACAGTTGACACTTTGCATGCATATATCTATATCTATTACAAGTAAAATGTTGCTTGCATACTGCAAGCAGATCGACAACACTAATTTCATATCGGCATTATATCGGGACGGTTCACAAAAGAAAAAGGATTGAAAATATTCCTAGAATTTGCTGAAATTTCATCGCCTGGCATCGAACCCGGGTCTTACTGGTGAACATACTATGCAGCACAATAGAAGATCACCATCTCTAACTATGTGTAAAAATTCAAGCAGAAATATTGGCTACAACTGACTCAAAAGACGCTCTAATTTTCACGAATGTAAATGGCTCTCTGGATTCGAACCAAGGACGATCTTGGAAATCTAAAACATGATTTTGAAATGTATCTATGATTTCTATCTACATACCGAATTTCATGTTTCTATATTGTTGGGAAAAGGTTCAAAATAATCATTAAAAATGGGTCAGTTACTGATTGTAGAGACGCCTGGTGTCGAACCCAGGACACATTGATAGCTGTGAATAAACAGCTTGATTTGTATGGACTTGATCTTTCTTTATGCAAAGTTTGAAGTCGATATCGTGCCGGGAAGTACCTAAAATTTGTTTCCGTTTTCTCCGTAAGAAATGCATTGAGGAATGTAAATGGCCCTCTGGGATCGAACCAAGGACCATCAGGCAATATGTAAAATTTGATTATGAAATATATATATGATATCTAACCCCATGCCGAATTTCAATTTTCCATACCATCAGAAAGAGGTGCAAAAAAAATCTTAAAAATTGCCTCAATGCATTTTAAACGGCCGATTTTTGCCCCGACCTAGCATCGAACCATGGACAATATTGGTAGATGTCTTTTTGATTTCCGTTGGATATGCACAACTTCTAGCGATCCCTTGAATTTCAACTCTCTTCCTTTCCTTGAAGTGCCTCAAAATATTTTTTGAAATTCCCCACCATGTATCCTTATGGGGAAAATCTGGACTTTGGGGCCCTCTGGAATCGAACCTATGACACTGAGGTTCAAAATCACATTTTTTCTGGCGGTTACACGTTATGGCCAATATGTCGTAAAAATTTTAAGTAAATCACGCTTGTGGTTAAGGCTGTGAATTAGTATCCTATCTATCTATCTATCTAGGTATATACATGAATGAATCCGGAGAAGCATCTATATATAATAGATATATTAAACCATTTGCTTGCAGTATGCAAGCAGTATTTTACTCATTATAGATATATGTTTATTAATATATATAATTCCTTCTCCGGATTCATTCATATAGATAGATAGGGTACTAATTCACAGGATAAACCGCAAGTGTCATTAACTTGAAATTTTTACAGCGTATAGGCCCTAACAAAAAACCCTCAGGAAAAATGCGACTTTGAACCTCGGTGTCGATGCAAGAAGGCTCCAAAATCCTGATTTTTTCCCTTTTAAATGTATTGCTTTGATTTTCAGGAATTTCTAAAAAAATACTTCCCAGCTGTCTAGAGAATCAAAACTAAAGGAGCCTCTAGATATGATCATGATCTATCAAAAAAATTCATGACTTTTACAGAAAATATCCTGGGTTTGATGCTAGGATGATGAAAAAATCTCCCATTTAAAATACATTGGGGTAGTTTTTCATTATTTTTTTGATGCATTTATCAAAATTATAGGAATTTCTTGCTTTGCTAGAAGATGTATGTTAAGACTCACTTATTACTAAGCTCACTTACTAAGTTTAAGAAAAAATTTTGAAAAGACCATACTGTTCCTGGGTTTGATGCCAGAGCACATTAAAATTTCTCTCATAAGGAATATATGTGAAAGGTAGGATATTGTTTGAGGCAGTTGCAGCCAATATTTCTGCTTGAGTTTTCACGCATGGAGATGGTGATCTTCTGTTGTGCTGCGTAATAAGTATGTCCAGGAAGACCTGGGTTCGATGCCGGACGGTAAACTTATCTCCCATTTAAAACATATTGATAGAATTTTCATAATTCTTTCAGAATCTTTATCTTGAAGACGGATAGTTGACACTTTGCATGCATTTATCTATATCTATTATATATTAAACTATTTGCTTGCAGTATGCAAACAGTATTTTCCTTGTATATCTATATATAGGGGAGAGTGTTGTACCTTGGGACAGTTTAGGAACAATTGTTTCATTTTTACTTGTATAAAGTTAATATTAGTTTTTTACATAATACATTAAAATCCAGTATTTTGACAACACACCTACACCTAAAAATTCAAAATATGTGTTTAAATAAGGGAGTAATAAATTATTTTTTGCGCTCTTGCAATGTGTCCCAAGGTACAACACCAGGTTGTACCTTGGGATTTAGGGTATTGTTCCTTGGGACTAAGTGAAAGAGTGGAAAAAAAATTAACTTAGGAAATAAATCTTATTTAATTCCCACAAAAAGTACTAAAATAAAAACTTATCTAAAAAAAGGGACTTTAACAACAAGCTTAGTCTATAGGCATGTCATATGCATTGAAATCAACGGGTAACTTCATTGCTTGTTTTAGAGGCTGAGAGGTTCCTGAAGTTGAAGTGGAAGGTAATTTTCATACTATATCATCCTCATCTATTTCATAGGGAGTTTCTTCTCTTAATTTATTTATTAGACCCTTTATTGGCGAGGTTAGGCCCGAGTGGGCCTCTCTTCCACCTAACCTCGCATGTTGTCAGAATATGAATACATAATTATAAATTAAAGTAAAACAAAAAGACAGCGTAGAGTATTTACTTACTTAATAGGAAAGTTTTCCTTCCATTTTAACGAGGTACTGAATTTCATATACAATGTCCGTATTTTTAAGACTTTTGCTACATAGTAAAAAATTTCTTTTTACTATAAATATTTTATAATAAAAATTTTAACTAAAACATAATCATGTGGTTTTATTTTGCCACTCTCTATCCTCTAAGGCAATGTCTATTTCTTCATCCAAAACTCTTTGCATTAATTCTTGCATAGATATTTCACAATATTCATCACTAGATTAAATGTAAGCATAAACAACAGGAAGATTGGAAATCAGCTATGCTGGTTCCCATACATTAAGGTGGGGAGTAATAAATTAATAAAGAATTATCGACCAATAAGTCTAACAAGCATAATCTGTAAAATATTCCAAAAAATAGTTGTGGATTATCTAAAGGATTTTTGGGAAAAAAAGGGATGGATTAACCAATATCAAGATGGTTTTAGAAAGGGTTTTTAGTGTGAATCGCAGATGTTGGGATTACAACACAATATAGTTAATGATCAGGAAATGGGGAACAGGTCGATGCAGTAATAGATTTAGCAAATGCGTTTGACGTTGTAGACCATGAAATTTTATTACAGAAAGTGAAGACAATGAACTTAGATCCAAGAGTAATAAGATGGATAGATTCTTATAATAAAAGTAGGAAACAGAATGAAAATTGGAAATAAGTTTTCCGATGAAATCACAGTAACATCAGGCGTAGCTCAAGGTAGCGTACTGGGGCCTTAACTCTTCTTAATATTTATTAATGACTTACCAACCGGAATAAAATCAAAAATTTGTTTATTCGCAGCTGATTGTATTATATATAGGAATATAAAAAACGAGAACGATTGCTTGGGACTTCAAGAGAATTTAACTGCCTTAAATAGCTGGGTTTCGTCTAATAAATTAGAAATTAATACAAATAAATCTTAAGTCATCAGTTTTAATAGAAGTAAATATCAACAAGCATATCATCTGGGTGGGAAAATTCTGCCTAGTGAGCATACGGTAAAATACTTAGGTTTGACATTCAGTAGGGACTTGAAATGGAACGAACACATGGAGTGAATCATTTTGAAAGCCAACAAAGTATTAAACTTCCTAATGCCTACTCTGAGTAAATCAAATAAGAATGTTAAAGAGGCTGTGTACAATTCATTTGTTAGACCAATCTAGGAATACGGGGAATGCCTATGGGACACGCATGAGGTAGGTTTTAAGCGAAAAATAGAAAAAGTACAGAGAAAGGCAGCAAGATTCGTCTTAGGCAGATATGCAAGGCTTGATAGTGTTACTCAGATGCTAAAAGAATTAGGTTGGGAAAGTTTAGAGGAGCGGAGATTCAAGAATATTCTAGCTATATTTTTTAAAGTATACACAGGAGTTAAATCGTTAGAGAAATTATCAAACAAAGTCACTATGGCAAAATTTCATGGCAGAAAAGACCATAGACATAAAGGTAAATTAATATAACAGCGAACAAACATCAGTAAATTCTCTTTTCTAAATTGTGCTGCTACGGATTGGAATGATTTGCCTGCAGGAGTCTTGGAGCCCTTCCCAAAACATCATAGGGAGTTTGTCAAAAGATCGGGTAAAAATATTAAGGACGAGTGAGCTGGACGTTGACGAGCATAGGTGGAGTAGGGGATTTCACGGTGGGGACTTGTCCCAGGGACCGCAAGGGTAGCCGTGAAGGCCTACTGGGAACCCTGAAAAAACTTGTATTATGAGGGAAGGGAAGGATAAATTTATGAATATATATATTTTTTGGTAATTAAAAATGTAGATGGCATTTATAATAATATGTGTAATATATGAAATTTGTGTTACCACCAGACGATTAGTCCACTTGTAGCATTTTTACAATAATAATAAATACTCATTCCCTCATCCTCTGAACTAGTGGCATCTACAGTCTTGCCTTTGAATTTCTTCCTGGGATAATTTTTGTTTTTCTTTGAGCAATCCCAACTTTGTAAATAGATAAGTTTTTTAATGCTTTTTATCAAGAATATTAAATGTGTTGTACCTTGGGATGCCCCAAGGTATGTGCACATATGTTTAACATATGTGCTATAATTGAACAGATTGATCAACCATACCATTGGAAAGAGCATATTTCAAAGTTTAATGCCTTAATTTTTAATACAGATTAAACTAACAAAAATAGAAAAAAACAACAATGAATTTACTTACCAATGACAGTTTTTCCTTTTATCATTCAGCTTTCACAAATGTCACTGTATAATTGCGAGTCACTCTACACTAACCCCTAGTGACCAGATGAAGATCTAAGACAGGTTAGTTTGGTCTGCCACACATGTGGCAGAGAAATGCTGTTTGTCCCGAGGTGCAACTGTCCCAAGGTACAGCACTTTCCCCTATATATATATACACTGGGGATCAAAATTCTAACCATGTTACATAAGCACCACTGACTTGAAATTTTTACGACTTGGTGGCCATAACGTGTAACCTCCAGGAAAAAGCCGACTTTGAACCTCAGTATCATGGGCTCAATAGCAGAAGGCCCCAAAGGCACGATTTTATCCATAAAGATACATTGCAGGAATGTTCAAAAATGTTTTTGCGCCACTTCCTGGTAGAGTAGAGAATTGAAATTCAAGGAATCGCAGGAAGCCGTGCTTATCCAACGAAAATCATAAAGACAGCTTTGAGGATTGTCCTTGGTTGGACGCTAGGTCAGGGCAAATAATCCCCTATTTAAAAAGCATTGCGGCTATTTTTAAGATTCTTTTGAATCACTTCCTGATAAGATGGAAACTTGAAACTCGGCATGTAGACATAGATTATGGATATATTTTATGTACGCAGTTAAACGTTCCGATAATGGTCCTTGGTTCTATCCTAGGAGCCATTTACCTTCCTCAATGCATTTCTTATGGAGATAATGGAAACCAATATTAGGTACCTACTTCCCGGCAGGATATCGACTTCAAACTTTGCATTAATTAAGATCAAGTCCTAACAAGTCAAAATGTATATTCACAGCTGCCAATAGCATATATAGCCAATAGATCCTGGGTTCGACACCAGGCGTCTCTAAAATTAGAAATTACATCGATTTTTAAGATTTTTTAAAACACTTTCCCGATAAAATGGAAACTTAAAATTCGGCATATGAATAATAATAATGCCGTCTTTTATTTTTGGGCGAATTTTAGCCTAGGAAGGCCATTCCTAGAGTATACAATAAACCCCTTTTCTTAATTTTATTCCTTTTTTTGCATTTTTTATTTTATTATTATCACACACACAACATACACAGACAACCATTCCCTAACCAGAAAAATCCGATTAGCCGGGATTCAAGCCCGGGAGTTGGAGCGTTAACACGCTAGAAGGTTAACCACTCCGCTAACACGGATGGTCATAGAGGATAGAAATCTAAGTTACATTTCATGTAAGTTGTTTAAGGTTTCCCTGTTGGTCCTTGGTTCGATCCCATAGAGCAGGGGTGGCCAACTTTTCTGTATATAAGATCTACTTTTTATCTTAAAAGTGTCTAGCGATCGACATGTTGTCATAGGCGTAGTATAAGGGGAAGAAGGAGTGTGAAAGGCTTAATATGTTTGTTTGCGACACGAGGCCGTTGCCATGCAATAAAAACATAAATCAGACAAAAAAAATGTATTGCAAGACATTGCGTGTACACAATATTTTAAAAGAAAAATAAAATAATTGAGAGCTGTGTTGTTCCTCGTGGGAGATTGTCGAAGATCCGTATTCCAGGAGTCCTTAGAGAGAGCTGACTGTAAAGGGGTTCGGCGAAGAACCGCCTGCGAAAATGCCCCGAATCAATCTCTGTCAGGTGTGGGCATCTGCCTGTAAAATTTGCCGTTACTTATTTTCCCATCCGTATTAGTACCTTTCGGCAACTATATGGCGCCACCAGTCATAACGTAGGTCGTGGCGGATGATTCGTAACTATCCTATTTAATTTTACTTTAATTTTCGGAGTATATATTTATTTCTTTAAATACGTTAATACGAGAGGATGGCGATTTTCTTGCAGGAGAAATGGTTAAATAAGTATAGTTAAACATTTATAATATTGAATTGTTTATTTCAAGATACCAATTAACTGCACTTGGTCAATACAATAGATTATAAAGAAAAACAGACAAAACAGGAAAAAAGTAAATTAATTAATCAGCAAAAATATGCAGATTATATGATGGTTAAACCAATTGCACATAAAATAAATAAAACCAATAAACCAAACCAGGTAACAAATGTTTAAAATAAATACATATGGATGACCAATATATGTAAATCATTAGGATTTAATTTTTTATATTTGCTGAATATTCCACTACCACCACAGAGGTTATCAGCTTGGCAGCGTTTCTCTTCTTTATATGTTATATACACCTATGTGGTAAAGAGATAGGCCTATGAGAAACCACAATTAGCAGTGACCTGCATCTCAAATCTGTTACATAAAGAAAGTACTGATAAGATTTGAGAGAGAATAATAAGTATTAGTAGTAAGTAAGCCATTAGTAATAGTAAGTTATATCTAAGATAATAATAGTAAGATCAAGAATGAATTCTAGTTTTTGTCTTCAATACTCTTATCTATATGCTAAGTAAAACTAGAAATCAACCAACGAACTCACCATTAATGAGAATTCATTTCTTTTGTTGTCTGTATACGATAGCGTCTAATGCATAGCAAAGCAACACTTAGTAGTATCCTCTGCTCCATCTCCTCCCTGTGGTCATTACATGAAAGGAAACTGAAGTTTGCCTTTCCCTTCAGTTCCCTTACCAGGAGGTGAGATAAATCAGTTTGAAACCCAATCCTCTCCATTGTTGGGTCCAAACCAGTCATGAACTGCCCAAGTGCCAATACAAGTTCCTCTGAAGGAAGGAAAGAAGTATTCTCATCTTCTTTTAGAATGAAAAAGATTTCAGCAGGGGGAAGCTCTGCTGAAATGCATGAGGAGCATGCCACACAAGGATTATATTTTAAAAGATCCTGAGCAATATGTGCAGCAATACATGCAAGTGAGCCAAGTTTTGCTGGGAGTAATTTTCTTAAACTTTGAGGCTGCCGACATAATTCTTCAGTGACCTCTCCTTCACTGAAGACTCCATTCACTATGTCTGCAAGGCCTGTTAATATGATGCAATCATCAGCCTGACAATTTCCCTTAGTGGAGTAGCTAACCAGTCCGTTGATAATAGCAGTCTTCTGGGCTGATACAAATGAATCTGCATTTCGATGGCAATTGCACCCACAGTTTTGTCGGACGGCATTAAAAAGATTTTCAATGGGATCCTGGTTAAAACTGCGAGTACTCAGGTGCTTTGAGAGGGGGTGGAATCGTTCCCATAGCAGCTGCAATCCCTTAATTGTAGCCAACCATCCTTTTTGAGAAGGAGGGTTGACTAATTTGCCCGTGCTGACATTGAGGAATTGCCAGTGTGATATCTTTTGGCCCATTTCCGCTAGAAGTTTATGGTGGTGGCTTCTAGCAGTCATGGGCACCTTCAGCTTCCTCATCTCGTCGTATTTCCCACCAGTATCACCATTAAGGGAATCAAAGAGGTTGTTAATGGATATTAGCACCTCCGCAGTTGCTAACCCATCATTCTCTAACAACCCTGTTACAGATGTAAATAATTAATTCAACATAATTATGTGAATGCTTTTAAAGAATAATTATAATAATATTCTTTATTATGGGCAAAATAGCCCTCAAACTTTTACATAGCATATATAAATACATCTATAGGGGCTTAATATTGCTAAGAGTAGAGTATGTAATGATATATAAACTGAATAGAAATATATATTATGATGTATTTATTACAGTAAAAACAAAATAAGAGATTTCAGAAAATTAGGATATAAAATATGAGTCTTGAGTTTATGATTTAAATAATTTTTGCATAAGATAAGTTATAAAAGTACATCAGATAGCATATAAGAATACACATATAAAATGTCATAAGAAAATACATAACTTGGAAATAAACAATTACATTGATAAAGCTTTCAATTTCCTTTTCAATGTGGGTAAATCTAAGCTAAATAAATCAATTCTGCCACCAATAAGCAAGGGAAAATGTAGTGAAACCTCACCTTTAGCCACTAATTCACTTAATCCTAGTCCAACTGCACGACTGAACACCTGCGCAGCTAAGACAACCTTCATCTTGGCAAATCCAGTTGGATTGAGATGTTTCTCAGTGAGGTGAAACAATCTGAAATGTAAGAAAAAGTGCAAAATGAGATTTTATCTAACAATATACTTTACTTAAACAACTGAGCATTCAGTGTTTTACAAGAAGTACTACCAAGTTTCATCATTTCGTCACTGGGTCATACTAACCTTCCAAAAGGATTCTGCCCATCATCCTCGTACAGCTGCAGCAAATGTCTCCAAGAGGCCTTCAGAGTCACCTCCTGACCCCCAAGAACAACAGGAACTACAATGTCAAATTCTGCAGCAGGTTTCGGAAACATTTCAGGAGGTGAGGTGGATCGAAAATGGTCACCACATTCTGCTCGCCGTACGTAAAACAAGGGTTCAAGTACGTTGCTCCCATAAGTTTTAGATCCTTCAAGTTGTTCGACCCCATGTCACAGACTGTTGCAATGAACTTCAACCCCACCCTCTGCAAGTTCTCCAGGATATCTTCAATCATGGTTTTTATGGCATAAGGAGAAGTCCCCCAGCACTGAAATAATATGCTAGAGGCTGCTTCCACTTTGCATAGACTCCCCTAACCATGAAAACCATAGCAACCTTAGCAATTGCATTCCTTCTCTTTCCAGATCCATGGTCTTCAAATCCTAATATAATGTCATTCCGAACCGAGTACACTAACTCAGGCTTGATGGCCATCTCATCAAACATGAGTGTGCACAATCGATTCTTCTCCGGCATTTTCCCTACAAAAGATGCAATATTAGAGAAGATATCCCTGTTTACCCCGGGCAGAAAGTTAAATGTTCAGAGGACTTTGGTTTAAGTCCTCTTTGAAAGCAGAGGAAGCAATGACCACAGCACAGCATAGGTTTTGGGGGACTGCTTAAAAATAGAGAGTGCAATAACTTTCTCTTTCTTTGACCATCTCCTTCCCTTCGGCTTCTTCTTCCCTTCTCTCAGGATGGAGCTAAGAATTGTCACAGCAGATGGTGATGGTAACTCCTTCTCAAGCGCTCGGAACAACCCACCATTACGCTGCATTGCCTTCAGATCAGATTTATATCTCAGTGCAATTTTCCTCCACCTATTAATTTTTCTGCTGTCCTTCATAATCTTCTCATGAAAAATCTTCTTCCTTGGGGTCATTGGTTCAACCCTAGTCAGACCTATATCTGACAGGATAGACCGCCTTGCACCTTTACCAAATGAAGAGCATGACTGAGACAATGAAACGTCACTCTCATTTGATACAAAGGATGCTCCCAAAGATTCTCTTACATTGACATCTGAAAAATCCATTAC
Source organism: Sympetrum striolatum (assembly GCA_947579665.1). NCBI lineage: Eukaryota > Metazoa > Arthropoda > Insecta > Odonata > Libellulidae > Sympetrum > Sympetrum striolatum. The sequence goes on along the minus strand of OX388345.1, from coordinate 1,613,061 downwards.
TCTCACTTCCTCCAAACCCTCATTCTGCACTTCATTGGGCATGATAGGTGAAACAGGTGGGATGCACGCTGTTGACCTCAGGGGAGTGGAAGTGCAAGGAGAAGAAGTGATCGTACAGGCAGATGTTGATCCAGAAGATGATACTGGAATAATTGAGAACAAAAGGTTAATCAATTAACAGTTGTTCCTGTATGTTAAGAATGAAATAAGTGGTCTATATACATACGCAGAAATGAAGATGGAGGCAAAAGTGATGGCACTGCATTAAAATTCAGTTTGATGCCGGCTGCAGTCCTGAACTGCCAAGGGACAAAATGTTTCCTGCAGATGGTAGCCTTCTTGCAAAGATCCTCCAAAGGGACATCTGAGAGCTTAGGGTTTTCACAGGCCTCTGTCCTCTCCACCGTCCGTCCCTCTGCTCGTGTCACCGGCTTCTGACATGATGCATCATGGTTAAGAGGGGGAGGAATAAGGAGGGAGATTTGAATTCTTAAAAAAGGCACGTCGCACAGTGGGGCCAAATCCCAAAAAGGTGGTCATTATCAGAAAAACAAATGTTCGGGGATATGATTTCTTTTTACATGGTTGGCAAGTAAATTGTTCGAGCAGCCGAGAAATGCATTCGAAATGCAGGTAAGTATGCACATGTTTGTAAAAATCAATAACAAAGTGAAAGGTTTGCTGCTCGGATGCCTAACCATGCTTTCGCTTCGAAATAGCCTCATCTTCAAAATTCCTCTGCAGCTACCCCATTGAAATTCATTAAATTGAATTGACCTAGTAATGTTAGTGGATTTGAAATGCTGTTTTACAATACCTCCAAAACAAAATTAACAATGTTATTAACATAAAAAGTAACCACTAATTTGCACAAATTTCGTTCAAAAACAAAAAAAAAACTTCATAAAGTTATAGTGTCCCGCATAGTCCTGCGTTGATGTATATATATTATTGTAGGCACATATCTCAGCTATGAAACCCAAAAAGAATTGACCACCCCGAACCACCCCTCCACGAGTAATTAATGAAATACGTGAGTAACCTCGGTATCCGTAAAGTATCCGAAGCGCGCAGGCAGCAGGCACGGCTCTTACTTATAAGGGGAAAACCAGGTTTGTGGTTGACGTATTCGAACGAGCCTTCTAGGGCACATTCTTTGCTTAAACATAGTGGACAGGGGTCTGACCGTTCAACTAAATGAGCCGTTGTTTATGAAAAATTAGCAACCGAAAATAGGAGTTAGGCAACCCCACCACACACGTGCATTACCATATCGATATCGAGATTTTCCACTTAGGAAATTATTTTACTCCATATTTTACAGTTAACTTATCTTTTTGCAATTAAATCTTCTTCTTACCTACCAAGAACTCTGTATCTTTTAGTTAGCATTTATTGTAATGCACGTAACGCCGCGCAGTGGGCTAGAATTGAAAAATGCCGGACAAAAATAGAAAAGTTGTTATTTTGAGTGTGGACTTCAAAACTTCGCTGTTGAATTCAAGCAAATGGTATTTCTTAGGACAACTAAATTAAGTTTTACAGAATAGCTTTTTTCACTAGTGTTGTGCCGCTAAACTCGTGACCAAAGGGAGTCTGAGATGCATTATTTGGCAAAACAGCAGACCTGCATCTCCTATATTTTGCCGTCCTCCGAAGATCGAGTTCAAGAAGGAATCAAAACAGCATGCAAAAATACAAATTGAAAACTTGCGCAACGAGGAGAGGCAACTTTCACCAGTGGAGACTGAAGTTAATGATAATAAAATCAATGTTTCCTACAAACTTTAACTCACTATGATTGACGGAAAGACGGAGAGATGCTCTCACGGACACAATGTCAACACAACGGTGTTCAATCTGCAACGCTACATCCACGGAGTTCAATAATGATGATGGCAACATAATTTGTCCAATGATTTCCAATAAGTGAAGATTTTACGCGAAGGTGCTCGAGGAAGAAGACTATAGAGGACTTGTTCGTGCGATTGATGTTACATTCCGACCCTAATATTTCAAGTCAGGTTGTAATTTGTTCCAAGCCATCAAAAGTTTTATCTTCCGAGGCCTTGCAAATATTGTTTGTATCGTACCCAGTAGAAACCGGATCGGAAGATGATTCTTGGACGGATCAGAGTCGGATAGTCAGTAGTGTTTGCGTGTGTATGAGTGTGTTTGCGCGTGCCTTTTCATATTCTACGTCAGAGCTTCCCGAACTATGTTCCGCGGAACACCGGTGTTCCGCTGAACCTGAATAGGTGTTCCGCGACAATTTGGAGAGTCAATGGAGAATTGGAGAATAAAAGTCATCAAATACTTTATTGATTCATATTTTAAGTTTTGATTACAATATTATATTTTTATATTTAAAAATAATTACCAATTACCATTAATTTTGTTGTAATTAAATGATTTTTAAATTATACAAGTAGAATTACCTAACCTAAAAATAAGCTAAGTGTTCCGTTAAACATCCCAGGTTTGCGAAGTGTTCTATTGCAGAAAAAGTTTGGGAAACCCTGTTTTACGTCAATAAGCTGTGATATAATAATGTTTTATTTAAATGTTTTTCTTAACTTCTCATATGTTCCTGCCAAGATTGGAAACAATAATTATGTATTTTTTATAGTTTTTGTGTGTTAAGATGATTATTTGGATGGGTGAGAGTCTGATTATAATAATTGTTTATATTATATTTTATATATAAACAATTATTAAATGAACATTATCAAAATATACACACTTTGTCTGTATATTTCTATATTGTATTTGTGTTACAATAAATATGTTATTATATCTAAAAATAACTAGTTTTGTATGGTATTCAAGTAAAAATATGCATACAATTGTATTTATGGATTCAAAATATCATATAAAATTATTAATTTACATAATCGAAAAAAATTGAAACTTTTTCACGACAGAATAGTTTACAAATATCAATTTCATATGCGTGATCGGCGATCACGAAACCAATACTAACGTTTTTTTGTTGGCATGATATACAAATATTGTCCTTTTTGTAAACAAATGGTAATTTTTTTGAGAAAACATAATTTTGAATTAATTTCAATGTCATATTCGGAATAAGTGATCCCAAAAACTATTATCTACCGGATTTAAAACCGATTATATGCGATATACTTCTTATGACCAACTTTTAGGCATTCGGCCCCACTGTGCGTAGGCCAGAGCAATGTTTATAAACAGTGTTTCAGTATAACGTGATTTCCAGCAAAGTATGGGTAGAAAAGTAAAATATATTATTTTTTAAATAGCTTATTAAGTTTTAAAGATATAGGTTCATAAAGAAAAAAAAAAATCCGGGCCCAACTTTCAATAGCAGCATTCTATACATAACCACCCGCACACATTCAACCCGCTCCCTTCCAACCTTCTCCGTTCCCACCATCTCCTTTCCTTTATGCTACATTCCGAACCGCAACCTTCCCAGCCTCTCCCTTCCCACCAACTCCCTCCCCGACACCTCCCTCCCCACTCGATCCCTCCCCACCTACTCCCTCCCCACCCTCTCCCTCCCCACCCTCTCCCTCCCCACCCTCTCCCTCCCCACCCACTCCCTCCCCACCCGCTCCCTTCCCACCCACTTCCTTCCCACTCGATCCCTTCCCACCCACTCCCTTCCCACTCGATCCCTTCAAACCGACTCCCTCCCCACACACTCCCTCCCCACCCTTTCCCTCCCCACCCTTTCCCTCCCCACCCACTCACTCCTCACCCTTTCCCTCACAACCCGCTCCCTTCCCACCCACTCCCTTCCCACTCGATCGCTTCCCACCCACTCCCTCCCCATCCGCTCCCTTCCCACCTACTCCCTACCCACACACTCTCTCCCCTCCCACTCCCTTCCCACTCGATCCCTTCCCACCCACTCCCTCCCCACACACTCCCTCCCCACCCTTTCCCTCCCCACCCATTCCCTCCCCACCCTTTCCCTCCCCACCCACTCACTCCTCACCCTTTCCCTCACAACAGGTCCCTTCCCACCCTCTCCCTCCGCACCCGCTCCCTTCCCACCCACTCCCTTCCCACTCGATCCGTTCCCACCCACTCCCTTCCCACTCGATCCCTTCCCACCCACTCCCTCCCCACCCTTTCCATCCCCACCCATTCCCTCCCCACCCGCTCCCTTCCCACCCCCTCCCTTCCCACTCTATCCCTTCCCACCCACTCCCTCCCCACACACTCCCTCCCCACCCTTTCCCTCCCCACCCTCTCCCTCCCCACCCTGTCCCTCCCAACCCGCTCCCTCCCCACCCACTCACTCCTCACCCTTTCCCTCACAACCCGCTCCCTTCAAACCCACTCCCTTCCCACCCACTCCCTCCCCACCATTTCCCTCCCCACCCTCTCCCTCCACACCCGCTCCCTTCCCACCCACTTCCTTCCCACTCGATCCCTTCCCACCCACTTCCTTCCCACTCGATCCCTTCCCACCCACTCCCTTCCCACTCAATCCCTTCCCACCCACTCCCTCCCCACACACTCCCTCCTTACCCTTTCCCTCCCCACCCACTCACTCCTCACCCTTTCCCTCCCCACCCTTTCCCTCCCCACCAACTCCCTCCCCACCCTTTCCCTCCCCACCCTCTCCCTCCCCACCCTCTTCCTCCCCACCCTCTCCCTTCCCACTCGATCCCTCCCCACCCACTCCCTTCCCACTCGATCGCTTCCCACCCACTCCCTCCCCACACATTCCCTCCCCACCCTTTCCCTCCCCACCTTTTCCCACCCCACCCACTCACTTCCCACCCGCTCCCTTCCCACCCACTCACTCCTCACCCTTTCCCTCCCAACCCGCTCCCTCCCCACCCACTCCCTTCCCACTCGATCGCTTCCCACCCACTCCCTCCCCTTCCGCTCCCTTCCCACCCACTCCCTCCCCACCCTTTCCCTCCCCACCCACTCACTTCCCACCCGCTCCCTTCCCACCCACTCGCTTCCCACCCGCTCCCTTCCCACCCACTCACTCCTCACCCTTTACCTCCCAACCCGCTCCCTCCCCACCCACTCCCTTCCCACTCGATCCCTTCCCACTCGATCCCTTCCCACCCACTCCCTCCCCATCCGCTCCCTTCCCACCCACTCCCTCCCCACCCTTTCCCTCCCCACCCACTCACTTCCCACCCTTTCCCTCCCCACCCACTCACTTCCCACCCGCTCCCTTCCCACCCACTCACTCCTCACCCTTTCCCTCCCAACCCGCTCCCTCCCCACCCACTCCCTTCCCACTCGATCCTTTCCCACCCACTCCCTCCCCATCCGCTCCCTTCCCACCCACTCCCTCCCCACCCTTTCCCTCCCCACCCACTCACTCCCCACCCACTCCCTTCCCACCCACTCCCTTCCCACTCGATCCCTTCTCACCCACTCCCTCCCCATCCGCTCCCTTCCCACCCACTCCCTTCCCACTCGATCCCTTCCCACCCACTCCCTCCCCATCCGCTCCCTTCCCACCCACTCCCTCCCCACCCTTTCCCTCCCCACCCACTCACTCCCCACCCACTCCCTTCCCACCCACCCACTCCCTTCCCACCCACTCCCTTCCCACCCACTCCCTTCCCACTCGATCCCTTCCCACCCACTCCCTCCCCACCCACTCCCTCCCCACCCACTCACTCCCCACCCACTCCCTCCCCATCCGCTCCCTTCCCACTTTAATTTTCGATAACATATTATTAAATCATTTCCAAAACAATATAAATGAATTTCACTGAATGCAACAATCGGTATCATATTAACTCACATTTCGTTTTTCGAAAATCGATCGTTAAAATCACTTCCAACGATTGAATATGCTCATCAATGTGAACGAAACCAGCAACTATTCTCTTCTTTTTAATTTCAAATAGGCCAAAAAGCAGGATCACGGATTCAACAATGGCATTTGTCGTCAGGGGGACCGGCTGTTTATACTCACAAAACCTTTCGTGTATTCCGTAATAAATCTCGAAAATTCAATTCGGAAACAGCAATAAACGAACAAAATAAGGTTTTCTATTCATTTACTCTGCTATGGGTTCCTGTTTCAATCTCGTATGACTAATATTTTAATTTAATTTTGCAAAAGAAATGGAGCATGCAGCGACAACAATGAACTTTACGTGCATTTCCTACAGAAATTCTTTGACTCGTCTGGGATCGAAGCAAGGACGAAGTGTCACCATTTTTTAGAATATAAAAACTTTCATATATATATCTATTATATAGACGCCTCTCCGGATATACCTATATACCTATATCTATTATATATAGACGCTTCTACGGATATACCTATAAGTTATACGAGTAAAATGTAGCTTGCATACTGCAAGCAGATCGACAACACTAATTTCATAACGGCATTATATCGGGACGGTCCCGGAAAGGAAAAAAAGGATTGAAAATATTCTTAAAATTCGCTTCAATTTAATCGTCTGGCATCGAACCGGGGTCTTTTTGGTGTAATTTCTATGCAGCACATCAGAAGATCATCTTCTCTAAATACGTGTGAAAATTCAAGCAGAAATATTGGCTGCAACTGCCTCAAAGGAAGACCTACTTTTCACGAATGTTAATAGCTCTCTGGATTCGAAACAAGGACGATTTAGGAAATATAAAATATGTTTTCGAAATGTATCTATAAGTTCTATATATATGCCGAATTTCAAGTTTTTATATTATTGGGAAAGGTTCAAAATAATTCTTAAAAATCGGATCAGTGACTGATTGTAGAGACGCCTGGTGTCGAACCCTGGACGTATAGGAAGCTGTAAATGCACAAAATGACTTGCTAGGACTTGATCTAATTTCATACAAAGTTTGAAGTCGATATCATACCGGGAGGTACCTAAAATGTGTTTCCGTTATCCCCATAAGAAATGCATTGTGGAGTGCAAATGGCCCTCTGGGATTGAACCAAGGACCATCAGCGAGCATGTTTTGATTTTGAAATATATTCATTAAATCTATCTACGTGCCGAGTTTCAAGTTTCCATACCATCGGGAAGTGGTCCAAAAAAAAATCTTTGTCCAATGTCCAAACAAAATTTAGGTACTTCCCGGCATGCTATCGACTTCAAACTTTCCATGATACAAGAGCAAGTCTTTACAAATCAAACTGTGCATTCACAGCTTACAATATGTCCTGGGTTCGACACCAGGCGTCTCTGTAATCAGAGGTTGATCCGATTTTTAGGAATTATTTTGAAACCTTTCCCAATAATATAGAGACCGGAAATTCGGCATATAGATAGAAATCATAAATAACTTTCAGAAACATATTTTAGATTTCCAAGATCGTCCTTGGTTCGAATCCGGAGAGACATTTAAATTTTTGATCATTAGAACGTCTTTTGAGGTAGTTGTCGACAATATTTCTGCTTGAATTTTCACACATAGTTAGAGATGGTCATGTTCTATTGTGTTTCATACTAGGCTCACCAGTAAGACCCGGGTTCGATGCCAGACGATGAAATTTCAGCGAATTAATGTCGTCGTGACATTAGGGAAATTATACTAATGGTTGGCCGAAGTTATTTATTATCAAAGTAATGAATACAAATTACTGATCTAGGAGGCCGTCATGGCTGACCGATTGAGGATCGGTCAGACGAGCGTGCGTACAAGCTGCTATCGGTGGGCTGAAGGCACCGAGCTTAAGTTGTACCTTGCTTATAACTCTTTCGGAAGGACCAAAGGGCACCCCCAAAACATTGGAGGGTGAGGGATGACAGAGCCATACAACGCATCATATATAATCGTAAGACTCATCTCCCACTGACTCTGAATCATCCCTTGCCCTCTGTCGGATTTCGTTTTATACAACCCGCATATTTTGGAATCCTTCGAGAAGTTTTCAAAATTTTTAAAGTTAAGGTTCGTTCCTAAAATCTCCTTAGTCATTCTTGAGCGGATATTTGTTGATTGCGTTCAGAGTCTCGAGGAATCTGTGCTTGAGTACTCTACGAGACTTCGAAGACTCGCCATTCAGCTCCAAGAAGCATATCATGGATTATCTCTTGGTGCAGTTAAATACTCGATGGAAAATCGAATTTTGCGGCAATTCCTTTTAGGCCTGAGGGAGGAAATAGGGCGATTCGTTTTAGTGCGCAACCCTCAAAATTCAGTGGAGGCAGAGGAATTAGCTTTAATGGAGGAGGCAAATGTGAGAAATTACAAAAGCAATTTTGTAGATAGTCCAGATTTTTTTCAGCAAGAAAATTCGCAGATTGATTTTTTCTCCTCCCTAAGTAGTACATCTGCAATCTCGAAACCTTCCGACCAAGTAAATTTAGTAGAGCCTCAATCACAGAAATCGTGCTTTTTGAAAACAAAATCTTCCAAAGGATCCTATCACCGCAGAAGCTCTAGGAAATTTACCCCCACCAACCCTATTTACGCTAAAAGCTGTTTCAATTGTAGGAAACTAGGACATTTTCAGAAAGATTGCCCGCTAGTTTTACGGGAAACTCGCAAAGATAGAAGCTGTAGGTCCTTCAGTTGCCCCGCAGAAGAGAAGAATCATTGTGCGAAAAGCAAGGATAGGTCCGTTCTCAAAGTCGAAGACTGTAAAAACCGCATCTCAACGAGCAGCGCCCCCTCAAATCAGAGATTGTCCGCGAGAGATGAGCCGTCGACGAGAGCCAAACCACGGGCACACCTTCCAACGAGTGTGGCTGGCAAGGGAGAGGCCAAGGTGTTAACGCAGTCCGGAGGAGGAGCAGACCGTCACATCGGAGAGAGTTTTTTACGGGAAAAACCTGCGATGGTGGAGGATGGAGTACGACCAGAGACGCTGGACGGCAGCAACCCGGTGCAGCCAACGCGGACAAAGGCACCCACATGCTCGAAACAACGGTTGCCACTGCCATATCTTCCACGTAAGCGGGGAAACAGATCGGCGCGGGGGACTATAGACGGTTTGATCGGAGAAGAAGGCTATTCCGGAAAAGGGGAGAAGACGAGACCTTTGGAAAAATTTGCGGATGGCATGGAGGGATTGAGGGCGTCATCCGGTACTTCCACATCTATGGATTCCAACACAGCGACGCCGGCGCCTCAGCAGAGCCCGAAGAGGAAAGAGGACCGCGCGCCAAAGGAGAAGCCATCACGAACCAACCCAATCAACGTGGAAGGCGACAGCGGCGGAGAATCACACGGGTCCAACAGGAAGTTTTCATCCACCAGAGAGCTGAGACAATTGGCTGCTGAGGAGATACAACTTCCATACGCGGACTGTAAGCCATTAATTAGCGTAATCATTCATGTGCTGAGAGCTCTGGGGCCATATTCTGTATCTCATTTCCCGTCGGTACGGTAGCCAAGCAGTCGGTTGGGATCGCAAACCGACTCCGCGAGCTCTCGATACTATTCTGTAAGCTCCTGCGTCGGTACGACGGCTAGTCATCGTCGGTAGAATCCGGAGAATTCTACCGATAATGAAAACGAGTCGGTAGCGATAGGAGTCAGTCGGTTAGCAGACGAACTGTGGCAAGTGTGTGCATATTTAACAATATCATCAAGGCAAATGCGTTAATTGAATGCCCGTAATTAGCAGAATGTAAAATAAAGCCGCAATAAGACATGCGATCGCATAAAATGAATGCGATTCTCGCTTTTAGATGCAAAATGATGTACGCCATAGCACATATGGATGCACATATGTACTACGTTTCTTGGAGCGTGCATCTGTCCAAGGACGTGGAATAAAATAAACGTTTTAATCTTTTAATAATTAATGTAAATAACCATCAATAATTCATTAGGTAAAGTGTTGGGGAACGCTTAACATCCGTAACATAGGTTACTGTTTCCCCGTGCGAGACTCGGCTATGGAAAAATAATGACCCCGCTTGAAGAAAACTATAAATAAAAGAGAAATAGATTAAACCTAGTCATAGGATTTCATGCGATCGAATTTTCTAATTTTTAAACGTATAATGATTACCTTTTAACTGACGTGGATGGTATAATTTTTGTTCATTTTAAAACACAATTTGGTAATTTTCTAGTAGCAGACGAAAAACGTCGAAAATTTGTCGTTTTTGGATAGAATTTTCTCCGAAATGGCAACACTTAGAAGTGATTGCTTATCATATATATAAACTGCAATCCTTCCTCTATAATATGGTGTAAGAATGGTATGTGTATCTTCAGTAGTAAAGGAGATACAGAATTTCTCCCAAACACCGTGAAACTAGAAAATTACCCACAATTTTACCATTAGATTCCATTAAAATCATATATTTCAGCAATAAATGAAAGGCCAAGATAATTGAATAACATTTGTAGAGTATAGTTAATCCAGGCGAAACTAATTACAAGTATTATTTACGTATAAGGAAGTGCTACAGTAGAAAGTTGCAGTACTTCGGTTCACAAGGAGACGAGAGGATTTTGCTTTTGTAGCAAATATTAAAAAAGAAAAGATACCTATATACGAATCGAGGTCTTACTAGCTGACCAATAGTAAACTGTTTTGAAGACAGCAACAGTTCCAACAATAACTTTATGAAGCACCTAAGGAATTCGTGGAAATCTAACCTCCAAGAAATCAGTCAGTGAGTGTATCGAAGGTACTATGTACCTACTAATTTTCTACTTCTTTCACTGATACTAAGTTCTGATAATCACCCACCGACTTCCAGTTAATAAAATTACGAAATTTAGGGATTCACTTTAGGGCTGATAGTATATTAGATATCGATATTTTATTACCATAAGTATCCCTGTGCTCGAATTTGGGCACTGGAAAATCTTCTGCAAGCAAATTATGTTAAATTCAAACATGAACCATTTAAGACCATACAAACTAACTAATGCAATTATTAATATCTTCCCTGTAAGATTTCTTTCAAAACTGTAGTAAGAAATCAACAAAGGACAACAACAAATCTTAGTTACCTAAAATTTCATACATATCATCGATATTTACATCTGCTTTTACACGCCTTGTTTCATTCTTCATTTGTCTACTCGTTTGCCCTCTCATTGGTTGAGATGAAGCACGTGACCGTCACTTTCGGAAATGCTTCGATGTTTCCCCTTAAAGTGGGTGGGGGCAGTCGGTTTGGTCGTTTTCTGCCCGACGATGCTACAGAATAGGATTTAGAGGCGGAGTCGGTGAGAGATCACGGTTTCCTCTCCAGTCGGTTGGATTTGAAATCGAACCAACTGCTTCCAAACCGACAAGTTACATAATATGGCCCCTGGACGAGGTGAGTCTCCCCAAGAGAACGAAGGACCAGGTATGCAGTATCCAAAGCACCATTTCATCTCCGGCGCAGCACGAATTAATGGTGAGGAGGAGTGCTAAGGCAGCAAATTGAAAGTGTTTGACGTGATTTCAAGATGCGGCACTGCAAGGGGAATTCTTCACTGAGGAGAAGAAAACGGTTGCTCGAAGCAAAAGATAAGTAATAGTATGAAGCGCCCATAATTTTGTGATCGTAATTGAATTTTATGGTTTTGATAGAGAAGTGAATTTGATACCTCATTGTGCTCAAAAGGACCCCATGGAAAAACTAAAAAGTGGAAGTTGGCGCATAGATTTGTGAAAAACCGTTTTTATTATTTTATTTATTTGAGACTTTAGTCATCTCGTGATTGAAAGGCGTCAAAAAGGACTACTAATGTATAAAGAATAAGAAAGGACCTGCATATAAGATAAATTAGCTAGGAGAGACTTTTTCGTTCGATGTGTTTTTGTTTCTTTTTTCGAATTGTTTCCTGTGATTTATTTTGCAAGAGGAAGTGTAGTGCAATGTTTCTAATCTTTTATGGGGGGTTTTTATGTATTTCTTATTCTGTTTTAAAATGTGTTTTTTTATGTTCAAGGAGGCTTTTCCACCCCCGGGGTTTTATTTGCCAACGGGGTGATGTCGGAAGGACAGAGGGCAAGGGATGATTCAGAGTCAGTGGGAGATGAGTCTTACGATTATCTATGATGCGTTGTATGACTCTGTCATCCCTCACCCTCCAATGTTTTGGGGGTGCCCTTTGCTCCTTCCGAAAGAGTTATAAGCAAGGTTCAACTTAAGCTCGGTGCCTTCAGCCCACCGATAGCAGCTTGTACGCACGCTCGTCTGACCGATCCTCAATCGGTCAGCCATGATGGCCTCCTAGATCAGTAATTTGTATTCATTACTTTGATAATAAATAACTTCGGCCAACCATTAGTATAATTTCCCTAATGTCACGACGACATTAAAAAAAAAATTTCAATTCGATTATTATTTCAATTCTTTTTTTTTTCCTTTTGAGGACCGTCCCAATCTGATGCCGATATGAAATTAGTATTGCCGATCTGCTTGCAGTATGCAAGCTACATCTATTATAAACGAGTAAAATGTAGCTTGCATACTGCAAGCAGATCGACAACAATAATTTCATGTCAGCATCATATCGGGACGGCCCTCAAAAGAAAAAAAAAGGTATTGAAAATATTCTTAAAATTCGCTGCAATTTATTTGTCTGGCATCGAACCCGGGTCTTCCTGGTAAGCTTACTATGTAGCACAACAGAAAATCACCATCTCTTACTATGTGTGAAAATTCAAGCAGAAATATTGGCTACAACTGCCTCAAACGACGTTCTACTTTTCAGGAATGTAAATGGCGCTCTGGATTCGAACCAAGGACGATCGTGGAAATCTAAAACATGTTCATGAAAGTTATTTATGATCTCTATCTATTTGCCGAATTTCAAGTTTCTATATTATTGGGATAGGGCTCAAAATAATTATTAAAAATCGGATCAACTACAGATATAAGAGACGCCTGGTGTCGAACCCAGGAAATATATTTACGCTGTGAATGCACAGTATGATTTTAAAGGACTTGATCTTATTTTGTGCAAAGTTTGAAATCGATATAATGCCGGGAAGATCCTAAAATTTGTCTCCGTTATCTCCATAAGAAATGCATTGAGGAATGTAAATGGCCCTCTGGGATCGAACCAAGGACCATCAGCGAATACAAAAAATTTGATTATGAAATAAATTTATGATCTCAAACCTCATGCCGAATTTCAAGTATCCATGCCATCGGGAAAGGGTCCAAAAAGAAATCATAAAAATCACCACAATGCTTTTTAAACGGCCGATTTTTGCCTCGACCTAGCATCGAACTTAGGATATTTTCCCTAAAACTCATTTATGATTTCGGTAGATCATTACCATATATATAGGCTCCTTGAGTTTTAATTCTCTACCTATCCGGAAAGTTTTTTTTTTTATTCCCGAAAATCACAGTAATGCATTTAAACGGGAAAAATCGGGATTTTGGGCCCCTCTGGAATCGAACCTATGAGACTGAGGATCAAAGTTGCCTTTTTCCTGGGGGTTTCACGTTATGGCCAATACGTGGTAAAAATTTCGAGTCAATGACGCCAGTAGTTTAGCCTGTGAATTAGTATCCTATCTGGGTATCTGGGTATATCATGAATGAATCCGGAGAAGCATCTATATCTATTACGAGTAAAATATAGCTTGCATACTGCAAGCAGATCGGCAATACTAATTTCATATCGGCATCATATCGGGACGGTCCTCAAAAGAAAAAAAAAAAAGGATTGAATTTTTTCTTAAAAATCGCTGAATTATCATCGTCTGGCATCGAACCCGGGTCTTACTGGTGAACTTACTATGCAGCACAGCAGAAAATCACTATCTCTAACTATGTGTGCAAATTCAAGGAGAAATATTGGCTACAACTGCTCAAAAGACGTTCTAATTTTCACGTATGTAAATGGCTCTCTGGATTCGAACCAAGGACGATCTTGGAAATCTAAAACATTATTTTGAAATATATCTATGATTCTATTTATATGCCGAATTTCAAGTTTCTATATTGTTGGTAAAGGGTTCAAAATAATTATTGAAATTCAGATCAGTTACTGATTGAGGAGACGCCTGGTGTCGAACCCAGGACACCTTAATCCATGTGAATAAACAGTTTGATTTGTATTGACTTGGTCTTGTTTTATGCAAAGTTTGAAGTCGATATCATACCGGGAAGTACCTAAAATTTGTTTCCGTTATCTCCGTAAGAAATGCATTGAGGAATTTAAATGGCCCTTTGGGATCGAACCAAGGACCATCAGCGAATATGTAAAATTTGATTATGAAATATATTTATAATATCCAACCCCATACCGAATTTCAAGTTTCCATGTTATCGGGAAGAAGTCCAAAAAAAATCTTAAAAATCGCCACAATGCATTTTAAACGGCCGATATTTGCCCCGTCCTAGCATCGAACCATGCACCATATTCGACGATGTCTTTATGATTTACGTTGGATAGGCACGGCTTCTAGCGATCCCTTGAATTTCAACTCTCTCCTTTTCCGGGAAGTGCCCCAAAAAAATTTTCGAAAATCCCCGCCATGTATTCTTATGGGGAAAATCGCGACTTTGGGGCCTTCTGGAATCGAACCCATGACTCCGAGGTTCAAAGTCGGCTTTTTCCTGGAGGTTGCACGTTATGGCCAATACGTCGTAAAAATTTCAAGTCAATGACGCTTTTGGTTTAGCCTGTGAATTTGTATCCTATCTGGGTATATATATGAATGAATCCGGAGAAGCATCTATATATAATAGATATATAGATGCTTCTCCGGATTCATTCATATCTATCTATTATATATAGATGCTTCTCCGGATTCATTCATATATACGAGTAAAATGTAGCTTGCATACTGCAAGCAGATCGCCAATACTAATTTCATATCGGCATTATATCGGGACGGTCCTCAAAAGAAAAAAAAAAGGATTGAAATTTTTCTTAAAATTCGCTAAAATTTCATCGTCCGGCATCGAACCCGGGTCTTACTGGTGAACTAACTATGCAGCAGAGTAGAAGACCACCTTCTGTAACTACGTGTGAAAATTCAAGCAGAAATATTGGCTACAACTGCCTGAAAAGACGTTCTAATTTTCACGAATGTAAATGGCTCTTTGGATTCGAACCAAGGACGATCTTGGAAAACTAAAAAAGGTTTCTGAAAGTTATTTATGATCTCTATCTATATGCGGAATTTCAAATTTCTATATTATTGGGAAAGGTTTCAAAATAATTCCTAAAAATCGGATCAACTTCTAATTGCAGAGACACCTGGTGTCGTACCCAGGACACATTGTAAGCTGTAAATGCACAGTTTGATTTGTAAAGACCTGTTCTTCTATCACACAAAGTTTTAAGTCGATAGCATGCCGGTAAGTACCTTAATTTTGTTTCCGTTATCTCCGTAAGAAATGCATTGAGAAGTGCAAATGACCCCCTGGGATCGAACCAAGGACCATCAGCGAACATTTAAAATTTGATTATGAAATATATTTATGATAACTATCCACGTGCTGAGTTTCAAGTATCCATGTTATCGGGAAAGGAACCAAAAAAAATCTTCAAAATCGCAGCAATGCATTTTAAACGGCCGATTTTTGCCCCGTCGTAGCATCGAACCATGGAGCATATTCGGCGATGTCTTTTTCATTTTCTTTGGATATGCACGGCCTATAGCGATCCCTTGAATTTCATTTATCTCCTTTTCCGGGAAGTGCCTCAAAAAAATTTTCGAAAATCCCTGCCATGTAATCTTATGGGGAAAATCGCGACTTTGGGGCCTTCTGGAATCGAACCCATGACACCGAGGTTCAAAGTCGGCGTTTTCCTGGAGGTTACACCTCATGGCCATAACGTCCTAAAAATTTTCAAGTCAATGACGCTTTTGGTTTAGCCTGTGAATTTGTATCCTATCTGGGTATATATATGAATGAATCCGGAGAAGCATCTATCTATTATACGAGTAAAATGTTGCTTGCATACTGCAAGCAGATCGACAACACAATTTTCATGTCGGCATCATATCGGGACGGCCATCAAAAGAAAAAATGGATTGAAATTTTTCTTAAAATTCACTGAAATTCCATCGTCTGGCATCGAACCCGGGTCTTTACTGTTGAACTTACTATGCAGCACAATAGAACATTGCCATCTCTAACTATGTGTGAAAATTCAAGCAGAAATATTGGCTAAAACTGCCTCAAAAGACGTTCTCATTTTCACGAATTTAAATGGCTCTCTGGATTCGAACCAAGGGCGATCTTGGAAATCTAAAAAATGTTTCTGAAAGTTATTAATGATCTCTATCTACATGCTGAATTTCAAGTTTCTATATTGTTGGGAAAGGGTTCAAAATAATTATTGAAAATCGGATCAGTTACTGACATTAGAGACGCCAGGTGTCGAACCCAGGACACATTGACAGCTGGGAATGCACAGTTTGATTTGTATACACTTAGTCTTTCTTAGTGCAAAGTTTGAAGTCTTTATCGTGCCGGGAAGTACCTATAATTTGTTTCCGTTATCTCCGTAAGAAATGCATTGAGGAATTTAAATGGCCCCCTGGGATCGAACCAAGGACCATCAGCGAATATGTTAAATTTGATCCTGAAATTTATTATTGATCTCCAACTCCATGCCGAATTTCAAGATTCCATGCCAACGGAAAAGGGTCCAAAAAAAATCTTAAAAATCGCCACAATGCAATTTAAACGGCCGATTTTTGCCCCGACCTAGCATCGAACCCAGGATGTTTTCCGTAAAACTCATTTATGTTTTCGATAGATCATGACCATACATATAGGCTCCTTGAATTTTGATTCGCTACCTATCCGGAAAGTATTTTTTTTAAATTCCCGAAAATCAAAGCAATGCATTTAAACGGGAAAAATCGAGACTTTGGGGCCCTCTGGAATCGAACCCATGACACTGAGGTTCAAAATCGCAATTTTTCTGGAGGTTATATGTTATGGCCAATGTGTCGTAAAAAGTTCAAGCTATTGACGCTAGTGGTTTAGCCTGTGACTTTGTATCCTCTATATATATATATATATATATATATATGAATATATGATATATAAATGAATCCGGAGAAGCATCTATATATAATAGATATAGATGCTTCTCCGGATTCATTCATGTATCCATATATATATACGAGTAAGATGTTGCTTGCATACTGCAAGCAGATCGGCAATACTAATTTCATATCGGCATCACTTCGGGACGCTCCTCATAAGAAAAAAAAAAGGATTTAATTTTTTCTTAAAATTCGCTAAAAATTTCATCGTCTGGCATCGAACCCAGGTCATACTGGTATAACTACTATGAAACAAATAGAAGATCACCATCTCTAACTATGTGTGAAAATTCAAGCAGAAATATTGGCTACAACTGCCTCAAAAGACGCTCTAATGTTCACGAATGTAAATGGCTCTCGGGACTCGAACCAAGGACGATCTTGGAAATCTCAAATATGTTTCTGAAAGTTATTAATCATCTCAATCTATATGCCAAATTTCAAGTTTCTATATCATTGGAAAAGGTTTCAAAATAATTCCTAAAAATCGGATCAACTTCTGATTGCAGAGACACCTGGTGTCGAACCCAGGACACATTGATGGCTGTTAATTAATAGTTTGATTTGTTAAGTCTTGTTCTTTTATCATACAAAGTTTGAGGTCGATAGCATGCCGGGAAGTACCTAAAATTTGTCCAAGTAAAATCGAACCAAGGACCATCAGCGAATATGTAAAATTTGATTATGAAATATATTTATAATCTCAAACTCCATGCCGAATTTCAAGTTTCCATGCCATCGGGAAGGGGTCCAAAAAAAATCTTAAAAATCGCCACAATACATTTTAAACGGCCGATATTTGCCTCGACCTAGCATCGAACCCAGGATATTTTTCGTAAAACCCATTTATGTTTTCGATAGATCATGACCATATATAAAGGCTCCTAGATTTTCGATTCTCTACCTATCCCGGAAGTATTTTTTAAAAATTCCCGAAAATCAAAGCAATGCATTTAAACGGGAAAAATCGGGACTTTGAGGTCCTCTGGAATCGAACCCATGACATCGAGGTTCAAAATCGCAATTTTTCTGGAGGTTGCACGTTATGGCCAATATGTCGTAAAAATTTCAAGCCATTGTCGCTTGTGGTTTAGCCTGTGACTTTGTATCCTCTCTGTATATATATATATATATATGAATATATATATATATGATACGAGTAAAATGTTGCTTGCATACTGCAAGCAGATCGACAACACTAATTTCATATCGGCATCATATCGGGACGGTCCCGGAAAGGAAAAAAAGGATTGAAAATATTCTTAAAATTCGCTGCAATTTAATCGCCTGGCGGCGAACCCCGGTCTTCCTGGTGTACTTACTATGCAGCAAAACAGAAGATCAACATCTCGAACTATGTGTGAAAATTCAAGCAAAACCATTAGGTCCAACTACCTCAAACGACGTCCTACTTTTCACATACACTCCTTATGTGAGAAATTATAATGTGCTCTGGCATCTAACCCAGGAACAGCATGGTCTTATCTATTTTTTTTCTTAAACAAAGTGTTAATATACATCTTCCATCTAAGCAAGAGCTCCCTTACATATCGATAAATGCTTAAAAAAATTATGAAAAGATACATCATAGTATTATATATGGGGAGTATTTTTACCGCCCGGCATCGAACCCGGGTCTTTCAGGCAATACTTTCTATGCAGCACTACAGAAAAACACCATCTCTAACCGCGTATGCAAATTCAAGCAGAAATATTGGTTACAACTGCCTCAAATGACGTCCTACTTTTCCTTTATATTCCTTATGAGAGAAACGTTATTGTGCTCTGGCTTCGAACCTAGGAATAGTACGGTCTTATGAAAATTTTTTTCTAAAACTTATTCGTACCATACATCTTCCAGCCAAGCACGAACATCCTATCATTTCGATAAGCGCATCTAAAAAAATAATGAAAAACGGCTCCCATGTATTTTAAAGGGCAGATCTTTCCATCGTCCTAGCATCGAACCCATGATAATTTTTGTGAAAGTAATTGATTTTTTCGAAAGTCCAAGACCATGAATATAGGCACCTTGAGTTTTACTTCTCTACCTATCCGGAAAGTATTTTTTAAAAATTCCCGAAAATCACGGCAATGCATTCAAACGGGAAAAATCGGGACTTTGGGGCACTCTGGAATCGAACCTATGACACTGAGGATCAAAGTCGCTTTTTTCCTGGGGGTTTCACGTTACGGCCAATATGTCATAAAAATTTCAAGGCAATGACGCTTGTGGTTTAGCCTGTCAATTTGTATCCTATCTATATACCTATATAGCTATCTATTATATATAGATGCTTCTCCGGATTCATTCATATATATAGCTATATAGGTATATAGATAGGATACAAATTCACAGCCTAAACCACAAGCGCCATTGACTTGAAATTTTTACGACGTTATGGCCATGACGTGTAACCTCCAGGAAAAAGCCGACTTTGAACCTTGGTGTCATGGGTTCGATTCCAGAAGGCCCCAAAGTCGCGATTTTCCCCATAAGATTACATGACGGGGATTTTCGAAAATTTTTTCGAGGCACTTCCCGGAAAAGGAGAGAAATGAAATTCAAGGGATCGCTAGATGCCGTGCATATCTAAAGGAAACCATAAAGACATATACGAATATTATCCTTGGTTCGATGCTAGGTCGGGGCAAAAATCGGCCGTTTAAAATGCATTGTGGCGATTTTTAAGATTTTTTTTGGACCCCTTTCCGATGGCATAGAAACTAGAAATTCTGTATGAGGTTAGATACTATAAAAATATATCATAATCGAATTTTATGTATTCGCTGATGGTCCTTGGTTCGATCCCAGAGAGACATTTAAATTCCTCTATGCATTTCTTACGGAGATAACGGAAACAAATTTTAGGTACTTCCCGGCACGATATCGAGTTCAAACTTTGCATATAGAAAGATCAAGTCCATACAAATCAAGCTGTGCATTCATAGCTAACTATGTGTCCTGGGTTCGACACCAGGTGTCTCTGCAATCAGAAGTTGATCCGATTTTTAGGAATTATTTTGAAATCTTTGCCAATAATATAGAAACCTCAAATTCGGCATATAGATAAAGATCATAAATAAATTTCAGAAACATTTTTTAGGATTCCAAGATCGTCCTTGGTTCGAATCCAGAGAGCCATTTAAATTCGTGAAAATTAGAACGTCTTTTGAGGCAGTTTAGCCCATATTTCTGCTTGAATTTTCACACATAGTTAGAGTTGGCATTTTCTATTGTGCTGCATAGTAAGTTCACAGTAAAGACCCGGGTTCGATGCCAGACGATGGAATTTCAGCGAATTTTAAGAAAAATTTCAATCCATTTTTTTCTTTTGATGGCCGTCCCGATATGATGCCGACAAGAAAATAGTGTTGTCGATCTGCTTGCAGTATGCAAGCAACATTTTACTCGTATAGCTATATATATGAATGAATCCGGAGAAGCATTTATATATAATAGATATGAATGAATCCGGAGAAGCATCTATATATAATAGATACGAGTAAATTGTAGCTTGCATACTGCAAGCAGATCGACAACAATAATTTCATGTCGGCATCATATCGGGACGGCCCTCAAAAGAAAAAAAAAAGATATTGAAAATATTCTTAAAATTCGCTGCAATTTAATCGTCTGGCATCGAACCCGGGTCTTCCTGGTAAGCTTACTATGCAGCAGCCGGAGAAGCATCTATATATAATAGATATATAGAGAGGATACAAAGTCACAGGCTAAACCACTAGCGTCAATGGCGTGAAATTTTTACGACATATTGGCCATAACGTATAACCTCCAGAAAAATTGCGATTTTGAACCTCAGTGTCATGGGTTCGATTCCAGAGGGCTCCAAAGTCTCGATTTTTCCCGTTTAAATGCATTGCTTTGATTTTCGGGAATTAAAAAGAAATACTTTCCGGATAGGTAGAGAATTAAAACTCAAGGAGCCTATATATATGAACATGATCTATCGAAAACATAAATGAGTTTTACTGAAAATATCCTGGGTTCGATGCTAGGTCGGGGCAAAAATCGGCCGTTTAAAACGCATTGTGGCGATTTTTAAGATTTTTTTTTGGACCCTTTTCCGAATGCATGGAAACATGAAATTTGGCATGGGGTTAGAAATCATAAATATATATCATAATCAAATTTTTTTTATTCGCTTATGGTCCTTGGTTCGATCCCAGAGGGCCATTTGCACTCCATAATGCATTTCTTATGGGGATAACGGAAACAAAATTTAGGTACTTCTCGGCATGATATTGACTTCAAACTTTGCATAAAATAAGATCAAGTTCATAAAAATCTAACTGTGCATTCACAGCTACCAGTATGTCCTGGGTTCGACACCAGGCGTCTCTACAATCAGTAACTGATCCGATATTCAATAATTATTTTGAACACTTTCCCAACAATATAGAAACTTGAAATTCGGCATGTAGATAGAAATTATAGATATATTTCAAAATCATGCTTTAGATTTCCAAGATCGTCCTTGGTTCGAATCCAGAGAGGCATTTACAATCGTGAAAATTAGAACGTCTTTTGAGGCAGTTGTATCGAATATTTCTGCTTGAATTTTCACACATAGTTAGAGATGTTGATCTTCTATTGTGCTGCATAAAAAGTTCACAGTAAAGACCCGGGTTCGATGCCAGACGATTAAATTTCAGCCAATTTTAAGAATATTTTCAAACCTTTTTTTTTCTTTTGAGGACCGTCCCGATTTGATGCCGATATGAAATTAGTGTTGCCGATCTGCTTGCAGTATGCAAGCAACATTTTACTCGTATATGATATATGAATGAATCCGGAGAAGCATCTTTATATAATAGATATTCATATATATATATATATACGAGTAAAATGTAGCTTGCATACTGCAAGCAGATCAGCAATACTAATTTCATATCGGCATCACATCGGGACGGTCCTCATAAGGAAAAAAAGGATTTAATTTTTTCTTAAAATTCGCTGAAATTTCATCGTCTGCCATCGAACCCTGGTCTTTACTGTGAACTTACTATGCAGCACAATAGAAAATCACCATCTCTAACTATGTGTGAAAATTCAAGCAGAAATATGGGCTACAACTGCCTCAAAAGACGTTCTAATTTTCACAAAATTAAATGGCTCTCTGGATTCGAACCAAGGACGATTTGAATTAGTATCCTATCTATCTATCTATATAGGTATATACATGAATGAATCCGGAGAAACATCTATATATAATACGAGTAAAATGTAGCTTGCATACTGCAAGCAGATCGGCAATACTACTTTCATATCGGCATCACATTGGGACGGTCCTCTTAAGAAAAAAAAGGATTTAATTTTAACTTAAAATTCGCTGAAATTTCATCGTCTGGAATCGAACCCGGGTCTTACTGAAAACCTACTATGAAACACAATAGAAGATCACCATCTCTAACTATGTGTGAAAATTCAAGCAGAAATATTGGCTACAACTGCCTCAAAAGACGCTCTAATGTTCACAAATGTAAATGGCTCTCGGGACTCGAACCAAGGACGATCTTGGAAATTTAAAAAATGTTTCTGAAAGTTATTATTGATCTGAATCTATTTGCCAAATTTCATGTTTCTATATTATTGGGAAAGGTTTCAAAATAATTCCTAAAAATCGGATCAACTTCTGAATGCAGAGACACCTGGTGTCGAACCCAGGACACATTGATAGCTATGAATGCATAGTTTGATTTGCTAAGACTGGTTCTTCTATCATGCTAAGTTTTAAGTTAATAGCATGCCGGGAAGTACCTTAAACTTGTTTCCGTTATCTCCATAAGAAATGCATTGAGGAATGTAAATGGCCCTCTGGGATCGAACCAAGGAACATCAGGGAAAACACAAAAATCGATAATGAAATATATTTATGATATCCAACCCCATACCGAACTTCAAGTTTTCATGCCATCGGGAAAGGGTCCAAAAAAAATCTTGAAAATCGCCACAATGCATTTTAAACGGCAGATTTTTGCATCAACCTAGCATCGAACCCAGGATATTTTCTGTAAAACTCATTTATGTTTTCGATAGATCATGATCATATATATAGGCTCCTTGAGTTTTGTTTCTCTACCTATCCGGAAAGTATTTTTTTTTTAATTCCCGAAAATCACGGCAATGCATTTAAACGGGAAAAATCGGGACTTTGGGGCCCTCTGGAATCGAACCAATGACACTGAGGATCAAAGTCGCTTTTTTCCTGGGGGTTTCACGTTATGGCCAATACGTCATAAAAATGTCAAAGCAATGAAGCTTGTAATTTAGCCTGTGAATTTGTATCCTATCTATATACCTATATAGCTATATAGCTATCTATTATATATAGATGCTTCTCCGGATTCATTCATATATATACCTATATAGATAGATAGATAGATAGGATACTAATTCACAGCCTAAACCACAGGCGTGATTTGCTTGAAATTTTTACGACGTATTGGCCATAACGTATAACCTCCAGAAAAATTGAGATTTTGATCCTCAGTGTCATGGGTTCGATTCCAGAGGGCCCCAAAGTCCCGATTTTTCCCGTTTAAATGCATTGCTTTGATTTTCAGGAATTAAAAAAAAATACTTTCCGGTTAGGTAATGAATCGAAACTCTAGGAGCCTATATATATGGACATGATCTATCGTAAACATAAATGACTTTTACGGAAAATATCCTGGGTTCGATGCTAGGTTGATGCAAAAATCGGCCATTTGAAATACATTGAGGTAGATTTTCATTAATTTTTTTCATGCACTTATCGAAATGATAGGAAGTTCTCGCTTATATGGAAGATGTATATTTAGCATAGTTTAATGAAAAAAATGTAGATAAGACCTTACTGTTCCTGGGTTCGAAGCCAGAGCACGTATGGTTTCTCTCATAAGGAATATAAGGGAAAAGTAGGACGTCATTTGAGGCAGTTGCACCTAATATTTCTGCTTGACTTTTTTCACATGGTTAAAGGATGTGATCTTCTTTAGTGCTGCATAGAAAGTATTACCAGAATGACCCGGGTTCTAAGCCAGGCGGTAAATATATCCCCCATTTAAAATGCATTGAGTTAGTTTTGATTATTTATTTTGATGTATTAATCGAAATAATAGGAAAATCTTGCTTTGCAAGAAGATGTATATTAAGACTCGGTTTAAGAAAAAAATTAGATATTACCATGATGTACCAGGGTTCGATGCCAGAGCACATTAAAATTTCTCTCATAAGGAATATGTGGGAAAAGTAGGACGTCCTTTAGGGCAGTTGAAGCCAACATTTCTGCTTGAATTTTCACACATAGTTAGAGGTGGTGATTTGCTGTTGTACTGCATTGGACGTATCACCAGAAAGACCCGGGTTCGATGCCAGACGATTAAATTGCAGCGAATTTTAAGAATATTTTGAATCTTTTTTTTCTTTTTAGGACCGTCGCGATATGATGCCCATATGAAATAAGTGCTGTCGATCTGCTTGCAGTATGCAAGCTACATTTTACTCGTATATATGAATGAATCCGGAGAAGCATCTATATATAATAGATACGAGTAAAATGTAGCTTGCATACTGCAAGCAGATCGACAACACTAATTTCATATCGGCATCATATCGGGACGGACATCAAAAGAAAAAAAAAATTCAAAATATTCGTAGAATTCGCTGCAATTTAATCACCTGGCAGCGAACCCCGGTCTTCCTGGTGTACTTACTATGCAGCAAAACAGAAGATCAACATCTCGAACTATGTGTGAAAATTCAAGCAAAACCATTAGGTCCAACTACCTCAAACGACGTCCTACTTTTCACATACACTCCTTATGTGAGAAATTATAATGTGCTCTGGCATCTAACCCAGGAACAGCATGGTCTTATCTATTTTTTTTCTTAAACAAAGTGTTAATATACATCTTCCATCTAAGCAAGAGCTCCCTTACATATCGATAAATGCTTAAAAAAATTATGAAAAGATACATCATAGTATTATATATGGGGAGTATTTTTACCGCCCGGCATCGAACCCGGGTCTTTCAGGCAATACTTTCTATGCAGCACTACAGAAAAACACCATCTCTAACCGCGTATGCAAATTCAAGCAGAAATATTGGTTACAACTGCCTCAAATGACGTCCTACTTTTCCTTTATATTCCTTATGAGAGAAACGTTATTGTGCTCTGGCTTCGAACCTAGGAATAGTACGGTCTTATGAAAATTTTTTTCTAAAACTTATTCGTACCATACATCTTCCAGCCAAGCACGAACATCCTATCATTTCGATAAGCGCATCTAAAAAAATAATGAAAAACGGCTCCCATGTATTTTAAAGGGCAGATCTTTCCATCGTCCTAGCATCGAACCCATGATAATTTTTGTGAAAGTAATTGATTTTTTCGAAAGTCCAAGACCATGAATATAGGCACCTTGAGTTTTACTTCTCTACCTATCCGGAAAGTATTTTTTAAAAATTCCCGAAAATCACGGCAATGCATTCAAACGGGAAAAATCGGGACTTTGGGGCACTCTAGAATCGAACCTATGACACTGAGGATCAAAGTCGCTTTTTTCCTGGGGGTTTCACGTTACGGCCAATATGTCATAAAAATTTCAA
The DNA here is from genome assembly GCA_947579665.1 of Sympetrum striolatum. Lineage (NCBI taxonomy): Eukaryota > Metazoa > Arthropoda > Insecta > Odonata > Libellulidae > Sympetrum > Sympetrum striolatum. Next base: position 1,587,524 of record OX388345.1, on the reverse strand, counting down.
GGCAATGACGCTTGTGGTTTAGCCTGTCAATTTGTATCCTATCTATATACCTATATAGCTATCTATTATATATAGATGCTTCTCCGGATTCATTCATATATATAGCTATATAGGTATATAGATAGGATACAAATTCACAGCCTAAACCACAAGCGCCATTGACTTGAAATTTTTACGACGTTATGGCCATGACGTGTAACCTCCAGGAAAAAGCCGACTTTGAACCTTGGTGTCATGGGTTCGATTCCAGAAGGCCCCAAAGTCGCGATTTTCCCCATAAGATTACATGACGGGGATTTTCGAAAATTTTTTCGAGGCACTTCCCGGAAAAGGAGAGAAATGAAATTCAAGGGATCGCTAGATGCCGTGCATATCTAAAGGAAACCATAAAGACATATACGAATATTATCCTTGGTTCGATGCTAGGTCGGGGCAAAAATCGGCCGTTTAAAATGCATTGTGGCGATTTTTAAGATTTTTTTTGGACCCCTTTCCGATGGCATAGAAACTAGAAATTCTGTATGAGGTTAGATACTATAAAAATATATCATAATCGAATTTTATGTATTCGCTGATGGTCCTTGGTTCGATCCCAGAGAGACATTTAAATTCCTCTATGCATTTCTTACGGAGATAACGGAAACAAATTTTAGGTACTTCCCGGCACGATATCGAGTTCAAACTTTGCATATAGAAAGATCAAGTCCATACAAATCAAGCTGTGCATTCATAGCTAACTATGTGTCCTGGGTTCGACACCAGGTGTCTCTGCAATCAGAAGTTGATCCGATTTTTAGGAATTATTTTGAAATCTTTGCCAATAATATAGAAACCTCAAATTCGGCATATAGATAAAGATCATAAATAAATTTCAGAAACATTTTTTAGGATTCCAAGATCGTCCTTGGTTCGAATCCAGAGAGCCATTTAAATTCGTGAAAATTAGAACGTCTTTTGAGGCAGTTTAGCCCATATTTCTGCTTGAATTTTCACACATAGTTAGAGTTGGCATTTTCTATTGTGCTGCATAGTAAGTTCACAGTAAAGACCCGGGTTCGATGCCAGACGATGGAATTTCAGCGAATTTTAAGAAAAATTTCAATCCATTTTTTTCTTTTGATGGCCGTCCCGATATGATGCCGACAAGAAAATAGTGTTGTCGATCTGCTTGCAGTATGCAAGCAACATTTTACTCGTATAGCTATATATATGAATGAATCCGGAGAAGCATCTATATATAATAGATATGAATGAATCCGGAGAAGCATCTATATATAATAGATACGAGTAAATTGTAGCTTGCATACTGCAAGCAGATCGACAACAATAATTTCATGTCGGCATCATATCGGGACGGCCCTCAAAAGAAAAAAAAAGATATTGAAAATATTCTTAAAATTCGCTGCAATTTAATCGTCTGGCATCGAACCCGGGTCTTCCTGGTAAGCTTACTATGCAGCAGCCGGAGAAGCATCTATATATAATAGATATATAGAGAGGATACAAAGTCACAGGCTAAACCACTAGCGTCAATGGCGTGAAATTTTTACGACATATTGGCCATAACGTATAACCTCCAGAAAAATTGCGATTTTGAACCTCAGTGTCATGGGTTCGATTCCAGAGGGCTCCAAAGTCTCGATTTTTCCCGTTTAAATGCATTGCTTTGATTTTCGGGAATTAAAAAGAAATACTTTCCGGATAGGTAGAGAATTAAAACTCAAGGAGCCTATATATATGAACATGATCTATCGAAAACATAAATGAGTTTTACTGAAAATATCCTTGGTTCGATCCCAGAGTGCCATTTACATTCCTCAATGAATTTCTTATGGGGATAACGGAAACAAAATTTAGGTACTTCTCGGCATGATATTGACTTCAAACTTTGCATAAAATAAGATCAAGTTCATAAAAATCTAACTGTGCATTCACAGCTACCAGTATGTCCTGGGTCCGACACCAGGCGTCTCTACAATCAGTAACTGATCCGATATTCAATAATTATTTTGAACACTTTCCCAACAATATAGAAACTTGAAATTCGGCATGTAGATAGAAATTATAGATATATTTCAAAATCATGCTTTAGATTTCCAAGATCGTCCTTGGTTCGAATCCAGAGAGGCATTTACAATCGTGAAAATTAGAACGTCTTTTGAGGCAGTTGTATCCAATATTTCTGCTTGAATTTTCACACATAGTTAGAGATGTTGATCTTCTATTGTGCTGCATAAAAAGTTCACAGTAAAGACCCGGGTTCGATGCCAGACGATTAAATTTCAGCCAATTTTAAGAATATTTTCAAACCTTTTTTTTTCTTTTGAGGACCGTCCCGATTTGATGCCGATATGAAATTAGTGTTGCCGATCTGCTTGCAGTATGCAAGCAACATTTTACTCGTATATGATATATGAATGAATCCGGAGAAGCATCTTTATATAATAGATATTCATATATATATATATATACGAGTAAAATGTAGCTTGCATACTGCAAGCAGATCAGCAATACTAATTTCATATCGGCATCACATCGGGACGGTCCTCATAAGGAAAAAAAGGATTTAATTTTTTCTTAAAATTCGCTGAAATTTCATCGTCTGCCATCGAACCCTGGTCTTTACTGTGAACTTACTATGCAGCACAATAGAAAATCACCATCTCTAACTATGTGTGAAAATTCAAGCAGAAATATGGGCTACAACTGCCTCAAAAGACGTTCTAATTTTCACAAAATTAAATGGCTCTCTGGATTCGAACCAAGGACGATTTTGGAAATCTAAAAAATGTTTCTGAAATTTATTTATGATCTCTATCCATATGCCGAATTTGAAGTTTCTATATTATTGGCAAAGGTTTCAAAATAATTCCTAAAATTCGGATCAACTTCTGATTGCAGAGACACCTGGTGTCGAACCCAGGACACATTGATAGCTGTGAATGCACTGTTTGATTTGTATGGACTTGATCATTCTTTGTACAAAGTCTGAAGTCGATATCATGCCGGAAAGTACCTAAAACCTTTTTCCGTTATCTCCATAAGAAATGCATTAAGGAATGAAAATGGCTCTCGCGGATCGAACCAAGGACCATCAGCGAATATGTAAAATTTGATTATGAAATATATTTATGATCTCCAACTTCATGCCGAATTTCAAGTTTCCATGTCATCAGGAAGGGGTCCAAAAAAAATCTTCAAAATCGCCACAATGTATTTTAAATGGCCGATTTTTGCCTTGACCTAGCATCGAACCCAGGATATTTTCCGTAAAACTCATTTACGTTTTCGATAGATCATGACCGTATATATTGGCTCCTTGAGTTTTAAGTCCCTACCTATCCGGCAAGTATTTTTTAAAAATTCCCGAAAATCAACGCAATGCATTTAAACGGGAAAAATCGGGACTTTGGGGCCCTCTGGAATCGAACCCATGACACTGAGGCTCAAAATTACAATTTTTCTGGTGGTTATACGTTATGGCCAATATGTCGTAAAAATTTCAAGCCGATGACGCTTGTGGTTTAGGCTGTGAATTAGTATCCTATCTATATACCTATCTATATATATATATGAATGAATCCGGAGAAGCATCTATATATATATACGAGTAAAATGTAGCTTGCATACTGCAAGCAGATGGACAACACTAATTTCATGTCGGCATCATATCGGGAAGGCCGCCAAAAGAAAAAAAATGGATTGAAAATGTTCTGATTATTCGCTGCAATTTATTCGTCCGGCATCGAACCTGGGTCTTCTTGGTGATACTTACTATGCAGCACAATAGAAAACCACCATCTCTAACTATCTGTGAAAATTCAAGCAGAAATATTATCTGCAATTGCATCAAACGACGTCCTACTTTTCCCATATATTTCTTATGAGAGAAATGTTAATTTGGTCTGGCATCGAACCCAGGAATATTACGGTCTTCTGAAAACTGTTTTCTTAAACCAGTTTTAACCATACATCTTCCAGCCAAGCACGAACTTCCTATCATTTGGATAAGTGCATCAAAAAAATAATGAAATACTAACCCTATGTATTTTAAACGGGAGACATATTTACCGCCCGGCATCGAACCCGGGTCTTTCTGGTGAAACTTCCTATGCAACATAATAGAAGATATTAATCTTTAACTATGTGCGAAAATTCAAGCAGATATATTGGCTGCAACTGCCTCAATCGAAGACTTACTTTTCCCTTATATTCCTTATGAGAGAAATGTTAATGTGCTCTGGCATCGAACCCAGGAACAGTTCGGTCTTATCTATATTTTTTTCTTAAACTAACACTTACCATACACTTTACGGCTAAGCACGAACTTCCTATTATTTAGAGAAGTGCATCAAAAAAAATAATGAAAAACAGCTCCCATGTATTTTAAAGGGCAGTTCTTTGCATCGTCCTAGCATCGAACCCAGGATATCTTTTGTGAAAGTCATTGATGTTTTCGAAAGACCAAGACCATAAATATAGGCTCCTTGAGTTTTAAGTCCCTACCTATTCGGCAAGTAATTTTTAAAAATTCCCGAAAATCAAAGCAATGCATTTAAACGGGAAAAATCGGGACTTTGGGGCCCTCTGGAATCGAACCCATGACACTGAGGTTCAAAATCGCAATTTTTCTGGCGGTTAGACGTTATGGCCAATATGTCGAAAAAATTTCAGATCAATGACGCTTTTAGTTTAGCCTGTGAATTTGTATCCTATCTATCTATCTATCTATATAGGTATACGAGTAAAATGTAGCTTGCATACTGCAAGCAGATCGGCAATACTAATTTCATATCGGCATTATATCGGGACGGTCCTCAAAAGAAAAAAAAAGGATTGAAATTTTTCTTAAAATTCGCTGAAATTTCATCGTCTGGCATCGAGCCCGGGTCTTACTGGTAAACTTACTATGCAGCACAATAGAAGATCACCATCTCTAACTATGTGTGAAGATTCAAGCAGAAATATTGGCTACAACTGCCTCAAAAGACGTTCTAATTTTCACGAATGTAAATGGCTCTCTGGATTCGAACCAAAGACGATCTTGGAAATCAAAAAGATATTTATGAAAGTTATTTATGATCTCTATCTATATGCCGAATTTCAAATTTCTATATTATTGGGAAAGGTTTCCAAATAATTCCTAAAAATCGGATCAACTTCTGATTGCAGAGACACCTGGTGTCGAACCCAGGACATATTGTAAGCTGTGAATGCAAAGTTTGATTTTTAAAGAATTTTTCTTGTATCTTGCAAAGTTTGAAGTCGATAGCATGCCGGGAAGTACCTTAATTTTGTTTCCGTTATCTCCGTAAGGAATGCATGGAGAAGTGCAAATGGTCCTCTGGGATCGAACCAAGGACCATCAGCGAACATGTTAAATTTGATTACGAAATATATTTATGATATCTATCGATGTGCCGAGTTTCAAGTATCCATGTTATCGGGAAAGGATCCAAAAAAAATCTTAAAAATCGACGCAATGCATTTTAAACGGCCGATTTTTGCCCCGACCTAGCATCGAACCATGGACCATATTCGGCGATGTCTTTCTGATTTACGTTGGATTTGCACGGCTTCTAGCGATCCCTTGAATTTCAACTCTCTACTTTTCCGGGAAGTGCCTCAAAAAAATTTTCGAAAATCCCCGCCATGTATTCTTATGGAGAAAATCGCGACTTTGGGGCCCTCTGGAATCGAACCTATGACACTGAGGATCAAAATCGCAATTTTTCTGGCGGTTACACGTTATGGCCAATACGTCGTAAAAATTTCAAGTCAATGACGCTTGTGGTTTAGGCTGTGAATTAGTATCCTATCTATCTATCTATATAGGTATATACATGAATGAATCCGGAGAAGCATCTATATATAATACGAGTAAAATGTAGCTTGCATACTGCAAGCAGATCGGCAATACTACTTTCATATCGGCATCACATTGGGACGGTCCTCTTAAGAAAAAAAAGGATTTAATTTTAACTTAAAATTCGCTGAAATTTCATCGTCTGGAATCGAACCCGGGTCTTACTGAAAACCTACTATGAAACACAATAGAAGATCACCATCTCTAACTATGTGTGAAAATTCAAGCAGAAATATTGGCTACAACTGCCTCAAAAGACGCTCTAATGTTCACAAATGTAAATGGCTCTCGGGACTCGAACCAAGGACGATCTTGGAAATTTAAAAAATGTTTCTGAAAGTTATTATTGATCTGAATCTATTTGCCAAATTTCATGTTTCTATATTATTGGGAAAGGTTTCAAAATAATTCCTAAAAATCGGATCAACTTCTGAATGCAGAGACACCTGGTGTCGAACCCAGGACACATTGATAACTATGAATGCATAGTTTGATTTGCTAAGACTGGTTCTTCTATCATGCTAAGTTTTAAGTTAATAGCATGCCGGGAAGTACCTTAAACTTGTTTCCGTTATCTCCATAAGAAATGCATTGAGGAATGTAAATGGCCCTCTGGGATCGAACCAAGGAACATAAGGGAAAACACAAAAATCGATAATGAAATATATTTATGATATCCAACCCCATACCGAACTTCAAGTTTTCATGCCATCGGGAAAGGGTCCAAAAAAAATCTTGAAAATCGCCACAATGCATTTTAAACGGCAGATTTTTGCATCAACCTAGCATCGAACCCAGGATATTTTCTGTAAAACTCATTTATGTTTTCGATAGATCATGATCATATATATAGGCTCCTTGAGTTTTGTTTCTCTACCTATCCGGAAAGTATTTTTTTTTAATTCCCGAAAATCACGGCAATGCATTTAAACGGGAAAAATCGGGACTTTGGGGCCCTCTGGAATCGAACCAATGACACTGAGGATCAAAGTCGCTTTTTTCCTGGGGGTTTCACGTTATGGCCAATACGTCATAAAAATGTCAAAGCAATGAAGCTTGTAATTTAGCCTGTGAATTTGTATCCTATCTATATACCTATATAGCTATATAGCTATATATATGAATGAATCCGGAGAAGCATCTATATATAATAGATACGAGTAAAATGTAGCTTGCATACTGCAAGCAGATCGACAACACTAATTTCATATCGGCATCATATCGGGACGGACATCAAAAGAAAAAAAAAAATTCAAAATATTCGTAGAATTCGCTGCAATTTAATCACCTGGCAGCGAACCCCGGTCTTCCTGGTGTACTTACTATGCAGCAAAATAGAAGATTACCATATCAAACTATGTGTGAAAATTCAAGCAAAACTATTAGGTGCAACTACCTCAAACGACGTCCTACTATTCACATACACTCCTTATTTGAGAAATTATAATGTGCTCTGGCATCGAACCCAGGAACAGCATGGTCTTATCTATTTTTTTTCTTAAACAAAGTGTTAATATACATCTTCCATCTAAGCAAGAGCTCCCTTACATATCGATAAATGCATTAAAAAAATATGAAAAGATACCCCATAGTATTATATATGGGGGATATTTTTACCGCCCGGCATCGAACCCGGGTCTTTCAGGCAATACTTTCTATGCAGCACAAAAGAAAAACACCATCTCTAACCGCGTATGCAAATTCAAGCAGAAATATTGGTTACAACTGCCTCAAATGACGTCCTACTTTTCCTTTATATTCCTTATGAGAGAAACGTTATTGTGCTCTGGCTTCGAACCCAGGAACAGTACGGTCTTATGAAAATTTTTTTCTAAAACTTATTCGTACCATACATCTTCCAGCCAAGCACGAACATCCTATCATTTCGATAAGTGCATCTAAAAAAATAATGAAAAACGGCTCCCATGTATTTTAAAGGGCAGATCTTTGCATCGTCCTAGCATCGAACCCAGGATATTTTTTGTGAAAGTCATTGATGTTTTCAAAAGTCCAAGACCATAAATAAAGGCTCCTTGAGTTTTATTTCTCTACCTATCCAGGAAGTATTTTTTTTTAAATCCGGAAAATCACGGCAATGCATTTAAACGGGAAAAATAGGGACTTTGGGGCCCTCTGGAATCGAACCTATGACACTGAGGATCAAAGTCGCTTTTTTCCTGAGGGTTTCACGTTATGGCCAATACTTCATAAAAATTTCAAGGCAATGACCCTTGTAGTTTAGCCTGTGAATTTGTATCCTATCTATATAGCTATATATATGAATGAATCCGGAGAAGCATCTATATATAATAGATATATGAATGAATCCGGAGAAGCATCTATATATAATAGATAGATAAGATATATGAATGAATCCGGAGAAGCATCTATATATAATAGATATATAGAGAGGATACAAAGTCACAGGCTAAACCACTAGCGTCAATGGCTTGAAATTTTTACGACATATTGGCCATAACGTATAACCTCCAGAAAAATTGCGATTTTGAATCTCAGTGTCATGGGTTCGATTCCAGAGGGCCCAAAAGTCCCGATTTTTCTCGTTTAAATGCATTGCTTTGATTTTCTGGAATAAAAAAAAAATACTTTCCGGGAAGGTAAAGAATCAAAACTCGAAGAGCCTATATATATGAACATGATCTATCGAAAACATAATTGAGTTTTACGGAAAATATCCTGGGTTCGATGCTAGGTCGGGGCAAAAATCGGCCGTTTAAAATGCATTGTGGCGACTATTAAGATTTTTTTTGGACCCCTTCCCGATGGCATGGAAACTTGAAATTCGGAATAGAGTTGGAGATTATAAATATATTTCATAATAATATTTTTTATATTCCCTGATGGTCCTTGGTTCGATCCCAGAGAGCCATTTACATACCTCAATGCATTTCTTATGGAGATATCAGAAAAGAGTTTTAGATACTTCCCGGCATGATATCGACTTCAAACTTTTTATGAAACAAGATGAAGTCCTAATAAATCATACTGTGCATTCACAGCTAACAATATATCCTAGGTTCGACACCAGGCGTCTCTACAATCAGTAAATTATCCGATTTTTAAGAATTAATTTAAACCCCTTCCAAAGAATATTAAAACATGAAATTAGGCATATAGATAGAGAACATAGATACTTTTCAAAAACATGTTTTAGATTTCCTATATCGTCCTTGGTTCGAATCCAGAGAGGTTATTACATTATTGAAAAGTAGGACGTCATTTGAGGCAGTTGGAGCCAATATTTCTGCTTGAATTTTCACACATAGTAAGAGATGGTGATTTTCTGTTGTGCTGCATAGTAGGTTCACCAGGAAGGCCTAGGTTCGATGCCAGACGATTAAATTGCAGCGAATTTTAAGAATATTTTCAATCCATTTTTTTTTTCTCTTGATGGCCGTATAATAGATAGATGCTTCTCCGGATTCATTCATATATCATATATTCATATATATATATATATTTATATATATATATATATATATATATATATATATATATATATATATATATATATATATATATATATATATATATATATATATATATATATATATATAGAGAGAGAGAGGATACAAAGTCACAGGCTAAACCACTAGCGTCAATGGCTTGAAATTTTTACGACATATTGGCCATAACGTATAACCTCCAGAAAAATTGTGCATTGTGGCGATTTTAAAGATTTTTTTTTGCACCCCTTTCCGAATGCATGGAAACTTGAAATTTGGCATGGGGTTGGATTTCAATTTTTCAATCAAATTAGATCAATTTTTTTGTATTCGCTTATGGTCCTTGGTTCGATCCCAGAGGGCCATTTGCACTCTACAATGCATTTCTTACGGGGATAACGGAAACAGGTACAGGTACAGACAGATTTTAGGTACTTCCCGGGATGATATCGACTTCAAACTTTCTATGAAATTAGATCAGGTCCTAGCAAGTCATTTTGTGCATTTACAGCTTCCAATACGTCCAGGGTTCGACACCAAGCGTCTCTACAATCAGTCACTGATCCGATTTTCAAGAATTATTTTGTACCCCTTCCAAATAATATTAAAACTTGAAATTCGGCATATATATAGAACATATAGATAAATTTCGAAAACATATATTATATTTCCTTGATCGTCCTTGGTTCGAATCCAGAGAGCTATTAACATTCGTGAAAAGTAGGTCTTCGTTTGAGGCAGTTGCAGCCAATATTTCTGCTTGAATTTTCACACGTATTTAGAGAAGATGATCTTTTGATGTGCTGCATAGAAATTTCACCAAAAAGACCCGGATTCGATGCCAGACGATTAAATTGAAGCGAATTTTAAGAAAATTTTCAATCCTTTTTTTCCTTTCCGGGACCGTCCCGATATAATGCCGTTATGAAATTTGTGTTGTCGATCTGCTTGCAGTATGCAAGCTACATTTGACTCGTTTAATAGATATATATCTAAGTATATATAAAGCCCTTCGTGTAATATATACATGTATAAAATTCCAAGACGTTATTGCTCGTGCTAGAGACTTGAAATTTTGCACGAACGTTCCTTGGCCAAATTCATCGGGGGAAAAATTCCGGAAACCGGAAATTTTTTACCGGAACCCGCCCAAAAAAAAAACAAAATGGCGGTTTTTCGACCTTTTCGAAATGCAGACCTTCGGTTTTCACTCCGTATCTTTTTAACTTTTGGTCGGATTTCGAATCTGATGAATATCCTCAGCTTAGGGATAGATTCCTCTACAAAACGAGCTCAACCAAATTTCTCTACGGTTCTTGGTTTTCCCACCAGATGGCGTTGAAAACCAAATTTAGTGAAAAATGTCTCGATATTTTAGGTTTTAGGATCTTGGCTCCTAAACTAATAGTGAAATGTGAATGAAATACATATGATTTTATAGAAAATATATAGTTTTATCGCTGTCTATCTTTTGTTTTCGTATATGTGTCGTGATTCTCTGGTTTCGTGGCGCCAATTTCGTATTTACGTAAAAGTTTCGAAATTTCTCAAATACCTCGTACTGTTACGCCTCCAATAATACCGTGAAGACCTTGATATTGGCCTTAAACATGCTACATAATATGACCCAAAAAAAAAGATTCAGAAAATTGGATGTTTTTCACCGGAACCTGCCCAAAAAAATTCAAAATTTTTCGACGTTTTCAAAATGCAGACCTTTGGTTCCCGCTCCATATCGTTTTGGCTCTCGTTTCCATCTTAAATTTTAAGACATATTCACAAAAGGGATAGAATCATCTACAAAATGAACTCAATAGAATTTCTCCACGCTTCTTAGTTTTCCCACCAGATGGCGTTAAATCCCAATTTTGGTGAAACATTTCCCGATTTTCGAGGTTTTTGGACCTTGGCTCCTAAAATGAACGTGGAATGTAAGTGAAATACGTCTGTTTTTATAGAAAAACGTTAGTTTTACCATTGGTTGTCCTTTTTTCGTATATGTGTCATGATTCTCTGATTTTGTGGCGCCAATTTCGTATTAACGCAAGATTTTCGAAATTTCTCGAATACTACATTCCGTCACGCATCCTATAATACAGTAATGACCCTGATATTGGCCATACACATGCTAATAATAAGATTCTTATGAAAAATTAGCGAAAACAAAAAATTTTTTATAGACGCTGACGAAAAAAAAATAAAATTGGTTGATATTTAGCTCGGATGCAGCCTTGGGTGTGAATTGCATCTGATTTGTAAACCTTTTAAACAATAATACAAACTCCTGATTGATTTTTCATTATGGGCAATTGATTCATCTACAAAATACATTAAACTGCGTCATTCTACGCTTTGTAGCTTTCTTGCCAGAGGTTCTTCAACACGAAACTTGGTGAAAAATTACCCGAATTTCTGGTTTTCCGACTATTGCTCATAAACAAATAATTCAATTGTTCTCAAATGTGGTTTCCCTGGTAGCTCAAAAAACCATCTAAACCATGATACAGACTTTATGTTCTGACGTTTCGCAGTTTGTGACTTACATGTGTTCTACTTCGGAAGTGCTTTTCCGCTGTCTTTTGAATTTCCCGCGCTAAGGAGGGGAGTTATTTCAACAATTGCGGTTGTGTTTACACAAATTTGTATCAGTATGAAATATGAATGATTTTTGTAGGTCAGCATTACAGTCTTACGCCCGGTATTATAATGTCCTTTTAAATCTTCCTTTCAACTAATGTGCATATTAAGTTAAAGTGGACATTAAGTGGTAGGGGTGTATTATAAAACTGTTTACACCTCTGTTTAGTTACAAGCCACTTTAATTAATAGATGACTTGCCTGAGAATAATTCTCATACCCGTTGTTATGAGCGATATGAGGTTTGTTTGAACAATGTCGCATCGTAATACGGCGCAGACGGTATTTGGAAGATCTTATAACTTCGAAACTCAGAAACTTCGAGCAAAGTATGATTCAATAAAAAGGTCAACCAAAAAGGTCTTGGCTATTGAACGACAAAATTTACTGAGAACAGGAGGTGGTGAAGTGAGTTATAAAATCAAAAACCCAGTGTTCGAAAAATGTATTGGGTTGATTGGATTAAACGGATGCGGATTGCTCTCAAGTCTTGACAGTGATGCTCCAATGTGTAAGGTTTACAATTTCACAATTCAGAGAATTCATGAAGAAATGCAGTTAATCATAATCTCTTACCGTTTGGTTATATCATATTTCCATATTAGGTTCCACTGATATTACAGCAGATGAAGCCCAAGTGATGACGGTAAATACTTTGCAGATATGCTTGAATTAACTATCATCATAAGATTGAAACTAATGGAAGAGATTAAAACATTCACACTATCCTATTACTTATTTATGCTCGGTGCTAACTACGATGAAATCTTACTATTATCCGGATATTCAGTTGTAAGATTAGCCTATGAAATTTCTACTTGAGACATTCATCTAATATAGCTGAAACTTTCTTACCAGGTTGCAGATGAGCTAAGTTTGTAAGGTGACTCGCATGGTAAATTATTACTTACTGCTCCTCAAAGGTATAATCTCAAACATCAAAGCTTGTATCACAGATTACGGAATTTGAAGATTCGAGTCTGGGTATACCTACTCCTTTTATTTATTTTATCTATGTCATCATGCCAAGATTCACTTTACTCCAGATTTACAAATGACGGCTTTGGGATGAGGATGGTTGCTTAATGATTTCATTACCACATTCATTAATACCCTATAAGCAGCCTTATGGCATGTTGTAGGGTGTAATTGTCTAAGACATTGGTACTAAGTTGTTCTTGGAATACTAATTAGAATTTATGCAAAAGATGTAGCTGTCATGGTGTGATGTGTGAATCTAATATCAAGAAAGTGTATACTTATCTATGTCATTGAAAACCATTAGTCTCCCATTTATGCTTAAAAAAAGCCATATACATTAGTTTTGAAACATTTCTTATTGCATAAAGGTGCACACTAACTTGTGCTAAGTTAGCCTACAACTTATTCCTTTATCTTATTAAATGCATGGTAATAATTTTGGTTTTAACATGTATTTATTTTCTCAATGATCATAATGATCCTTTATATTTTTAGATGACAGCATACATTCCCATATTATGCTGCGAAACCCTTTGCTTTAGGCACTGAGAAGAGGAAATGAAGTAGATGGTATATTGAGCAAAGCACTTTTTAATTTTGTGACTTCATTTTTTAAAAGAAAAGCAAATGGAACCTTTTACTTGTATAACTTCTTTTACTTCTTACTATAATCATACTTTTTACATTTACCACAACAAACTTTCATCAGCTGTCTTTCACTCAATATAGATCTTTGTTTTTTCATTTTAATAAATTTGATATGCACTCATTGTTAGAATCATGTAAGATTTGGAAAATTTTTGATTTTAGTTATTGCAACAACTTCAAAAGATGATGGTCAAATGGTAGAAAGTAAGTTTTTGGAAAAAGCATTTTTAAGGTTTGGTAAAAATTGTTTCATGATTTATATCTAATGGTTTACCCATTTGTCAGCTCTTTCACTTGAAATAATTGAGGATAAGGAAAAGGAGGAGAAAGCAGAAGAATTTTTGAAGAATGATAATTTTATCAGTATGTAATAATTACATCTTAGATGTTAGTGGTTTATCTTGTACAAAATATGATTAGTTACATTCTTTAGATTCAAGAAGGCAAACCAAAAGAAGAAGATGCCCCAAGGGAAATTTAGATTTATTAACCAAAGCAAAATTAGAATTAATTGAACTGCAGAAAAGCGTTTTATTAAAGAAAAAGAAAGAAGAGAGAATGAACTCCATGAAATTAAAGTAAAAATTTCCAATGCTGAAGAACAGAAAATAATGTTAGAAATTAAATTAATTGAAGAAGAACTATTGAAATAAATTTTATTTTTATCTGACATTTATTGCTCTGTTTGATTATTAATGATTTTTTTTTTTATTCTAGAAAAGGCTCTCTTCCTTTCCCTGGCATATCTTCTATTTCATTAGTTCTTATAAAACCTTCATCCAGGTCTACATCTTCTACCCTTAGATCTTTGGTTCCTCTTTCTCATTAACTGCTAAGTTATGTAGCACAGCACAAGCCACCACAATAGCCATAGCGGTCTCTACACAAACTCGAATCCCAAGAGACAGAACTGGGAAACGTCTCTTCCAGATTCCAAACAATCTTTCAATGATGTTTCAGGTCTTAATATGGCATACATTATACATTTTTTCTTGTGGTGTAACTGGATTTCTAATTGGTGTTAACATGTTAAGTTCCTGTCTGTAACCTGAATCTGCCAAAATAACTGATTTACTAAATTTCTGATTAGTTAATTGATACTTGAGGTAAAAATTGTTAAAAACAGTTTGGTCATGGGAAGATGCTGGCCATCTCGTCACTATATTAGTTATTTTCATATCTGCGTCACATAGTACTTTAATGTTTAGAGAGAAATACCCTTTACGGTTTCGGAAACTTTCAGGTTCATCTCCACCTGAAATATCACGAAATAATTCAATTAGCTGTAATTTCTTCCCATAAAAGCACCCAAGTTATGGATGAAGTTAAATCAATAGTAACAACTAACAACAAATTGTAACAACAAAAGGGAACTCAAGCTAATCCTCCATTCATTTGCAATGGGAAGTGAAATCTCATGTATGCACATGTTAATGAAAGTTGTACAGTTAGCTGATTTATGAATTTTTAGCTTTTTGTAATATCTCAAACCCTATAATTCATAATATACCTCAAGAATGAATGTTCAATTTACTATTAGTTCATATTCGTTCCTCATGAAAATTATACTATGCTGTTTATAGAATATTTCATTCTGAGGTCTGATGAAAACTTGAGCATTAATTACATCCACTGTAATTAATGACATTATTTGCAGCTATTAAAAACTGAATAGCTTCATGCAGTAAGCTTCCACATAGAGGATTCATATCAATGAGCCCCTCTTTTGAGGAAATTAAAGGCTTGAGCTCCTTATGATAGTCTGCTTAGTTTAGCACAAACACAGAAGCTTAAAATCTTTAAAGCTTAAAGGAGAAAATATGCATTCTATTTGAATAAACTGATTGACCTGCATATAGTAAAATTAAAATGTATTATGGATAATCTAATTATTAATAATTAGATTATTGAAAGATTAATCAACAAAAATGTTAATTATTGATTTGTGTTGAACCCATAAAATGATAACGCTTCATGGATAATGCTGCTAGTTCTGTCATCAGAGTCAGGTACTGAATACTAGACAACAAACATGACTTTTGATTTTATGAAGTGAGAATTAATTAAACCTTAATTAAATGTTGAAAATAAGTAGTCTGACTGTAACCTTATACCTGATGATATAATTTTCACATGTGTGCAGTCTATGCATCCAAACACCCTCGGGAAATGAGCCAATTCATAAAATTTTTCTTGAGTTTTTTTAACTCTTCGGCTGAAGAAGGGGTATTGACATATTTACATCGTAAACTAGCAATTGCAATAGTAACTTTTTTAATGACTCTCTGTTTTGTGCGCTATCCTCGAATAAACCTCACCCAACAATTTTTTTAACGTATTTTTCTTCAATCTGAATCTAATGAAGAACTCCTCATCACTCCATCTTCCTAAATTGTCAGGCCATACTCTGAATACCCTTGCTTTTCTTGTGCATTTGCGCAACTGGAACATTAAGTCCTATTTTGACGTAATATCAGAGTTACACTTATGCTTATACAGTATTTTATGCAGTAATTGAATAGATCTAATTAATTGGCAGCTTTATTCTAAATACATGTGTTTCACCTGCCAATGTATAACTTATTATAACCAGTAAAGAATCTGATAACAGAAACATTCCTCACAACACCGAACAAATGTGTTATGATTTATAGAGAAATAAGCCCATGTTACAAGAAATATCTATGTAAAGGGAACATACCAAATTATTTTAAATGTACAGAGGATTTTTGACCGTAAATTCCACTGAACAAACAAGATTTTTAGCGTTATAACACCTGAGGTGAGAGGCTATCTGTAGAAATGTTCGCCATATAAATTGTTTACATACATAATGCATTGCAGTTAAAGTAACTTTTAAGAATTAAAGCTCACTCGATCAGGCTTTTAAGTTAACAGTCACTTTAGATACCAGTGAAGGCTTAAATATCAATTATAATACGCTTTCTTATAGATAAAGTGAACATTAAGTCAAAGTCCACTTTAAATAGACATTATAATACCGGGCCTTAATGTCTGGCGGTGTGTCCTTTTTTGTAAAAGTGTCAATTAAGGTGACTCCTCAGTAATAAAAACAGAGTCCAATTTTATTAGATACGATGATTTGCTAAGGGTTTCGTTCAAGGCAGGAGGCATCTTATTTGGAATCCTTTTGTCACCTTATTCCTCTTACTATCCTTGGTTATTATTACAAACTAGCCGGGCATTCTATACTATGGAGGTAAACCACAACGGCAACCTCTTGGGATGAGCTAACTTCGCCTCTCCTTCTCACTCGCGGAAGGCGCTGGTTGTCGATTAATTTCTGCAGGTCGTCTATTTCGCCTACCTTGGGAGGAGGGCTTGAACCTCCTAGCATTTCCAAGGGAATCGAGAGGGTAGAGCTAAGGCCAGAAGATTGAGTACGTCGGTGAATACCTCAGGACGGATTGTACGTACACTCTAAATATAATCGTGCCGTGTTCATGTTAATTATCATGCCTTCTCCATCGAGGCGTTTCACCTTCGTAGCCTCGGGCACATTTAACCAGGCGAATTTACTTTTAGTGGGGCAAACAGTGGACATCGAAGACTTTTCCCACGTGCACGATGCTCTCTATCCCGCATCTTGTGAGGATATAGAGGAGAGTGTGCCATCACTTTCCTGCAATTTGGAGGTAATTATGTCCGTGAACGGAGATAACGTTGGATTTCTATTCATTGGCCTGAATGTGACCGTTGCTTTTCAGCGTCGGAAAGACCATTTCTTTATTTTCGATCATCATGCCGTCGACGGCGAGCGCCAATTCAAATTTCATGGCAACAATAATCCAGCCCCTATTTTTAGGTGCGACGGATACTCATCGTTGACAAGATTATCGTTAAGATGGGTTAGATGTCACACATGGGTTCGGGAGACGGTGCACCATCACCCAATTGCGCTTCCAGCGACCGGTGGAACAACACCAACCTGTTCCCTCTACGTCGCCGAGAACCGAGAACATGAGTCTGTCGATCCCAAATTGAATTCTATGAAACCTATAGTAGTCCTTAATCCTTTAGAGTACGTGACTACAGTAGGTAGAAAAAGTGCAGGCACGCCATGAAAAGTGAAACGCGGACGCCTGAAGCTTCTTTATAGCAGTTGGGATGAGCAACTGTGGTGATGGTGCACTGAGGCTAAGAAAAGGTATGCCACCGTGAACCTAGACGTGCACAGTGCAGCCGTGCTGCGTTACGCTAATTAGAATCCAGATGTTAGCAGAGAAGTCGTGTGGCATTACTATGCCATTTTGGGAAATGTTATTACGTCCAGTATAAATTCGATGAACAAGGAGAAGGAACGGCGAAGCCGTTCTCGAGGCGGAGCCCCTTTTACCGAGCGGAGCGAGGTTGAACGAACGGCAAAGCCGTTTGCGGGGGTCGTAAGGGAGCCCCCTACCGAGCGGAGCGAGTCTATTATACATAGATGCTTCTCCGGATTCATTCATGTATATAGATAGATAGGATACTAATTCAAAGCCTAAACCAGAAGCGTGATTGAATTGAAATTTTTACGACGTATTGGCCATAACGTGTAACCGCAAGAAAAAATGTGATTTTGAACCTCAGTGTCATAGGTTCGATTCCAGAGGGCCCCAAAGTACCGATTTTTCCCGTTTAAATGCATTACTTTGATTTTCAGGAATTAAAAAAAAAATACTTTCCGGATAGGTAGAGAATCAAAACTCAAGGAGCCTTTATATATGGTCATGATCTATCGAAAACATAAATGAGTTTTACGAAAAATAACCTGGGTTCGATGCGAGGTCGATGCAAAAATCTGCCGTTTAAAATGCATTGTGGCGATTTTTAAGATTTTTTTTGGACCCCTTTCCGAATGTATGGAAAATTGAAATTTGGCATGGGGTTAGAAATCATAAATATATATCATAATAAAATTTTAAATATTCGCTGATGGTCCTTGGTTCGATCCCAGATGGCCATTTGCACTCCACGATGCATTTCTTATGGGGATAACGGAAACACATTTTAGGTACTTCCCGGTATGATATCAACTTCAAACTTTGTATGAAATTAGATCAAGTGCTAGCAAGTCATTTTGTGCATTTACAGCTTCCAATACGTCCAAGTTTCGACACCAGGCGTCTCTACAATCAGTCACCGATCCGATTTTTAAGAATTATTTTGAACCCCTTCCCAATTATATTAAAACCTGAAATTCGGCAAATATATAAAACTTATAGATACATTTTGAAAACATATTTTATATTTCCTAGATCGTCCTTGGTTCGAATCCAGAGAGCTATTAACATTCGTGAAAAGTAGGTCTTCGTTTGAGGCAGTTGCAGCCAATAATTCTGCTTGAATTTTCACACGTATTTAGAGAAGATGATCTTCTGATGTGCTGCATAGTAATTTCACCAAAAAGACCCGGGTTCGATGCCAGACGATTAATTCGAAGCTAATTTTAAGAATATTTTCAATCCTTTTTTTCCTTTCCGGGACCGTCCTGATATAATGCCGTTATGAAATTAGTGTTGTCGATCTGCTTGCAGTATGCAAGCTACATTTTACTCGTATATATATAGGTACATCCGGAGAAGCGTCTATATATAATAGACGAGATATCCGGAGAAGCGTCTATATATAATAGATATATATACACTGGGGATCAAAAGTCTAACCATGTTCCACAAGTGCCACCGACTTGAAATTTTTACTACGTTATGGCCATGACGTGTAACCTCCAGGAAAATGCTGATATTGAACCTCGGTGTCATGGGTTTGATTCCAGAAGGCCCCAAAGTCCCGATTTTCCATAAGGATACATGGTGGCGATATTCAAAATTTTTTAAATAATACTTCCCCGACAGGTAGTGAATCGAAATTCAAGGAGCTTACAGATATGGTCAAGAATTATTAAAAACATTAATGACTACTAAATAGATCGTCCTTGGTTTGATGCTAGGACGATGCAAAAATCCTGCATTTAAAATGCATGTGGATAGGTTGTCATTAATATTTTCGATTCACTTATCGGAATGTAAGGAACTTTTCACTCAGCTAGAAGATATATATTAAGAATTGGTTTAAGAAAAAAAATTTCTTAAGCCCGTACTATTCCTGGGTTCGATGCCAGAGCACATTAACATTTCTCTCATAAGGAATATAAGGGAAAAGTAAGTCGTCGTTTGAGGCAGTTGCAGCCAATATTTCTGCTCGAATTATTACACATAGTTAGAGATGGTGATCTTCTATTATGTTGCATAGGAAGTATTACCAGAAAGATCCGGGTTCGATGCCCAGCGGCAAATATGTCTCCCGTTTAAAATACTTTGGGTTAGTATTTCATTATATTTTTGATGCACTTATCAAAATGATAGGAAGTTCGTATTTTGCTGGAAGAAATATGAAAAGTATTGGTTATAGAAAAAAATTTTCATAAGCCCATACTATTCCTGGGTTCGATGCCAGAGCAGATTAGCATTTCTCTTATAAGGAATATAAGGGAAAAGTAGGACGTCGTTTGAGGCAGTTGCAACCAATATTTCTCCTTAAATTTTTGCACATAGTTATAGATGGTGATCTTCTGTTGTGCTGCATAGAAAATTTACCAGAAAGACCGTGGTTCGATGCCTGATGATTAAAATGCAGCGAATTTTCTGAATATTTTCTCTCCTCTTTTTGTTGAGTACCGTCCCGACATGATGCCGATATGAAACTAGCGTTGTCGATCTGCTTGCAGTATGCAAGCTACATTTTACTCGTATAGCCATATAGCTATATAGCTATATAGATAGGATACAAATTCACAGGCTAAACTACAAGCGTCATTGCCTTGAAATTTTTATGACGTATTGGTCATAACGTGAAACCCCCAGGAAAAAAGCGACTTTGATCCTCAGTGTCATAGGTTCAATTCCAGAGGGCCTCAAAGTCCCGATTTTTCCCGTTTAAATACATTGCCGTGGTTTCGGGAATTTAAAAATAATACTTTCCGGATAGGTAGAGAAATAAAACTCAAGGAGCCTATATTTATGGTCTTGGACTTTCGAAAACATCAATGACTTTCACAAAAAATATCCTGGGTTCGATGCTAGGACGATGCAAAAATCTGCCATTTAAAATACATGGGAGCTGTTTTTCATTATTTTTTTTATGCACTTCTCGAAATAATAGGAAGTTCGTGCTTAGCTGGAAAGTGTAAGGTAAGAATTGGTTAAATAAAAAAATTTTCATAAGACCGTACTATTCCTGGGTTCGATGCCAGAGCACAATAACATTACTCTCATAAGGAATATAAGGGAAAAGTATGACTTCGATTGAGGCAGTTACAGCCAATATATCTGCTTGAATTTTCGCACAAAGTTAAAGATTAATATCTTCCATTATGTTGCATAGGAAGTTTTACCAGAAAGACCCGGGTTCGATGCCGGGCGGTAAATATGTCAGAAACATATTTTAGAATTCCACGATCGTCCTTGGTTCGAGTCCCGAGAGGCATTAACATTCGTGAAAATTAGAACGTTTTTTGAGGCAGTTATAGCCAATATTTCTGCTTGAATTTTCACACATAGTTAGAGATGGTGATCTTCTATTGTGTTTCATACTAGGTTTACCAGTAAGACCCGGGTTCGATGCCAGACGATGAAATTTCAGCGAATTTTAAGAAAAAATTAAATCCTTTTTTTTTTCTTTTAAAGACCGTCCCGATATGATGCCGATATGAAATTAGTATTGCCGATCTGCTTGCAGTATGCAAGCTACATTTTACTCGTATGATATATGAATGAATCCGGAGAAGCATCTATATATAATAGATAGAGAGGATACAAATTCACAGCCTAAACCAAAAGCGTCATTAACTTGAAATTTTTACGACATATTGGCCATAACGTGTAACCGCCAGAAAAATTGCGATTTTGAACTTAAGTATCATGGGTTCGATTCGAGAGGGCCCCAAAGTCCCGATTTTTCCCGTTTCAATGCATTGCTTTGATTTTCGGGAATTTTTATAAAATACTTTCGGGATAGGTAGAGAATCAGAAATCAAGGAGCCGATATATATGGTCAGGATCTATCGAAAACATAAATGAGTTTTACTGAAAATATCCTGGATTCGATGCTAGGTCGGGGCAAATATCGGCCGTTTAAATTGCATTGCGGCGATTTTGAAGATTTTTTTTGAATCCTTTCCCGATAACATAGATACTTGAAACTTGGCACGTGGATATATATCATAAATATATTTTACAATCAAATTTTAGCAACCCGCTGATGGTCCTTGGTTCGATCCCAGAGGGCCATTTACACTCCACAATGCATTTCTTATGGGGAATACGGAAACACATTTTAGGTACTTCCCGGTATGATATCGACTTCAAACTTTGTATGAAATTAGATCAAGTCCTAGCAAGTCATTTTGTGCATTTACAGCTTCCAATACGTCCAGGGTTCGACACCAGGCGTCTCTACAATCAGTAAATTAACCGATATTTAAGAATTAATTTAAACCCCTTCACAATAATATTCTAACATGAAATTAGGCATATAGATAGAGAACATACATACATTTCAAAAACGTGTTTTAAATTTCCTAGATCGTCCTTGGTTCGAATACTGAGAGCCATTTACATTTTGAAAAGTAGGACGTCGTTTGAGGCAGTTGGAGCCAATATATCTGCTTGAATTTTCACACATAGTAAGAGATGGTAATTTTCTGTTGTGCTGCATAGTAAGTTCACCATTAAGACCCAGGTTCGATGCCAGACGATTATATTGCAGCGAATTTTAAGAATATTTTCCATCTTTTTTTTTCTTTTTTGACGGCCTTCCCGATATGATGCCGACATGAAATTAGTGTTTTCGATCTGCTTGCAGTATGCAAGCTACATTTTACTCGTATAGCTATATATTTATATACGAGTAAAATGTAGGAAAAAGCCGACATTGAACCTCGGTGTAATGGGTTCGATTCCAGAAGGCCCCAAAGTCGCGATTTTGTCCATAAGAATACATGGCGGGGATTTTCGAAAATTTTTTTGAGGCACTTCCCGGTAAAGGAGAGATTTTAAATTCAAGGGATCGCTAGATGCCGTGCATATCTAAAGGAAACCATAAAGACATCTACGAATATTATCCTAGGTTCGATGCTAGGTCGAGGCAAATATCGGCCGTTTAAAATGCATTGTGGCGATTTTTAAGATTTTTTTTGGATCCTTTCCCGATGGCAAGGAAACTTGAAATTCGGCATGAGGTTGGAGATCATACATATATTCCATAATCAAATTTTACATATTCGCTGATGGTCCTTGGTTCGATCCCAGAGGGCCATTTACATTCCTCCATGCATTTCTTATGGAGATAACAGTAAAAAGTTTTAGGTACTTCCCGGCATGATATAGACTTCAAAATTTGTTTGAAATAAAATGAAGTCCTAATAAGTCATTCTGTGCATTCACAGCTACCAATATTTCCTGGGTTCGACACCAGGCGTCTCTACAATCAGTAAATTATCCGATTTTTAAGAATTAATTTAAACCCCTTCACAATAATATTAAAACATGAAATTTGGCATATAGATAGAGAACATAGATACATTTCAAAAACGTGTTTTAAATTTCCTAGATCGTCTTTAGTTCGAATCCAGAGAGCCATTTACATTATTGAAAAGTAGGACGTCGTTTGAGGCAGTTGGAGCCAATATATCTGCTTGAATAGTCACACAAAGTAAGAGATGGTGATTTTCTGTTGAGCTGCATAGTAAGTTCACCATTAAGACCCAGGTTCGATACCAGACGATTAAATTGCAGTGAATTTTAAGAATATTTTCAATCCTTTTTTTCTCTTTTGACGGCCTTTTCCGATATGATGCCGACATGAAATTAGTGTCTCGATCTGCTTGCAGTATGCAAGCTACATTTTACTCGTATATAATAGATATGAATGAATCCGGAGAAGCATCTATATATAATAGATATATATATATATATATATATATAGAGGATACAAACTAACAGGCTAAACCACAAGCGTCAATGGCTTGAAATTTTTACAACATATTGGCCATAACGTATAACCTCCAGAAAAATTGAGATTTGGAACCTCAGTGTCATGGGTTCGATTCCAAAGTCCCGATTTTTCCCGTTTAAATGCATTGCTTTGATTTTTGGGAATTAAAAAAAAATACTTTCCGGGTAGGTAGAGAATTAAAACTCAAGTGCCTATTTATATGAACATGATCTATCGAAAAAATAAATGAGTTTTACGGAAAATATCCTGGGTTCGATGCTAGGTCGGGGCAAAAATCGGCCGTTTAAAATGCATTGTGGCGATGTTTAAGATTTTTTTTTGGACCCCTTTCCGAATGCATGGAAAAATGAAATTTGGCATGGAGTTAGAAATCATAAATATATTTCATAATGAAATTTTTGGTATTCGCTTATGGTCCTTGGTTCGATCCCAGAGGGCCATTTGCACTCCACAATGCATTTCCTATGGGGATAACGGAAATAAAATTTAGGTACTTCCCGGCATGATATCCACTTCAAACTTTCTACGAAATTAGATCAGGTCATAGCAAGTCATTTTGTGCTTTAACAGCTTCCAATACTTCCAGGGTTCGACACCAGGCGTCTCTACAATCACTCACTGATCCGATGTTTAAGAATTATTTTGAACCTCTTCCCAACAATATTAAAACTTGAAATTCGGTTTATATATAGAAGTTGTAGATACATTTCGAAAACATATTTTATATTTACTAGATCGTCCTTGGTTCGAATCCAGAGAGCTATTAACATTCGTGAAAAGTAGGTCTTCGTTTGAGGCAGTTGCAGCCAATAATTCTGCTTGAATTTTCACACGTATTTAGAGAAGATGATCTTCTGCTGTGCTTTCACCAAAAAGACCCGGGTTCGATGCCTGACGACTAAATTGGAGCGAATTTTAAGAATATTTTCAATCCTTTCTTTCCTTTCCGGGACCGTCCCGATATAATGCCGTTATGAAATTAGTGTTGTCGATCTGCTTGCAGTATGCAAGATACATTTTACTGGTATCTATCATATATAGATGCTTCTCCAGATTCATTCATATATCATGTATTCATATATATATATATATATATATATATATATATATATATATATATATATATATATATATATATATGTATATATCTATTATATATAGATGCTTCTCCGGATTCATTTATATATATAGATAGGTATATAGATAGATAGGATACAAATTCACAGCCTAAACCACAAGCGTGATTGAGTTCAAATTTTTACTGCGTATTGGCCATAACAATGAACCGCCAGAAAAATTGTGATTTTGATCCTCAGTGTCATGGGTTCGATTCCAGAGGGCTCCAAATCCCGATTTTTCCCGTTTAAATGCATTACTTAGATTTTCGGGAATTTTAAAAAAATACTTCCCGGATAGGTAGAGAATCGAAACTCTAGGAGCCTTTATATATGGTAATAATCTATCGAAAACATAAATGAGTTTTACAGAAAATAACCTGGGTTCGATGCTAGGTCACGGCAAAAATCGGCCGTTTAAAATGGATTGTGGCGATTTTTAAGATTTTTTTTCGACCCTTTCCCGATGGCATGGAAACTTGAAATTCGGCATGGATTTTGAGATCATAAATATATTTCGTAATGAAATTTTAGATATTCGCTGATGGTCCTTGGTTCGATCCCAGAGAGCAATTTACATTCCTCAATGCATTTCTTATGGAGATAAAGGAAACAAATTTTCGGTACTTCCCGGCAAGATATCGACTTCAAACTTTGCATGAAACAAAATGATGTCAACTAAATCATACTGTGCATTCACAGCTACCAATATTTCCTGGGTTAGACACCAGGCGTCTCTACAATCAGTAAATTATCCGATATTTAAGAATTAATTTAAACCCCTTCCCAATAATATTCAAACATGAAATTAGGCATATAGATAGAGAGCATTGATCCATTTGAAAATCATGTTTTAGATTTCCTAGATCGTCCTTGGTTCGAGTCCAGATAGCCATTAACATTATTGAAAAGTAGAACGTCGTTTGAGGCAGTTGGAGCCAATATTTCTGCTTGAATCTTCACACATATTAGAGATGGTATTTTTCTGTTGTGCTGCATAGTAGGTTCACCGGGAAGGCGTAGGTTCGATGCCAGACGATTAAATTGCAGCAAATTTTGAGAATATTTTCAATCCCTTTTTTTTCTTTTGAGGGTCGTCCCGATATGATGCCCATATGAAATTAGTGTTGTCGATCTGCTTGCAGTATGCAAGCTACATTTTACTCGTATATATATATATATATATATATATATATATATATATATATATATATATATATATATCTATTATATATAGACGCTTCTCCGGGTATATCTATATATATATATACACTCATTCATTCATTAGGGATCAAAAGTCTAACCATGTTCCACAAGTGCCACCGACTTAAAATTTTTACGACGTAATGGCCATAACGTGTAACCGCCAGAAAAATTGTGATTTTGAACCTCGATGCCATGGGTTCGATTCCAGAAGGCCCTAAAGTTGCGATTTTCTCCATAAGAATACATGGCGGGGAATTTCAAATTTTTTTTATGGCACTTCCCGGAAAATGAGAGAAATGAAACTCGAGGAATCACTAGAAGCCGTGCATATCCAACGATAAGCAGAAAGACATCTTCGAATATTGTCCATGGTTCGATGCTAGGCCGGGGCAAAAATCGGCCGTTTAAAATGCGTAGTGGGGATTTTTAGGATGTTTTTTGGATCCTTTTCCGATAACATGGATACTTGAAACTCAGCATGCGGTTCGATATCATAAATATATTTCATAATCAAATTTTACATATTCCCTGATGGTTCCTGGTTCGATCCCAGAGAGCCATTTGCACTCCACAATGCATTTCTTATGGGGATAACGGACACATTTTAGGTACTTCCCGGGATGATATCAACTTCAAACTTTGTATGAAATTAGATCAAGTGCTAGCAAGTCATTTTGTGCATTTACAGCTTCCAATACGTCCAAGTTTCGACACCAGGCGTCTCTACAATCAGTCACCGATCCGATTTTTAAGAATTATTTTGAACCCCTTCCCAATTATATTAAAACCTGAAATTCGGCATATATATAGAACTTATAGATACATTTCGAAAACATTTTTATTTTTCCTAGATCGTCCTTGGTTCGAATCCAGAGAGCTATTAACATTCGTGAAAAGTAGGTCTTCGTTTGAGGCAGTTGCAGCCAATATTTCTGCTTGAATTTTCACACGTATTTAGAGAAGATGATCTTCTGATGTGCTGTATAGTAATTTCACCAAAAAGACCTGGGTTCGATGCCAGACGATTAAATCGAAGCTAATTTTAAGAATATTTTCAATCCTTTTTTTTTCCGGGACCGTCCCGATATAATGCCGTTATGAAATTAGTGTTGGCGATCTGCTTGCAGTATGCAAGCAATGTTTTACTCGTATATATATATGGATACATGAATGAATCCGGAGAAGCATCTATATATAATAGATAGCTATATAGATAGGATACAAATTCACAGGCTAAACCACAAGCGTCATTGACTTGAAATTTTTATGACATATTGGCCATAACGTAAAACCCCCAGGAAAAAAGCGACTTTGATCCTCAGTGTCATAGGTTCGATTCCAGAGGGCCCTAAAGTCCCGATATTTACCGTTTAAATGCATTGCCGTGATTTTCGGGAATTTTTAAAAAATACTTTCCGGATAGGTAGAGAAATAAAACTCAAGGAGCCTATATTTATGGTCTTGGACTTTTGAAAACATCAATGACGTTTACAAAAAATATCCTGGGTTCGATGCTAGGACCATGCAAAGATCTGCCCTTTAAAATACATGGGAGTGGTTTTTCATTATTTTTTTTGATGCATTTCTCGAAATAATAGGAAGTTCGTGCTTAGCCGGAAAGTGTAAGGTAACAATTGGTTTAAGAAAAAAATTTTCATAAGACCGTACTATTCCTGGGTTCGATGTCAGAGCACATTAACATTTCTCTCATAAGGAATATAAGGGAAAAGTAAGACTTCGATTGAGGCAGTTGCAGCCAATATTTCTGCTTGAATTTTCGCACATAGTTAAAGAATAATATCTTCTATTATGTTGCATAGGAAGTTTTACCAGAAAGACCCGGGTTCGATGCCGGGCGGTAAATATGTCTCCCGTTTAAAATACATAGGGTTAGTATTTCATTATTTTTTTGATGCACTTATCGAAATGATAGGAAGTTCGTGCTTGGCTGGAAGATGTATGGTTAAAATTGGTTTACGAAAACAGTTTTCAGAAGACCGTAATATTCCTGGGTTCGATGCCAGACCACATTAACATTTTTCTCATAAGAAATATAAGGGAAAAGTAGGACGTCGTCTGATGCAGTTGCAGATAATATTTCTGCTTGAATTTTCACAGATAGTTAGAGATGCTGATTTACTATTGTGCTGCATAGTAAGTATCACCGGGAAGACCAGGGTTCGATGCCGGACGAAAAAATTGCAGCGAATAATCAGAATATTTTCAATCCATTTTTTATATATATGTACGAGTAAAATGTTGCATGTATACTGCAAGCAGATCGACAACACTATTTTCATGTCGGCATCATATCGGGACGGCCATCAAAAGAAGAAAATGGATTGAAATTTTTCTTAAAATTCGCTAAAATTCCATCGTCTGGCATCGAACTTGGGTCTTTACCGTGAACTTACTATGCAGCACAATAGAACAACACCATATCTAACTATGTGGGAAAATTCAAGCACAAATATGGGCTACAACTGCCTCAAAAGACGTTCTAATTTTCGTGAATTTAAATGGCTCTCTGGATTCGAACCAATGACGAAATTGGAAATCTAAAACATTTTTCTGAAAGTTATTTATGATCTCTATCTACATGCCAAATTTCAAGTTTCTATATTATTGGGAACGGTTTCAAAATAATTCCTAAAACATGGATCAAATTCTAATTGCAGAGACACTTGGTGTCGAACCCAGGACACATTGATAGCTGTGAATGCACTGTTTGATTTGTATGGACTTGATCTTTCTATATGCAAAGTAAGAAGATGCACTGAGGAATTTAAATGTCCCTCTGGGATCGAACCAAGGACCATCAGCGAATATATAAATTCGATTATGATATATTTTTATGGTATCCAACCTCATACCGAATTTCAAGTTTCTATGCCATCGGAAAATGGTCCAAAAAAATCTTAAAAATCGCCACAATGCATTTTAAACGGCCGATTTTTGCCCCGACCTAGCATCGAACCAAGGATAATATTCGTAGATGTCTTTATGGTTTCCTTTTGATATGCGCCGCATCTAGCGATCCCTCGAGTTTCAACTCTCTCCTTTTCCGGGAAGTGCCTCAACTAAATTTTCGAAAATCCCCGCCATGTATTCTTATGGAGAAAATCGCGAATTCTGGGCCTTCTGGAATCGAACCCATGACACTGAGGTTCAAAGTTGGCTTTTTCCTGGAGGTTGCACGTTATGGCCAATATGTCGTAAAAATTTCAAGGCATTGGCACTTGTGGAACATGGTTAGAATTTTGATCCCCTATATATAACTTATATATATATAGGTACGAGTAAAATGTTGCTTGCATACTGCAAGCATATAAAATGTTTTTATAATCTTTATTCACATGCCAAGTTTTGAGATTTCGTGTTATCAGGAAGGGCTTAAAAAAATCTTAAAAATCGTTGCTATTTCTAATTTTTGTAGACGCCTGGTGTCGAACCCAGGACCTATTGGAAGATGCTAATAGGCATAACAACTTGTTTGAACCTGAGCAACTTGTTTGAACCTGATCTTAATTTATGCCAAGTTTGAAGTCCATATCATACTGGGAAGGTCCTGAAATAAAACTCCATAACCCCCTTCTGAAATGCATAGGGTAATGTAAATGGCTTTCTTGGATCGAACCAAGGATGATCAATGAAATCTAAAACACGTTTTTGAAATGTATCCATGATGTCTATCTATGTGCCGAATTTCGATGTTTTAAAATTTTTAAATGTTTTTTTAAAGATATCTATAATCTCTATCTATATGCCGAATTTCAAGTTTCTATATTATTGGGAAAGGGTTCAAAATAGTTCCTAAAAATTGAATCAATTACTGATTGTAGAGACGCCTGGTGTCGAACCCAGGACATACTGGGAGCTGTGAAAACACATTATGACTTGATTTGACCTGATCTTATTAAATGCAAAGTTTGAAGTCAACATCTTGCCAGGAAGTACCTAAAATTTGCTTCCGTTATCTCGATAAGAAATGCATTGTAGGATGTAAATGGCCCTCTGGGATCGAACCAAGGACCATCAGCGAGTTCTAAAATTTTATTATAAAATATATTTATAATATATATCCACGTGCCAAGATTCAAGTTTCCAAGTCATCTGTAAGTAATTTAAAATTAATCTTAAAAATCGCAATGTAAATTAAACGGGAGAATATTTGCCCTGGCCTAGAATCGAACCAAGGATAATATTTGTAGATGTCTTTGTGGTTTCCTTTAGATATACACGGCATCTAGCGATCTCTTGAATTTCAACTCTCAACTCTTCCGGGAAGTGCCTCAAAAAAATTTTCGAAAATCCCCGCCATGTATCTTTATGGAGAAAATCGGGACTTTGGGGCCTTCTGGAATCGAACCTATGACACTGTGGTTCAAAGTTGGCTTTTTTCTGGAGGTTACACGTTATTTGTAAAGACTTTTTCTTGTATCTAGCAAATTTTGAAGTCGATAGCATACCGGGAAGTACCTAAATTTTGTTTCCGTTATCTCCGTAAGGAATGCATTGAGAAGTGCAAATGGTCCTCTGGGATCGAACCAAGGACCATCAGCGAACATGTAAAATTTGATTACGAAATATATTTATGATATCTATCGACGTGCCGAGTTTCAAGTATCCATGTTATCGGAAAAGCATCCAAAAACATTTTTCAAAATCGCCGCAATGCATTTTAAACGGCCGATTTTTGCCCCGACCTAGCTTCGAACCATGGACCATATTCGGCGATGTCTTTCTGATTTACGTTGGAATTGCACGGCTTCTAGCGATCCCTTGAATTTCAATTCTCTACTTTTCCGGGAAGTGCCTCAATTTCGAAAATCCCCGCCATGTATTCTTATGGAGAAAATCGCGACTTTGGGGCCCTCTGGAATCGAACCCATGACTCTGAAGATCAAAATCGCAATTTTTCTGCCGGTTACACGTTATGGCCAATATGTCGTAAAAATTTCAAGTCAATGACGCTTGTGGTTTAGGCTGTGAATTAGTATCCTATCTATCTATCTATCTATATCCTTGAATGAATCCGGAGAAGCATCTATATTTAATAGATATATATATATATATATATATATATATATATATATATATATATATATATATATATATATATATATATATATATATATATATACGAGTAAAATGTAGCTTGCATTCTGCAAGCAGATCGACAACACTAATTTCAAGACGGCATTATATCCAGAGGGTCCTAATGTGAAAAAAATGGAATGTAAATATGCTTCGCTGCATTTTATCCGACCAGCATCAAACCCGGGTCAACCTGATGATACTTACTATGCAGCACAAAAGCAGTTCACCATCTCTAACTGGTGTCGAACCCAGTACCTATTGGCAAATACGAATAGATATTATAACTTGTTATTACCTGATTTTATTTTATGCAAAGTTTGAAGTCCATAGCATACCAGGATGGCCATGAAATGAGAATCCATTATCCCCATCTAAAATGCATACGGCAATCTATATGGCTTTCCGGGATCGAACCAAGGACGATCAAGGAAATCTAAATCACGTATTAGAAATGTATCTATGTATAAAAATACATCTATGTATTTACATGCCAAGTTTAAAGCTTCTATATTATCGGGAAGTTGTTCAAAAAAATTCAAAAAAAATCGTAACAGTTACTAATTTTAGAGACGCCTGGTGTCAAACCCAGGACATACTGGCAGCTGTGAATGCACAGTATGACTTGTTAGGACTTTATCTTATTTAATGCAAAGTTTAAAGTCGATTTCATGCCAGGAAGTACCTTAAATTTATTTCCGTTATCTCCATAAAAAAAGCATTGAGAAATGTAAATGGCTCTCTGGAATCGAACCAAGGACAATTAGCGGAACGTTCAACAATCTACATAAAAGATATTTATGATCTCTATCTACATGCCGAATTTCAAGTTTCCATCTTATCAGGAAGTGATTGAAAAGAATATTAAATTCGCAATGTAAATTAAACGGGAGAATATTTGCCCTGACCTTGCGTCGAACCAATGATAATATTCGATGATGTCTTAATGGTTTTCGTCGGATACGTACGGCCTCCAGCGATGCCTTGAATTTCAACTCTCTACTATGCCGGAAAATGCCTCAAAAAAGTTTTCGAAAATCCCCGCAATGTACCTTACGGAAAAAATTGGGACTTTGGGGCCCTCTGGAATCGAACCCATAGCATTGAGGTTCAAAATCGCAATTTTTCTGGCGGTTATCAATAAGCATCTATATATAATAGATATATATATATTTGAATGCAATTTTCTATAAAAATTTCAAGTCAATCGACCAAATGATTTTTGAGTTTTGCGGGCACAAACATATGCAGGCTGAATTTTTATACATAAGATATGTGCATAATTCGGTGGATTATTATAATTTAATTTGATTGCTTTTACAACCCTTTCGTTTAACTTTCCCAATTGAAAAGCGTTCTATCATGAAGAGAAATAACTAAGGAATAAACACAAGGAAATAAAAGTTCCACATCTTCCACACAAAAAGTCGTGTAACTTTGACAAAGTTATTTATTTCCTTGTGCTTAGTTACCTATGGAGTTCCCCAAAGTTAAAGCTCATTCGATTGATTTAAATAAGGAATAATCTTTTCTAGATTACCATTTCCCCTTACTCTTGTGACTCCTATAGATTATATAATCCAAGAATTTGTAAAATTAAATTATCCTTATAACAACACTGTAGCAAATTCTCACAATTAGCTTCGACGTTTACTAGCACCATCTTCAACATTTACATAAATACGCGATCCTCCATATGGCGTGTGCCTGGAAAAAGAAGAAAGAATAAGAGGGAACAAAAGTGTGACCTGCAGGTGAAAGGGTAGAATTCTTGGAAAACTGTTAAACAGGACAAAACGAAATAGGTGGGGGAGAAGGACAAAATAAACCCTTAGTTGCCAAAGGGGAATGGAAAGGAAAAACTTTCTCGTTGGGAGAAGAGGACGGGTTGCAATTTGCTTGATTCATTTTGATGTTATCTAAAATAATGTGTTCGCTAGCCTTCTCTGATATATGTATAATTTTTAGCTCGCAATTAGAAGAATGACTCGAAGAAATAAATCTCTCATAAAGTGGGACTGCAGAGCACCAGATTAGACATTTTGTATGTTCTTCAGCCTATAACTTACGAAATCTCACTGTTTATCTGATGTGGATTGAATGAAAATAATCATAAATCGCTTGATGAAACTACCGTCCTAAAAATTGGATCCATGGAATATATATCGTTTGAAAGTAATGGCTTCCAGTAAATACTGTAGTAAAAGGCCAGCGGTAGACGTCCTTTTGGTAAAATTCTCGAAATTTGATTTCTCAAAAGTTACTTCTCTAATTTTTTAGCTATTTACTGATCCACCAATCGACTCCGAAGAGTATTAAAATTTGTTTATTTCGAAGTTCTCAGTATTTTAAGAAGACCATCTTTTATTTTATCAGTTACGAAAAATGATAAGACCGCTATCCGTGGAATTGTGACTTTTGCATGACAATAATAATCGATGTCTAACCAAAGTTAAGACTTAGCTAGAGTATGACTTATTAGTACTCGAAGCAGGATGGGCAAGTTATTGCCTGTGTGTTACAGTAATGATTATTATAATTGTGTTTAAATACGTATTTAAATGACATCTTTATTTTGTATTTTATAAACCAGGTGAGATCGACTTGCAAATTTTATCAGTGAATCAAGATGAGTTTAACGTTTTGGCTATCAACAACACTGAGAGAAAAAATGTATTCACTTTCTCTTGGTGGTTTTTTAATATTAATTTTTAAGATTCTTAAAATCTACGAAACTAATAACTGTATCTAACATTTAATGGGATAAAAGGATTGAAAACACTATACATTCAATGATAGTAATGAAAAACAACCAAGGGAACGCTAGTTTACGCAAATAGCTATTTCTTAAATTTTCCCGTTTTGTTGTTGATTGATTTCTAAGGGTATCTTGAAGATTTATGAAAATCATTGGTTAGAAGAAAAAGCCTGAAAAGATGAATGTAAATATTGAGAACGTAATTTTGGAATTAGAATGCTCCGAAGCTTAAATTTCTTCGGGAGTGATCTTTCTACGGTTAATATATGCTTAATTCTACTCCTGAAAGCATAGACGGTCCGAGACATGGGCAGTCTGGGAGACCGTCGACAGCATTTGTGGGCTCTTCTCAGATCCCTCGAAGATTCTCAATGATAAAATTATGCTCGTATAGCTTAGGTAATTTTGACGATTACACCCGGTCACAATATTTAAGTAAACTTTTTTTATCCATTAAGGGGAACTAGTTCTAAACGTCTGCCTGCCCAGAATGTCAATAATCTTCAGATTACCCCCTCCCAAGGATTAGAATCAATTTCCTTCGCAATGGATGCAGCTTTCTTTGGTCCTAGTTCTCTGAGTAATTTCCTTTAATTCAAATTGATTGAAGAAGCCGTAACTTGCTGATACTGCGTTATGTAAGAAATTGTGAGTCTTTTTCCTTAGTTATTTCCACCATTCCTTATAGTCGTTGAGCTATGGCCATATTTTTACGGAAATTACATTTAGGAAAACTGCTAAATCAGGCGTAATCCATCTAAGTTGTCCTTACATCGGTAAATGCTTTTTAATAATTAAAATTTAGCCTTCGTATTTTACCCTTCCTTTTTTTAATGAGAGGCCAGTTTAGTCCATCAGTGATTACTGAAAAAGGCACTAGAAATACTGACATCTCGTACTTATCATCTATGATTACTCTTAAGTAAGATGGGTAAAGCTTCCTTTCTTGGGAAATATGTCAGGAGAATCTATTACTGCTGAATCTTAATGCTGGTTTCCAAGCCTCGCCTATTCTTCCTTAAAACTTCTTGGTTTAAAGATAAGGAAGACATTTACAATATCTTGAAGGTGCAGAAATTTAAATGTGTGAATAGCTCGACATTTGTGTAGGATCAACTGGCGGAAGCTCTAATTGTATGCATGAATGTATTCACATGGTATGCATATTCTTATATGCCTACATGATTATATCCTACCCTATGCCAATAATTTTCGAAGCAAAATAAATTTACATTGATAGTACATAATTTCGACTATGATAGGTCTATTGTTAATGGTTTATGAATTTTGGATGCAAATGAACGTTTTAGAAGTAAGTTCACATAAAACCTAATTCAGTATGTCAGGAAAATGAAACTTGCAAACTTCCACAAAAATCGGAAATTTTTCGAATCGTTGATCTAATTTAGATTCCCTCTGGCTGAAGCATTGAAAACATATTTTTCCGGTCACCCTCTAACCTGCATTATTTTGTCTTAAAATGGCTTGAATCGTTTTCTCAATCTTATAAATAGCCAACATCCCAGGATCTCTGCACATCACTTCTGAGCCTGTTTACCACATTATCTTCATATTTTTTAGATGTATGCCTTAGAGTTGAAGAGAATAAACATTCTTTTCTTAGTAAGCATAAAATATTCCGTATTCCCATTGTTTATTTTCCTATCATCGTCTCCATGAAGTAACCCATTCATATTCCTTCTTCGACGAACTTTTCTTTATATCACCATCCATGACGAAGGATGGCATTTTCAGGCAATTCTCTCTCTCATACAAAACCATTAAACGATGCCTCGAAAATTAGAGGCACTGAAGACAGAAGTAACCTGTGACCGCTCTATTGAAGACCCTTTCTCTTTCCTCTTTCACCCCCACGGAGAAGCTGCCTTTGTTTTGAGAAGGAAGGTATGCATGCTACCGATTAACCGTTATGTAGACAAAAACATTAAAACAGACGTAGCACCAAAAGGTGGGCTTGCCACAGAGATCCTTAGCAATAGATTTAATTTTATTTTTCATGCATGAGCGTTTACGTGCAAATATTTAGAGTGGAGTTGTAACAGCCTAAAGTTTAGATTTAGATTTAGATAAATACCCCGCGAGCCGCCAGAGGCGTATGGCACGGGGTGTAATACACCACCATTATTCATTCCTACCTATCAGCATCTCTAATAGCTTGGGGAAAAAACGACCAAAAGTAATTATCCGTCCTTGCGATTACTTCCCTATAACGCTTCGTCGATGCCTCTCGGAGATCGCGTTCGCTCCTTAATGGCACTAACATTTCACTTACTTCGTCTATAAATTCTGAACGATTGAACTTTTCGAAAAGTTTCCGACGATATTCAGATCTTCTCATCTGTAGTGAATTCCAACTGAGGGACTCTATCATTGCCGTAACGCTGCTATCAAACCTGAAATCCCCGCAAACGAATCGGGCTGCTCTACGCTGGACCATCTCTAAATCTGAGACTAAACCTACTTCGTGTGGGTCCCAAACCGCACAGCAGTATTCAAGACTCGAATAAGAGAAAAGTAAGCATTTCTTTGACTCTCGATGAGCATCCTCTCAACGTTCTACCAGTTAATCTTTGCATTCTATTCGCTTTTCCTATCGCATCTCGAATATGTTCTTTAAAAGATAAGTTGCTGCTAAGTTGTTGGCTCATACCTATTTTCTATGTTGAAACTCGTAATCGTTTTAGCATTTTAAAATTTTTGACGGAGGTTTAAATAAAGGAATTCAATATTTACAAGTATATTATTCAATTCTTTTTGCGCTTTGCGCGACTCCGTAAGACGAGTCCTGATTTCATTACCCAAAAGAAATTCTCGCGCGTAAAATATAAAGCTGTTTGTTAAGAGACTACAGGTTAGATAGCAGTGAGTCCAAAATGATCGGAGCCCTCCGCTGGGTATCTTTTAAGAATACAACTATGAAAAGACAATAATTATTAGAGATATTCCTTAGCTGTGATTTACATGACGAAATACGCGACGACATGATCCCTATTCTCAACGATCGTTATTTTCACAGCCAGATGGTGAAAATATTACCGCGAGATAATAGCGAGGACAGATGGTTTATATTGTTATCATCTTACATATAGTATAAGGTGCGTAAATATGTAAATTATTTAGATAGTTGAGTGTTTCACATTCTCTGCAATAAGCCTTATGGAGGCTCGCGGATAGTCAATTTAAATGTATTTCTTACTTAACTATTTTTCACAAATCTGCAACACCATTATTATATTAATAATATACGTTTTTTCTTATTTTTTCTACTTCCGTTGACCTGATCTACAGTAGTTCATATTCTCTTAATTATCGTATCATAATTAAGCATAATCTTTGCGAAAACGATCATCCTGCGGGCATGTGGAGCATTAACTGAAATAACCAATTTCATTATAAATCTGCATTGATGGAAAATGTTATGTATTATATATGTTAGGACAAACTATGAGCAGCCAAAGTAATTCTTGTCCAATATTTTAATAAGAAGAGCGAATTACACTTGAGTTATTATATATATATATATATATATATATATATATATATATATATATATATATATATATATATATATATATATATATATATATATATATATATATATATATATAACTTTAAGTTATTAGTTATGTTGATCCCGAGATATTTAACTGTATCTACTACTTTGATACTAATTCCATTAATTTTGTATGGGTGATTTGGACGCATTTTTTTCTTTTCGAAGAAATTGACTACGGAGCATTTACTTACGTTAATATCTAATTCCCATTTTTCGCACCACCTTTGGATAAGGACTAAATCGTTTGAGAGAGATGTCCGGTCTTCCTCGTTTGTTATTTCCCTATATATAACCGAGTCATCCGCAAATATCCTCACATTACTAACTATCTCGTCACTTAAGTCATTGATATAAATAAGGAAAAGAAGAGGTCCAATTACACTGCCTTGAGGTACGCCAGAGGTAACTTTGACTCTATTTGAGCTAACGCCATCCAGTACAACTTGTTGTTCCCTCTCGTAGAGAAAATCCTTAACCCAGTCGACTACTTCCTTATTAATGCCCGCTTGTTTTAGTTTGTAAATTAGTTTGTAGTGGGGGACTCTATCGAATGCTTTTTTGAAATCTAGGAAAATAGCGTCCACTTGCTTTTTACATTCGGCAGACTTTAAGATATCGTGTACAAATAGAGCAAGCTGGGTTTCATATAATCGGGACTTTCGAAAACCATGCTGGTTTGCGTCGAGGAATTCATTTCTATCTAAAAATCCCATGAGTGAGCTTACGACGATATGTTCCATTACCTTTCCGGACAGCGAAGTTAATGATATAGGTCTATAATTTCCTGGGTCCTCCTTTAATCCGCTTTTGTAAACAGGAGTAATATTAGCTAATTTCCAATCGGATGGGACCCTACCTTCATTTATCGATTTACAAAATATAATTTTGAGATAAGGGGCGACGCTTTCTGCCAGTTCTTTAAGCACTCTTGCTGGAATGCCTTCTGGCCCTGGCGACGTATTTGGCTTAATTTTGTGTAATATTTTAACTATACCGTCTGTCGTAAAAGTTATATTTGGCATGGAAACCAGTATATTAACCTTAGGGAGGATCTCTATGTTACAATCTGATGTGAATACGCTTTGGTAAAATTCGTTTAGAATATTCGCTTTCCTCTTCGAATCGCAAGTAATGTTACCTTCGATATCCCTTATCGAGCTCACTGTTTGTATCTTTCCCTGTACCTCTCTAACGTAGGACCAGAAAGCTTTAGGGTCTTCCTCTAAACATTCCCCAAGTATTTTCTTGTTAAAGTTGCTGTGGGTGTTACGCATAGCTCGCTTGGTGTCGCTTTTTGCTTTCTTGTGCTTTTCTAGCAATAGTGATCGCGGTGGATTTGGAACAGGCTGATCTATTCCCTTAAAAGCTTTTACTTTTCCGTGCAAATCTCTTTGTTTGCGGAGAGCCCTTCTAACCTCTTTATCGTACCATCTGGGCTTGCAATCATTTTTAGAGTATTTCGAAGGTATATACAAATCTATATATTTATGCATTATCTCCACGAATGATTTCCATGTATCCTCAGTGTTGTTGTTGCTTACGCGCGGCTTAAATGAATTAAAATTGGTCGTTAGTTTTACGTAAAATTCCTCGAAATTGGCTTTGGAATAGAGATAAATTTTGCGCTTGGGTTTCTTATACTTGCTAAGGTTTATCTCGATATCTGCAAAAACGCCTTTGCGGTCTCCAAGACCTTCGTCAATCGGAATGTTCTCTATGCGCTCAGGAAAGTTAATTAAAAGGAGATCGAGTATATTGTCACCCTTGGTTGGCGATTTTACTGCTTGACTTAGTGAGTTTTTCTGAAGTAAATTTAATAACTTTTTACATGAGTCGACATCCCGGGCCCTTTTCTTTATGCTATGATTATTCCAGTCGATGTCTGGAAGACTGAAATCCCCCCCGATTATAGTTATACTCTGGTTGTTCTTACTCGTGTAGAAATTTATTTCGTCGTTAAGATGTCGCAAAACCTGTCGAGAAGAGTTTGGTGGTCGGTAAAACGCACATACATTTATGTTCGGCTTGTTCTGTTGGCTTATTGTGCACCAGACGCTTTCTATATCGCTATCACTCAAAGTCCTCGGCTTGCTCTGGAGATATGATTTAACCGCAATAAAAACACCGCCACCTGTCTTTTCCCTACGATCCCGGCGATAAATAGTGTAATCCTTTGGAAATATTTCATTTTCGCTTATATCCTCATTTAACCAGCTTTCTGTACCTATAAAAATATAGGTGTCGTGGCTACGAATAAGATGCTCCAAATCGGATACTTTATTTTTAACACTTCTACAGTTAACTATCGCAATTGATATTTTTCTTTCGCAAACAAATTTAGGTGGTATTGTCAGTAAATTTCGCTTATTTTTCATTTCGCTGTTCGGCTCGTTTTCCATAATTCGATCGGCCGAGTATTTCGTTCCCTTCAACCCACTAACTGGCCTACTCTTTATCCTAAAAAAAGTACCTACAGTGCTCATAAATTCTCCGAGCCACCCGACTCGAAGCCAAAGCGGAATAGTGAACCCCGGAACGGTTTAGGGGAACACGGCACGATCTGAGCGTCGCACAGTGGGACCAAATCCCAAAAAGGTGGTCATTATGAGAAAAAAAAAAGTTCGGGGATATGATTTCTTTTTACATGGTTGGCAAGTAAAATGTTTGAGCCGCCGAGAAATGCATTCGAAATGCAGGTAAGTATGCACATGTTTGTAAAAATCAATAACAAAGAGAAAGGTTTGCTGCTCGGACGCCTAACCGTGCTTTCGCTTCGAAATAGCCTCATCTTCAAAATTCCTCTGCAGCTACCCCATTATCGCAATTTGAAATTCCTTAAATGGAATTGACTTAGCAATGTTAGCGGATTTGAAATGCTGTTTTATAATAGCTCCGAAACAAAATTAACAATGTTATTAACATAAAAAGTAACCACTAATTTGCACTAATTTCGTTCAAAAACAAAAATACAAACTTCATAAAGTTATAGTGTCCCGCCGAGTCCTGCGTTGATATACATATATTATTGTAGGCACATATCTCAGCTATGAAACCCAAAAAAAATTGGCCACCCCGAGCCACCCCTCCGCGAGTAATTGATGAAATACGTGAGTAACCTCAGTATCCGTAAAGTAGCCGATGCGCGCAGCTTGTTGACGCGTTGCAGGCAACATACATGGCACTTGCTTACTTATCATCGAAACAAAATGAGTTCTTTCGCAAAGAATAGCATCTTCTACTACAGAAAAAATATTTTGCACACTTAAATAGCCATGAAGGATTGGAGGGGAAGTAGAGAGTTACGAAAATACCTTTTTGTGAGATAATGTGGTGGTATTATTATTATTGACGACTTTATTGTGCGCAATTGGTACTAAAACGTATCTTCCTCCATTTAACCCTTAAATAAAACATAGATATAAACATTAAGTGACAAAAAATATAAAAGTTACTAACATATGAAATACTAAATCACTAAAAAATGGGTTTGGGGGAAGGTGTGGTCGTTAGTAAGGAATCCTTTTGTCTGCGGAAAAAAATGACGATTTCGATCGTTTCTAAGACGTACTAACGACGTCCTTTCCTCTCTTGTTGGAGGCGTTAGTGATGAGTGTTAATGAAATGAGTGAGCGACGGCAGGGTGATCCAAGAAGAATTTTGATTTGTTGTTATCAGCATTGAGCTCCTCATCCCGCTCTGTTTTGGCTCGTTTACCAAAGTGACCAACGTAAGCAACATAGAAAGGGGATTTTCATTTTGGTCTTATCAGCATTGAGCTACTCATCCCGCTTTTTTTAGGCTCACTTACCAAGGTGACCACTGTAACCAACTTAAAAGGGATTTTGTTTCGAGCTTACCATCGGGTCCTTGATAGCCCTGGTAGCTCGTCCGCGAAATTATTAGACAGCGCCAACAAGCAATATACGATTGTACCCGCACGCTCGTAGCAAGAAATTTCGCTCGTCTTAAGAGTCAATATTTCGGCTGAGTGCCAGCTCGTAGTGTGGAACACTCGTACAAAGGAACATTCGTAGTAAGACGTACTACTGTATAATTGTGTGTACGATTTCATATCAACAAAATTCGGTGATCTTTGTGTGCAGCAACGAGCTTAGGATCCCGTAGCCGAGGAAATGGACGGAACTGGTAAGTCACTTTTTGCATTATCTGGTGTATCTTAACAAATTTCTGCTTATTCACAGATAAAATTTTGTTGATGAAATGGTTAAGGGTGCATTTCTGGAATTTTTCACTTCTGTGGTTCCACTACAACTCGTGACCACAGGGACTCTGAGGAAAATTGTTTGGCACAACAGTAGACCTGCATCTCCTCGATTTTGCCGTCCTCTGAAGATCGAGTTCAAGAAGGAATCAAAACAGCATGCACAATTGCAAGTTGAAAACGTGCGCGGCCAGGAGAAGCAACTTACACCATTGGAGACTGTAATTAATGGTAACAAAATCAACATTACCTACAAGTTGCAACTAACTATGATAGACGGAAAGATCTGCAATGCTATCACGGACACAACGTCAACACAACGGTGCTACATCTGCAACGCTACATCCACTGAGTTCAAGGATATTGATGAGAACATATCTCGTCCAATAAAGGATGATAATCTCCAGTATGGATTAAGCACGTTGCACGCATGGATTCGTCTTTTTGAATGCTGCTTGCAAGTAGCATACCGACTGGAAATTGAAACGTGGCAGATACGTAATCCGATGGATAAAGAACTAGTGGAGGCGCGCAGGAATAAAATCCGAGAAGAGTTTAAAAGACAGCTTAGTTTGATAGTTGACCGGCCAAAGCAGGTGTATGGTAGCAGTAATGATGGCAACACAGCTCGCCGCTTTTTCGAGCATCTGGAAATTTCCACCAGTATTACAGGCCTAAGTTTGGAGCTTCTTCGGAGATTTCACACAATTTTGCAAGTTCTGTCTTCTGGATACAGAATAAATGTAGATATCTACGAAGAGTATGCCATCAGAACCGCACGGCTTTTTGTACAGTTATATCCCTGGTTCTGCATGCCAACAACTGTGCATAAAATACTATTGCATGGAAGAGATGTTATACAAAATGCATTGCTGCCA
Source organism: Sympetrum striolatum (assembly GCA_947579665.1). NCBI lineage: Eukaryota > Metazoa > Arthropoda > Insecta > Odonata > Libellulidae > Sympetrum > Sympetrum striolatum. The sequence goes on along the minus strand of OX388345.1, from coordinate 1,545,058 downwards.
ATCGGACAAATGTCCGAGGAAGCACAGGAAGCATGCAATAAATTGTTAAGAAAATTTAGGGAAGATTTTACGCGAAAGTGCTCTAGGAAGAAGACCATGGAGGACTTGTTTGTGCGAATGATGTTGCATTCAGACCCTATCATTTCCAGCCAGGTTGTAATGCGTTCCAAGCCATCGAAAGCTTTATCTTCCGAGGCCTTGCAAATATTGTATGTATCTTACCCAACAGAATCTGGATCGAAAGATGATTCTTCGGACGGATCGGAATCGGAGAGTAATTAGTGTTTGCGTGTGTATGAGTGTGTGTGCGCGTGCCTTTTCAAATTATAAGTAAATAAGCTGTGATATAGTAATGTTTTACATAAATGTGTTTGTTAACTTTACATAAGCTCTATCAAAATTGGAAACGATAATTATGTACAATGGTATAGTGTTTGTGTGCTAAGATGATTCTTTGGACGGATCAGAGCCTGTTTTTAATAATTGTTTATATTATATACTATATATATTTGTGTTTATATTTGTATAATGTATTTGTGATATTATGTATGTAATAACATAATTAAATAACTTCTTTGGAATGAGTTTAAAATAAAAGTACGCATAAAATTGTAATTATGGATTTAAAAAATAATATAAAATTATTAATCCACATTATTGATAAAAACTGAAATGATTTCACGAAAGAATAGTTTACAAAAATCAGTTTCATATGCATAATCGGTGATCACGAAACCTATAGTCACGTTTTTTTATGGGCATGATATAAGAATATTGTATTTTTTGCCAAAAAATATGAATTTGTTTGCGAAATAATAATTTCAAAATAATTTCAATGTCATATTCGGAATTAGTGACCTCAAAAACTATTTCATACCGGATTTCAAACCGATCAGATGAGATTTACTTATAATGTCCAACTTTTAGGCATTTTGTCCCACTGTGCGTCGGCCGCAGGTCGACAAAGTCGGCTCCCATGTCCCTGCAGAACTCCCACAACCTCGCGTTTAGGCCCTCTATCCCCTGCCAAACGCGAAGGCCACAGTCGAACCGAGGAACAATGCTGCAGATGGACAGCTTCATCTCGACTCCAAGCGACTCCCCGACCCGCGCGACCTCAGAGTTCAAGTCCTTTAAAGAACTTAAAATCTCCTCGGACGTACGGGAACAGGCATCGTTGACGCCGGCATGGGCTACCACCCGCAGACTAGAGCAACTAGTGCCCGCGACCACCGCACGAACCGCACCCGTGACGTGGGCCACTTGCCCCGAGGGAACACACCAAGATGTGACCCTCATGTCACCACCCTCCCGTTCTGCCCTATTCCGCAAAGGGGCCGCTACCCGCCTGACGTTCGAGCTCCCTATTATTATAATTCCCTTCCCTTCCCACCTTCCCTCGGGCGCGACTACTTCAGAGGGCTGAGGCGCAGGCATGGTATCCCGAACAGGCTCATCAGCACTTTGGAGTGCAGAGAACCCATTGCGGATAGGGATAGGGTTCGGCGTCACCTCCCCAGTGCCCTTACCAGCCCGCGCTGCTCCGCCGCTCCTCGTAGCCACCCTCCACTCGGGTTCCAGAGAAGGAGCCGACCCCAAATGAGCGGAGGTAGGCCGCGCCTCCTCCTCGACAGTCCAACCAGCGTTGACGCTCGGAGTACGAGTCACCAACGAGGCACGAACTATCGCGGAGTAGGACGTCCCACCCCCACGCACCGGAGCGAACCCATTCCCGTGGAGCCACGAGCGAATTTCCCTGAGTGACCTCTCAAGTTCACAGATCCGTGCCTAAGTAAGTCTCTGAGTCACTCTCAAAACCACCCAAGGCAGACCTGTAGGAAGGCATCCTATTGCTAATGACTTTAGTCCTTTTTCTTCAACTCGCAATCAAACTACCACCCGCTGTTTTAAACCTGGGTCGCAAAACTTTACCTAGTGCAGATGCACTGAAAAGGGGAAAAAGTCTAACGAAGAGAGCTAAGTTTTAAGCTTAAAAAGTAGAAAATATAACTGTCCTAAATCAAGTGAAAAATATATGCTACTCCAGATACAAGTAGGTACGATAAATACTAAACTAGCACTTCCTAAAAGTTTAATTCAAGAAATGAGGAGGAACAAAAGGGCACAAATACAGATAAAAACTAAAGAAACCTGTCACAAGGAAAGAAGAGCAATTCACGCTTAAAAATGAATTAAACCTGAATAAGCGGAATATAAAACTGCTAAAACTGGAAGAAAAAAACAAAATAAAAGAAAAATAAAGAAAGCCTTGGTTCTACTCAGCACTTCTCCACAAGTAAATTACTGCTCAGCTTAACGGGGCAGTGGGACGAAATTCGCCGGCTACTGGTGGGTCGTTAGCCGAGTGTCAGGCACTCAAGGGTCGCTAATGTTGTTCAGAAGAACACGTGGATGTCATATAGAATATCCAATTTCATCTCAATTCCACGAGTTGGTGAAAGTAATCAGGATAATCTACATTCATCCATCATTAGCCATGAGTTATGAAGTACGAAATTATAACCGAAATATTAGAACCAATATCAAACCAAACAATGATCTTTCTGCATGTTATCGCCTACATAAGGCAATGAAGAAACGGGAATATTAATTTAAAGCCTTTTGTTTGAGGAAAAAAACAAATATTCTATATTCATCCATCGGTAATCAGATCTTTACGTTCACAATTATGTCCGAAAATTTTATCTTTAAGGTAGATTTGGCTGAATTAGTATCCTAGTTGATAGCGTTTCAAGGTATTCTTATGTATCTTTGAGATCTTTCTTAAAACAATCAAATATAGATTATTCCTGCGCCTGTTTTGATAGACAGCCAAAATTAACTAATATAATTTAATTTTCTGGCAATGTTTTGTTACCAATGGAGCAAAATAGTTCCAACTAAATATTTACCAATCCGAAATCTTCTACGTTATTCATTATGTACGCAATCATTGAATACTCGCATAAAACACCTAAATCCGACGGCTAGTCAACGGAGACACGTATGGCTAGTGTTCAAGAGGCAATTCCTCCTCTATAATTTCTCATAGTGTTATTATTTTGTTTTTCTTTTGTTACTTTTTCGCGCCTTACTTGGCGTCAGTGCTTGGCTATCTGTCGTATGTGTAAGTTGTTTTGTAAGTTTCCGTTACACAAGTTGTGATATTAAAGACGGCAATACTTCACTTGTGCGTTTAACTTCAATTTACCCAATCTACGGTTAAATCTCAATAGGTTATGGGCCCAGGACGCTAAATTACGCAGTGGAAGTTGTGTCAAGTAGATTGAAGGAAAATGGAGGAAGACCGTATCCATCGTATGTACATGTTTGATGGCCGCAATTTCGATGATTGGAAATATAGAATGAAGATGTATTTGGATGAAAAAGAACTCTTACACATAATCGAAACACCACTCGAAGATCTTTTAGAGCCGTTTGAATGGGAGGAAACAGATCATGCTGAAACACGCCAGCAAAAGACTACGGACAGTATTAACCTCAAACGTGAATCCAAGAAGTGTTTAAGTGCCATAATTCATAGAATTCATGATTCGCAACTGGAACTGGTTAAACAACAGAACACGGCATACGAAGTGTGGAAAAAGCTTGAACAGACTTTCGAAAAAAAGGGTATTGCATCACGCCTCATGCTAATGAAGAAATTGGTGAACATCAAATTTTAACCAGAAACTGAGTGTTTCAGGGATTACAGTATTAAATTTGATAAGCTGATCCGCGAGTTAAGAGCAGCCGGTGAAAAAATGGACGAAGTGAGTGTTGTGTGCCGATTGTTATTGTCTATGCCGGAAGATTTCGACAATGTGGTTACTGGGTTGGAAACTTTGGCTATAGAAATCCTTCGATGGAATTTGTGATAACACGACTGGAAGAAGAAGGAATTAAAATGAAAGCTAGAAAAGGTGAGAAAGAATCCGTCCAGGATGGTGCATCGTCGACGGCGTTTGCAGGCATACACCAAGGAAGGGGGAACTATCATTATGGCGATCTAGTTAGCTGGGGTACAAAGAAACAAAGTACTGTTGCCCTATCTTCAACTGAAGCCGAGTATGTTGCTCTTGCTACAGCTTCAGCTGAAGTTCTTTGGTTGAACCAATTGTTACATGAAATGGGCATTGATATTAAGAGTTGTATTCCAATGCATGAAGACAATCAATCATGTATTTGTGTTTTGGACAGTTGGGACCAAAAGAGGATGAAGCATATTGATATAAAATATAATTTTGGTAAAGACGAAACCTAAATTACGAGCATTACATAGGAAGCAAAGAGTCATTCACTCGCGATGGAGAAAACTCAAAGCATGCGGAACGAACCATGAGCTCGAAGAACAAAACTATAGAGAAGTGCGAAAGTCAATTAAGGAAAAAGCGCGAAAAGAATACCAGGAATATAGATCTCGAACCCTATTAGAATCATTAGGTGGCGATCAGAAAGAATCTTGGTCATACGTGCGTGAGACCCGTGGAGGTCAGTTTTCTGTGCCTAGCCTCATAAGCGCAGAGGGAGTTACCGTAAATAAATCAGAAGATAAAGCTAACTTACTTAACAGGCACTACCAGAAATGCTTCACTGTAGACAATGGTCAAGTTAAGGATTTTACCTCGCGCATTGATTCAGAGATGTGTCCCATCGAGATATCGGTTGATGGAACTGGAAAATTATTGCGAGATATTGATAGGAAAAAGGCGCCAGGACCCGAAGGTATTCCAGCTGTTGTAATAAAAACTTTAGCAGATGAAATTGCTCCGCTTCTACAGATTTTCTATCAGAAATCATTGGATGAGGGAACCGTCCCAATGTCGTGGAAAAAAGCTAATGTCACTCCGGTGCCTAAGAAAGGGCGTGCGTCAAAACCAGATGATTATAGGCCCATTTCATTAACTTCAATGATTTGCAAAATAATGGAGCGAGCGAATAATGGATTATAGCGAGCTCTATCATGCGCTTTCTTTCTGAAAAGGGAGCAATCAGTCAGAGCCAGCACGGATTCCGTAAAGGTAGGTCTTGTGAGACCCAGTTAGCGCTTTTTATGAATGACGTATCTAAAGCAGCAGACGGCGGTGTTAGATCAGACGCAGTTTTCCTAGATTTCATGAAAGCTTTCGACACAGTTTCTCACGAAAAGCTTATTCAAAAGCTGAGTGCCTACGCGATCGACGAAAAAGTTATCAGATGGACCAAATCTTTTCTAGAAAACAGATCTCAGCGAGTTGCGTTAGATGGAGTTTCATCCGAAGAAATAAGTATCTCATCAGGAGTTCCACAGGGAAGTGTTCTCGGTCCAATTTTATTTCTAATTTACATTAACGACCTCGTAGATAATGTAAAGAGTAAGGTTAGATTATTTTCCGATGATACCCTGATATACAGAGAGATTTTGACAGAAAACGATTGTAATGTGCTTCAAGACGACCTGGACGTAATATCAGGATGGTGTAAAGATTGGCAGCTGGATTTAAATATAAATAAATGCGTTGCCATGAGTTTTACGCGCTCCACAAACATAATTCCCACGCAGTACCAAATCTCAGGTCATCCATTAGAGTTAGTGCACGACAACGAATACCTAGGAGTCACGTTAAGCAGTAACTTATCTTTTAAAGAACATATTCGAGATGCGATAGGAAAAGCGAATAGAATGCAAAGATTAACTGGTAGAACGTTGAGAGGATGCTCATCGAGAGTCAAAGAAATAGCCTACTTTTCTCTTATTCGTCCGAGTTTTGAATACTGCTGTGCGGTTTGGGACCCACACGAAGTAGGTTTAGTTACAGATTTAGAGATGGTCCCGCGTAGAGCAGCCCGATTCGTTTGCGGGGATTTCAGGTTTGATAGCAGCGTTACGGCAATGATTGAGTCCCTCAGTTGGAATTCACTACAGATGAGAAGATCTGAATATCGTCGGAAACTTTTCGAAAAGTTCAATCGTTCAGAATTTATAGACGAAGTAAGTGAAATGTTAGTGCCAGTAAGGAGCGAACGCGATCTCCGAGAGGCATCGACGAAGCGTTATAGGGAAGTAATCGCAAGGACGGATAATTAATTTTGGTCGTTTTTTCCCCAAGCTATTAGAGATGCTAATAGGTAGGAATGAAAAATGGTGGTGTATTACACCCCCTGCCATACGCCTCTGGCGGCTCGCGGGGTATATATCTAAATCTAAATCTAAACGTAAGAAGAGAGAGACACTCTTCTGTTTTTTTCCAGTTTTATCATCCACGAACATTGCATTATCATTATTATCTATAGCATTTTCATCATGGCGATGGCCATCATTTCCGGAATCAGTTAGTGGATAGTAAAACTGTGGAAAAGTGCGAGCCTCTCTCTCTTTTCTCGTTGTCGACAATAAATTTTCAATTGTGTATTCCATACATTTACTCACACTATGAACAGGTTACACACGAACTATGGAGATTAATCCAAAGGGAAACACCGTCTTGATAAATTTATACGAATTCATTGCACATCGACTGTTATAATAACTTTCAAGTCACTCAAAAAAGATCGCCATTCCACACACCAACTCCTTAAAACCACGTGGTGTTTACGTGGCCTTTAACCGTGCATTTAGGCTTTTACGATCGTCACGAAAAGTCTGAAGTGCGCAATTTGTGTGCGAGGAACAACGACAGGGCAAGGAACTCTGAGTAATTAGAGATGATGTTCATTGCGTTGTTCCTTGTTGTTCACTAGTCCAAAGAGATATACAAGCCTCTTTTGATCGACGTTCTAGGATGAGAATTAAGATTTTTCGTGATTTTGCTAGAAATGACCTAGTGACACATGGCAACGTTGCTCAGTCAGACAGGCGGGTGTTCTAAATAGCTCACTGGCCCACTTGGTTTGGTTTGCTGTCTTATTATCAACTAGCTGAGATCCCTGTTGAATTTCAGCAGGGGTTGGTTTGGGTTGGGGGGAAGGACTTCTAGATTTTTGCAAGAAACCCCTCCCCCCAACCCAACCCATCCCCGGGGCAACGTGTGTCAACGGGTCATTTAAAAAATATCACGAGAGATCTTAATTTTCATCGTAGAACGTCGATAAAAAGACGCTTGTATATCTCTTTGGATGAGTGAGACGACGAAGATAATAAGTTGTTGCTCATTTGAATACCTTTTTAAATCGCATTCCACGCGGTCAGTTTTTTAATGGTTGTTTACCCCCCGATGGGACTGAGATTAGGATTAGGACTGAGACCCTCCGAATTTCTACCTGAATAAAAGTAATGGTGAAACCCCCAGATATCTACCATTAACCCAATTATAAATATTTTATTGATTTCATTTTTAAACGACATGAATATTTCAACCTCCCGACTTCCCGACAACTTCAAATTGCTTTCACACAGCCACCTACAATAAGTAATTTTGTCTCAGCCATACGTGTCTCCGTTGACTAGCCGTCGGATTTAGGTGTTTTATGCGAGTATTCAATGATTGCGTACATAATGAATAACGTAGAAGATTTCGCATTGGTAAATATTTAGTTGGAACCATTTTGCTCCATTGGTAACAAAACATTGCCAGAAAATTAAATTATATTAGTTAATTTTGGCTGTCTATCAAAACAGGCGCAGGAATAATCTATATTTGATTGTTTTAAGAAAGATCTCAAAGATACATAAGAATACCTTGAAACGCTATCAACTAGGATACTAATTCAGCCAAATCTACCTTAAAGATAAAATTTTCGGACATAATTGTGAACGTAAAGATCTGATTACCGATGGATGAATATAGAATATTTGTTTTTTTCCTCAAACAAAAGGCTTTAAATTAATATTCCCGTTTCTTCATTGCCTTATGTAGGCGATAACATGCAGAAAGATCATTGTTTGGTTTGATATGATGGAGAATACTCCTGCGGCATCCCGGCCTATCGTAAGAGGCGACTAATTGGGCGGGGAGAAAACCCCGAGAACAAACCCCTCGAACAGCAAGGGCTGAGTCCGGGCAGTATTGTGAATCAACTGTATGTGTGAGGTCAAGCCAGCTGACCAAGGATTCACCCACGTGTTTGCCGTGCGTGGAGACCCGTAAGGAGGAGATGGGTGTCCTGGAGGTTGAGTGCCAACCACAAGCAGAGTAGCTGCTGATGCTCTTCTAGTCCAACTGGACTACCTATACTATCTGGCACAACACACCTCTTTGGACCCGAATTCGCTGTAAACGGGAGGCCAGGGAAGCACACCCTGGTCAATCGGCTACTGATGGCTGGGGATAAAATCCCTTCTAGCGTACGTCAGTTCTGTGCGAGCGCTTGGGATGCACGCATGCAATCTGCTGGAAGCCAATGGGGTTGTGTGGTTTGGAGGAGCCACTACCGTTCCGGAGGTCATTCCAAGTATGCATAGCGACATCCTGGGCGCTATATCCCTTTGATAGCCGTGACGTCCGTATCGGTTTGCGATGCGGCGTCCCAGTTTGTGTGGCTCCGTGGTGGGTGGGGAGCCCGAGGGAAGAATTTTTTCCTAATATATGGAAAACAACCAACCTCCTCCCAAAAGACCCCGCCCAGCTGTGGGTGGGGGAGAAAATGTACTAAAATGCCAAAAAAACCTTATTGTCAAATGTGCAAGGGAAGGCGAGACCCTAACCAAGATGTCTCCCTTCCTGATACACAGGGTGCTGTCTGGCACGATCCCAGGAAAGCAACCATCGGTCAAAAAGCTACGGGACGGAACACTGCTAACCGAGACTGACAATGAAAAACAGAGTGGTAAGCTACTACTAATGAGTACCTTTCACTAAACCCCGGTGAAAGTAGAATCACACAGAACTCTGAATACATGCCGTGGGGTAATCTCTTCCTATGATCTTCTTTATGTAAAAGAGGATGAGATAACGAAGGAGATGGCTTCCCAGGGAATCATCTCCTGTCGTAGACTCCAGAGAAAACAGACGGGGAGACAATAAATACCACCTCTGTAGTCCTAACCTTCTCAAGAGACTTGAGAAGGTTAGGACTTGACTTTTTTATTGCTGTAAAGAACCATTTGATTAGTCAGCGAAATGAGTTTGTAGAAAATAGCAGAAGCGAAATGATTTCGTGCTCGATTTTAAGACCAAACGGTAGTAAGATTTATGTTTGTTCATTGTTTTGTCCTCCCGATGGCGAGATTGATTGTATTGACGATTTATTCGAGACGTTACAGATAATCGGTGAAAAAGTAAAAGATCCCATCATAGTTGTAGGAGTAGATTTTAACCTACCACATATTCATTGGCGGAATTTAACATGCTCCAACTCTAGTAGAGAGAGAATAGTTTCTCAAAAATTAACCGATACTTTCTCGTTGCATGCGATAGAACAGGTAAACATGACGAAGACTCGAACGACTCGTGCAGGTGAAGGTAACATCCTAGATTTACTAGCCACAACCCACCCACAATTGATAGCTAATCTCGATATAATTGACGGTATTTCAGACCATGATGTCATAATGGTGGAGATGAAAGCAGTAGCGGTTAAATCTCTTAAGCCACCGAGGCAAGTATATGTAATTCGCAAAGCTAATATTTCGGAGTTTAAGGTTTACATTAACGAGTGCAAGGATGATTATTTCCGGCTCTTGGGTGCAATTACAGTAAATGATAGTTGGATAGAGTTTCTCCGGATAATCAAAGAAGGTTTAATTAAATTTGTTCCTACTAAGAGCGTGCGTGAGCGTAAGGAGCCACGGTGGACGAAACCTAAATTACGAGCATTACATAGGAAGCAAAGAGACATTCACTCGCGATGGAGAAAACTCAAAGCATGCGGAACGAACCATAAGCTCGAAGAACAAAACTATAGAGAAGTGCGAAAGTTAATTAAGGAAAAAGCGCGAAAAGAATACCAGGAATATAGATCTCGAACCCTATTAGAATCATTAGGTGGCGATCAGAAAGAATTTTGGTTATACGTGCGTGAGACCCGTAGAGGTCAGTTTTCAGTGCCTAGTCTCATAAGCGCAGAGGGAATTACCGTGAATAAATCAGAAGATAAAGCTAACTTACTTAACGGGCACTACCAGAAATGCTTCACTGTAGACAATGGTCAAGTTAAGGATTTTACCTCGCGCATTGATTCAGAGATGTGTCCCATCGAGATATCGGTTGATGGAATTGGAAAATTATTGCGAGAGATTGATAGGAAAAAAGCGCCAGGACCCGAATGTATTCCCGCTGTTGTAATAAAAACTTTAGCCGATGAAATTGCTCCGCTTCTACAGATTTTCTATCAGAAATCATTGGATGAGGGAACCGTCCCAATGCCGTGGACAATAGCTAACGTCACTCCGGTGCCTAAGAAAGGGCGTGCGTCAAAACCAGATGATTATAGGCCTATTTCATTAACTCCAATATTTTGCAAAATAATGGAGCATATTATAGCGAGCTCTATCATGCGCTTTCTTTCTGAAAAGGGAGCAATCAGTCAGAGCCAGCACGGATTCCGTAAAGGTAGGTCTTGTGAGACCCAGTTAGCGCTTTTTATGAATGACGTATCTAAAGCAGCAGACGGCGGTGTTAGATCAGACGCAGTTTTCCTAGATTTCAGGAAAGCTTTCGACACAGTTTCTCACGAAAAGCTCATTCAAAAGCTGAGTGCCTATGCGATCGACGAAAAAGTTATCAGAATGACCAAATCTTTTCTAGAAAACAGATCTCAGCGAGTTGCGTTAGATGGAGTTTTATCCGACGAAATAAGTATCTCATCAGGAGTTCCACAGGGAAGTGTTCTTGGTCCAATTTTATTTCTAATTTACATTAACGACCTCGTAGATAATGTAAAGAGTAAGGTTAGATTATTTTCCGATGATACCCTGATATACAGAGAGACTTTGACAGAAAACGATTGTAATGTGCTTCAAGTCGACCTGGACGTAATATCAGGATGGTGTAAAGATTGGCAGCTGGATTTAAATATAAATAAATGCATTGCCATGAGCTTTACGCGCTCCACAAACATAATTCTCGCGCAGTACCAAATCTCAGGTCATCCATTAGAGTTATTGCACGACAACAAATACTTAGGAGTCACGTTAAGCAGTAACTTATCTTTTAAAGAACATATTCGAGATGCGATAGGAAAAGCGAATAGAATGCAAAGATTAACTGGTAGAACGTTGAGAGGATGCTCATCGAGAGTCAAAGAAATAGCTTACTTTTCTCTTATTCGTCCTAGTCTTGAATACTGCTGTGCGGTTTGGGACCCACACGAAGTAGGTTTAGTCTCAGATTTAGAGATGGTCCAGCGTAGAGCAGCCCGATTCGTTTGCGGGGATTTCAGGGATTTCAAACCAAAGGAAAAGAAAGGAAAAACTAAAATCCCTGAAAAGACACCAGTCTGCACTAGATCCACGACAGAAGATAACAGCCATAAAACCAATGCTCCCCTTCAATCTGTGGGGAAGACAGATACAGGAGGCAAGAGCACTACCATTACCCCCTCTTCCTCGCGTCAGCAAATAAATGTTGACTTCTCAGTAACCCCTACCAATGAGTCCTCTGACTCCTGCATGGAGGAGGATGAGGTTTTGTCTGAGACAACCCTCCGAAAGGTTCTTTCAGAGCGGAGGCAAGGTAGAAAGGTCAAGATTAAAAGGTGATACAATTTTATTTATTGATAATGACTTTTATCCTTACATTTTAATGTTGAAAACCTTATTTATTTATTTATATTTATTTAAATGTTTTTAGCAATTCAATGGAATTGTAATGGTTTTTACACACGCCAGGAAGAAATTAGGATTTTGGTGAGAGATTACAACCCCTCTTGCATTTTTATCCAAGAGACCAATTTTAAACCTACAGACTCCCCAAAATTGAAGGGTTATAAGATTTTTAGAGTAGATGACCTAAGTGGCAACAGAGGTCGTGGTGGGGTCACTGCATTCATCAGAGAAGCCCTTTACACCTCCCAGGTGAACTTGCAGACACCATTCCAGGCTTTAGCAGTCACCATTGCTACCCCCTCAGAGGTCACATTCTGCAATCTTTACCTGCCAGAATGGGCTCCAGTGACGAGAAGAAACCTGGAAGACCTAGTTAAGCAGTTGCCTAAGCCCTTTGTATTGTTGGGGGACTTCAATGCCCACAACAGTCTTTGGGGTGATGATCTAAGGGATCACAATGGAAGAGGACGTCTCTTGGAGACGTTTTTTAATGATTTTAACCTGGTTTTATTAAATGACAAAGAAAAAACACATTTTAACTCCTATAATGGTGGATACTCTGCCATTGATCTTTTTTTGAGCTCTAATTCAATTGCCCCAAAATTCTATCACTCAGTACACGATGACCTGTGTGGTAGTGACCACTTTCCGCTTTTTATTACAATGACGAGTGGCCATAACCCCAGCTATGAATTGCCAAGCTCCTGGATTCTTAGGAGGGCCGACTGGGCAGAATTTCAAAGGAAACTTTCCTTCTCCTTTGATGCAAATTCAAGGGCTTTGGAGAATATGATGGCACTTACATCTGCCATTATTCAAGCAGCCGAATGTAGTGTCCAACTGTCTTCTGGAGCACCCCAGAGACCTACAGTTCCTTGGTGGAACAATGATTGTGCAGAGGCCATTCAGAGGAGGAAGAAAGCTCTACGGATTTTTAGGAAATTCCCAACTGAAAAGAATCTAATGGCCTTTAAGAGACAAAGGGCTAGAGCTCGTCAGGTGGTGAAAGAAGCTAAGAGATCCTCCTGGAGGGATTATGTTTCAACAATAAACCATTGTACACCTGAATCACAGGTATGGAGGAAGGTAAAAAGGATAACTGGCACTTGGCACACACACCCTGCCAAGCAATTAAAACTGGAAGGGAACGTTCTGATAATGCCAGATGAAATTAGTGAGGCATTTGGCCTCCACTATGCTGAGGTGAGCAGTACAAGTAACTACCAGCAAGCTTTCATAAGCCTTAAAGAGAAAGTCGAGCAAGCCATCCTAAATTTTGAAAGTGCAGAACCTCCAGCCTCCTATAATGAGCCTTTCACAATGTGGGAAATACTAGCTGCCATAAACGACACCAGGGACACCTGCCCAGGGATGGATAGAGTGCATAATGCTTTCCTTAAAAATCTACCAGAAGCAGCAACAATAGAAGCACTAAAGACCATAAACCAACTCTGGTCAGAAGATGTATTCCCCAATGCTTGGCAGGAAGCTTTAGTAATACCTATTGCAAAACAAGGAAAAGACTGCAGCCACCCCTCAGATTACCGGCCTATATCCCTTACCAGGTGCATGTGCAAGCTCATGGAAAAGATGGTCAACAAGAGGTACCTGTACCTGGTCTGGTACCTTGAAAATAGGAGCCTCATTTCAAATGTTCAGTGTGGGTTTAGACATGGCAGATCAACAGTGGACCATCTAATGAGAATCGAAAGCTTTATCCAGGAAGCATTTGTTTTAAAACAGCATGTGATAGGAGTGTTTTTTGATATTGAGAAGGCTTATGACATGACCTGGCGACACAAGATTTTGAAGACCCTCCATAGTTGGAACATCAGGGGACACATGGCATATTTTATTAAAAATTTTTTAGAGAACCGCACTTTTAGAGTTCGCATAGGCAAAGCAATTTCAAGGTCTTTTAATCAGGAAAATGGAGTCCCTCCAGGCTCAGTTCTAAGTGTGACTCTTTTTACAATTGCTATAAATGATATAGTTTCTTGCATCCAATCGCCTGTGGTTTCATCATTGTTTGTGGATGATCTTGCTATATTTAGCAGATCGTCTAAGCCATCAGGAGCAGTTAGGCAGCTGCAACTAACCCTAAATAGGCTGGATAGGTGGGCCAGCAATAGTGGCTTTCGTTTCTCCACCAGCAAGACGAAATGCACGCACTTCTATAGGATGAGTGGAATTTTTCCATATCCTACCATTACCCTGGGAAGACATATCTTGCCATTCGTCGAAACCACAAGGTTCTTAGGGCTGGAAATGGATAGCAAGCTTAACTGGAGAAGACATATTGGTCTTCTAAAAGATAGATGTTCCAAGGTTTTAAACATTTTAAGATTCCTAACAAACTCTTCATGGGGTGCAGATCGAACCACAATGCTTCAATTATACAGAGCATTAGTCCGCTCTAACAAGCTGGACTATGGCAGCCTGATATACTCCTCAGCTCGTCAATCATATTTAAGACCTTTGAACTCCGTACACAATCTTGGTCTTAGGCTGTCTACAGGTGCATACAGAACCATTCCAGTTCAGAGTATTTACTGTGACTCTGGAGAACCCCCCTTACAGGTTCACAGAAACATACTGATGTGCAACTATTTATCAAAGCTTTTATCTATGACTTCCCACCCTGGTTTTAACCTTGTTTTTAAACCCAGATTTTTAGATGTTTTTAATCGACGACCAAGAGCTACAAGACCTCTTGGGATCAGATTTTCCGATTTTATTCAAGAATCTGGGATAACTCTTCCAGAGGTATGTGCAGCAGGCTTTTCACCCGCCCCTCCATGGAAAGTCCCACGTCCCAAATGTGAGACAAGACTGCTGTTACACCCACGGTCATCCACCTCTGATATGCAGTACCAGAAGAGCTTTTTAGAAATACTTAATCTCTATCCGACTTACACCCCTGTTTTTACTGATGGCTCAAAGTCTGAAATGGGAACTGCATGCGCATTTTCATCCGCAAACCATGGCACCTTCAAATTGAGGCTCCATCCAGAATGCAGCATTTTTACAGCAGAGCTCCTTGCCATACAAGTGGCCTTATCCAAAATAAAAGGCAGGCACAGTAGGTATATTATCTGCACAGACTCCATTAGTGGACTACAGTCCTGATCGGAATACTTTCCCTTTAATCCCATTGTCCAGAAGATACAGGCTTCGCTCATAGAGCTTAAAGAAAAAGATACTGACATTCTATTCATCTGGGTTCCTGGGCATGTAGGAATACAAGGAAATGAAAAAGCAGATGCAGCAGCAAAGGCAGCGTTGAGAAGTTGGGACAAAGAATGGAATACGATAATAGCTCAGGACCTTAAAAGCTCCCTGAAGAAAAAAGCCATGTTGCAGTGGCAAAAAGAATGGCATGATCTTGCCGGCAACAAACTGCGAGCTGTGAAGGAGGTCGTAAGTCCTTGGAAATCCTCTAACAGGCAGTGAAGAAGAGAGGAGGTAATTCTTACTCGCCTTAGGATTGGCCACACTATATTGACGCATTCTTATCTCTTCACTGAAGAGAAGATTCCTCCCAGTTGTGAGGATTGCGACTCCCTTCTTACTGTTCGGCACCTCCTGCTAGAGTGTGTGAAATATGAGGGGATACGAAGCATGTTAGGGATCAGAGGGGACTTGTCCTCAATCCTTGGAGATGATGTTGACCAAATTTCCACAGTTTTATCTCTTCTAAAACAAATCGGACTACTGGATAAACTCTGAATTTGAGCAACAGGGCATTAATTAGGAAAATAAGTACCTATTTATTTATTTATCTATGTTAAAAATATAATAATATCATGATACATATATCTCCTCTGTATACGGTGCAACATGACCTTTGCTGTCGAGGCACTTTATAACCCTTAATACTACCTACCTACGATATTACTTAGTTTCTTTTGTAGAGTCTAGTTTAATTATGTTGTAAAACTGTAATCTTTTCCAATTAAAACATAATGAACTACCTCAGCTTTTACGTTGTGGAATCATTTAACCTTATGTTACATTATAAGATTACTGAACGATAAATATAAAGAATGAAGTCGCTGCAAGTCGTGAATCATCTATGAAACTTTAAAGCCAATAAAAGATCGCGATTTACATAAAATATATCATTTTATACAATGTCACTTTGAAAAGAGAGGGGGTTAAAGATATTATGAATCTCTCTCCCCCAACTCAAACGCTCTAAGTTTCGATAACGGAAAATATTGCTGAGCCATCATATCACTGAGTTACATATTAGTTTTACGATTCTTTCCATGGAAGTCATCGAAAGTAATAAACGTGTATTAGAAATGTACTGCATTGGGTTTATATACACGAAACAGATCACTATCAAAATGTGGTGGAAAAGCGTATAAAAGGCCAGTGATCACTGTCGTGGCAGCATAAGACTCACAGGGAGAGAATCCGGAGATTCCTGTATTTAATTATCAACAATCAAACTACCATTGTCTTTAACAATTATTAAAATATACGGTTTTTTGTTACCATCTTCCTTTGCATCTTAACGTTCTCTTTTGGGTATGTTAGTGATTGGTGTGATGATGGAGTGCAAAAAAGCCACATATTCTTGAAACAAGTTTCGACCAATGCTGTGCATCAAAATTATAAAATTTCCCCGCTTTAGGATTTAATATCACGGTAATACGTTTGATTTACATTTAAATTAACCAGAATAGATGTTCAACTCATGATATGCAACGAGAAAATACATACCTTGAAAAGGAGCACCTAGTTCCGCTTGCTTTACCAATGTTGGAGAACGAAATTAAGATACGAGTTAGAAAAGAATGACCAACAGAAGCTATAAAGATGCACCATTCTAAAGCGAGGAACGTTTATAGTCATTGACGCACAGATTTCACACCAGATTATTCACTTTATGAAAGACATCAATAGAAATGAGAAAGGCCAAAACTTGTAGTTTACGGATATATATGGCTATAACATAGGATGCTTTTATTTGCATAGTGGTTTCCCTACAATTAGAGTAATGGCGACACTAGGAAATTGCATTTTCAGGAATAGTTTTTTATATCTTATAGTCTTCATTTATTTTTTAAAATTAAATATTAAGTTATCAAGTTCAAAGGAAATTGTGTGAGTCTTTAAGAATGTGCAGCTATCTGAAAAAAACTTCAATCCTTAGCCTTATATAGCCCAGGGAAGTTAAAGTTTTTCTTTTGCATGTAGCTGTAAATTAGGGTGTTACAAAGAAATCGAAGTCATTTTTTTCGGACGTATACCCTCTATTCATTTTCTATTTGGCCTTATTGACTTACCTTATAAATATTATTGCAATTGGATCATGGTAACCTGTGTCGACTTGATTCCAAACCATTTCAAAAAATGAAAACTGTACCTACAGGGGAACACCAGGTTAGTGGGAAATTAACTAACAGATTTGCTTGAATCTTTCAGGGCACCTTCTTTGCTTAAAAATAGTGGACATTCGACAGTTTTACTCAATGAGCTTTTGTTTATAAAAAAATATCAACAGAATATTGGAGTTAGGCAGCCACGCTCTACGAACAAAATTTATTAGAAAAAATGCTTACTGAAGTTTAAGAATGCTTGGAAGGTAACAGGATGAGATTTAATCGCAAATAGATGTTACCAGTAAAAGAAATGGAAGAAAATAATTTCCTTTTTACTCGAGAACTATATATGTATAGTAGACATGGGCGCCGTTATGATTTTTGTCAGCGGCGGCGTAGGGGGAAAATGAAGCCGGCGGCGGCGGCGTAACGGCGTGAACGCCGACTGCTTAATCGTCAGCGGCGGCGCGGCGTAACCGGCGGCGTGTAAATTTTCGTTCGTATACGGCAGAAAAAAAGGCGAATAACTCGAATATCTGAGAATACATTATTACAATTATATCATACCAATAAAAATAAGATTTTATGCGAACACTTGGAAGAGGACCCAAAAGCGTTTTGGTCGTACGTTCGTGAGGTCCAAGGTAAAGAGCAAACTGTTGGTTCATTAAAGGATACTAGCGGTAATTTAGTAAACGATGCTAAAGGCAAAGCTTAATATCTTGAATGATTTTTTTCGAAGCGTTTTCACGTCTGACGATACATTAAATACTCTCCCGAATGTTGATAAACCTGAATCGATGTAAAAATCACCTTCAGAGAAGACGGCATCATTAAACTATTGCAACAGATTAAACCGAATAAAGCTCCCGGTCCTGAAGACATACCGGCTCGATTGTTCAAGGAAGTTGCGGACAGCGTAGCACCTTTTCTTAAAGTTATATTTGACAAGAGTATGAGCGAAGGAAAGGTCCCGAAGGATTGGAAAATTACGAATGTCACGCCAATATTTAAAAGCGGCTCTAAGGACGATCCAGCTAATTACAGACCTATATCTTTAACATCACTGAGCGGTAAAATTATGGATCATATAATTTCTAGCTCTTTAATGGGTTTTCTTGAAACGTCTAATTTCATAATTAGGAATCAACACGGTTTTCGTAAGACTCGTTCTTGCGAGTCTCAGCTGGCTTTATTATTACACGATATTCTAAACTCTGCTAAAAAAGATAAGCAAGTCGATGCAATATTTTTAAATTTTCGGAAGGCTATCGATAAGGTACCTCATCATAAATTGCTGTACAAATTAGAAGTTGCGGGTATCAATACAGAAGTTATTAACTGGATAAAAGACTTTCTCACCGATAGAGAGCAGCGAGTATTACTTGATGGTACTAGTTCCAACTTGGTTAAGGTGACCTCGGGCGTCCTTCAGGGCAGTGTAATTGGACCGTTGTTATTTTTAGTATATATCAACGACCTCAGCAATCACATTGAAAGCAATGTTAGGATACTCGCAGACGACACAGTCATTTACAGGGAAATAGTTAGTTCAGAGGACAGATTAACCCTTTCGAACGACTTAGATAGAATTATGAACTGGTGCGATGATTGGCAATTAGAGCTTAATTTAGAAAAGTGTTTGGTAGTTAACTTCTTCGAAAGTAAATCTATAATAAATGATTATTCTTATAGTCTCTGAGGGGTAAACCTAATGACAGTAGAATCGGTATCTTGGAGTAACTCTCACGAATAATCTATCATGGAGTGCCCACATCCGAAATATATGTGGAAAAGCACTTAAGAAACTCGGTTTCGTTATAGGAATAGTCGGTAGGAGCGAAGAAAAAGTTCGCGAGCGATGTTACTTAGCGTTAGTTAGGCCTCACCTTGAGTATGCATGTAGTGTATGGGACCCCGCCGAGAAATGTCATATTCGGGATTTAGAAAAAGTACAACGAAAGGCGATACGATTTGTAAAGAATTGCTATGATAAAACAGCGAGTGTCACTCAGATGTTACAGAACGCGGGATGGGAATCATTAGAAGATAGAAGAAAAATTCAAAGGATAAATTTATTAAATAAGTTCAGAGAAATTACGTTTTCAGATGATGTAACCGATATAATGCGACCCCTCTGTTATATGGGCCGTTCTGATACTGCCAGAAAGATTAGGGAAATAGATGCTAGAACGAATCGCTTCAAAAATTTATTTTTCCGTGAAGTTTACGCGAAAGCAAGCGTTTAGGAAAATAGAGTCAAGGTGCTTGCACCCCCTGTCACACGCCGAAAGGCGGCTTGCAGGGTTCTCAAATATAGACATAGACAATTACATTTATATAGACATTACAATTATATCATACCAATTAAGACAATGTAGAGCTATCTTAAATACGCAGAACAATGGGCTAGAATCGAAAAAACCTGGCAAAAAAATCCTTATCTTGAGTGCGGACTTTAGTACTGGCAATTCTCAAATAAATCCTGCCTATTACTACCAAATTATTTACGCTGATTTCTACCTATTAAAATTCTACAGGTGGTCAAAATGGACCAAAATTCACGAATAATGCCAGGCTTAGATTTTTGCAAAATTCTTCAGCCTCAAACAAAACCCAAATGAGCAGAATCATCGGAAAAAAATCAATACAGTATTAAATAATCAACCCTTAAGCTTAATTATGATTTTTTAAGTGATCACAGTTGAATATTTGAATTATTGCATCACTTCCATCAGATCTCTGAATTAGCTTCTTTTGGTGAAATACTCACTTCATGCAGCATGTCTTTTAAGTTATATTTCTTTCTCTTGTCCTCTCTCGGACCCTCCGATTTAAGGAAAAATAGCTCACATAAGACGCTGTCTGGGAATATTATATGCAGAACTTATTGAGGTATAGCAATGCGAAGTTTCAAAGTTCACACTCAAAAAATGTTTCCTTATTCTTGGCCAGCATTTTTCGATTCTAGCTCGCTCTGCGCCGTAAAGGGGTTAATTTGGCAATACGTTGCTTTCCTTATTTTCACAAAAGCATGCTTCTTATAATTACGCTACATTACTTTAAGAACGTTTAAAGAGTGGTATCACAAATTGGGCACAAATATCCAGTAGAATGTCGATCAATGGATGTACTATTGTTGTGAATTAGCTTAACATCAAATTTGCGCCACATTTTTCAAGTATGGAATCCAGGAATAGAAGTTCAATTGAAATTTCCAGAAAATAAAAAATGTATAAATGATGAACACAAATCAAAACATTTAAGTGTAAACAAACTAAAATAATGATAAGCAAATGAACGAATGAGAGGAGTTTAAAATAAATATATATTTATAACATTCAGCAGTAGGTTACACTCTGTCAACAAAATCTTCGCACAACGCATAGTTCTCATGGATGAATACCATTTTATTCAATCTCTGTGGCTCTAGTCTGCTTTTCTTATCGTTGAGAGAGAGCCCGCATGTACTAAAACTCCTCTCAATGGGAGTGCTGGTTGCGGGAGTACACTAAGTTCTAATGAAGATATTCAAATCGATTATAATGTTTTAGAACTCTGGATTAGACGTTTTTTTATAAACCAAAAGATGCTTCAATTATTAGGAATTGAAGGTAATCCAGGAAAATACTGTTGTACCCTATGAAGAAAATTCTCTTATTGGAGTTAACATTTTGGTTTACATGTATGTTCAAGATGGTTTTTATAAAAATATTCACAGAAATTATGATACGTAATGAATACACATTACTTGCCATTACTAAAGTCCAACTTATCTCAAACGCCCCCATGTTCATAAGAGAGATTGATGCACGTAGTAGAAATATACGCGTTGAAAGAGAAAGTTACACTAAATTAATTTTAGTAATATACCACATGGAGATACAGTAATTGAAAACTGTTCAGTGAAATTTAATTATAGTTAAATTTTATCACATTTACAAGAAAAATAAGAAACTAAAAATATTTCAAATTAAAAATTTGGAAATTCGTAGCGAATTTCTTTGTACATGTTCTTTAAATACTCACTCTCATTTCAGAAACAAAGAAGTTCTTATTCTTGATAATTTTCTTCCTTTTATGATCTTTTTTCGATACTTTTAAATTTCCCGGTAAATATTCTGGGAAAATACATCCTGAAAATTTTGAAGGGAATGTCGAGAGGTTTGAGAAAAATGCGTTCAAAAAAGTAGCTGCCTACTTTTAGCTATACTTCACTCATTAAAAACATCCAGCGAGATAGTATTCTGAGAAAAGACTGAATTTTATTTGTGTTATTTTAAAGCCCTATTTTCTATTATAAACATTCGAAAACGAACATACATTGCGGAAGTTACATCTTCCGCAATAAATTGTATGGATTATATTACGTACGAAATATGTTATTATATACGAGTAAAAGTAGCTTGGATAATGCAAGCTCATAAAAGGTATTTATAATCTTTGTTCACATGCCACGTTTTGAGTTTCAATGTTATCGGGAAGGGCTTAAACAAACCTTAAAAATTGCTGCAATTTCTGATTTTTTGTAAACGCCTGGTGTCGAACCCAGCACCTATTGGAATATGCAAATAGGTATAATAACTTGTTAAGACCTAATCTTAATTAATACAAAGTTTAAAGTAAATATCATACCGGGAAGGTCCTGGAATAAGACTCCATTATCCCCTATCTGAAATGCATTGGATATAACATATTGGCAGCTGTGAATGCATATTATGACTTGTTAGGACTTGATCTCATTTAATGCAAAGTTTAAACTCGATATCATGTTTGGAAGTACCTAAAATTTGTTTCCGTTATCTCCATAAAAAATGCATTGAGGAATGTAAATTTCCCTCTGGGATCGAACCAAGGACAATCAGCGAATTGCTAAAATTAGATTATGAAATATATTTATGATCTCTATTCAAGTGCTGAGTTTCAAGTTTCCATCTTATTGGAAAGTGATAATAAAAAATCTTAAAAACCGCAATGTAAATTAAACGGGAGCATATTTTCCCTGACCTAGCGTCGAACCAAGGATAAACTTGGATAATGTCTTAATGGTTTTCGTCGGATACGCAGGGCCTCCAGCGATCCCTTGAATTTCAACTCCCTACTTTGCCTGAAAGTGCCTCAAAAAAATTTTCGAAAATCCCCACCAAGTATCTTTATGGAGAAAATCAGGACTTTGTTTGTTTCCGGAACGGAATTTGTGGAACATGGTTAGAATTTTGATCCCCTATGAATGAATGAGTGTATATATAGGTACGAGTAAAATGTTGCTAGAATACTGCAAGCATATCGACAACACTAATTTCATGTCGGCATCATATCGAGACGGTCCTCAATAGCAAAAAAAGGATTGAAAATATTCTTAAAATACGCTGTAATTTAATTGCCTGGCATCGAACCCGGGTCTTTCTGGTCATACTTACTATGCAGCACAACAGAACATCACAATCTCTAACTATGTGTGAAAATTAAAGCAGAAATATTGGCTGCAACTGCCTCAAACGACGTCCTACTTTTCACATATTTTCCTTATGTGAGAAATGTTATTATGCTCTGGAATCGCACCTAGGAACAGCATGGTCTCATATAATTTTTTTCTTAAACCGAGTCTTAATATACATTTTATAGCCAAGTACGAACTTCCTACCATAAGTGCATCAAAAAAAATAATGAAAAACTACCACAATGTTTTTAAAGGGCAGATTATTTAATCGTCCTAGCGTCGAACCAAGAACTTTTTCCTTAAAAGTCATTTATGTTTTCGATAGATGATGACCATATATATAAGCTCCTTGAGTTTTGATTCTCTTCCTATCCGGTAAGTAATTTTAAAAAATTCCCGAAAATCAAAGTAATACATTTAAAGGAAAAAAATCGGGACTTTGGGGCCCTCTGGAATCGAACCCATGACACTGAGGTTCAAAATTGCAATTTTTTGTCGGTTACACGTTATGGCCAAAACGTCGTAAAAATTTCAAGTCAATGACGCTGGTATATCATAACAGGAAGGTCCTGATATAACTCCATTATCCCCATCTGAAATGCATACGAAATGTAAATGGCTCTCTGAGATCGAACCAAGGACGATCAAGATATCCTAAAACTGAGTATTTGAAACATATCAATGATCTTTATCTATATGCCGAATTTCAAGTTTCTATATTATTGGGAAGGGGTTCAAAAAACTTCTTAAAAATCGGATCACCTTCTGATTTTAGAGACGGCTGGAGTCGAACCAAGGACATATTGGCATCTGTGAATGCACAGTATGACTTATTCTGACTTGATCTTATTTTATGCAAAGTTTGAAGTCGATATCATGCCGGGAAGTTGGTAAAATTGGTTTCTGTTATCTACATAAAAAATGCATTGAGGAATGTAAATACCTCACTGGGATCGAACCAAGGGCCATCAGCGAAACGGTGAACAGCGTACATAAAATTTATAATTGATCTCTATCTACATGCCGAGTTTCAAGTTTCTATCTAATCGGGAAGTGATTTTAAAAAATCTTAAAAATCGCAATGTAAATTAAACGGGAGAATATTTGCCCTGACCTAGCGTCGAACCAAGGATAATCATCGATGATTGTTTAATGGTTTTAATATATCAGCGCCCTCGTGGAAAGCCCGAGATGTGTTCTATCAGTTCAAAGCGTATCTCTTCGAACTACTTGTCAGCATATTTTCGACTAAGGGACTTTGTTTTAAATCCAAGCCACGCCGCGCCGCCGCCGATAAAATTTCCGGCGGCGGCGAGGCGGCGCGCCGTAGTTATTTCTTCGGCGGCGGCGGCGTGCCTGATATTGTCGGCGGCTGGCGTAAACGGCGCGGCGCCCATCTCTAATGTATAGTAATGCACTTGTATGGTGTGGTTGCCTAACTCCGATATTCAGTGTTCACCTGGTATGCCCCTTGTTGGAACAAATTCTCGTATTTCGAAACTTTTTGGCATCAAGTCGGCACGGGTTACCATAATTCAATCCCAATAATATTTATTAGGTAAGTTAATAAGGACAAACATAAAAAATAGAGGGTATGCGTGTTTGATTTCGCAAAAAAATACTTTCCCTTATATTTCTTTCTTCAGCAAACAGAAAATTATTCAAGGCATGGTATCCTTGTTAATAGAAGGGATATGTTTTATTTTATTTTATGATACAATAGTTCAGTTATATTTGATATTGAGTTATTAATTGGAGAATTAGTCACTATTACATAAGGCGTGAAAGAAATTTCTTCAATCGCATGCCTTTTACTTTCACAATTTCACTCAGAAATCTCAAATTAAATAATACATTTTCTCAGCAAACATCAATGAAAAAAGTATCAGCCAAAAGATTTTACTATAGAATTGTTTTTCGTTTTATTTATGGATGCATCGCCTTTCTTCAATAGGTATGGACATCATCTTCATTTCATCAAGGTGTTGGAGTTGTGGGGAGTATCATAAGAGCAGTACTGTTATCTGATGCAGTGCAGTTACATTTCGGTTGGTTGTCTTTTCCTGCTAGCTGGAATTGCACCAATATGACCAGATGTGTCACTACAGCAGCAGTCATCTATTGAAATCAAATATCAGTAACATTAGTGAATTAGCAGCTAAGAGTATAAGTGAGCAGGATTGGTTACCATGTAACAATCAGTTTGTTATTGAGGAGACCAAAGGAGATGTGAAAGTCGGAAAACGTATTTCGCCAATGAATAGAGACTTGGAGAAATACAGCACGTAAATTGTTTATATTTAGCAGCTAGAGACGTAATAATGTTGTTGTGCACAGAGTGTCCCGCAAAGGGTTTCGAAATTACTTCCTTTCACAGACAAGTTTTTATAACTTGACACCTATTTTTATAGGATATTGAATAGTTATATATCATCTTCTTGACTTCTGAAAGAAAACGATTGTGCCAACAAAGACGCAAGTGCATTTATTCTAACATTGTTTTCAGGTCGACAATGAACACAGCTCTCATCATACACTGTCCAAGTGTACTCCCGCCACAGTTCTACTTCGTGATGTAAGGCAACTTCGCGTTGTGGCTGTATATGTGACAACACTGTAAGGGTAGGCTACGAGGCTGCTCTTACGGAAGGACCATTCTTTCTCTTTTTTGTCCATCGATGAAACTCCCGTTCAGAGCAAGATGCACCATCAAAACGATAAAACATGGAGCAAGACCATATTACATAATATTTTACATGAGATTTCATTTGAGGTCGCGGTTTGCAAGCAACAACACTCGCATATAGATATATTCATACGTCAAAAGATTATAAACGTAGGATAACATTGAAACATAGGATAAACGTTTTCATTACTAGAGTTGAAAAACAGAAAAGTGAAGCAAAGTATTCATAAGTGGGGTTATTTATAAAATGTTTCTTTTATGTTGTTTGGTTTTCCGTCATTCAAAATTCACACAAGCCATTGCGAATTAATTAATAGAGATTTAAAAATATATGCTAGAAACATTAAATAAAAAGGTCATACTCACTGAGGTAAGTAAACTGAAGTCTAGGGTGAAGAATCCACAGGCAGTAAAACGTACTTTGGTATGTAGAAGTTGATGAGAGAAGAGACGTAGCTGGAATGGAGTAAATCATCAAATTGTTCATTTTGCCTGAATTGCATTAGAATGATGAAACCGTACATACTTTAGTTCAGGAATCAAGCTTAAGAAAACTCCCAAATTTTATACTTTATCTATTATACTGGGTGCGGTAACATAACATCCTTTTTTAAAATGCGCGCCATTCAGTCGGTTGATGTTGAAACGGAGCGCTAGTGGTCTCGTTCGGGAGACTATAAAGTTTCGTTCCAGTTAAGTAGCCATCATGCGTTGGAACAGTGAGGAGCGTACATTTGCCGCTGAGGCCTATTTTTCGATCGGATGTTCTGCTTTCGGTATCGCTTTAATTTTGCCCCTGTCCCGGACCGGAAATTAATTGTTACATGAGTCACTACGTTCAGACAAACTGCAAAGACGAAGAACTAGAGTCCCATTAGATCACCTGAGAGCATTGAGAGCTTCAATCACCACGGCGCGCTAACATGCGTCTGCCCTTCCGATCGTTCTGTGAGGAGAATTCTTCACGATGATCTTCATTACCATCTTTACAAGATGGCGATTGTGCACGAACTTACGGAACGTGACTTCAATTCCCCGGAGGAGCGCGTGTGAGGTCGAAATCATTCCTGAGGACGCTGTTGTTTTTTATAGTGATGAAGCCATTTTCATTTGTGTGGATCCGTCAACAAACAAAACATGCGCTACTGGGCTGACACCAATCCTCGAGAATTGTATCAAAGGCCTTTGCATTCACCTAAAATCACAGTGTGGTGTGCAATTTCCTCAGCTGCAATTATTGATCTCTGGTTCTTTGAGGAAGTCACAGTGACAGTGAATTCAGACCGGTATGTGTTACAGGTTTCTTTTCCACGGCTAGATGAGTTGGACATTTGGTTGACGGTGCTCACACTTCAAGAGCATCTGTTTTGAGGGAATACTTACCAGAGCGCCTTAATTAGGGGCGATTTGGAGTGGCCCTCCCGATTTGGCCCCTTGTGATTTGGGGTTTTTTGAAATCCCGTTTTATGTGAACGGACCCCGCAAGCTTTGAAGACCAACATCCAGGAAGAAATTCCCAACATTTATGTATATATGCTGGCAAGAGTTATGACAAACGCCAGAAATCGGTTTACTCAGTGTATGGAGATTGGGGGACGTCACCTACCTGATTTGATCTTCAAAACTGTGTAAAACAGAACTTTAGATATGTGCCTGCATTATAAAAAGCAAATAAAAATTTCTGCTTCATACAATGGGTTTTATTAAGTTTTGAAAAATGGAAGTAATGTTGCCGCACCCTGAATATAGATGTTTCTCCGGATGTACCGAAATATTCTTAAACCTCCTCTTTTTTGATTTGATTCTATTATATTTTGTAATTTCGTTTGAATGTTTTACTTTTGTTTTTGTCATATTTATTACTTACTCATTGTATACTATTGCAATTTTTATTTCTGAATTTATTTTATTATTTTTTGTAATTTCGTCATAGTATCGGTTTTGTAATGTCCATGTTATACACAACTTTCTTTTACATCTTTTAGCTTGTACTACATCAGTAGGTTTGCGCAGGTTTCTCACACCCACCTTCTTTGTGGGTGTTTTCCTGTGGTGGATCTCTTTTTCCTAAGATATCACCTTGGGTTTTTTTTAGGTCCACTCCTTCTGAGGTTTACTCTCTTTTTTTATTTACCTACAGAAAACTCGGTTTCCCATATTTGAAATGTATGGTGGGAATTTCAATTTTTGTATGATTGTATATTTAGCCGGAAGGTGGGAATTCAATGCCCAGGCAAGTGAACAGAAATAATAAATTTTTCATAATCACCGTTTATCTTTTACCTAATGATCATTATTTCGACGCCAGGGCACCATTTGCATTCTAGATTTCATTTAAACGCAAGTACGGAAATTCGTTTCACACATTCCCGATATTGGACTTGGAATTTTAGAAACGGACAGATTATCCAAAAGCAAATTGTTTAATGCAATTTCATCTTAAGTCCTGGGTTCGATTCGACCAGGTCACTTGGATGCGGAAACGATTTTTACAGAGTAATTTGGGTTCCTATATCTTAAATATTATTACCAAATAGAACTTTGCAAAGTACAGTACTTTAAACATATGCTTGCAGTATGCAAGCTACATTTGCTCGTTCCATTTTATAAAGGGGATGGAAAGTCGCATTATTTACCCCAAATGTTTTATTGAAACTTTCCTATCCACACCAAAATTAATGTGAATTTCGAAAAATGGCTAGTTTCTTGAAATCTCAACTCCATTTCCTTAGTAGGACTAGCAATTTATGAATTTTGATAACTTTATAAATTCTAATATAATTATTGCTGAAGATAATTATTGAATTCTGACAGCCGATCGATGAGTCTCGAATCCGATAGTGCGAGCGATATTCCCAAGCAGGTCGATTTCGCTAGCTTGTAATTATTTTCATACTAAGCACTTTTCAAATTCAGTATGTAAACAAGGTATTTGTTCAGAACTTTGGTTTCCATCTGAAATCAAGTTTACAGAAGATTAAGATGGCATCGTAATTTTTTTTGGAATGCGTCATACAAAATGCTGTATTCTGTAATTCAAAAACATATAATGTTTATTTTATGCCTTTTATATATGCTTTTTCACGCTGTGTACTAAAAGGTTTTGGTAACAACAGACTTGGTAATTCACGGTATAATTACGCAGCATATCGAAGAAAACGAATTTTCAGCGGAGAGTCCAGCATACTTGAAGAAGATAAAATTTTTATTTTTACTTGTAAAAATAAATTTTTTATTATGGAAATGTACTTCCACTCTGTGAAGCCTGAACTTATTGAGTTTATACTTGAAGAAGATTTGATGAAATTTCTGATGTTCAGGACAATTATTTCGCTTAGCATGAAATTCGAATTATTTATATTTTCTTTAGCAGTTTATGACGTTTTAGAGCTATGTTGTCAATAGAAACAAGCACACACTTGTGGAAGGCATCGATTTTAGATTCCAGATTTTGCTCTTTTTGCCTCCGAACTTATCATTGAAATGCGTAATTCAACGTAATTACGTGTCTAAATTGTCAACCATTTTCGAGGACATTCTAAAGCGCGCCCGCTATTGCGCGCGAAATAGAGATGATCGATAAAAACATATTATTCGTCTTATCATAGTTACATTTCCACAGTTATTATTGTTTGAGCATATCAGTAGTCCGTTCAGTGGATTCCCGAGGGATATGTTCCTGTTAATTACTTTATCTTACATTCCTTGTATGTAGGCGCGCAAAGACAACGTGTCTTAAAATCTTTCAGCATCTGCTTTGAAACAATTTTCAAGGACGCTACATGGAGTTAATTACTTCATATGCGCTTATAAGACTTATCTTATTATTTAAACTTGAAAGTGATTGATGAAATCGAAGAAAGATTATGTTTTAGGCGAATGAGTGCGATAATTGGCTTATATTTTTCATATTGAAAATGGAATTCCACACAGCCATAGTTTTATGGAGTACAGTTATATGAATCTCTGAAATGATGACACGTTAAAAGGTTAAAACTTACCTCACGTCTAGCCTGATGGTCCTTCACTCTCAACAGGGCTTCGGACACCAGAACCCCCGTTTGGTCAGCCTTTCCCATTCAGAATATTTAAGGAAAGATCAAAAACACATTAGAATCCCTTAATTAGTAATAATTTCAAACTGTTACAGAATATTATTGATCTGGAGCCTTGTTGACGTCAGTAGGTGGCGTTCAGAAGGTCGTATTTGTGACTCGCAAACAAATGTTAAGCCAACAAAATGCTGTAGGCAATTGTCTCATTGATTCGTCTCATCATGCAATTGGATAGTCACTCCTCAGTCTTTAAATGCGATATCCACTCATAACTGTCGCAATGTGTCTCTGAACTTTTCCACAATTTCTTAAGATTGTGTTACGGACGCAGAATTGCATCCATGATCGCGTGAGCTTTGTTATTATTACAATTACACTACAAGTAGATTAAAAATCTGGTGGCAATGGTTCAACATTACATATTATAAATGCATAAATCCATACTGTAGTACGAGGCCAAGAAATATATATTAGTTATTATATTCCTTAGTTCTAATCTAATTATACGGTGTAAATTGAGGGGTAAACACTATGTCAGGCATTTGGAGGGAGGGAAACCCCTCGGAAAATCTCCCTCTGACAGAAGTCAAGACATTTACATAATATAAATACTATCCCATCCCATTAAAAGAAAACATTAACAGAATTAAATTAACAGCATTTACAATGTATTTAACTTCGCCTTGAAGGCACTTGGAGTGGCTCCAATATACCTGCAGGTTCGATTGATCTATTGAGGAATGAGAATTCAGCAATATTAGTCCTTTGAGAGGGAGGTTCAATTTTATAACTATGGTCTTTCCTGCTTAAATAAGTGGGGTTTCTAATTCTTCTCTTAATATCTGCCCATGTTGTCTTGCCTGTGTAAGCGTTGTATAAGCTTCCTAACCTGTAAACATTCCTTCTGTTTTCTAAAGCTCCCAACCTTGCTTTTCTAACATTTCTCTTACACTTGCTGCTGTTCTCTGTACCATCTCAACTCCTTTAATCAGTCCTACTGCTTGTGGATCCCAAACCGTTGCGCCATATTCCAATATTGGCCTAACTAATGATTTGTACGCCATTTATTTTGAGTTTAGATAACCTTTTCCCAATACCCTCATAATGAAGTGCAATGCAACCTTTAGATACTATATATTGCTGATATGAGTTTCCCACTGCAGATCCTTCGTTAGCGTAACTCCGAGATACTTACAATCGTATTTTTCTACCAGTGAACTGCCGTTTAACATGTACCCCCATTGCAAGACATTCCTACATCTATGAAAACGAATCAGATTTGTTTTTAGTCCCATTCTGTTTAAGTTAGCGGATTGAACAATTTCGTCCATATCCTTTTGCAGCAGAATGCAATCATCTAAGCTCTCTATTTATCTGTAAATTAAGCAGTCGTCTGCACATAACCTGATCTTACAATTCAGTTTTACCGTCAAATTTGTTAATATATATTAAAAACAGCAATGCTCCAGGAATAATTCCCTGAGTAACGCCTGATGCTATTTATAATTTAGATTTAGATTTTTAGATTTAGATATATACCCCGCGAGCCGCCAGAGGCGTATGGCAGGGGGTGTAATACACCACCATTATTCATTCCTCCCTATTAGCATCTCTAATAGCCTGGGGAAAAAACGACCAAAAGTAATTATCCGTCCTAGCGATTACTTCCCTATAACACTTCGTCGATGCCTCTCTCGTTCGCTCCTTACTGGCACTAACATTTCACTTACTTCGTCTATAAATTCTGAACGAATTAACTTTTCGAAAAGTTTCCGACGATATTCTTGTCATCTGTAGTGAATTCCAACCGAGGGACTCTATCATTGCCGTAACGCTGCTATCAAACCTGAAATCCCCGCAAACGAATGTACGCTGGACCATCTCTAAATCTGAGACTAAACCTGCTCCTCCCAAACCGCACAGCAGTATTCAAGACTCGGACGAATAAGAGAAAAGTAAGCTATTTCTTTGACTCTCGATGAGCATCCTCTCAACGTAGTTAATCTTTGCGTTCCATTCGCTTTTCCTATCGCATCTCGAATATGTTCTTTAAAAGATATGTTACTGCTAGAAACTTTAATTCCAACCCTTTGCTTGCGTTGATATAAATATTCATCTATCCATCTAGCTATTCTTTGCTCAATCCCTATTTTAGCAATTTTTTCCATTTCTATGATCGAATGCTTGACTAATGAATAATCATCGACACTCCCGGACAGAGGAATTTCGTCGGTTGCGAAACAAAACGCAAAAGCATTAACCACAAAACAACTTTTATTCCACAAAAATTATCGAAATGTAACAGTAATTCGCCAGCACGTCCTTTTCAAGCTCCAGCTGTCCTCGCAGAAGAATCCTCGCTTTTTCTTTTGTCGGAGGTCATTCCTTCGACCCTCAGCCCGACGTTGTGTTCCGTCACAATCCATTCCCCTATCCAAAGACTCGGCGATATCCTGGGTAAATGCCGTTAGCTGAATATCGCATGAATAATGTTTACGGATGCTGGGCATCACTTAGCCAATTTTTTTAATCTCAAAACTTGCGAATGTAATTAGCCACTAACTTTTCCATCTCTGTTGCGACCACACTTGTTAAACTAATCGGCCTGTAATTATTTATGTTTGTACCTCTTTTGTGAATCGGTACTGCGCTCCTCCAGTCTGAGGTTCTTTTCCATTATTTAACGATATCGAGAATAAGATACAGAGATCTCTCCTCCTAGTAGCCTCGCCTGCAATTCCATCCAGAGGACTTATGATTTTGGATACTTTTTATGTTTTCATAGATCTCTTATCTTAGTATACCTGCTCGTGACCGTTCCTAGACCTCTCCTCATCGGCATCTGTATATTGTTTCACAAACCAACTGTTAAAGGCTTCAGCTTTTCCTTGGTCATCATTTACTATTTTCCCGTTTAAATTGATCGCTTCTTCCCGCCCTACGCTCCTTCTCTTCAGGTGTTTATACAGATTCCCCGACCCATTGTTTTCCATAGATTTTTCTAAAAACTTACCTTTAGCGTTAGTTTTCTCCCGTTATGATTTCTTACACGCTTCTTTGTAATTTTCTTGATATCCCTCAATGCCTTTGCTGAGGAAGTTTCCTTATTATTAATGCGTATACTAACAGATATTACGTTTTTAATCATCGTAATGGGTAACAATTTTTCGTCTTCTTTGAAAGTTATTGCAATAAAATTCGAAAGTCAATCATAGTGTAGTAGTAGTATTGTTAAAAGTGCTTCAACAGCTTAGGTCATTTCGCACATTGGCTCCCACTGGGATACGAACCCGGGACCGCTTTCACGGCAAACGCGCTGTCCACATGACTATCCGGGTGCCCCTCAATTACAATGATTTCCTTAAATTTAATCGACAGGAGTCGAACTCAGGACCATTTTTGACGACCCAAGACTATGCTTCGTAAGATGATAGTCGTGGGTCCCTCCCTTCCCCTTTGTTCACGTAACAATGCCTTCGGTGGTCAGCTCCATCATTGTTGGCTCAACTATTTTTGTTACAAATGATGTATTTTCTCACTTACGTAATTATAGTTTATAAATATAGTAAATTCATTTTGCTTTAATCTAAGTTCAAAACGATGAAGACGGCAGTACATTATTCATTAACTGGTTTACATAAATATTTACAAAAAGATGTAGTTAAGATTATTAGTAGTCGCATGTTCATTCATGAGTGTTCTACCTTTCGGTAGGTTCATGCACAATCAAAAATCCCTATCAATCGCCATCTCCTTCATTTCCCTATAGTACAGGGTGCGGCAGAATGAACTCCCCGATTTGGGAAGCTAATAAAAACCAAACTACGTAAGATACAAAAACAATATATACATTTACTTAAAATAGGTAAAATGCAGTTTTTTATCAATGAATTTTAAAAATAACATCACTCAAAGTCGGCCGTTATTGTCTATGCACTTTGAGAGTCTTTCCCAATAGTTTTCCATGACCCTTTGGGTCATTTCTGCTGGGATAGCTGCAACTTCTCACCTTATTGCCTCCTCAAGTGCGTCTAAGGTTCGAGGACGATGTTCGTACACTTTTGATTTTAGGTACCCCCAAAGAAAAAAATCGCAGGGTGTTAAATCTGGAGAGCGCGGAGGCCACCCGATGTCACCACGCAAGGAGATGAGGCGGCCTGGAAACATTTCCCTCAGCATTCCGAGGGAACGACGGGATGTGTGGGATGTCGCGCCATCTTGCTGAAACCATACGTTTTCCTCTCCGTGCTCCTCAAACAGTTCGCCCAATCTAGGCCTGAGGAAGTTCTCCAGAAGAGAACAAAAGCGTTCGGAGTTCACCGTTAAAGCCCGTTCTCTTCAAAGGGCCCCACACTCCAAACTGAAAAACGGCACACCATACCGTCACCTTAGGACTGTGGAGTGGTCGTTGGTGAAGTTCCCGAGGGTTATTTTCAGTCCAATAACGAAAATTTTGCTTATTGACCATTTCCGAAAGGTGGAAATGGGCCTCGTCCGTGAAAAGCAAAACTTTTCTGCGAGAAATGTTTCGCAGTTCCCGACACAAAGTTACTCGGGTTTCACAATCCCTTTCACTTAGTTCTTGCACTACTGCGATTTTGTATGGATGCATACTCAATTCTCGGTGGAGAATTCTCCAAACACTTCGATCCGACAGATGTAAGGCAGCCGCTTGTTTTCGAGCCGAGCGCTGTGGAGATTGCTCGACCGAGGCTCTCACAGCAGCCACATTTTCTGGTCCTGTTGCAGTCCGAGGGCGGCCAGTTGATGTCCGCTTTAATGCACTTCCTGTTTGTCGGAAGTTTGACACCCAATTCCGTATGGTTTTTTATCCGGAACGGGATCATGCCGAGCAAGCGCAAAGCGAATGCGAAAGGCACGCTGCGTCAAAATCGGCGAGCCGCCATTCCGAATAAATTCCTCCACAACGAAAGCGCGATGTACTCCGGACCAATACATACAACATCTTCCGTCTCTGTCTTCCCCTCTGTTTTTCCCCTGGATCCTACCCTCAATTACAACCTTTACCAATCCCCTCAATATTTGACCCACCCATTTCTTCTAACAATGCTTAATTAAAGCCCTCTCCTCCCCAACCGTCTCTAACACCTCCGTGTTTGTTTTCCTATCAACCCTACTAACTTTTTCCATTCTACGCCACACCCACATCTCGAAGGCTTCCAAACGCTTCATTTCTTCCTTTCTTAAGGTCCACGTTTCGCACCTATAGAGCAACACACTCCAGACCAGGGATTTCACCAATCTTTTCCTGATTCATTTCAAAAAATGAAAAAAATTTTTTTTCCTGATTCCTTTGCCAAGACACATGGTCATCAGTTCCCTTCGCTTCATAAAGGCTCCCTTGGCCATGGCTATTATCTCACGAACCTCCTCTTTACATCTTCCGTCCCAAGAGAGAGTACTTCCCAAATACGAAAATTTATCTACCTGCTCTAATTTTTCCCCATCCTCCCAAATAGTTAACTTAGCCTTCTTTCCCTTAGTGAATCTCAAACCTTAAGTTTTACTTATGCTAATTTTCATAGCAAACTCCCTTGCTTTATCGTTAAGAGCATTTACTAATGATTGCAAACCCTTTACGGAATCACACACAATAGCTTTATCGTCAGCATACCTTACAGATTTCACTACTTCCCCACCAACCTTTACTCCCTTGTCTATTTCTTCCCAGGCTTCTTGCACCATTCCCTCTGCATATATATTAAAAAGCGTTGGTGACATAGGACACCCTTGTCTTACCTCCCTACCCAATTCAGCCCAATCCGATTCCCCATCAGCTAACCTTACGCAGGCTGATTCAGATACAAATTTTGAATTAAACGTCTAAATTTCCAGTCTAACCCATATTTCTTCAATATCCCCGTCAGTTTTGGCCACTAGACTCTATCGAAATCCTTTTCTAAATCTACAAAACATACACACAAGTCCCTCTTAAATTCCAGGCTTCGTTCCGCAAGTACTCTCGTCACCCCAATTGCATCCCTCGTTCCTTTCCCTCTCTGAAAACCAAACTGGTCTCCTCTAATGTGCCCTTTAATTTTTCCCTCGACCCGATATTCAGAACTCTTAGAAGTACTTTTGCCGCGTGAGAGATTAGGCTAATTGTGCGATAATAATAATAATAATAATAATAATAATAATAATAAATCGTATTTATTTGGGCGAGATTGAGACTTAAAAGTCTCTTCTTCCATCTAACCCATCGTCATTAATTATGAAATTAGAAGAAGAAAAAATTAGAAGAATTGTGGATGTAAAAAACCTAAGAGATTCTTAGGAAAAAAAAAACATTCACTGCAGGAAAACACCCACAAGGAAGGGGGGTGTGAAAAACCTGCGCAAACCTACCGATAGTAATAGCTAAAAGATAAGAGAAGAGAAAAACATTCAAAAATAAATAAGTGCACTACCAATAAGTACTTACATGCAATACATAAATAAGAATCAGTTAACATTTAAACAGAGATAGCAATATACAAAGTAACAAAAAAAACAAAATAGAAAAACAAGGAAAACGTACATTATCAGGAAAAATAAAAGAATATTATAAAAAACAGTATCAAAATAATGCATACAGTATGTACTAGTCAAAATTTTATATAACATTGACATTTTGGTAACTCTAAGTAAGGAAAAAAATAGAAAAAGAAAAAAAATAATAAATAAAATTTAAAACAAAATAAACAGTTGAGAATTATTAGGTATAAAGACAGAATAATTACGTACAAAGACATAGAAAGCATCTAATGCGTTGAGAGGAAGAGCAGGAGCAACATCAGTGTGTATGGAATAGAGGAGATTTCTTTTCATTGCTGATTGCATTGCTGCATTTCGTGTCAGAGCATTTATAGGAAACATTTAAGCAAGGATAGAGGAGTAAAATAAGGTGATTCAGTGAATGCATATCGAAAGAAAGGAGTAGTGTGGCTTTTTAATTCGGAAGTCTATCTATCTGAAGGTAATCAAGGCACTTTCTCTTGAAAGAATGAGAGGACACAGAGAGCCTGATATTAGCCGGAAGAGAATTCCATAATACCGACATTCTGTAGCCTTGCTCTGTAAAGGAATCAAGATAATCTAGTTAATTCCTCTGGCCATTGCCCTTCATCGTAAATTAAATCATAGAAACATTTCATCGCCCCCGTATGGTGATTGGATCCCTCATTAGATTTCCCTTGCTGTCTTTTAACCGTCAGCATTCTATTACCAATTTTATTCCCCGTCAGAATGCTAACCTTTACATTAGCTGTCAATTAAGATAAGCTGGAAGCAGAGGCAAAATGGTCTTCATGACATCAACCTCGAAAAGAGTTAGAAAGCGTTCTACTAATATTTAGGTAGATATTTACTGTAGATATAAACCCCTCCAAATGACAGGTAGCGAAGTATCAATCCCTGCTAATCTACTCTTCCCTAATGGACAGCGGAATGAACTGCAATCATCTGCTTTTAGGTTACATCCTCGTGGCGAACGATGGCTGTAATGCTTTGGGAAGAAAAAGTTGCCAAATATCCACCAAACATATTGTAGCGCTAGCCTAAGACAGTCTTTATTTACCGCCGAAGACATTGTTTTGCGAGTGTTGAGGAATACCACCTAATGATGCATTGCTGTGGGCCTAAGGTTGTCGTTGTGAGCTCACATTAAATAAGTATGCAGCTTATTTAGAAAATATGTTTGTCCTCTCGGTACTTATCCCGATAACTGACAAAATACATGACAAAACGAAAGTTCTTCACCTTTTTGGAAAAAATCACAATTAATTGGGAAAACTTCCTCAAAATTTTCTGGACGTGGCCGAGATGATTCAAATCTTAAATTTTAGGAAATTTTATTTTTAAATATAAGAACATTATTTTCTTTAGAAGAAACTGAATTAAAAATAAAAAGTGCACAGATTTCGCCGTTTTTTTTTGACATTGCTCAGCCCTCAGAGGTACTGCTGGTAGCATATCAGCCATACAAGATCTTTTGCAATATCGGATGTATAATTTGACTGGACTAAATAGAATGTTAAATTATACAAGTTAAACTATCTAACTGAAATCCAATTTGATTTCCAAGGTTAACATGTTAAATTCTAAACACGAAACGTCGGCTTCCATTCACCATACATCATTCATGGAATATAAAATTAGTAAAAAAGTATTAGTATAAATTCATGCATTCGTATGAGGGTCGACTTCGATAATCGCATTAGTCGTCAGAGGAAATGGTTGTTTATACATTTTGCTTGTTTGCAGAATCGTGCATATTTTTCGTCTTATAAATCCTAATTGTCATATTTAAGAATCCAACACAACAAGACCACAATAAGAATTTTTAATTAATTTGGTTAGTGGTAGTTACGCTGGGGTTTCACCGTTACTTTTTTCAGGAAGAAATTTCGAGGGTCGACGTCCTAATCCGGACCCTTACCTAGGCTTTCCAGCTCGGGAGCGCCTGGCCACCACAGGGGGTACCATAAGAAAACTGACCGTGTGGAATACGATTTTAAAAAATCTAAACAATTCAAATGAGCAAAAATTTATTATCTACGTCGTCTCACTCGTCCTAAGAGATATATAAGCGTCTTTTGATCGACGTTCTACGATGAAAATTAAGATTTGTAGTGATTTTGCAAGAAATTACCCGTTTACACACTGCAACGTTGCCGTACATATGCTAGATAAAACGGAGGAAAGAAGGAAATGAAAAGAGAACGCTGACCATGGACGCAGAATGAACAGAGCACTAAACAAGGAACTAAGAAGGGAAACTAATGAGGCTAGGGAACAGTGGTGGAGGGAACAGTATAATGAAATAGAAAAGCTGGCGAAAAGCGGGAGAGCGACCTAATGAATAGTAGCGGGAAATAAAATTAGTAATGGAATGGTGACGGTTAAAGACAGCAGGGGAAATCTTTTCCCATAAGAATGGATATCCAGTCACCATAAGGAGACCATGGAAGGAATACGTTGAGGAGCAGTATAGGAAAAATATGAAACCCGCCAGCATAGAAATATAAAGTGAGGAAGAAGACGATGTAGGACCTGGGATACTTGATAGTGAAATAGGACGGGCATTGCGGTATATGAAAGGGAATAAAGCAACGGATTTTGACGAGATGCCTGTGGAGTTTCTTCAGAACCCCTAGGGGATAAAGGTAAGCAATGTATCTTAGATTCATAGATGACATAATCAATTTGGTTACAGAGTGTCTTTCCCAAAACTGCTTCCTTTTTGATGGGAAGTTCTATAAACAATTGGAAAGCCTAGCTATGGGTTCGCTGATGTCACCGCTTCTCGCAGAAATTTTCCTGGACTCTAGACAAAAATTATTTTCCACGGACAATCAGGTGGAAGCAGGCGGAATTTCTTAACCTTACGAGGAGTACTTGCGCGGATATCGTACTTGCGCGGATATCGTACTAGGATCTGAGAGTTGGTTAAACGAAGACATTAATTCAATCGAGAGATTTCCTCCAGATTATGTGATATAACGCAAAGACAGACAGGGTAGAATAGGCGGTGGAGTTTTTATTGCAGTAAAGAACCATTTGATTAGTCAGCGAGATGAGTTTGTAGAAAATAGCAGAAGCGAAATGATTTGGTGCTCGATTTTAAGACCTAACGGTAGTAAGATTTATGTTTGTTCATTGTATTGTCCTCCCGATGGCGAGATTGATTGTATTGACGATTTATCCGAGACGTTACAGATAATCGGTGAAAAAATAAAAGATCCCATCATAGTTGTAGGAGTAGATTTTAACCTACAACATATTAATTGACGGAATTTAACATGCTCCAACTCTAGTAGAGAGAGAAAAGTTTCTCAAAAATTAACCGATACTTTCTCGTTGCATGCGATAGAACAGGTAAATATGACGAAGACTCGAACGACTCGTGCGGGTGAAGGTAACATCCTAGATTTACTAGCCACAACCCACCCACAATTGATAGCTAATCTCGATATAGTTGACGGTATTTCAGACCATGATGTCATAACGGCGGAGATGAAAGCAGTAGCGGTTAAATTTCTTAAGCCACCGAGGCAAGTATATGTAATTCGCAAAGCTAATTCTTCGGAGTTTAAGGTTTATATAAACGAGTGCAAGGATGATTTTTTTCCGCTTCTTGGATGAAAATACAGTAAATGATAGTTGGATAGAGTTTCTCCGGATAATCAAAGAAGGTTTAAAAAAATTTGTTCCTACTAAGAGCGTGCGTGAGCGTAAAGAGCCACGGTGGACGAAACCTAAATTACGAGCATTACATAGGAAGCAAAGAGTCATTCACTCGCGATGGAGAAAACTCAAAGCATGCGGAAATAACCATGAGCTCGAGGATCAAAAATATAGAGATGTGCGAAGTTAGTTAAGGAAGAAGCGCGAAAAGAATACCAGGAATAACCCTATTAGAATCATTAGGTGGCGATCGGAAAGATTTTTGGTCATACGTGCGTGAGACCCGTGGAGGTCAGTTTTCTGTGCCTAGCCTCATAAGCGCAGAGAGAATTACCGTAAATAAATCAGAAGATAAAGCTAACTTACTTAACGGGCACTACCAGAAATGCTTCACTGTAGACAATGGTCAAGTTAAGGATTTTACCTCGCGCATTGATTCAGAGATGTGTTCCATCGAGATATCGGTTGATGGAATTGGTAAGTTATTGCGAGAGATTGATAGGAAAAAGCGCCAGGACCCGAATGTATTCCCGCTGTTGTAATGAAAACTTTAGCCGATGAAATTGCTCCGCTTCTACAGATTTTCTATCAGAAATCATTGGATGAGGGAACCGTCCCAATGCCGTGGACAATAGCTAACGTCACTCCGGTGCCTAAGAAAGGGCGTGCGTCAAAACCAGATGATTATAGGCCTATTTCATTAACTCCAATATTTTGCAAAATAATGGAGCATATTATAGCGAGCTCTATCATGCGCTTTCTTTCCGTAAAGGGAGCAATCAGTCAGAGCCAGCACGGATTCCGGAAAGGTAGGTCTTGTGAGACCCAGTTAGCGCTTTTTATGAATGACGTATCTAAAGCAGCAGACGGCGGTGTTAGATCAGACGCAGTTTTCCTAGATTTCAGGAAAGCTTTCGACACAGTTTCTCACGAAAAGCTTATCCAAAAGCTGAGTGCCTACGCTATCGACGAAAAAGTTATCAGATGGACCAAATCTTTTCTAGAAAACAGATGTCAGCGAGTTGCATTAGACGGAATTTTATCCGACGAAATAAGTATCTCATCAGGAGTTCCACAGGGAAGTGTTCTTGGTCTGATTTTATTTATAATTTACATTAACGACCTCGTAGATAACGTAAAGAGTAAGTTTAGATTATTTTCCGATGATACTCTGATATACAGAGAGATTTGACAGAAAACGATTGTAATGTGCTTCAAGACGACCTGGACGTAATATCAGGATGTTGTAAAGATTGGCAGCTGGATTTAAATATAAATAAATGCGTTGCCACGAGTTTTACGCGCTCCACAAACATAATTCCCGCGCAGTACCAATTTCAGGGCATCCATTACAGTTAGTGCACCACAACAAATACCTAAGAGTCACGTTTAGCAGTAACTTATCTTTTAAAGAACATATTCGAGATGCGATAGGAAAAGCGAATAGAATGCGAAGATTAACTGGTAGAACGTTGAGAGGATGGTCATCGAGAGTCAAAGAAATAGCTTACTTTACTTTATTGCGCTTAACGAAATGATAGGAAGCTCTTACTTTGCTAGAAGATGTATATTAAGACTCGGTCTAGAAAAACATTGAGGTAAGACCGTACTGTTCCTTGGTTCGATGCAAGAACACATTTAAGTTTCTCACATAAGGAATGTATGTGAAAAGTAGGACGTTGTTTGAGGCAATTTCAGCCAATATATCTGCTTGAATTTTCACACATAGTTAAAGATAGCTAGGAAGACCCGGGTTTGATAACGGGCGGTATATATATCTCCCATTTAAAATACATTGGGGTAGTTTTTCATTATTTCTTTGATGCACTTATCGAAATGATAGGTAGTTCTCGCTCTGATAGAAGATGTATATTAAGAATCCGTTTAAGAAAAAAATTAAATAAGACCATGCTGTTCCTGGGTTCAATGCCAGAGCACATTACAATTTCTCACATAAGGAATACATGTGAAAAGTAGGACTTCGTTTAAGGCAGTTGCTGCAAATATTTCTGCTTGAATATCCACACATAGTTAAAGATGGTGATCTTCTATTGTGCTGGGTAGGAAGTATCACCAAGAAGACCCAGGTTCGTAGATATATATAATATAAGATTATTCTTTAAAGTGTATATAGGAGCAAATTCTTTTAGAAAAGTTTTTTAAAAATCGATAACAAATTTTTCCGTAGAAAATATTATATTATCATAAATTATTTTTTGTATTATCATACATCGTATTTTCACAGAAAATTATTTAATATGTTGTCGGTTCTTTGATGTTTATTTTTCTTTTAATGGACGTCGTTTTGATTGTTGTATGCGCAGCTATAAATTTGAAGAGGTAATTTTGTCCGGCATGTTTTCACTATTTTGGCTATCCTATAAGTTCCATGGAGAACATTTTCCGATTGTTAATTTCGCTTTTGTTTTAAATAATAAACCATGTATCTTTAGTCTTAGCGTATGGTTTACTTTTCCATGTTCTTTTTCATCGAAGTAAGCTGTTAAAATTGATTTTATTAACTCATTTCTCGTTTTTCAAGTTATGTGGGTTTCCTGTTACTACCTTAGAAAAACCTTTTTACAAATTTACGGTTAACTTGCTAACCATTCTCTAGTGCAGGAATGGAGTCATTAATCTCATGTGGGCAGCGGCTTTCTGGTCAATCCTGTATGAGAAATCAGATGGCCAATACTTTTTGAGCGCTCAATGCACTGGAGAACAAACTTCATTAAATTCCCTCAACTATGTCGAGATCGACGAATCGTAATGTTTTTGAAAAAGAACTAAAACCTACATACGAAAAGAACGAAATTTATCTGTTACGTCTTCTGATTGCATCTATTTACTATAGTTGACTGGTCTCAAGAAACCATTAAATAGATAATAGTCTGCATAGGAATGATATTCAGTTAACTGCTTACATTTAAAAATGTAAATGTGTGAAATTTAAGAGTTTTTCTACCTCTTGCACTCAAGTTTTTAACGGATCTGATGACAGATAAAATCAAGAGAATCTTCTAGTGGAGTTGATTTTCTTTGTGTAAAGCAACAATGTGAATGAGGGAAGATACGTACTTCTCTGGATGTGAGATGGCTCGAAGCAAGGACTCCAGTAATTCCTACCATATACGGTGCGCACCAAACCGCCAGATCTCCCACAACGTACACCGTGTCGTCCGGGGTAATGAGTCCCATCACTTCTTCCACGTAATAGTAAATGTGAAAAGTTATCTGCACTAAGTTGGAGCAGGTCTGCACCAGCACCAACGGGCCGAAGGCGTAGCAAAGATTGCAAACCAAACGAAACAGAGCCATTTCCATGAAAGCGAGGGATTTGACGTAAGCGGCGTTTTGATGGACGCGCACTCTTTCGCCCATTCCAATAGCAGCGACTCTTGATTGGACACCTTCGATCACGTGAGTGACGGCACGATTAACCAAGCGGAAGCGGTACCAAACCATCCATGCGATGGTGAAGTACTGCGAATCCAACACTAAGATAACCAAAAGCCAGTAAAGGCCCAGAACGGTGAGTTCGTTGCTGTCTTGAAGTGCTTGAGTCATAAGAGAGTAAATCTGGTGCACCAAGGCTAAGAGGACGAGCAGAAACAGGCCCAACGAGTGAACTAGAAGCAGTCGTCTGACGCTGGCGTATTTGAGGCTTCCCTTCAACTTGGAGCAGGAATCGAACCGGACCAACTGCAGCATCGCGAGATGCATCCTTTGTCTCCTTACGAAAAAGCACGCGAACCCCATTACTCCCAGCATTACGCACATTACCCACCAGGCGGCGTTCACGTAGGCGTTGATGGGGACGCTCTTCTCGCTGGACACGTCCATCTGGACTTGCACCATCTCCGGGAGGCAGACGAGGCTGAACAATGTGACGAAGAGCCATAGTGATCTGCTGTAGTTGACAAGTACGTTTGAGCTCTTCAACTTCCCATATCGGAGGGGAAAAGGAGCCAATCCTAGGAGGCGGGCCACGATAAATAGAGGCTTCAGGGCCCAGAAGAGCCTTCTGCCAGTGGCCCTCCTGCGCCGCATCATCTCTTTCGGTTTATCTCCGATTGAGTATCGAATCAATGTCAGCTTCAATTATTCACGGAGAAATCCTCCGTTCAAATCACTC
The DNA here is from genome assembly GCA_947579665.1 of Sympetrum striolatum. Lineage (NCBI taxonomy): Eukaryota > Metazoa > Arthropoda > Insecta > Odonata > Libellulidae > Sympetrum > Sympetrum striolatum. The sequence goes on along the minus strand of OX388345.1, from coordinate 1,501,538 downwards.
GTCATTCAGAAACGTGCGATTCATTCGAATATCTTGTTTACGACGAAAAATGTGCTTTCCCTCTATAACTGGTAAACAGTTTCGAATCAATATTTCACCAATTTCCGAAAATTGGAACTACCGATTGCAATAACATGGTATAAATTAAATGCTATAATTGATGTAAGAGGAGAATTCAAAGGCATTATCCTGATGTCAATGAATTTTAGGGTAAAAAAGAAGGAAGTTTCGGTTAAAAAAGAAATTACACCGTTTTCGCTCCGTAAGTTGTTCTATTTCTAGGGGATGCAAAAGAAACTTTACCACAGGTCTGTGCATATACATACGAGTACATTCCTTCTATTCAGTCAATATTTTGAAAAATATCTAGCTTTAAGTTATTATAGCATTAAATTCCCACCGCGCACAGTGGGCTAGAATCGGAAAAAGCTGGTCAAAAATAAGAAAGTGGTTTTTTTGAGTGCGGACTTTGAAACCTTGCTTATTCATTATTCAATAAATTTTGCATATAACTGCAAAATCATTTGCGCTGGTTCCCGCGCATTACAATTCTACAGGGGTTAAAGTTGACCAAATTTCACGAAATCTTCGATTTTTCGTAAAATTCTTTAAATTCAAGCCTATCCTGAACCGAAATGAGCAACCTAATCGGGTAAAAACGATGTAGTATTATAAATCTAATCTTCATGCTTCATAATCATGAATTTGAATGATTATGGTTGAATATTTGCAATATCTATACAACAAAATGGCGAACCATTATCATCCGGAAAATTTTCACCTTGAGTGAGGAAAATAGTAGTGATGTACCACGATGTACACGGACTTGCTTATACTACAATGTTCTTTAAAGCTTCTTTATGAGGAACCTGAAATAAAATCCTGCGACAATTTGCGACGTCGATAAATAAAGCGACTTATCGTTGGCGATGTAAGAGCAATATTCTCGCGGCGGAGCGCCACTTCCTGAGATCATATCGATTTTGAGAGGATATGCGGAGAAAAACGCTTCTGAATGGTTGTGTTTCGGAGATATCATGCTGAAGCAAGGTATACTTTATCTTGAGATGAAGGAATAATAAGATTTTTAAAATATTTTTATTTAATCCTTAAAGAAAAGTGAATTTAGTTACCTTTTCCCTCAAATCTCTTGAGTCCTAATTTCTGAAATTTTAATTTTTTTAAATAAATCCTTAAAGCTATAGATTTTCACTCTTTTTTCCTCCTTAGCAATTCGCCGCAAGCTTTGGAATGAAATGATCAGCATGCAAATAAACAATTTCCTTGTTACCTTAATATCTTAATTTCCGTAGCCATTTTTTAAATTTCGTGGTTGCCTATCGACGATTTGCATTCGCTACTTTTTCACAAACGACGGCCCATTCAGCTGAACGGTCGAACACTTGTCCAATAATAAAACAGTGTGCCCTGAAAGTGCGAATCCGCTAACCTGGTGTTCCCCTTGTTACAGTTTGCGATGAAATGTATGTCTTATTTCATATTTATTGTAAAGAAACCGAAATTAAATTTCTCTCCACGATGCATTAGTCTTTCAAACACATCCGATGCTGATTATTTTCTTACAATCTATAGTTTTAGGGTATTGTTCATAATTACGGCTCCCAAAAATCTCGTCAGTATTATGCAAAAATCAAAGACAAAAAAATCTGATGTGGCCAACACATGACTTCCTCCATATTTATTGTAAACGGAAGCCTATGCCGGTAATATATAAATAATTCCAAAACAAAAAGTGTTACAGGAAAATGATTAATAAAAAAGTTGTAGTAAAGTATTATATCTATAACTTTTGTATGTAATTGTATGTACCTACATTGCATTTTGACAGAGATATGTATGAAAAACTTTTATTTCCGGGTAAACAACAACTTCCGGTTAACCATTATTGAAAAGTAACTCCTAAGCAATCAGTGTCACGAAAAAATGTTTCATGCAAAAGTTGTAGTAAAGTACATTATCAATAAGTTTTGTTAATAATTGTATATACCTAAATTGCATTCTGACAGAGATATTTAAGAAACAAAATTTTGTTCCGGATAAACCGCAACTTCCGGTTAAGCGATATTCACCAAAAACTAATCAACTCTTGGCATTGTTAGGAAAATACTAAATATGAATTTTGGAAATGATCGGATTATTACTTTTTAAGATAGAGCGCCCACAAATCTTTTTACCACAGACAGACACACAGACAGACATGTTCGGGAAAATAGCTAAAACATGCTCTATGGGCCCCAAAACATCTATTTCCGTCGAAATCTGGAGGTCGAATTTTTTTGCGAATTCTATACTTTCTCTATACTACGTATAGGGAGAAAGTAAAAATATGAATATACAGAATTACGGTAAACCGTTCTAATGTAAGTCAAAGGGACCAAGTAAATATTCCAGCTTATAGGTAGCTTAGCATTGCGCGTTTATCTTGTTGAATATGTACTTATGCTCATAGGGTTGTGAATCGTAAAGCTGCATTTTTCATGGGATATTATTCGTAAAGGTTGCATTATGTAGGCGTCTTGACTTCTCTCAGAGGGAGGTTCTCCGAGGGGTTTCCCTCCCTCCAAATGCCTCACAGATAGAGAGTTTACCCCTCAATTTACTCTGTGCAGTTATAATTGAGCTATTTATCTCTTACTTGACTATTTATGACTGTTAACACTCACTGTTTTACCGATGAATTTTTTTACAAATCGTATCGCCTATCGTTGTACCTTTTCTAAATCCCGAATATGACATTTGCTGGCTAACTAACGCTAAGTAACATCGCTAGCGAACGTTTTCTTCGCTCCTACCGACTATTCTCTACGAAGCCGAGTTCCTTTCCGCAGATACGTACACATACGTAAAAATATGTACCACGGATGGGGGTACTCCATGATAAATTATTCGTGAGTTTCTCCAAGATATTTCACCGATTCTACTGAATTAAGTTCACCCCACGGAGGCTCTACGGATAATCAATCGTTATTGATTTTCTATCGAAGAAGTTACCACTTGTCTATATTTAGCTGTCATTCCTAATCATCGCACTATTTCGTACTTATATCTAAGACAGGGTTAATCCATCTTCTAAACTCTCTATCGCCCTGTAAATGACCATCCGCGAATATCCTAACTTTACCATCAGTGTGATTGTCATTGATGTACACTAAAAATAGCAACGGCCCGATTACACTACCCTGCGGGATGCCCGAGGTCACCTTAATAATACCTTCAACTCGTTGTTCTCTTTGAGTGAAAAAGTCTTCTATCTAGTTAATTACTTCTGCATTGACAACCAAAATTTCCAATTTGCACAACTATTTATGATAAGGTACATACCTTTTCGAAATCCTTCCGAAAATTTCAAAATTTCACTTCGACTTGCTCATGTTTTTCTGCAGATTTCAGAGGTTTCAGAGCAAGAAAACCGAGGGTTATAACTTTGCCAAAGATTTCGTAAAGTGAGGAGTTATCATAGAACTGGCAATCTTTCCCATGAATAGGAGTCCAAATGCTAGAACGTTGATGACCATGAATCAGTGGAGTCGATGTTTATAAGACAGCGAAATGAATGCTCAACCAAAGGAGACCAAGGTTCATATACCTTAAGCGTAAACTACCAAAGTAAGTCCTCTATATTGAATTTTTTTTTTCTAAGTATTTTTTACTTTGTAAAATAATTGTTCATAATCTAATCTTTATCACTGTTTATGTATCTATGTTTGTATATTATTGTATTTATTGTTATTACAGTGTTTTTACGGTTTTTTTTCACCCCCTTCTTTGTGGGTGTTTTCCCGCAACGTGGGTTTTTTCTTTGTCAACCTTCAGTTGCAAAGATTTTTTCCCACACCCTACTCTTTCTTTTTGTATTTTTTTAATAAGTTAACTATAAACGTAATCGACATACGAGATTAGGTGGAAGAGAGGTCCACCTAGGGCTAACCCCACCAATAAAGGGTCCAACTAACTAACTATTTTGGGATGACCTGTATCTTCATTCCTTCGAGGTTTTAAACGATTTTCGAAGGGAAGCAAACCAATAGTAAATACGTTTAAAGACGAACTGACAAAATTAAACAAAACGTTTACTCCTACCGAATTTATTAGGCGACCCAAGTTTCGTCATAATCGGCATACAACAATTTTTTCTCAAATATTAAGTCAAGGAGAGGGAGACGTAAGGTAGAGTGGCATTTGTGGATGACTGGGGAAGGAAATGGTGGATGGCCTTCTAATTGGGATTGCGCTTTAAGAATTTGTAATTCTTCTTTCGAGTTCATCAGACGTCCTTCGCTCTCGAAATGGTAGTACATATTCCATTTCCTATTCAATTGTGGCCAGTTTCAAGGAGATGGCCTCCGGACGACCCCTTAATCCTCTTGTAGAAGATTCGGTTAATGGTAGATATCTGGGGGTTTCACCATTACTTTTTTCAGGTTGAAATTTGGAGGGTCGCCGTCCCAATCCGGACCCTTAGCTCGCCTTCGCAGCTCAGGACTGCCCAACCCTCCCATCAGGGGGGACCATAAAAAACTGACCGCGTGGAATACGATTTAAACAGTTACTAACAATTCAAATGAGCAACAATTTATTATCTTCGTCGTCTCACTCTGCCTAAGAGATATACAAGCGTCATTTGATCGACTTTCTACGATGAAAATTATGATTTTTGGTGATTTTGCAATAAATTACCCGTTCACACACGTTGCAACGTTGCTCAGTCAGATAGGCGGGTATTTTAAATATCTCAACGGGGATTGGGTTGGGTTGGGTTAGGTTGGGTTGGGGGGAGGATTTCTAGATTTTTGATAGAAATCCCTCCCCCCTACTCCAAACCAACGGCAACGTTGCCGTCTGTGGTTTCCTTTAGATATACACGGAATCTAGCGATCCCTCGAGTTTTAACTCTGTACTTTTCCGGGAAGTGCCTCAAAATAATTTTCGAATATCCCCACCATGTATCCTTATGGAGAAAATCGCGACTTTGGGGCCTTCTGGAATCGAACCCATGACACTGAGGTTCAAAGTCGCTTTTTTCCTGGGGGTTTCACGTTATGGCCAATACGTCGTAAAAATTTCAAGTCCGTGGCGCTTGTGGAACATGGTTAGAATTTTGATCGCCTATGAATGAATGAATGAATGAATGAGTGAGTGTGTATACAGGTATATCCGGAGAAGCATCTATATATATATATATAGATACGAGTAAAATGTACCTTGCATACTGCAAGCAGATCGACAACACTAATTTCATAACGGCATTATATCGGGACGGTCCCGGAAAGAAAAAGAAGGATTGAAAATATTCTTAAAAATCGCTTCAATTTAATCGTCTGGCATCGAACCCGGGTCCTTTTGGTGAAATTACTAAACAGCACATCAGAACATCACCATCTCTAACTATATGTGAAAATTCAAGCAGAAATATTGGCTACAACTGCCTCAAAAGACGTTCTAATTTTCACGAATGTAAATGGCTCTCTGGATTCGAACCAAGGACGATCTTGAAAATCTAAAATATGTTTCTGAAAGTTATTTATGATCTCCATCTATATGCCGAATTTCAAGTTTCTATATTATTGGGAAAGGTTTCAAAATAATTCCTAAGGAGCCGGAGCAGTTGTAGCCAATATTTCTGCTTGAATTTTCACACGACTTTGACCCTCAGTTTCACGACCACTTTGATCCTCAGTGTCATGGGTTCGATTCCAGAAGGCCCCAAAGTCCCGATTTTCCCCGTTTAAATGCATTGCTTTGATTTTCGGGATTTTTAAAAAAATACTTCCGGGATTGGTAGAAAATCGAAACTCTAGGAGCCTATATATATGGACATGATCTATCGAAAACATAAATGAGTTTTTCAAAAAATATCCTGGGTTCGATGCTAGGTCAAGGCAAAAATCGGCCGTTTAAAATGCATTGTGGCGATTTTTAAGATTTTTTTTGGACCCTTTCCCGATGGAATGGAAACTTGAAATTCGGCATGGAGTTGGAGATCATAAATATATTTCATAATCAAATTTTACATATTCGGAGTCGGTCCTTGGTTCGATCCCAGAGTGCCATTTACATTCCTCAATGAATTTCTTATGGAGATAACAGAAAAAGTTTTTAGGTACTTTCCGGCATGATATCGACTTCAAACTTTTTATGAAACAAGATGAAGTTCTAATAAGTCATAATGTGCATTCACAGCTACCAATATTTCCTGGTTTCGACACCAGGCGTCTCTAAAATCAGTACTGATCCGATTTTTAAGAATTTTTTGAATCCCTTCCCTTTAATATTTTAACTTGAAATCCGGTATATAGATAGAGATTATAGATATATTTCAAAAATAGGTTTTAGATTTCCATAATCGTCCTTGGTTCGAATCCCGAGAGCCATTTACATTCGTGAAAAGTAGGACGTCGTTTGAGGCAGTTGCAGCCAATATTTCTGCTTGAATTTTCACACATAGTTAGAGATTGTTATCTTCTGTTGTGCTGCATAGTAAGTTCACCAGGAAGACCCGGGTTCGATGCCAGACGATTACATTGCAGCGATTTTAAGAATGTTTTAAATCCATTTATTTTCTTTTGAGGACCGTCCCGATATAATGCCGATATAAAATTAGTGTTGTCGATCTGCTTTTACTTTTACTTTTACGGAGATAACGGAAACAAAATTTAGGTACTTCCCGGAACGATATCGACTTCAAACTTTGCATATAGAAAGATCAAGTCCATACATATCAAACAGTGCATTCACAGCTATCAATGTGTCCTGGGTTCGACACCTGGTGTCTCTGCAATCAGAAGTTGATCCGATATTTAGGAATTATTTTGAAACCTTTCTCTATATTATAGAAACTTGAAATTCGGCATATAGATAGAGATCATAAATATCTTTCAAAAACATTTTTTAGATTTCCAAGATCGTCCTTGGTTCGAATCCAGAGAGCCATTTAAATTCGTGAAAATTAGAACGTCTTTTGATGAAGTTGTAGCCCATATTTCTGCTTGAATTTTCACACATAGTTAGAGATGGTAATCTTCTATTGTGCTACATAGTAAGTTCACAGTAAAGACCCGGGTTCGATGCCAGACGATGGAATTTCAGCGAATTTTAAGAAAAATTTCAATCCATTTAAATTCCTCAATGCATTTCTTACGGAGATAACGGAAACAAATTTTAGGTACTTCCCGGCGTGATATCGACTTCAAACTTTGCATATAGAAAGATCAAGTCCATACAAATCAAACAGTGCATTCACAGCTATCAATGTGTCCTGGGTTCGACAACAGGTGTCTCTGCAATCAGAAGTTGATCCGATTTTTAGGAATTATTTTGAAACCTTTGCCAATAATATAGAAACTTCAAATTCGGCATATAGATAGAGATCATAAATAACTTACAGAAACATGTTTTAGATTTCCAAGATCGTCCTTGGTTCGAATGCAGAGAGCCATTTACATTCGTGAAAGGTAGAACGTCGTTTGAGGCAATTGTAGCCAATATTTCTGCTTGAATTTTCACACATAGTTAGAGATGGTGATCTTCTATTTTGTTTCATAGTAAGTTCACCAGGAAGACCCTGGTTCGATGCCAGACGCTAAAATTGCACCGAAATTTAAGTATATATTCAATCCTTTTTTTTTCTTTGGAGGACCGTCCCGAAATGATGCCGATATAAAAATAATATTGCTTATCTGCTTGCAGTATGCAAGTAACATTTTCTCGTATATATATATACGAGTAAAATGTTGCTTGCATACTGCAAGCAGATCGACAACACTATTTTCATGTCGGCATCATATCCGGACGGCCATCAAAAGAAAAAAAAAGATTGAAATTTTTCTTAAAATTTGCCTAAATTCCATCGTCCGGCATCGAACCCGGGTCTTTACTGTGAACTTACTATGCAGCACAATAGACCATCACCATCTCTAACGATGTGTGAAAATTCAAGCAGAAATATGGGCTACAACTGCCTCAAAAGACGTTCTAATTTTTACGAATTTAAATGGCTCTCTGGATTCGAACCAAGGACGATCTTGGAAATCTAAAAAATGTTTCTGAAAGTTATTTATGATCTCTATCTATATGCCGAATTTAAAGTTTCTATATTATTGGAAAAGGTTTCAAAATAATTCCTAAAAATCGGATTAACTTCTGATTGCAGAGACACCTGGTGTCGAACCCAGGACTCTTTGATAGCTGTGAATGCACTGTTTGATTTGTATGGACTTCATCTTTGTACATGCAAAGTTTGAAGTTGATATCGCGCCGGGAAGTACCTAAAATTTGTTTCCGTTATCTCCGTAAGAAAAGCATTGGGAAGTGCAAATGGTCCTCTGGGATCGAACCAAGGACCATAAGCTAATATGTAAAATTCGATTATGAAAAAAATTCATGATATCTATCGACTTGCCGAGTTTCAATAATCCATGTTATCGGGAAAGGATCCAAAAAAAATCTTAAAAATCGCCGCAATGCATTTTAAACGGCCGATTTTTGCCCCGGCCTAGCATCGAACCAAGGACAATATTCGAAGATGTCTTTCCGATTTTCGTTGGCTATGCACGGCATTTAGCGGTCCCTAGAGTTTCAACTCTCTGCTTTTCCGGGAAGTGCCTCAAAAAAATTTTCGAAAATCCCCGCCATGTAATCTTATGGGGAAAATCGCGACTTTGGGGCCCTCTGGAATCGAACCCATGACACTGAGGTTCAAAAACGCAATTTTTCTGGAGGTTATACGTTATGGCCAATACGTGGTAAAAATTTCAAGCCATTGACGCTAGTGGTTTGGCCTGTGACTTTGTATCCTCTCTATATATATATATCTATTATATATAGATGCTTCTCCGGATTCATTCATATATCATATATATATATATATATATAGAGAGGATACAAAGTCACAGGCCAAACCACTAGCGTCAATGGCTTGAAATTTTTACGACATATTGGCCATAACGTATAACCTCAAGAAAAATTGCGATTTTGGACCTCAGTGTCATGGGTTCGATTCCAGAGGGCCCCAAAGTCCCGATTTTTCCCGTTTAAATGCATTGCTTAGATTTTCGGGAATTTTTAAAAAATACTTCCCGGATAGGTAGAGAATCGAAACTCTAGCAGCCTTTATATATGGTCATGATCTATCGAAAACATAAATTAGTTTTACGGAAAATATCCTAGGTTCGATGCTAGGTCGAGGCAAAAATCGGCCGTTTAAAATGTATTGTGGCGATTTTTAAGATTTTTTTTGGACCCCTTCCCGATGGCATGGAAACTTGAAATTCGGCATGGAGTTGGAGATCATAAATATATTTCATAATCAAATTTTACATATTCGCTGATGGTCCTTGGTTCGATCCCAGGGCGCCATTTACATTTCTCAATGCATTTCTTATGGAGATAACGGAAACAAATTTTAGGTTCTTCCCGGCATGCTATCGACTTAAAACTTAGCGTGATAGATGAACCAGTCTTAACAAATCAAACTATACATTCATAGCTATCAATGTGTCCTGGGTTCGACACCAGGTGTCTCTGCAATCAGAAGTTGATCCGATTTATAGGAATTATTTTGAAACCTTTCCCAATAATATAGAAACTTGAAATTTGGCATATGGATTGAGATCATTAATAACTTTAAGAAACAGTTTTTAAATTTCCACGATCGTCCTTGGTTCGAGTCCCGAGAGCCATTTACATTCGTGAACATTAGAGCGTCTTTTGAGGCAGCTGCGCCCAATATTTTTGCTTTAATTTTCACACATAATTAGAGATGGAGAAATTCTATTGTGCTGTATAGTGTGTATCACCAAAAAGACCCGGGTTCGATGCCAGACGAATAACTTGCAGCGAATTTAAAGAATATTTTCAATCCCCTTTTTTTTCTATTGAGGACCGTCCCGAAATGATGCCGAGATGAAATTAGTGTTGTCGATCTGCTTGCAGTATGCAAGCTACATTTTACTCGTATATATATATGAATATATGATACGAGTAAAATGTAGCTTGCATACTGCAAGCAGATCGGCAACACTAATTTCATATCGGCATCAAATCGGGACGGTCCTCAAAAGAAAAAAAAAAGATTTATAATATTCTTAAAATTGGCTGAAATTTAATCGTCTGGCATCGAACCCGGGTCTTTACTGTGAACTTTTTATGCAGCACAATAGAAGATCAACATCTCTAACTATGTATGAAAATTCAAGCAGAAATATTGGATACAACTGCCTCAAAAGACGTTCTAATTTTCACGAATTTAAATGCCTCTCTGGATTCGAACCAAGGACGATCTTGGAAATCTAAAACATGATTTTGAAATGTATCTATAATTTCTATCTACATGCCGAATTTCAAGTTTCTATATTGTTGGGAAAGTGTTCAAAATAATTATTGAATATCGGATCAGTTACTGATTGTAGAGACGCCTGGTGTCGAACCCAGGACACACTGGTAGCTGTGAATGCACAGTTACATTTTTATGAACTTGATCTTATTTTATGCAAAGTTTGAAGTCAATATCATGCCGAGAAGTACCTAAAATTTGTTTCCGTTATCCCCATAAGAAATGCATTGTGGAGTGCAAATGGCCCTCTGGGATCGAACCAAGGATCATAAGCGAATAAAACAAATTTGATTATGATATATATTTATGATTTCTAACCACATGCCAAATTTCAAGTTTCCATGCATTCGGAAACGGGTCCAAAAAAAATCTTAAAAATCGCCACAATGCGTTTTAAACGGCCGATTTTTGCCCCGACCTAGCATCGAACCCAGGATATTTTCCGTAAAACTCATTTATGTTTTCGATAGATCATGTTCATATATATAGGCTCCTTGAGTTTTAATTCTCTACCTATCCGGAAAGTATTTTTTTTTAATTCCCGAAAATCAAAGCAATGCATTTAAACGGGAAAAATCGAGACTTTGGAGCCCTCTGGAATCGAACCCATGACACTGAGGTTCAAAATCGCAATTTTTCTGGAGGTTATACGTTATGGCCAATATGTCGTAAAAATTTCAAGCCATTGACGCAAGTGGTTTAGCCTGTGACTTTGTATCCTCTCTATATATATATATATATATATATGATACGAGTAAAATGTAGCTTGCATACTGCAAGCAGATCGGCAATACTAATTTCACATCGGCATAATATCGGGACGGTCCTCATAAGAAAAAAAAAGGATTGTAATTTTTCTTAAAATTCGCTGAAATTTCATCGTCTGGCATCGAACCCGTGTCTTACTGGTGAACCTACTATGAAGCACAATAGAAGATCACCATCTCTAACTATGTGTGAAAATTGAAGCAGAAATATTGGCTACAACTGCCTCAATAGACGTTCTAATTTTCACGAATGTAAATGGCTGTCTGGATTCGAACCAAGGACGATCTTGAAAATGTAAAAGATGTTTCGGAATTTTATTTATGATTTCTACCCATATGCCGAATTTCAAATTTCTATATTATTGAGAAAGGTTTCAAAATAATTCCTAAAAATTGGATCAACTTCTGATTGTAGAGACACCTGGTGTCGAACCCAGGACATATTGTAAGCTGTGAATTCACAGTTTGATTTGTAAAGAATTGTTCTTGTATCTTGCAAAGTTTGAAGTCGATAGCATGCCGGGAAGTACCTTAATTTTGTTTCCGTTATCTCCGTAAGAAATGCATTGAGAAGTGCAAATGGCTCTCTGGGATCGAACCAAGGACCATCAGGGAACATGTAAAATTTGATTATGATATAATTTCATGATATCTATCCACGTGCCGAATTTCAAGTTTCCATGCCATCGGAAAAGGATCCAAAAAAAATCTTCAAAATCGCCGCAATGCATTTTAAACGGCCGATTTTTGCCCCAACGTAGCATCGAACCATGGACCATATTCGGCGATGTCTTTTTTATTTTCGTTGGATATGCACGGCTTCTAGCGATCCCTCGAATTTCAACTCTCTCCTTTTCCGGGAAGTGCCTCAAAAAAATTTTCGAAAATCCCTGCCATGTAATCTTATGGGGAAAATCGCGACTTTGGGGCCTTCTGGAATCGAACCCATGACACCGAGGTTCAAAGTCGGCTTTTTCCTGGAGGTTACACGTCATGGCCATAACGTCGTAAAAGTTTCAAGTCAATGACGCTTTTGGTTTAGCCAGTGAATTTGTATCCTATCTGGGTATCTGGGTATCTGGGTATCTGGGTATCTGGGTATATATATGAATGAATCCGGAGAAGCATCTATATCTATTATATGAATGAATCCGGTGAAGCATCTATATATAATAGATATGAATGAATCCGGAGAAGCATCTATATATAATAGATATACACTGGGGATCAAAAGTCTAACCATGTTCCACAAGTGCCACCGACTTGAAATTTTTATGACGTTATGGCCATGACGTGTAATCTCCAGGAAAAAGCCGACATTGAACCTCGGTGCAATGGGTTCGATTCCAGAAGGCCCCAAAGTCCCGATTTTCTCCATAAGGATACATGGTGGCGATTTTCAAAATTTTTTAAATAATACTTCCCGGACAGGTAGAAAATCGAAATTCAAGGAACTTACAGATATATTTAAGAACTATTAAAAACATTAATGACTACTAATGAGAACGTCCTGGGTTCGATGTTAGGACGATGCAAAAATCCCGCATTTAAAATGCATGGGGATAGTTTTTCATTAATTTTTTTGATGCACTTACCGGAATGTAAGGAACTCTTCGCTTAGCCAGAAGATATATATTAAGAATTGATTTCAGAAAAAAATATTCATAAGCCCGTACTGTTCTTGGGTTCGATGCCAGGGCACATTAACATTTCTCTCATAAGGAATATAAGGGAAAAGTAAGTCGTCGTTTGAGGCAGTTGAAGCCAATATTTCTGCTTGAATTTTCACACATAGTTAGAGATATTGATCTTCTATTATGTTGCATAGGAAGTATTACCAGAAAGATCCGGGTTCGATGCCGGGCGGCAAATTTGTCTCCCGTTTAAAATACATTGGGTTAGTATTTCATTATTTTTTTGATGCACTTATCGAAAAGATAGAAAGTTCGTACTTGGCTGGAAGATGAATGAAAAGAATTGGTTTTAGAAAAAAATTCTATTGGCCCGTAATATTCCTGGGTTCGATGCCAGAGCACATTAGCATTTCTCTCATAAGGAATATAATGGAAAAGTAGGACGTCGTTTGAGGCAGTTGCAGTAAATATTTCTACTTGAATTTTCACACATAGTTACAGATGGTGATCTTCTATGGTGCTGCATAGTATGCATGACCGGGAAGACCTGGGTTCGATGCCAGATGAATAATTGCAGCGGAAATTAAGAATATTTTCCATCCATTTTTTTTTCTTTTGAGGACTCACTCTATGTGATGCCGACAAAAAATTTGTGTTATCGATGTGCTTGCAGTATGCAAGCAACATTTTACTCGTATACCTATATAGATAGATAGGATACAAATTCACAGCCTAAACTACAAGCGTCATTGATCTGAAATTTTTATGACATATTGGCCATAACGTGAAACCCCCAGGAAAAAAGAGACTTTGATCCTCAGTGTCATAGGTTCGATTCCAGAGGGCCCCAAATTCCCGATTTTTCCCGTTTGAATGCATTGCCGTGATTTTCGGGAATTAAAAAAAAATACTTTCCGGATAGGTAGAGAAGTAAAACTCAAGGTGCCTATATTTATGGTCTTGGACTTTCGAAAACATCAATGACTTTTACAAAAGTTATCCTGGGTTCGATGCTAGGACGATGCAAAGATCTGCCCTTTAAAATACATGGGAGCCGTTTTTCATTATTTTTTTAGATGCACTTATCGAAATGATAGGATGTTCGTGCTTGGCTGGAAGATGTATGGTACGAATAAGTTTTAGAAAAAAATTTTCATAAGACCGTACTGTTCCTGGGTTCGAAGCCAGAGCACAATAACGTTTCTCTCATAAGGAATATAAAGGAAAAGTAGGACGTCATTTGAGGCAGTTGTAACCAATATTTCTGCTTGAATTTGCATACGCGGTTAGAGATGGTGTTTTTCTTTTGTGCTGCATAGAAAGTATTGCCTGAAAGACCCGGGTTCGATGCCGGGCAGTAAAAATATCACCCATATATAATACTATGGGGTATCTTTTCATAATTTTTTTATGCATTTATCGATATGTAAGGGAGCTCTTGCTTAGATGGAAGATGTATATTAACACTTTGTTTAAGAAAAAAAATAGATAAGACCATGCTGTTCCTGGGTTCGATGCCAGAGCACATTATAATTTCTCAAATAAGGAGTGTATGTGAATAGTAGGACGTTGTTTGAGGTAGTTGCACCTAATAGTTTTGCTTGAATTTTCACACATAGTTTGATATAGTAATTTTCTATTTTGCTGCATAGTAAGTACACCAGGAAGACCGGGGTTCGCTGCCAGGTGATTAAATTGCAGCGAATTCTACGAATATTTTGAATTTTTTTTTTCTTTTGATGTCCGTCCCGGTATATGATGCCGATATGAAATTAGTGTTGTCGATCTGCTTGCAGTATGCAAGCTACATTTTACTCGTATATATATATGGATACATGAATGAATCCGGAGAAGCATCTATATATCTATTATATATAGATGCTTCTCCGGATTCATTCATGTATATACCTAGATAGATAGATAGGATACTAATTCACAGCCTAAACCACAAGCGTGATTGACTTGAAATTTTTACGACGTATTGGCCATAACGTGTAACCGCCAGAAAAAATGTGATTTTGAACCTCGGTGCCATGGGTTCGATTCCAGAAGGCCCCAAAGTCGCGATTTTCCCCATAAGAATACATGGCGGGGATTTTCCAAAATTTTTTTGAGGCCCTTTCCGGAAAAGGAGAGAATTGAAATTCGAGGGACCGCTAGAAGCCGTGCATATCCAACGAAAATCAAAAAGACATCTTCGAATTTTGTCCATGGTTCGATGCTAGGTCGGTGCAAAAATCGGCCGTTTAAAATGCATTGCGGCGATTTTTAAGATTTTTTTTGGATCCTTTCCCGATAACATGGATACTTGAAACTCGGCACGTCGATAGATATCATGAATATATATCATAATCAAATTTTAGATGTTCGCTGATGGTCCTTGGTTCGATCCCAGAGGGCCATTTGCACTTCTCAATGCATTTCTTACGGAGATAACGGAAACAAAATTAAGGTACTTCCCGGCATGCTATCGACATCAAACTTTGCATGATAGAAAAGCCAGTCCTTATAAATCAAACTTTGCATTCACAGCTTACAGTATTTCCTGGCTTCGACACCAGGTGTCTTTGCATTCAGAAATTGATCCGATTTTTAGGAATTATTTTCAAACCTTTCCCAACAATATAGAAACTTGAAATTTGGGATATAGATAGAGATCATAAATAACTTTTAGAAACATGTTTTAGATTTCCAAGATCGTCCTTGGTTCGAATCCAGAGAGCCATTTACATTCGTGAAAATTAAAACGTCTTTTGAGGCAGTTGTAGCCAAATATTTCTGCTTGAATTTTCACACATAGTTAGAATCGGTGATCTTCTATTGTGCTGCATAGTAAGTTCACCAGAGAGACCCGGGTTCATTGCCAGACGATGAAATTTCAGCGAATTTGAAGAAATATTTCAATCCTTTTTTTTTCTATTAAGGACCGACCCGATATGATGCCGATATAAAATTAGTGTTGTCGATCTGCTTGCAGTATGCAAGCTACATTTTACTTGTGATAGATATAGATGCTTCTCCGGATTCATTCATATATATACCTATATAGATAGATAGATAGATAGGATACAAATTCACAGCCTAAACTACAAGCGTCATTGATCTGAAATTTTTATGACATATTGGCCATAACGTGAAACCCCCAGAAAAAAAGAGACTTTGATCCTCAGTGTCATAGGTTCGATTCCAGAGGGCCCCAAATTCCCGATTTTTCCCGTTTGAATGCATTGCCGTGATTTTTGGGAATTAAAAAAAAATACTTTCCGGATAGGTAGAGAAGTAAAACTCAAGGTGCCTATATTTATGGTCTTGGACTTTCGAAAACATCAATGACTTTTACAAAAGTTATTCTGGGTTCGATGCTAGGACGATGCAAAGATCTGCCCTTTAAAATACATGGGAGCCGTTTTTCATTATTTTTTTAGATGCACTTATCGAAATGATAGGATGTTCGTGCTTGGCTGGAAGATGTATGGTACAAATAAGTTTTAGAAAAAAATTTTCATAAGACCGTACTGTTCCTGGGTTCGAAGCCAGAGCACAATAACGTTTCTCTCATAAGGAATATAAAGGAAAAGTAGGACGTCATTTGAGGCAGTTGTAACCAATATTTCTGCTTGAATTTGCATACGCGGTTAGAGATGGTGTTTTTCTGTTGTGCTGCATAGAAAGTATTGCCTGAAACACCCGGGTTCGATGCCGGGCGGTAAAAATATCCCCCATATATAATACTATGGGGTATCTTTTCATAATTTTTTTATGCATTTATCGATATGTTAGGGAGCTCTTGCTTAGATGGAAGATGTATATTAACACTTTGTTTAAGAAAAAAAATAGATAAGACCATGCATTTCCTGGGTTCGATGCCAGAGCACATTATAATTTCTCTAATAAGGAGTGTATGTGAATAGTAGGACGTCGTTTGAGGTAGTTGCACCTAATAGTTTTGCTTGAATTTTCAGACATAGTTTGATATGGTAATATTCTATTTTGCTGCATAGTAAGTACACCAGGAAGACTGGGGTTCGCTGCCAGGCGATTAAATTGCAGCGAATTCTACGAATATTTTGAATTTTTTTCTCTTTTGATGTCCGTCCAGATATGATGCCGATATGAAATTAGTGTTGTCGATCTGCTTGCAGTATGCAAGCAACATTTTACTCGTTATATATAGATGCTTCTCCGGATTCATTCATATATATACCCAGATAGGATACAAATTCACAGGCTAAACCATTCGTGTCATTGACTTGAAATTTTTACGACATATTGGCCATAACGTGTAACCTCCAGGAAAAAGCCGACTTTGAACCTCGGTGTCATGGGTTCGATTCCAGAAGGTCCCAAAGTCGCGATTTTCCCCATAAGAATACATGGCGGGGATTTTCGAAAATTTTTTTTGGGGCACTTCCCGGAAAAGGAGAGAGTTGAAATTCGAGGGATCGCTAGAAGCAATGTATATCCAACGAAAATCAGAGAGACATCTTCGAATATGGTCCATGGTTCGATGCTAGGTCGGGGCAAATATCGGCTGTTTAAAATGCATTGCGGCGATTTTGAAGATATTTTTTTGGATCCTTTCCCGATAACATGGGAAACTTGAAACTCGGCACGTCTATAGATATCATAAATATATTTCATAATCAAATTTTACATAGTCGCTGATGGTCCTTGGTTCGATCACAGAGGGCCATTTGCACTTCTCAATGCATTTCTTACGGAAAAAACGGAAAAAAAATTTAGGTACTTCCTGGCATGCTATCGACTTCAAACTTTGTATGATACAAGAGCAAATCTTTACAAATGAAACCGGGCATTCACAGCTTACAATATGTCCTGGGTTCGACACCAGGCGCCTCTACAATCAGTAATTGATTCAATTTTTAGGAACTATTTTGAACCCCTTCCCAATAATATAGAAACTTGAAATTCGGCAAATAGATAGAGATCATACATACTTTACATGAACATATTTTAGATTTCCTAGATAATCCTTGGTTCGAATCCAGAGAGCCATTTTCATTCATGAAAATTAGAACGTCGTTTGAGGCAGTTTCAGCCAATATTTCTGCTTGAATTTTCACACATAGTTAGAGATGGTGATCTTCCATTGTGCTGCATAGTAAGCTCACCAGGAAGACCCGGGTTCGATGCCAGACGATTCAATTGAAGCGAATTTTAAGAATATTTTAAATCCTTTTTTTTTTGAGGACCGTCCCGAGATAATGCCGATATCAAATTAGTGTTGTCGATCTGCTTGCAGTATGCAAGCAACATTTTACTCGTATATAATAGATATATCTATTATATATAGATGCTTCTCCGGATTCATTCATATATCATATATATATATAGAGAGGATACAAATTCACAGCCTAAACCACAAGCGTCATTGACTTGAAATTTTTACGACATATTGGCCATAAAGTGTAACCGCCAGAAAAATTGCGATATTGAACCTCAGTGTCATGGGTTTGATTCCAGAGGGCCCCAAAGTCCCGATTTTTCCCGTTTAAATGCATTGCTTTGATTTTCGGGAATTAAAATAAAATACTTCCCGGATAGGTAGAGAATCAAAACTCAAGGAGCCTATATATATGAACATAATCTATCGAAACCATAAATGAGTTTTACGGAAAATATTCCGGGTTCGATTGTAGGTCGGGGCAAAAATCGCCCGTTTAAAATGTATTGAGGCGATTTTTAGGATTTTTTTTTCACCCTTTTCCGAATGCATGGAAACTTGAAATTTGGCATGGGGTTAGAAATCATAAATATATTTCATAATCAAATTTTACATATTCGCTGATGGTCCTTGGTTCGATCCCAGAGGGCCATTTGCACTCCACAATGCATTTCTTATGGGGATAACGGAAACACATTTTAGGTACTTCCCGGTATGATATCGACTTCAAACTTTGTATGAAATTAGATCAGGTCCTAACAAGTCATTTTGTGAATTTACAGCTTCCAATACGTCCAGGGTTCGACACCAGGCGTCTCTACAATCAGTCACTGATCCGATTTTTAAGAATTATTTTGAACCCCTTCCCAATAATATTTAAACTTGAAATTCGGCATATATATAGAACGTATAGATACATTTCGAAAACATATTTTATATTTCCTAGATCGTCCTTGGTTCGAATCCAGAGAGCTATTAACATTCGTGAAAAGAAGGTCTTCGTTTGAGGCAGTTGCAGCCAATATTTCTGCTTGAAATTTCACACGTATTTAGTGAAGATGATCTTCTGATGTGCTGCATAGAAAATTCACCAAAAAGACCCGGGTTCGATGCCAGACGATTAAATTGAAGCGAATTTTAAGAATATTTTCAATCCTTTTTTTCCTTTCCGGGACCGTCCCGATATGATGCCGACATGAAATTAGTGTTGTCAATCTGCTTGCAGTATGCAAGCTACATTTTACTCGTATATATATATATATACGAGTAAAATGTAGCTTGCATACTGCAAGCAGATCGACAACACTAATTTTATGTCGGCATCATATCGGGAAGGCCGTCAAAACAATAAAAATGGATTAAAAATATTCTGATTATTCGCTGCAATTTATTCGTCCGGCATCGAACCCGGGTCTTCCTGGTGATACTTACTATGGAGCACAACAGTAGATCACCGTCTCTAACTATCTGTGAAAATTCAAGCAGAAATATTATCTACAACTGCCTCAAACGACGTCCTACTTTTCCCTTATATTTCTTATGAGAGAAATGTTAATGTGCTCTGTCATCGAACCCAGGAATAGTTCGGTCTTCTGAAAACTGTTTTCTTAAACCAGTTATAACCATACATCTTCCAGCCAAGCACGAACTTCCTATCATTTCGATAAGTGCATCAAAAAAAATAATGAAATACTAACCCTATGTATTTTAAACGGGAGACATATTTACCGCCCGGCATCGAACACGGGTCTTTCTGGTAAAACTTCCTATGCAACATAATAGAAGATATAAATCTTTAACTATGTGCGAAAATGCAAGCAGATATATTGGCTGCAACTGCCTCAATCGAAGTCTTACTTTTCCCTTACATTCCTTATGAGAGAAATGTTAGTGTGATCTGGCATCGAACCCAGGAATAGTACGGTCTTATGAAAATTTTTTTCTTAAACCAATTCTTACCTTACACTTTCCGGCTAAGCACGAACTTCCTATAATTTCGATAAGTGCATCAAAAAAAATAATGAAAAACAGCTCCCATGTATTTTAAAGGGCAGATCTTTGCATCGTCCTAGCATCGAACCCAGGATATTTTTTGTGAAAGTCATTGAAGTTTTCGAAATTCCAAGACCATAAGTATAGGCACCTTGAGTTTTATTTCTCTACCCATCCGGAAAGTATTTTTTAAAAATTCCCGAAAATCACAGCAATGCATTTAAACGGGAAAAATCGGGACTTTGGGGCCCTCTGGAATCGAATCTATGACTTTGAGGATGAAAGTCGCTTTTTTCCTGGGGGTTTCACGTTATGGCTAATACGTCATAAAAATTTCAAGGCAATGACCGTTGTAGTTTAGCCTGTGAATTTGTATCCTATCTATATAGCTATATAGCTATATGGCTATATAGCTATATGGCTATATATATGAATGAATCCGGAGAAGCATCTATATATAATAGATATATATATATATATATATATATATATATATATATATATATATATATATATATATATATATATATATATATATATATATATATATATATATATACATATACATATATATACGAGTAAAATGTAGCTTGCATACTGCAAGCAGATCGGAAATACTAATTTTATATCAACATCATATCGGGACGGTCCTCAAAAGAAAAAAAAATGGATTGAAATTTTTCTTAAAATTCGCTGAAATTTCATCGTCTGGCAGGGAACCCGGGTCTTACTGGTGAACTTACTATGCAGCACAATAGAAGATCACCATCTCTAACTATGTGTGAAAATTCAAGTAGAAATATTGGCATCAACTGCCTCAAAATTTTCACGAATGTAAATGGCTCTCTGGATTCGAACCAAGGATGTTCTTGGAAATCTAAAAGATGTTTATAAATGTTATTTATGAACTCTATCTATATGCCGAATTTCAAATTTCTTTATTATTGGGAAAGGTTTCAAAATAATTCTTAAAAATCGGACCAACTTCTGGTTGCAGAGACACCTGGTGTCGAACCCAAGACAGATTGTAAGCTGTGAATGCAAAGTTTAATTTGTAAAGACTTGTTCTTGTATCTTGAAAGTTTGAAGTCGATAGCATGCCGGGAAGTACCTAAATTTTGTTTCCGTTATCTCCGTAAGAAATGCATTGAGGAATTTAAATGTCCCTCTGGGATCGAACCAAGGACCATCAGCGAATATTTAAAATTCGATTATGATATATTTTTATGGTATCTAACCTCATACCGAATTTCAAATTTCTATGCCATCGGGAAAGGGTCTAAAAAAAATCTTAAAAATCGCCACAATGCATTTTAAACGGCCGATTTTTGCCCCGACCTAGCATCGAACCAAGGATAATATTCGTAGATGTCTTTATGGTTTCCTTTTGATATGCGCGGCATCTAGCGGTCCCTTGAATTTCAACTCTCTCCTTTTCCGGGAAGTGCCTCAAAAAAATTTTCGAAAATCCCCGCCATGTATTCTTATGGACAAAATCACGACTTTGGGGCCTTCTGGAATCGAACCCATGACACCGAGGTTCAATGTCGGCTTTTTCCTGGAGGTTGCACGTTATGGCCAATATGTCGTAAAAATTTCAAGGCAGTGGCTCTTCTGGAACTTGGTTAGAATTTTGATCCCCTATATATATATATATCTATTACGAGTAAAATATTGCTTGCATACTGCAAGCAGATCGACAACACTATTTTCACGTCGGCATCATATCGGGACGGCTATCAAAAGAAAAAAGTGGATTGAAATTTTTCTTAAAATTCGCTGAAATTCCATCGTCTGGCATCAAACCCGGGTATTACTGGTGAACCTACTATGAAACACAATAGAAAATCACTATCTCTAACTATGTGTGAAAATTCAAGCAGAAATATGGGCTATAACTGCCACAAAAGACGTTCTTATTTTCACGAATTTAAATGGCTCTCTGGATTCGAACCAAGGACGATCTTGGAAATCTAAAGCATGTTTCTGATAGTTATTTATGATTTCTATCTATTTGCCGAATTTCAAGTTTCTATATTATTGGGAAGGGGTTCAAAATAGTTCCTAAAAATTGAATCAATTACTGATTGTAGAGACGCCTGGTGTCGAACCCAGGACCTACTGGCAGCTGTGAAAACACATTATGACTTGGTTTGACCTGATCTTATTAATTGCAAAGTTTGAAGTCAACAACTTGCCAGGAAGTACCTAAAATGTGCTTCCGTAATCTCCATAAGAAATGCATTGTAGGATGTAAATTGCCCTCTGGGATCGAACCAAGGACCATCAGCGAGCTGTAAAATTTTATTATGAAATATATTTATGATATATATCTACGTGCCGAGTTTCAAGTTTCCAAGTCATCTGTAAGTAATTTAAAAAAATCTTAAAAATCGCTATGTAAATTAAACGGGAGAATATTTGCCCTGGCCTAGCATCGAACCAAGGATAATATTTGTAGATGTCTTTGTGGTTTACTTTAGATATACACGGCATCTAGCGATCTCTAGAATTTCAACTCTCTCCTTTTCCGGGAAGTGCCTCAAAAAAATTTTCGAAAATCCCCGAAATGTATTCTTATGGACAAAATCGTGAATTTGGGGCCTTCTGGAATCGAACCCATGACACTGAGGTTCAAAGTCGGCTTTTTCCTGGAGGTTACACGTTATGGCCAATATGTCGTAAAAATTTCAAGTCGGTGGCACTTGTGGAACATGCTTATACTTTTGATCCCCAGTGTATCTATTATATATAGACGCTTCTCCGGATATACCTATATATATATACATTCATAGGGGATCAAAATTCTAACCATGTTCCACAAGTGCCACCGACTTGAAATTTTTACGACATATTGGCCATAACGTGTAACCTCCAGGAAAAAGCCGAGTTTGAACCTCGGTGTCATGGGTTCGATTCCAGAAGGCCCCAAAGTCGCGATTTTCCCCATAAGATTACATGGCGGGGATTTTCGAAAATTTTTTTGAGGCACTTCCCGGAAAAGCAGAGAGTTGAAACTCGAGGGACCGCTAGATGCCGTGCATAGCCAACGAAAATCGGAAAGACATCTTCGAATATTGTCCTTGGTTCGATGCTAGGCCGGGGCAAAAATCGGCCGTTTAAAAAGCATTGCGGGGATTTTGAAAATTTTTTTTGGATCCTTTCCCGATAACATACATACTTGAAACTCAGCACGCCGATAGATATCATGAATATATTTCATAATCAAATTATGTCCGTCGCGATATGATGCCGATGAAATTAGTGTTGTCGATCTGCTTGCAGTATGCAAGCAACATTTTACTCGTATGATATATGAATGAATCCGGAGAAGCATCTATATATAATAGATATATAGAGAGGATACAAACTCACAGCCTAAACCACAAGAGTGATTGAGCTGAAATTTTTACGACATATTGGCCATAACGTATAACCTCCAGAAAAATTGCGATTTTGATCCTCAGTGTCATGGGTTCGATTCCAGGGGGCTCCAAAGTCCCGATTTTTCCCGTTTAAATGCATTGCTTTGATTTTCGGGAATTAAAATAAAATACTTCCCGGATAGGTAGAGAATCAAAACTCAAGGAGCCTATATATATGAACATAATCTATCGAAACCATAAATGAGTTTTACGGAAAATATTCCGGGTTCGATTGTAGGTCGGGGCAAAAATCGCCCGTTTAAAATGTATTGAGGCGATTTTTAGGATTTTTTTTTCACCCTTTTCCGAATGCATGGAAACTTGAAATTTGGCATGGGGTTAGAAATCATAAATATATTTCATAATCAAATTTTACATATTCGCTGATGGTCCTTGGTTCGATCCCAGAGGGCCATTTGCACTCCACAATGCATTTCTTATGGGGATAACGGAAACACATTTTAGGTACTTCCCGGTATGATATCGACTTCAAACTTTGTATGAAATTAGATCAGGTCCTAACAAGTCATTTTGTGAATTTACAGCTTCCAATACGTCCAGGGTTCGACACCAGGCGTCTCTACAATCAGTCACTGATCCGATTTTTAAGAATTATTTTGAACCCCTTCCCAATAATATTTAAACTTGAAATTCGGCATATATATAGAACGTATAGATACATTTCGAAAACATATTTTATATTTCCTAGATCGTCCTTGGTTCGAATCCAGAGAGCTATTAACATTCGTGAAAAGAAGGTCTTCGTTTGAGGCAGTTGCAGCCAATATTTCTGCTTGAAATTTCACACGTATTTAGTGAAGATGATCTTCTGATGTGCTGCATAGAAAATTCACCAAAAAGACCCGGGTTCGATGCCAGACGATTAAATTGAAGCGAATTTTAAGAATATTTTCAATCCTTTTTTTCCTTTCCGGGACCGTCCCGATATGATGCCGACATGAAATTAGTGTTGTCAATCTGCTTGCAGTATGCAAGCTACATTTTACTCGTATATATATATATATACGAGTAAAATGTAGCTTGCATACTGCAAGCAGATCGACAACACTAATTTTATGTCGGCATCATATCGGGAAGGCCGTCAAAACAATAAAAATGGATTAAAAATATTCTGATTATTCGCTGCAATTTATTCGTCCGGCATCGAACCCGGGTCTTCCTGGTGATACTTACTATGGAGCACAACAGTAGATCACCGTCTCTAACTATCTGTGAAAATTCAAGCAGAAATATTATCTACAACTGCCTCAAACGACGTCCTACTTTTCCCTTATATTTCTTATGAGAGAAATGTTAATGTGCTCTGTCATCGAACCCAGGAATAGTTCGGTCTTCTGAAAACTGTTTTCTTAAACCAGTTATAACCATACATCTTCCAGCCAAGCACGAACTTCCTATCATTTCGATAAGTGCATCAAAAAAAATAATGAAATACTAACCCTATGTATTTTAAACGGGAGACATATTTACCGCCCGGCATCGAACACGGGTCTTTCTGGTAAAACTTCCTATGCAACATAATAGAAGATATAAATCTTTAACTATGTGCGAAAATGCAAGCAGATATATTGGCTGCAACTGCCTCAATCGAAGTCTTACTTTTCCCTTACATTCCTTATGAGAGAAATGTTAGTGTGATCTGGCATCGAACCCAGGAATAGTACGGTCTTATGAAAATTTTTTTCTTAAACCAATTCTTACCTTACACTTTCCGGCTAAGCACGAACTTCCTATAATTTCGATAAGTGCATCAAAAAAAATAATGAAAAACAGCTCCCATGTATTTTAAAGGGCAGATCTTTGCATCGTCCTAGCATCGAACCCAGGATATTTTTTGTGAAAGTCATTGAAGTTTTCGAAATTCCAAGACCATAAGTATAGGCACCTTGAGTTTTATTTCTCTACCCATCCGGAAAGTATTTTTTAAAAATTCCCGAAAATCACAGCAATGCATTTAAACGGGAAAAATCGGGACTTTGGGGCCCTCTGGAATCGAATCTATGACTTTGAGGATGAAAGTCGCTTTTTTCCTGGGGGTTTCACGTTATGGCTAATACGTCATAAAAATTTCAAGGCAATGACCGTTGTAGTTTAGCCTGTGAATTTGTATCCTATCTATATAGCTATATAGCTATATGGCTATATAGCTATATGGCTATATATATGAATGAATCCGGAGAAGCATCTATATATAATAGATATATATATATATATATATATATATATATATATATATATATATATATATATATACATATACATATATATACGAGTAAAATGTAGCTTGCATACTGCAAGCAGATCGGAAATACTAATTTTATATCAACATCATATCGGGACGGTCCTCAAAAGAAAAAAAAATGGATTGAAATTTTTCTTAAAATTCGCTGAAATTTCATCGTCTGGCAGGGAACCCGGGTCTTACTGGTGAACTTACTATGCAGCACAATAGAAGATCACCATCTCTAACTATGTGTGAAAATTCAAGTAGAAATATTGGCATCAACTGCCTCAAAATTTTCACGAATGTAAATGGCTCTCTGGATTCGAACCAAGGATGTTCTTGGAAATCTAAAAGATGTTTATAAATGTTATTTATGAACTCTATCTATATGCCGAATTTCAAATTTCTTTATTATTGGGAAAGGTTTCAAAATAATTCTTAAAAATCGGACCAACTTCTGGTTGCAGAGACACCTGGTGTCGAACCCAAGACAGATTGTAAGCTGTGAATGCAAAGTTTAATTTGTAAAGACTTGTTCTTGTATCTTGAAAGTTTGAAGTCGATAGCATGCCGGGAAGTACCTAAATTTTGTTTCCGTTATCTCCGTAAGAAATGCATTGAGGAATTTAAATGTCCCTCTGGGATCGAACCAAGGACCATCAGCGAATATTTAAAATTCGATTATGATATATTTTTATGGTATCTAACCTCATACCGAATTTCAAATTTCTATGCCATCGGGAAAGGGTCTAAAAAAAATCTTAAAAATCGCCACAATGCATTTTAAACGGCCGATTTTTGCCCCGACCTAGCATCGAACCAAGGATAATATTCGTAGATGTCTTTATGGTTTCCTTTTGATATGCGCGGCATCTAGCGGTCCCTTGAATTTCAACTCTCTCCTTTTCCGGGAAGTGCCTCAAAAAAATTTTCGAAAATCCCCGCCATGTATTCTTATGGACAAAATCACGACTTTGGGGCCTTCTGGAATCGAACCCATGACACCGAGGTTCAATGTCGGCTTTTTCCTGGAGGTTGCACGTTATGGCCAATATGTCGTAAAAATTTCAAGGCAGTGGCTCTTCTGGAACTTGGTTAGAATTTTGATCCCCTATATATATATATATATCTATTACGAGTAAAATATTGCTTGCATACTGCAAGCAGATCGACAACACTATTTTCACGTCGGCATCATATCGGGACGGCTATCAAAAGAAAAAAGTGGATTGAAATTTTTCTTAAAATTCGCTGAAATTCCATCGTCTGGCATCAAACCCGGGTATTACTGGTGAACCTACTATGAAACACAATAGAAAATCACTATCTCTAACTATGTGTGAAAATTCAAGCAGAAATATGGGCTATAACTGCCACAAAAGACGTTCTTATTTTCACGAATTTAAATGGCTCTCTGGATTCGAACCAAGGACGATCTTGGAAATCTAAAGCATGTTTCTGATAGTTATTTATGATTTCTATCTATTTGCCGAATTTCAAGTTTCTATATTATTGGGAAGGGGTTCAAAATAGTTCCTAAAAATTGAATCAATTACTGATTGTAGAGACGCCTGGTGTCGAACCCAGGACCTACTGGCAGCTGTGAAAACACATTATGACTTGGTTTGACCTGATCTTATTAATTGCAAAGTTTGAAGTCAACAACTTGCCAGGAAGTACCTAAAATGTGCTTCCGTAATCTCCATAAGAAATGCATTGTAGGATGTAAATTGCCCTCTGGGATCGAACCAAGGACCATCAGCGAGCTGTAAAATTTTATTATGAAATATATTTATGATATATATCTACGTGCCGAGTTTCAAGTTTCCAAGTCATCTGTAAGTAATTTAAAAAAATCTTAAAAATCGCTATGTAAATTAAACGGGAGAATATTTGCCCTGGCCTAGCATCGAACCAAGGATAATATTTGTAGATGTCTTTGTGGTTTACTTTAGATATACACGGCATCTAGCGATCTCTAGAATTTCAACTCTCTCCTTTTCCGGGAAGTGCCTCAAAAAAATTTTCGAAAATCCCCGAAATGTATTCTTATGGACAAAATCGTGAATTTGGGGCCTTCTGGAATCGAACCCATGACACTGAGGTTCAAAGTCGGCTTTTTCCTGGAGGTTACACGTTATGGCCAATATGTCGTAAAAATTTCAAGTCGGTGGCACTTGTGGAACATGCTTATACTTTTGATCCCCAGTGTATCTATTATATATAGACGCTTCTCCGGATATACCTATATATATATACATTCATAGGGGATCAAAATTCTAACCATGTTCCACAAGTGCCACCGACTTGAAATTTTTACGACATATTGGCCATAACGTGTAACCTCCAGGAAAAAGCCGAGTTTGAACCTCGGTGTCATGGGTTCGATTCCAGAAGGCCCCAAAGTCGCGATTTTCCCCATAAGATTACATGGCGGGGATTTTCGAAAATTTTTTTGAGGCACTTCCCGGAAAAGCAGAGAGTTGAAACTCGAGGGACCGCTAGATGCCGTGCATAGCCAACGAAAATCGGAAAGACATCTTCGAATATTGTCCTTGGTTCGATGCTAGGCCGGGGCAAAAATCGGCCGTTTAAAAAGCATTGCGGGGATTTTGAAAATTTTTTTTGGATCCTTTCCCGATAACATACATACTTGAAACTCAGCACGCCGATAGATATCATGAATATATTTCATAATCAAATTATGTCCGTCGCGATATGATGCCGATGAAATTAGTGTTGTCGATCTGCTTGCAGTATGCAAGCAACATTTTACTCGTATGATATATGAATGAATCCGGAGAAGCATCTATATATAATAGATATATAGAGAGGATACAAACTCACAGCCTAAACCACAAGAGTGATTGAGCTGAAATTTTTACGACATATTGGCCATAACGTATAACCTCCAGAAAAATTGCGATTTTGATCCTCAGTGTCATGGGTTCGATTCCAGGGGGCTCCAAAGTCCCGATTTTTCCCGTTTAAATGCATTGCTTTGATTTTCGGGAATTAAAAAAAAATACTTCCCGGATAGGTAGAGAATCAAAACTCAGGGAGCCTTTATATATGGTCATGATCTATCGAAAACATAAATGAGTTTTACGGAAAATAACCTGGGTTCGATGCTAGGTCGATGCAAAAATCTGCCGTATAAAATGTATTGTGGCGATTTTTATGATTTTTTTTGGACCCCTTCCCGATGGCATGGAAACTTGAAATTTGGCATGGAGTTGGAGATTATAAATATATTTCATAATCAAATTTTACGTATTCGCTGATGGTCCTTGGTTCGATCCCAGGGCGCAATTTACATTTCTCAATGCATTTCTTATGGAGATAACGGAAACAAATTTTAGGTACTTCCCGGCATGCTATCGACTTAAAACTTAGCGTGATAGAAGAACCAGTCTTAACAAATCAAACTATCCATTCATAGCTATCAATGTGTCCTGGGTTCGACACCAGGTGTCTCTGCAATCAGAAGTTGATCCGATTTTTAGGAATTATTTTGAAACCTTTTCCAATAATATAGAAACTTGAAATTTGGCATATGGATTGAGATCATTAATAAATTTCAGAAACATTTTTTAAATTTCAAGGATCGTCCTTGGTTCAAGTCCCGAGAGCCATTTACATTCGTGAACATTAGACCGTCTTTTGAGGCAGTTGTAGCCAATATTTCTGCTTGAATTTTCACACATAGTTAGAGATGGTAATCTTCTATTGTGCTACATAGAAAGTTCACCAGTAAGATCCGGGTTCGATGCCAGACGATGAAATTTCAGCGAATTTTAAGAAAAATTTCAATCCTTTTATTTTCTTTTGAGGACATTCCCGATATGATGCCGATATGAAATTAGTATTGCCGATCTGCTTGCAGTATGCAAGCTACATTTTACTCGTATATATATATATACACTGGGGATCAAAAGTCTAAGCATGTTCCAGAAGTGCCACCGACTTGAAATTTTTACGACATATTGGCCATAACTGGTAACCTCCAGGAAAAAGCCGACATTGCACCTCGGTGCCATGGGTTCGATTCCAGAAAGCCCCAAAGTCGCGATTTTCCCCATAAGATTACATGGCAGGGATTTTCGAAAATTTTTTTGAGGCACTTCCCGGAAAAGCAGAGAGTTGAAACTCGAGGTACCGCTAAATGCCGTGCATAGCAACGGAAAATCAGAAAGAAATCTTCGAATATTGTCCTTGGTTCGATGCTAGGCCGGGACTAAAATCGGCCGTTTAAAATGCATTGCGGCGATTTTTAAGATTTTTTTTGGATCCTTTCCCGATGGCATAGAAACTTGAAATTCGGTATGAGGTTAGATATCACAAATATATTTCATAATAAAATTTTACATGTTCGCTGATGGTCCTTGGTTCGATCCCAGAGGGCCATTTGCACTTCTCAATGCATTTCTTACGGAGATAACGGAAACAAAATTAAGGTACTTCCCGATACGCTATCGACTTCAAACTTTGCATATAGAAAGATCAAGTCCATACAAATCAAACTACGCATTCACAGCTATCAATGTGTCCTGGGTTCGACACCAGGTGTCTCCGCAATCAGAAGTTGATCCGATTTTTAGGAATTATTTTGAAACCTTTGCCAATAATATAGAAACTTCAAATTCGGCATATAGATAGAGATAAAAAATAACTTTCAGAAACATTTTTTAGATTTCCAAGATCGTCCTTGGTTCGAATCCAGAGAGCCATTTAAATTCGTGAAAATTAGAACGTCTTTTGAGGCAGTTGTAGCCCATATTTCTGCTTGAATTTTCTTACATAGTTAGAGATGGTGATGTTCTATTGTGCTGCATAGTAAGTTCACAGTAAAGACCCGGGTTCGATGCCAGAAGATGGAATTTCACCGAATTTTAAGAAAAATTTCAATCCATTTTTTTCTTTTGATGGCCGTCCCGATATGATGCCGACATGAAAATAGTGTTGTCGATCTGCTTGCAGTATGCAAGCAACATTTTACTCGTATACCTATATACACATTCATTCATTCATAGGGGATCAAAATTCTAACCATGTTCCACAAGTGCCACTGACTTGAAATTTTTACGACATATTGGCCATAACGTGTAACCTCCAGGAAAAAGCCGACTTTGAACCTCAGTGTCATGGGTTCGATTCCAGAAGGCCCCAAAATCGCGATTTTGTCCATAAGAATACATGGCAGGGATTTTCGAAAATTTTTTTGAGGCACTTCCCGGAAAAGCAGAGAGTTGAAACTCGAGGGATTGCTAGATGCCGTGCATAGCCAACGAAAATCAAAAAGACATCTTCGAATATTGTCCTTGGTTCGATGCTAGGCCGGGGCAAATATCGGCCGTTCAAAATGCATTGCAGCGATTTTGAAGATTTTTTTTGGACCCCTTCCCGATGGCATAGAAACTTGAAATTCAACATGAGGTTATATATCATAAATACATCTCATAATCAAATTTTACATATTTGCTGATGGTCCTTGGTTCGATCCCAGAGGGACATTTAAATTCCTCAATGCCTTTCTTACGGAGATAACGGAAACAAAATTTAGGTACTTCCCGTTATGCTATCGACTTCAAACTTTGCATGATACAAAAGCAAGTCTTTAGAAATCAAACTATGCATTCACAGCTTACAATATGTCCTGGGTTCGACACCAGGTGTCTCTGAAATCAGAAGTTGATCCGATTTTTAGTAATTATTTTGAAAGTTTTTCCAATAATATAGAAACTTGAAATTCGGCATATAGATAGAGTTAATAAATAACTTTCAGAAGCATGTTTAAGATTTCCAAGATTGTCCTTGGTTCGAATCCAGAGAGCCATTTACATACGTGAAAATTAGAACGTCTTTTGAGGCAGTTGCAGCCAATATTTCTGCTTGAATTTTCACACATAGTTAGAGATGGTGATCTTCTATTGTGCTGCATAGTAAGTTCACAGTAAAGACCAGGGTTCGATACCAGACGATGAAATTTCAGCGAATTTTAGAAATTTTTTATTCATTTTTTTTTCTTTTGAGGACCGTCCCTATATGATTCCAACATAAAATTAGTGTTGTTTATCTGCTTGCAGCATGCAAGCAACATTTTACTCGTATATGTAATAGATAGACGCTTCTCCGGATATACCTATAAGTTATATATATATATATATAGGGGATCAAAAGTCTAACCATGTTCCACAAGTGCCACCGACTTGAAATTTTTACCACGTTATGGCCATGACGTTTAACCTCCAGAAAAAATCCGACATTGAACCTCCGTGTCATGGGTTCGATTCCAGAAGGACCCAAAGTCGCGATTTTCTCCATAAGAATACATGGCGGGGATTTTCGAAAATTATTTTGAGGCACTTCCCGGAAAAGGAGAGAGTTGAAACTCGAGGGATCGCTAGATGCCGTGCATATCTAAAGGAAACCATAAAGACATCTTCGAATATTATCCTTGGTTCGATGCTAGGTCGGTGCAAAAATCGGCCGTTTAAAATGCATTGCGGCGATTTTTAAGATTTTTTTTGATCCTTTCCCGATAACATGGATACTTGAAACTCGGCACGTAAATAGATATCATGAACATATATTTAATAATCAAATTTTAGATGTTCGCTCATGATCCTTGGTTCGATCCCAGAGGGCCATTTGCAATTCTCAATGCATTTCTTACGGAGATAACGGAAACAAAATTAAGGTACTTCCCGGCATGCTATCGACTTCAAACTTTGCATGATAGAAGAGCAAGTCTTTACAAATCAAACTGTGCATTCACAGCTTACAATATTTCTAGGGTTCGACACCAAGTGTCTCTGTAATCATAAGTTGATACGATTTTTAGGAATTATTTTGATAACTTTCCCAATAATATAGAAACTTGAAATTCGGCATATAGATAGAGATCATAAATAACTTTCAGAAACATATTTTAGATTTCCAAAATCGCCCTTGGTTCGAATCCAGAGAGCCATTTAAATTCGTGAAAATTAGAACGTCTTTTGAGGCAGTTGTAGCCCATATTTCTGCTTGAATTTTCACACATAGTTAGAGATGGTGATGTTCTATTGTGCTGCATAGTAAGTTCACCAGGAAGACCCGGGTTCGATGCCAGACGATTACATTGCAGCGATTTTAAGAATGTTTTAAATCCATTTATTTTCTTTTGAGGACCGTCCCGATATAATGCCGATATAAAATTAGTGTTGTCGATCTGCTTTTACTTTTACTTTTACGGAGATAACGGAAACAAATTTTAGGTACTTCCCGGAACGATATCGACTTCAAACTTTGCATATAGAAAGATCAAGTCCATACAAATCAAACAGTGCATTCACAGCTAGCACTGTGTCCTGGGTTCGACACCAGGTGTCTCTGCAATCAGAAGTTGATCCGATTTTTAGGAATTATTTTCAAACCTTTCCCAATAATATAGAAACTTGAAATTTTGGATATAGATAGAGATCATAAATAAAATTCTGAAACATATTTTAGATTTCCAAGATCGTCCTTGGTTCGAATCCAGATCCAGGTTTTCAAAATATCTCCATAAATATGATATTTAGGTATATACTATTATTTATAAATATTTTAGAAAATAAAATTTACTATAACTTTTGTATGAAACATATTTTCGTATCACTGATTGTTTAGGAGTTATTCCTGAATTACTGATAAACCGGAAGTTGCTGATTATGTACTTTGTGGGCGCTCTGGGCTCTATAGGCGAAAGGCCAGTTTCATCGTTTTTCATCCAGCATGTCCCGAACAACATTATTTATAATGTTTAGAGTTCGAAATTACTGTCGTAGATAAGTATTTACATCTTATATATGGAGAAAGTCATGTGCAGGCCACATCAGATTTTTTTCTTTTGATGGTCGTCCCGGTATGATGCCGACATGAAAATAGTGTTGTCGATCTGCTTGCAGTATGCAAGCAACATTTTACTCGTATATATATATATATATATATATATATATATATATATATATATATATACATATATATAGGTATATCCGGTGAAACGTCTATATATAATAGATATCCGGAGAAGCGTCTATATATAATAGATATATTGAAACTAATTCGAGGGGATTTAGGGTATAGTCCTTTCACCAAATAGTGGTAGTGGCAATGTAGTGCCGAACCATGAAGTTAGATGGTGATATTATTCATTTTTTTAATGTCAACGATGGCTTAAATGATCGTTAGTTGTCACCAACAATAAACAGAATCCACATTTATTTACTGTGGAGTTTCATTTCTTAAGTGAATAATGCAAAAAAAGATAATGTCACGTGCCGAAAACATTCTCTCGCGTACCACTTAGGGCAGGCGTGCCATAGGTTCGCCACCTCGGGCCCAAGCAATGGGAAAGGCAACGATTCTTGCAGACATGCTCAAACAAAATATTGCTCCAAACCAAAATTGATTTCTGTTCTTCAGGAAGCATGAACATTACCCCTCAATAGTTATCCTTCTCCCCCCTTTCGCGTGACGTCATCCTCCGCCAGGGTATGAGGGAAATTGTTAAATTGTGTAACAAAGTATACCATACTGGTGAATGGCCTGAAGATTTTGTTAGAACAGTGATGGTACCAATTCCCAAGAAGGCAGGTACAAGAAAATTCAAATAACAGAGAACGATAAAAGAAGCAAATTGACAAGAAATAGATTTATTTATACCACAGAAGAAATTGTTACAGACGACCCAGGGTTTCGATGCATAGCATCATCTTCAGGTCATCATCGAAACCCTGGGTCGTCTGTAACAATTTCTTCTGTGGTATAAATAAATCTATTTCTTGTCAATTTGCTTCTTTTGTCATGAAATACCACCAAGTAAAACCTCATTTAGTCGAATTTATAGAACGATAAGTCTTATTTCGCCAAAATAATGTTGCGAGTATTGAACAGGAGATTAATAAGAATAATGGAAGAAAATGCAGGAGAGGAACAGTTTGGCTTCAGAAAAGGGAGAAGAACAAGGGACGCCATTGGCTTGCTAAGAATGGTTGGAGAAAGGTATATAGAGAGAGGAAAAGGAATAGCTCTATGTTTTATTGATTTGGAAAAGGCTTTTGATCGGGTTAAATGGGAGAAAATGTTGGGAATTCTAAAGGAAAATGGGTCGGTATGAAAGGAAATAAAACTTATTAGAGAATTGTATATTACGCAAAAACCTGCTTAATAAATATATGAGGATTTGACAAAATGGGTGGATCTTGGTAGAGGAGGAAGGCAGGGATCCTGTCTGTCACCGACCTTGTTTGATATATACACAGAGGAAATGATACAAAAAGTATTTGATGAGAGAGAGGAAAGAGTTAGTATTGGAGGTAGGAAGATGTATTAGATTTGTAGATGACATGGTAATTTTAGTCACAAAGAAAGTGAGAGAAAAGAAATCTAACTGGTTAGTTCATGTAATTAGAGGACATATTTAAAAGTGAAGTGGAGGGAAAGAAAAAAAGAATTGTTGGATGAGGTGAAGAGACGAAAGAGCAGTGGTGTGTTGCAACAAACACCGGATGACTTGCGTTAAGTGAGAAGGAGGGCAGTGATCTCGGTCGTCATTCCAAGAAACTCTTGCACAAGGAACGACAAGAGAGAAGATGGAAACCAGTGTGGGAGCATGGAATGCTAGGACAATGCTAATAAAGGGAAGTTTTAGATATTAAATTAGGTCAAATATTGAGAGGCAAGGGGTTGCTAAAAAAGGTAATATTTAGTTCATGACATTCTGGCTCCATAAATACTACATTACGCTGCTATAAATGAGACTTTTGGTAGCATTCAATAAGGAAATAACAGAATGAATCACCTCATGCTGCATCACCTAACCCTAACCTTTAAGTTATGACAACACTGAACACGATTTTTATTTAACTTTCGTGTTATAGAATTTATGAGTGTTCGTATGACGCGTTCTGGATGTTTGATTTCCGCCCATTTTGTCCGGCAAAGGCCATAGGGGTCGCTTATTGTTTTGTGACGATTTGCCCTGCTAACTATCAATTACAAAATCAACCATAGTAATTGGGAACTGTAATTTAAAGAAAATATCTAATTTACGGCGATATCTCGAGGGATAGAACAATCCTCGAGATTGATTAAAATATTACTAATCGTCATTAAAAGATGTTAATAAATTTCACATCCTTGTCCGTAGATTTTATAACAGGGTTACCTATGAATTACCAATAACGAGTTGACATTAACAGCACTTCCAATTTGAGTTCGACTTCCAAAATAAGCCAGGGGTAGGTAACAATGCTCTTGGGAGTAACCGCGTCCTAGATAATTTAACCTAAAATAAAATTTTTGAAAGTAACATTTTGATCGCCTTTCGGGAACAACTGAAATGATGGACAAAGTTATTGCTGTATCCATCAGAAATTTTCTTTTGTTATCCTGGGCATAAACTGATTAATTGAATTGTGGATAATTCTGTGCAGTTATAGCGGTGTTAGGTGAGTGGTGGTTTCAAAATGTTCGTTATATTGCATTGCAAAAAGTCGCAAGCTCCTGCTTATAATGTTGAGCAATATTTTTCACTCATGAAACGGAGTAGTTATGGGTGCCAAACTCATGAAAGAGAAACCATGCAGATAGATAAGCGAAATTGCCTTTTAAGCTTTTATGTTCACCCCATTAGCTACAGTTTGTCGGGACTTCTTTAACAGACAATTTTTTCGAAGGCACATTATTTGCGAAGTCGGTATTATATCGCCTTATTGTGAAAGCATCACCTTATTGTGAAAGCATCACCTTATTGTGAAAGCATCACCATGCTGGTTAAAATCATGCTCTGGGTTATACATTTCTTATAACCTTTGGGTTATTCCTCAAAATTAGATACGGAGAAAATATATGAATGGAAAAAGAGAGAAAAATTGCTACTAAAAGGAAAAAGGGAACTCGGCTGTGTTATTAATATTAAGAGTTAAAAGAGCTCCAAATAGACGTTGTTTGCGTCGTGCGGAAGTGCTGTTCAGTGCTCTTCTTCTCCCGACCGTGACCAAGGTATTGCAAGCGTGATTATCTCGATAGGTATTTCATCTACAGAGAACGGAAATGAACAGTTCTCTACTTCTCCCGAAGATGGCGACATAGTCACCGAAATACGTATTGAGGATAATAACGCTTACAATACCCAGGGACGTCGCAACGAAATTTTTCATGGGGGGGCAAACCCAAATGAGAAAATTTAGAATTGCTAAAAAAAAAGAGAATTCATACGAATATTTTGGTATGGGGCAATGAGAATGCACTATATTTAGTGTATTTATATTTTGGTTAACAAAACTGACTTCCGATTGGGGGGGCAAAATGATTATATTTCCCCCCGGTTAAATTTCTGGGGGGGCAGCTGACCCCCCAGCTGCGACGTCCCTGACAATACCTTAGTCACGGTTAACTTTAAACGTCATGGTTAGGGTACTTCCGCACGACGGGTTGTACGCAAACAACGGCTATTTGAAGCTCTTTTAACACTTTATGTTAGAAAAATTATTCTTCAACCACCAAGAGTGTTCCACCGACCACTTCCCCATCCCTAATTCCCTTCCTCGTCAGTGTTATTGAAAATAC
This sequence comes from Sympetrum striolatum, assembly GCA_947579665.1. Taxonomy (NCBI): domain Eukaryota; kingdom Metazoa; phylum Arthropoda; class Insecta; order Odonata; family Libellulidae; genus Sympetrum; species Sympetrum striolatum. The sequence goes on along the minus strand of OX388345.1, from coordinate 1,464,344 downwards.
CTTTCCTCGAGTTGGTTTCTTTTTCGGCAATTCAAGAATGCCATTGGGTATTCTTTAATTTTGAGCGAGAATTGCACGGTTGATGATTGTAAAAAAAATGAAAACCGTTGAAAAAATTCAATGTAAAAATTCCCACCTCTTCTATGACCGCCTGGCAAGATGCGACGAGTAGCACTAGGGTGATGACTTTGGGGCAAGAAAGGATGAAGATTACTCCCAATTGGTATATTATATGCTCCTTCGTTGCTCCCGTGATGGCAGAGTTGATGAGCATGTAGAACTCGAAGGCCACGTCCAGCAGGTCAAACATGGATAGGAGCAATGCCAGCATTCCGTATACGTTGCCAAGTCTCGGACCCAGGTGGCACAGGGAGAAGTGGTAACCAGCGTACCGCCTCACCGTGAGTGCCATTGGCTCTTTGGAGTCCAATGGGGACCTTCTGCTCTTGGTCAAAGAGAAGGGGAACGAATCTTTCATCTTAGAGATCTTATCGTTGACGATGGAAAGAAGCTGTTGCAGGAGGAGGAGTTGGTTGATGAACTGCAGACTTAGCAAGAGAGTGGCCCCGAAAGAGAAGAGCTGAAAGACGACCTCGTACTCTCTGTCTGGTACCTGTCGAACGTAAATACCGTACACCTGCAGCCCTCCGCAACTGATTACTAGACACACCACTGTGACGACTTCTGAGACCAGGAGAGTCCGAGCACGGCTGAAGAGGTTGGTGTCTTCGGGGATGGTCTTGGATCCGATTAAAGCCACTTCCCCCAGGGCCTCCTGTAGTTCGCTCCTCTTCGCGATAAGTACCGCCAGGCTGACCACAGCCACGAGACCGGACAGTAGGGACCACACAAGTTCTACCGCCGTCTGGATGCCGTTCTCTGGTTTTTCCTGTCTCTCCGTGATGTGTCTCTGCGCCACTGCGCAGAATAGCGCAGCTGCTCCCGCGAGTACTGCTACGCTATACGAGAGGTGCAGCTTGGAGGAGATTCCACCTTCGCGGGCCTTTCCCTCGATGGCGTCGGCGCGGAAAGGAACAAGACCCAGGGCAACACACAAGCGAACAAAGGGCCTCGTTGCCCACAAAATGCCTTCAACGGATCGGCTTTCCTCCACTCCCACTTTGTTTTCTGGCCAAAGTATTCCCGCCATTTGAGGTAACTTTCAGTCGCCTCTATGTTTTAGAATAGCACTTCCGCCAGTGGGTTATCAAACAAGAGAAGGACTAAGATGGCGGTGGATAGAAATATCTCTTATGTAGTAGTCGATGCTCCTTCTGTTGTCTGCTGAATATATTTTCTTTTCGAATAAACAGTGCTTAACGCAGATTTGTTAAACAGGAAACTTAGGTATAGTTTCTGGGATAATAAAGTTTAGGATGAGGGATTAGAAACGAAACGAAGACCTTCACTTGGAGTAGATTCGTACTATAAGCGTTTGAAGGCTGATGAAAATTACAGAGGAAAAGACGAAAGCCAATGTTTTTGCGCGATTTATAAAGAGATATTATAAATCAAGAATTGTGTGAAATGCCCTAACACGGAGATTCTGTTTTATTACATAAACTTACCAAGGAAAATTCAAGTATGTGCTACTGAGATCAACGAATTTTTATTCAGTGCGCAATTTTCGATGATTTAGTAATATCATCTTAAGTAGTTAGTTTCTGGGTATGATTTGTAATACGGAGTTGAGTAGTACTGGCTTTTTGATTTAATTATGGTGCCACTTTTGGAATATTTTATAAACGCCGGTGTGGATCAAGCGTAGAGCGTCAAGGTTTACCTACATAGATGAAATCTTCCTTCAAACTTTGATCTAATTTTTTCGTGTGTCGCAAAACAGAGATTCAGGGAATTTCAAACTCGTTAGCTGCTCAACACCACTTTTCACATCCCTGCTTCTCACTGGGCAGATGGGATCTTTGCGAACCGAACCGGAATCCTTTTCAATGTCTCGTTGTCTTACCAGTCCTAACTAGTGTACCTCTTTGGGAATTTTGTATGCCTACGTTGAAGAGGATAGCATAAGCCTCGCTACGAGATGAAGACTTAGTTCACTCTCAAAACTTCCCCTGAATAACACTCACATTGGAAGAGCGTTGAGAGAAAATTGCATCAAAAAGAGAAGATCGATGAGCGGTTTTGTTTACTTTGAGCACCCATTGTAAGGACGCCATCGTCGATATAAAACGACGCATGTGCATAAAACATCCCTCCTTTATTCTCACGCGGAGGAGGAGAACTTGCTTGAATTATTGATGAATCGAAGGCACGAATTGTGATTCGAACGGAAGCATTTTATCTCTTTATTCCGACGGAAATTCTTCAGTGGTCGTCCACATAATGGAAAGACATCAAACGCGTTGATCGTGTAACAAAATGTGATTGATACAGCGATAGTTGACTTCTATTTCTATGCTGGTAGGTTTCGTGTCTTTTCCATTCAATTTATCAACGTATTCTATCCATCGTCCCAATGTGATCCCTAAAGAAAGAAAATTTCAAACACGGCTGTTTACGAATTAGAGGTTTAAAATCGCCAATAGCCGTCTTTGTCGGCGTTCCTCACCTCCTACACCAGTATTCGGAGAAAACAGGAAGGCTCGGATTATCGCTCTTTTAAGTACTCCCAATTTATATTTTAATAGCTATACTATGATCCCATTGGAGTAATAAAGTTTATTTTTGTTTTTTTTTGGTTTGGTAAACGTCATTATTTTATTTTTACCTTTATTATTTCCATACCTAACTCCTATCCTTGATTGTTTTACGTCATTATTAAATTTTAAAACTCTTTTCGGAATTTCACACAATAGCATTTTCTCTTCCTCACCGAAAAGTAATCGATTAGTCCCATCTGTATCCCCATTTGCACCTCTGTCTGATGAGGAGCTGAAAGAGGAAGTAGATTATGCAAATCTTATACCTCTTCCGAAAGTCAGTCAATTTTCGTCATGTATTCCCTAGTCATTACTATTTCACTTTTTCCACATCTATTTCTTGCCCAACTTATATCTGCATTCCAGTCCCACATAAGGATGAGTTTTGTTACCCTTTTCCATATCCTCTACTATTTGATCGGACAGTAATTCTACGTCATTCTCAGGGTAACAATTAGTGCGTAGGTACAAATATAAGCATCTTATCTATCACAGTATTTGCTAGTTTAGACTTTACTTACATTGAAATAGTCCGGTCGCTTATTTGCACTGTCACGGCTACTCCCGTTCTAATGTGTAACGCTGCTCTCTCCGGCTATTCAGTATTTCTAAAGAAAATAACTCTCACGTCATTGCTCCTGAAACTTATCCCATCGTACTTCGCACTACGATAGTATGTTAATGCTGGGTCTCTTAATTTCTATCTTTACCTTTTCCAAACGGGGTCCTTAAATTCATTACATACATGCATTACATTATATGTGCACTAGAGTGTCTCAAGATATAAGGGAAGAAGAATTTTTTTCGCTCAATCAAATACGCATACCCTCTATTTTTATTTATTTGGTCTAATTAACTTACCTAATACATATTACTGCAACTGGGTTGTGGTAACCCGTGCCGACTCGACGCCAAACAATTTCGAGAAATTGAAATTTGTACCAACAAGGGGAACACCAGGTTATCGGGAAATCAATCAACGGATTTGCACGAATCTTTCAGGGCACGTACAAATAGTGGACAGCAGCATTTTTGAATAGGCAGCCTTTTTTTGGTGCCACACGACTATCAAATCCTAAATATAGAGCCTAAGTATCACTTGTTCGATTTCTCTTGGAATCTGCTCACAGATATTACCATAGCTTTCTTTTACATTTTCAAAGTTCAACATTGTTCTTCCCAAAGGCACGAATATATGTATGAATGCCTTTATTTCTCAGCAGACAGGCCAAAGATTGCCTTCAGCGAAGGAAACTTTATTCCTGACTCCGATAACTATGTGTAACTGTGGTAATACTGGAATCCCTGACTTAAAACTTGGAGAATAGTTTATTACCACTTTCCTTTAATTTTTGCTCACGATTTGGGAAATGTAATTTTATAAAATATTATCAACCTTTATTAAATATTTATTTTTCACAATTTTTTGGATAATATAAAAAAAAAACTCTTCTAACACGAATTATTCCGACACAATGTTCCGCACCAAAACCATAGCTATGTTACAGTGACATTTGTTGTGTAGATCTTCTTTGGAAAAACACAGTTAGGTAACGTTTAAGAACTCTCTTTCCTCTTTATGAGCCAGTTTTTGTCCCCTCGAGCTAACTATCAGAACTTGCCCATTCGAAGGCAGTTTTAAACCTTTAACTTGATATTTTTCGCCCACTATTAAATACATACTATTTTAGCGCTAATTCCACTGACAACTTCAGCCCCCTGTATGATTTTAATGTGCAGGAATTAAAGTAATTTACTTAATAGTAATTTTAATGGCTATATACGGAATTTATTCAGAAGTAAATGTGAAAAATGTCAAAGTTCGCTATATTAGAATAAATACTAACTAAAATTAAGATGTGCTTGGAAGGTAACAAGATGAAATTCAATCGCAAAAATATAATATAAGTATATATAGATAAGTTATCAGTAAAAAAATGGAAGAAATTAATTTCCTACTAACCCGAGATCTATATAGGAATGCACGACGTACTCAAAAATATAATATTAATATTTATAAAACATATAAGATATTAAATGTAATAAATACGTGCCAAGAGGTGAAGGGTTAGACGAGGTCGGAAGGAGTTACAAAAACGTTTAATTTAAATTAATACGCCTCCTATTCTGGTCCCATAGGAGTCATCTCTGCCCTATACATAGGATATACGTGGCATATTTAGGCTAGAAGGACAGTTTTAGTCGCAAATGACACACCTTTATCTAAAAAAGTATTCGTTTTAACCGAAATAGAATTTTTGGCAATTTTTTTTTGCCGAAATTTCGAAACTTCGAGGTGAACATTCTCACATAGATAGTATTTGGTTTGGAAAGAAAATTACATCAGTAATGTGGGTGTGCCAATATTGCCGGATATTACATTTCTATCAGAAAAAATGACAAAACGACCCACCCTACTGTCTAAACAACATCCGTAATATTTCTGTATAATTTGCATATTTTGACGAATTTTGGCAAACTGAAAACCTTTTTCCTTGATTCAAACATACTAAATCTTTGATATTAAGCTACAATCAAACAATATATGTACTTATTTGCCTTTCAATCACTTCGGAAACATTGAGAAACTATCCGGAAAAAATGCATAAATTTTACATTATTCACAAAAAATTAAAATTTTGACTAAAATTCGCAGCCTCAGGACATAATCCCATCAAGATGAAATTTTTTGTGAGTTATAAGGACAAACCACAAACTTTAAGCATTAGCCGCTGACGGATTTGAAAAAAAAAGGTTTTTTCGATCCACCCTAATGTACGTGTGGTTCCCTAACTCCGATATGCAGTTGCTAATTTTTTATAAACAATAGCCCATTCGGTTTATCTGTTCGAGACCTTTCCACTATTCACCGGCCGTGGTGGTGGAGTGGTTAACGTGCTAACGAATCCCGGCTAGTCGGATTTTTCCGTTTAGGGAATGGTTGTGTGCGTGTGATATTAATAAAATAAAATGCAAAAAAAAAGAATAAAATTAAGAAAGGGGGTTAATTGGAGGAATAGACTTACTAGGCTATAATTCGCCCAAAAAAATAAGACGGCATTATTATTACTTTTAAGCAAAGAATGTGCCCTGAAAGATTTGTGCGAATCTGTTTGTGAATATCCCACTAACCTGGTGTTCCCCTTGTTGATACAAATTTTTCGAAATTGTTTGGCGTCGAGTCGACACGGGTTTCCATAACCCAATCGCAGTAATTTGTATTAGGTAAGTTAATTAGACCAAATAGAATAAACAGAGGGTATACGTTCGAAAAAAATTACTTATTCTTTCGGGACACCCGAATATGCATGCATTTTATTTTCGCCCTGATTTCTCCTTCTTTCCTTGCATTTATGTAAGCGTTTCGTGGAATGGCCGACTATATGACTTCCCTCCGATCACTTCCGGACACGACCCTCACCTTCGAATACCAAGTACTGAATGCAATACTTACAGTTAACTCTCCCGATATACCCATACGAGTAACAGTTGCATACATCCATTATATATAGATGCTTCTCCGGATTCATTCATGTACATATATTGTAACATTATTTCCTTACACGGAAATGTATTTGTTTTTGTATTTATTGTTATACCTTTATTTTGTACTTTATGGTGTTGTGTGTGTGTGTGAGTGGTTTACGCGAGTGACTTGTTTTAATAGCGTGTTACGCCGATGCGGCGCTGGGGGAAAAGTGCGTGAGTGGTTTGGAAGAGAAAGTGGTCAGTATGCGAGAGGAACTCCCACTGCGAAAAGGTCCGGTAGTGACCGGCCTGCAAGCAACGGTGCGAGAGGAACTCCCTCTGAAAAAAGGTCCGGTAGTGACCGGCCTGCAAGCAACGGTGCGAGAGGAACTCCCTCTGAAAAAAGGTCCGGTAGTGACCGGCCTGCAAGCAACGGTGCGAGAGGAACTCCCTCTGAAAAAAGGTCCGGTAGTGACCGGCCTGCAAGCAACGGTGCGAGAGGAACTCCCTCTGAAAAAAGGTCCGGTAGTGACCGGCCTGCAAGCAACGGTGCGAGAGGAACTCCCTCTGCAAAAAGGTCCGGTAGTGACCGGCCTGCAAGCAACGGTGCGAGAGGAACTCCCTCTGAAAAAAGGTCCGGTAGTGACCGGCCTGCAAGCAACGGTGCGAGAGGAACTCCCTCTGAAAAAAGGTCCGGTAGTGACCGGCCTGCAAGCAACGGTGCGAGAGGAACTCCCTCTGCAAAAAGGTCCGGTAGTGACCGGCCTGCAAGCAACGGTGCGAGAGGAACTCCCTCTGCAAAAAGGTCCGGTAGTGACCGGCCTGCAAGCAACGGTGCGAGAGGAACTCCCTCTGCGAAAAGGTCCGGTAGTGACCGGCCTGCAAGCAACGGTGCGAGAGGAACTCCCTCTGCGAAAAGGTCCGGTAGTGACCGGCCTGCAAGCAACGGTGCGAGAGGAACTCCCTCTGCAAAAAGGTCCGGTAGTGACCGGCCTGCAAGCAACGGTGCGAGAGGAACTCCCACTGCGAAAAGGTCCGGTAGTGACCGGCCTGCAAGCAACGGTGCGAGAGGAACTCCCTCTGCAAAAAGGTCCGGTAGTGACCGGCCAAGAAGAGCCGGAGAAGCGAGGGATGGCACGACAGCAGAGGCCGACAGTGCATGAGGAGGACTGAACGTGAATCCGTATATATATGAAATACAGTGACTGTTGTTGCCACCTTGTGAAGTGCTTTTGCGTTGAATTTGATAGTAGATTCGAATAACTTTTTTCTGTCTGTGGGGAAATCGACCCAAGCGATTTTGTAAAGTTTGTGGACGAGTGGGAAAAGTGGTCCACGGACTTCATTTAATTTAACGTCCGAGTTTACTCTTGAATTTTGTTTGATGCCATGCTTATGTGTAATCTATTTTGGGGGATTTGATTGAGCTACCTGTGGTTGATTCAATAAATGACCTAAAATAAATGGAAATGATTTCGAGATTGATTTGTACAGTTAACGAGAAGTAAGACTCGTTACAATATAGATAGATAGATAGGATACTAATTCACAGGTTAAACCACAAGCGTCATTGACTTGAAATTTTTACTACTTATTGGCCATAATGAGTAATCACCAGAAGAATTGCGATTTTGAACCTCAGTGTTATGGGTTCGATTCCAGAGGGCCCCAAAGTCCCGATTTTTCCCGTTTAAATGCATTGCTTTGATTTTCCGGAATTTTTAAAAAATAATTCCCGGATAGGAAGAGAATCAAAACTCAAGGTACCTATATATATGGTCATGATCTATCGAAAACATAAATGACTTTCACGGAAAATATCCTGGGTTCGATGCTAGGACGATGCAAACATCTGCCCTTTAAAATACATGGGAGTAGTTTTTCATTATTTTTTTTGATGCACTTATCGAAATGATAAATAGTTCTTGCTCAGCTAGAAGATGAATGGTAAAAATGGGTTTAAGAAAAAAATTATCATAAGACCGTACTATTCCTGGGTTCGATGCCAGAGCACAGTAGCTTTTCTCTCATAAGGAATATAAGGGAAAAGTAATACGTCGTTTGAGGCAGTTGGAGTCAATATTTCTGCTTGAATTTTCACACATAGTTAGAGATGGTGATATTCTATTGTGTTGCATAGAAAGTATCACCAGAAAGGCCCGGGTTCGATGCCGGACGTTGAATATGTCTCCTGTTTAAAATACATGGCACAATTTGGCCCTTAAAAGGGCCTTTCAGCCGCCGCCACGACCAGAAAGAGAAAAACCGATCGGAACGGCCGTACTTCCATACGTATCTGGACTATCGGGTAAGATCAGTAGAATTCTAGGCCGGCACAATATTAGAACTATTCACAAACCAGTACAGAAGATTGGGGCCACAATATCCAAACCCAAAGACAACCTGGGATTACGGACCTCAGGCGTATATAGTGTAGCATGCGAGTGCGGCCTAACTTACATTGGAGAGACTGCCCGAACAATTGAGACTAGACTAAAGGAGCATTCACGCTGCATTCGCCTGCAGCAGCCCTCTAAATCGGCGATTGCGGAACTTGCGCTTAATGAAGGGCACAATATTGAGTTTGACAAAACAAAGCTTTTATGCAGAGGAACGGGCCATTGGTTCGTATTGCAAAAGAGGCAATTGAAATCCACCTCCATAAAGAAAACATGAACCGCGACGAAGGCTTCAACCTAAGCAAATGCTGGAACGGAACGATCAGAAAAATTTCCCAACAGCGTAAAGAACGGACCAATCAGAACGCGCCGTGACGCCAAGAAGTGAAAGGCGCCCACGGCTGAGGTATATAAGGACGACCGAAACCGAACTTCGACACTCTGAAGATGGCTGCTGAGTCTGTGGCCGAAACGTCGGTGGAATACACCAACTTAACCCTGCTGGGAACCCGAGAGGAATTTATTCATATTATTGCGAAGGTATAAATGAACGCCAACGATTTTTGTCAACGTATATTTCTACTTATACAAGCGAGGTTGTAGAGAAATACAGAATTGTTGATAATGCTGCTTGCTTCTGATAAGCACTGGGGCCGTTTGAGAGAGAGAGAGTGAGACATGCCAACAACGGAGGCAGGCTGTGGCGCAATTTGTGCGTCCTTTGTTTTTGCGTCACCTTAGAGAAGTGGCGCGAACATACCGCCCACCTTCAAGGCCTGCCTTCAATAACTAAATAATGAGAGGAAAAAAATAAATCAATTATTTCGATTATTTAACAGGTAAAACTGTTGTTTGTGTTGTGTGATTGTCGTCTTGATATCCGCACAGTCCCCGGATGAAGCTCTTCAGACCGGTCATGTAAATGGTGGGCGAAATGGGTCGCAGGACCTTCCTTGATTTCTCCCCCTTCTCATCCATTATGATGTCCATTGTCTTCACTACGGCTGTCGCTGTAGTGAAGACAAGTATTCTGTTGGCCACCTTTTCCAGAAGTCTTGTTTCAGCCTTTGACAACACTGTCAACGAGACAACTTATTCATGGTAAGTGGAGTGAAATCGGGAACGGAGGTTGGCCGAAGTGGGCTGTAGTGAGAGGGTTTAAATCATTAGGATCCTCCTTCCCATAATCCTCCAAAGTGAGGAGATCGAGGTGCCACTCTATTACTTCATCTGACAGGGTACTTATTATTTTATTTTGGGTCGCTCCGTGTTGGAACGGAGTTCAATCAATCCCTTTTTGGACCCACAAAGTTCGTTCCATTGTGACATGCGTGCATTTTCCCCTGCGGGAAATGAAGCGACTGAAGGCTGCCAGAAATGCCGATGTGGCAACTCTAGGCGAATCGCTTTGGTCGCAAACCATATGAAAAGAGAAATGTAACACTTTATGGGCGATGTGCGCTTTTTCCTGAACACGGCGGCAAAATATTGGGCCGCAGTACTCCTTAAATAGGAACGGTCTGTACGGATTTATTCTGCTGGACGGCAATTCTTCCATTACTTGATGCGGGAAGTTTGGCCTCGCCTTGAAGCACTTCAAACAATTATGCACTGTTTTTCTAGAAGAGGCCAATATTTTTGGCGCAAGTCTTCAAATAGCGTTTGAGCATGTAAAGATACGATGTGGGCATTAAGTGAAATTAAATCTGTCAACTTACATTCATCCGGAAGTAGTGCCGGATGCCTATGTGAGTAATTCAGATTTGCATTATTTAATCTTCGACCTACCCTGAGTACACTATCCTCGTTTAGAAATGGATTTAATGATTTCATTTTGCTTCTGGGAGAGACTTCCTTAATGGTTACTGGCGCCAGTGGTTTGAAAGTTACCGTATATGCCGGCGTATAAGTCGACCCCTAAAATTGTGAGGTGAATTTCAGGTTTTAGCCTATTTTCAGCGTAGAATTCGACCCAAAAAATAAGGCAACACCACTTTCCCAGCTCTATTTCATGTGAAGAAAAACTACGTTATCCAGAAATATACAATAGCTTAAGGAATATTTACCGCATAAGATTAAGACGCTAGAATTGTTTCTTTCAGCTGCCATGCCAACTTCTCGCCTCAGCTTAACTATGCGTTACGAAAAAGAAACAAAATGGTATTTAAAATTTATTGTAGAAATGATGGTAATACAGTGAAACCTGCCTTAAGCGGAACTTGAGTAAAACGGAAACCTGTCTTATCCGGAAAAAAATGTTGGTCCCGGAGGTCGTAATAGGGTTTTACATGCATTGTTACCCTGTGTTGAACGGAAACTGTCAAACGCGGAAAGGGAATCGATTCCCGGCCACGTGAACCTGGGCTAAGCGGAATTGCAAAGAGCAATTCCAATTGCGATCTAAATCACTTGAGGTGACTAAGAAGATGCAAAGCTTTCCCATGGGAGATGTTATCTCAAATCATGAGCGATCTGTCGTACATATCATTTCAAGAGCTTCGTACTAGACAAGGGTTCCTTTGTCCCTATGTTTATGAAAGCCGAGACACCAACACACAAATGCAATTAGGATTCTTGGCCACTCCTTTTGCAGACCGAGGCATTTCTTATCCATCTCAATTTGCAGATGAATGGCTCTTTACAAACATGGCAGAACAAAGGAATCATTTTTAGCTATAATGTAGGAGCGGGCATTTAAATTTTGCCTCTTATATTAGTGGGGATTAAATCTCGGGCAGTTTACGGTGGAAATGGATAAACATTATTGCGTAGCCTCGCTCGTCTCTGAAGGAATCATTTTCCTACGCGCTGCTGACAAGGTAAGACCATTCCAGAGTACCTTAGAGGAACTGCTGATTGATTTCTGCAATGCCACGCAACGTATTAACGCTGAAAAATATACTAGAATTGATCGAGTGCTTTCAATGGAAAGCTTTCCGTAAAGCAGGTAGAAGAGAGGTGTAAGTGTGGAAAGACGTAAGTTTGTGAAGCAATTATTTTTTTTTATCAATCCATCACATACAGCGAAACACCAATTTACAGTGAGGTAATAACAGTAGCAATAGACGAACACATATGACCATTCCCTTACCAGAAAAATCTGGATAGCCGGGATTCGAGCCCTGGACCTTGGCGTTGGAGTATTAACATGTGGGCATACTAACCGAGGCCGGTCCAAGAAGGAAGAGAAAATTAAGAAAGAGTTTGAAAGAGGTTGGTCTTAAGAAACGTATTTCTTCATATCCCAAACAACAATAGTTTGCAACCCAACACAATACAAAATAATTGTCGTTTCTGTCTATTAATTTAGACCTGAATTTACATTCAAAGAGGAAAACTCCTCTCTGTGAATATGAAGAATTAAACAAATTAGTTTGGGTCTAGTTTGTGCGAGCAAGATCGAGGAATATTCCTTCATCAGGTCCTATGGTGCAAGAAAAGGCATAAGAGTTTGCAGTTTCTTTAGGAAAACTTGATTTTAAGGCCGCAAATGGTTGGCTGGAGAGCTTCAGAGCAAGACACAATGATATATGGAACATAGGTGTCGGCAATTCGAACGACGTGGATGTGGTAACCGTAGAGGACTGGAAAGGCAAGGTTCAAGAATAAATTATGACTCTTAACCATGTGATATCTACAACGGGAACGAAACCGGAATATTTTATAGGGCATTGCTGTCTAAAACATTTTGTTTTTAAGGAGAAAAATGCTAGGGTTTTTCCTTTTCCATGTTCTGTTTCTTGAAATTAGTGCATAAATGGAAGCAATTATCTTACATTTACGCTTATTGTTTAGAAAGGAAGCACTCAAAGGAGCGTTTCATCATTTTCATTTGTGGCAATATGGCTAGGGAGCTCCTAAAGCATCCTCTCATCTGGAAATCAGCTCGATCACGATGTTTCAAAAACGTTGCCATTGAGAAGCTACCGATCACATAGAGAAATAATAAAAAAGCATGGAACAGCTTCAATCACGGAAGAGTAGCTGAAACGTTTCTACGCCAAAACGAAGAGGAAAGATAGGAAAGTCATACTTTTCCTCGATAACGCAACCTGTCACCCTAAAATTCGCCTATCGAGTATGGAATATGGTTACCGGCAAACACAACTGGCATCACTCAGCCAATGGATGAGGAGGTACTTAGATCGCTGAAGGCACAATATAGGAAGTACATGTATGATGTACATGATGCGATCGTTATTGGCTGCCTCAGATACTGCGAATACAGTGTCGGAGGTGATAAAAATATCAGTGCAGGATTCCATAAATTGGATTAATTTGGCAATAAAAGATAATAAAACATCGACTGCTCAACAATGTTCGCTAAAGCTGTATTAATGTCAGCACTGGTCCCCGAGACCGGTAAAGAAAACAAATTCTATCCAATCATATCACCGATCCTCTGGCGAGCGATGAAGATGGCGCCATGACAGACACTATAATGGAAGACAAAGCCTGTGAATCCGACGAAGAAGTAAATATAACTGTAATACTATGTGAGGAAACAAAAAGTACTAAAGAGAAATGTTGGTTTCTTTAAAATAATTAGCAGAATGTAGTCTATTCATATCTATTATAAAAAATTCTATCTCCGGATTCATTCATCTATTATATGTAATTCCTTCTCCAGATTCAATCATAGATATAGATAGATAGGATACTAATTCACAGGCAAACAAGCGTCCTTGACTTGAAATTTTTACAACATATTTGCCATAACGTGTAACCGAGAGAAAAATTGCGATTTCGAACCTCAGTGCCATGGGTTCGATTCCAGAGAGCCAAAAAAGGTCCCGATTTTTCCCATTTGAAAGCATTGCTTTGATTTTCGGGATTTAAAAAAATACTTCCCGGATAGGGAGAGTATCAAAACTATAGGAGCCTATAGATATGGTCGTGATCTATCGATAACATTAATGACTTTCACGGAAAAAATCCTGGGTTCGATGCAAACATCTGTCATTTAAAATACTTTGTGGTAGTTTTTCATTATTTTTTTTTGATGCACTTATCGAAATGATAGGAGGTTCTTGCTTAGATAGAAGATGTATATTAAGACTTGGCTAAAGAAAAAAATTAGATAAGACCATGCTGTTCCTGGGTTTGACGCCAGAGCACATTACAATTTCTCACATAAGGAATATATTTGAAACGTAGGACGTCGTCTGAGGCAGTTGCAGCAAATATTTTTGCTTGAATTTTCACACATAGTTAGAGATGCTGATCTTCTGTTGTGTTGCATAGAAAGTATCTCCAGGAAGACTCGGGTTCGATGCCGGGCGGTAAATATATCTCCCATATAAAACACCTTGGGATAGTTTTTCATTATTTTTTTCATGCACTTATCGAAATGATACCAAGTTCTTGCTTAGCAAGAAGATGTACATTAAAAATTGGTTTAAGAAAAAAAATTAGTTAAGTCCATAAGGCTCCTGGGTTCCATTCCGAAGCACCTTAAAATTTCTCACACAAGGAATATAAGGGAAAAGTAGAAAGTCGTTTGAGGCAGTTGCAGCCAATATTTCTGCTTGAGTTTTCTCACATAGTTATAGATGGTGATCTTTTGTTTTGCTGCATAGTAAGTATCACCAGGAAGACTCGGATTTGATGCCGGATGGTTGAATTGCAGTGAATTTTAAGAATATTTTCAAAACTTTTTCTAATTTTGCGGAACCTCTCGATATGATGTCGACTTGAAATTTGTATTATCAACATGCGGAATGCAAGGAACAGTTTTCTAGTACATATATATCTATACGCATGGGCGTGCCGAGGGGGGGGGCAGCTGCCCCCCCCTGGACAGCCCCCACTGGACCCTTCGATCTAATATTATGTGCAAATGCAGAAGTACTGTTGAATTTATGAAATTGTAGATAAATTAAAATTTATAGGCAAGTATGTTTTGATTCACATGCAGACGTCTGAACCATATCCGTTTGACCTATATCGAGATCGTAAACATAGGCATTACATGGAAGGAATCGAAATTTCCATGGGCATTTAGAGGTTGCAACTGCAAATAATTTCCGAGAAATACGCCTATTTTAAGACGCCACAAAAACAATGGAACATGTAAATGCAAATTTATACAGGTATCCCTCGTCAACCGCGGGGGTTAGGGAATCGAAAGAGCCCGCGGTTGGCAAAACCGTGGTTGGCGAAGCATTACGTAAATGGGAAATCAAGGGTTAGGTTTTGCGAGCAACAATATAGGGAGGAAAAATTATTACAAAATAGTTTTTCCTGTTTATTACATGTATACATTTCTAAGATATTATTCGTCTTTAATTTTGGCCGCATTTCTATCCCAAACGCGTCGATAACTTCCGATAAAAATGATCAGCTCAACACCGGATCAGATCAGTTCACCGGATATTTTTGCTCTAACGGAATCGCGCTAGTCTGCAACATAAATTTTACATTTACGAAGTAATTTCCCAGCTTAAATACGTACTCAATTATTAACAGATCATATTTAAATTGTCGACATTTATCAATAAAGAATAATTTATAAAAAATATCATTACACTTACTTGGATTACCTTGAATGATCAATGATCTTTGTCTGTTGCGTCAGTTACGGTACTCGAATCACTCTCTCTCAGCACTTTCTGATTCGGCATCTCCTATTTTACTAAACAATGATATGATAATAGGCTGGCTAAGTTTTTTCGTTATATTCTTAAGGTTGCAGTAACTCCTCCAATCCTCTTTTGAAAATCAAGCTACGGTCCATTTTCGGTCCACGTCAATCACAAAATCTGACAAATTTGAGGCCATATGAACGATTTTGTTGACATTGGCCAAAGTAATTCCTGTCGAAGGTTGCTCTTCTTCGTCCTCTTCCTCAGCCTCGTCCTGCTTGTCGATGAGCTGCTCCATATCCTCCTCACTTAACTCTTCATTGCTTGAATTTAAAAGTTCTTCAACATCTTTTAGCTGCATGTCTTCTAGCCCTTCCCATTTCAGTCGCCTTCCATGTGAAACGATAAGATTTAGTTCATCGACAAGTTTAAGAAATTCTTTAAAATCAATGACTGCCTACGGCCAGAGTTTCCGCCAACATGAATTCAGTGTCGATGGTTTAATCTCGTCTAGTGATTCTTTAATTAAATTTATGCTGTCGGCAATATTGAATTTTTTCCAATGATTAGTTACAGAGAGAGAGTTGCTTTTCCCTATCATTTCTAACAAGAAAAAAAAGGTAGGCCGAATATAATATCTCTTGAAGCTACCTTGATGTTACCCTGATCTAGAGGCTGGAGGAGTGATGTGGTGTTAGGTGGGAGGAAGTGGGAGGTTGAATGAGCAGATTTAATTTCCTGAGGATCGCCTGGGGCATTATCCAAAACGAGAACTTTAAAAGGCAATTCTTTTGATGATATATATCCCTCAACTTCAGGAAAAAAACAATTGTTAAACCAGTCCAGGAAGATATTTCGACTATCCAAGCCTTTCAGTTGGACCGCCAAAACACTGGAAGATTATTTTTAATTTTCCCTGACAGAGCTCGCGGGTTCTGCTAGCGGTAAATTAGAAGAGGCTTCACTTTGAAATCGCCTGCTGCATTGGAGCATAAAAGAAGCGTGACGCGGTCTTTGCTAACCTTAAATCCCGGAGCATTTCTCTCAGACTTGGAGATAAAAGTCCGGGAAGGGATTCTATCCCAGAAGGGTCCGGTTTCATTGGCATTAAACACTTCTCTTTAATAAGCTACATAAACAAATTGGGAAACTCTTTCACAGCTTTATGGTCCGCAAATTCAATTTCAAGGAAATCTTCACAATATATAGGTTATGTCTTTTCCTTAAAATTTTCAAACCAGCCCTTACTTGCGGTGAATTGTTTTTCGCCACTGCTTTCACCCGAAGAAGCGAGATGTTTATATAACCGCAAGGATTTTTCTCGGATAATATCATTGTGATAATCACTCCGTTTTGTATCCGCGATTCAATCCATATATTCAGAGCCTTTTCTGTTTTTTGACGTTACTATATCGTGGCACGTAGAACACTTTAACACTTGCGCTAGTTCCACTCTGAACACTAGTTCTGATTGAAGACTCACTCTTTTTAAATTTCCTAACAGTGGACTCATTCCCTTCCATCGATCTGGCAACTGATGCATAGGATTCTCCGCGGGCAAGTCTGTCGAGAACTTCTTAATTCTTATGGAGTGTCATTACTCGTCTTGCACGTTTGGAGACACTACTTTTCTCCTACCTTGATTTACGCTTCGGATCCATCACAGCGCATATAAAAGAAAATTTGCCAAAAATTGAGACAACTGTATTCAGTACACACAACTAAACTTCTCCGACAACTCAACTAATCTGTCTAAGTCCGAGTTAGAGTTTGCTCTCGGCTTACCCTAGACGGGAAAAAATATGAATGTAATCATTTACCAAAGACCACCACCACCATCCACACCGTTAAAGCGGACAGTCAGCCCTTATTAGACCCCTCAAACCCCGATGAGATTTCTTTTAATTACTCTCCCATGATAACCGATGAGAAGCCCAAGTTCATAGACACATATGAAGCCATTTTCAGGAATAACATTATGCATCATTCTAAAAAGCTGAGGATATACAGAGCAAAGACATTTCAAAGAAGTGCCTCAGTGTATGAAGTAACTCCCTCAAGATGCAAACTACGCGCTTCAGCTGTATAGGAAGATATCCGTTCCGTTTATGGAAACTTTTGGCTCCTAATAGAAACCTAATTGAAAGGAAAACACCTAAGCTAATGCATTTTATCAGAAAATACTATTAATGAAAGGAAATTCTGTAATATCTGGTATAAATCCGCGATTAATCTTAATTGGAATAAGAAGCAAAATCATTTGGAATTAGGTGTTTCCGCGTTACGGTAAAATTTTGAGTTGCGGTAGGAATTGTTAAGTTATAGATTTTATTATTCGAAGAGAATTGCTAAAAATACGGTATAAGCATACCGAGTAAAATTAATTCTGATTCCGAACTCGGCGAAGCTTGGTAAAATATTGGGCACCAGCTATACTTGAATTTACATTGCGGATTCTCGAGTTGGTTGATTCGTAGACCGCGGTTGACAAGGGAAACACCCGCGGTTGAGAAGACTGACAAGGGAACATTACGCGTTGTGTGAAAGGGATCTTCATAATACTTTTAGGGAAGGCTCTCGTGCAAATAATAATAACAATTGTGAAACCTAAGCGACTAACTTTCGCTAATTTTTAAGAAATAAGCGTTTAAAAATCAGCGTCGGATTTCACCGTTCACCGTTAGAGACTTGTAACTATGCGTACGGCAAATTTACCAATGTAGCCGTGGTGTAGTGGTATCGTGCCCGGCAGTGGAATCGACGATCATGGGTTCGATTCCGTGAGGGATACAAATTTTTCAACTTTCTTTTTTGTTCGTATAAGTCTTTCTCTTTCGTTTGTAATTTATTAATTTTCATGCCACATTCAAGAACAACTTTTTTATTATTTTCTGTTGATCATAGACTCATGGTCAGGGCAAACGAACACCTCTCTCTACGACGAAGTATTTGTGGATGGAAATGGTAACCCAACGTGCACGTTAAAAGTTATCCCGCCGAAATGTACCCCATTGTGCCAACCTCTTGACGTGTATTTTTCCGGCAAGTGAAGAACTTAATTAAAAGAATTCAGAACGCCCCAGAGGTAATGGCATCAAACAAGGAGTTAAATAAACGAGAGGATGCTATACGCATTCACTCTTTAATGCATCATCAACTTTCTGCTCCAATATTTACGAATATGTTGTGTTATGCCTGGTTTTCTTGTCGATTAAGAGATTCGAGAGGTGCTTTCTTAAATGTAAATCAAGTTTGCTTTTCGGACATTTTAAAATTTAAATGTAGCTGCAATGCTATCAGTTTCCTGCGTTGTTCTTGGTGCAGAAAATGCTTATGTTTCGATTGCTTTTATTTTAAATACCACCCAAAAAATTGTGAGAAATAAATGTTTTATGAAATATATTTGTGTTGCATAAATGCATAGCTATCCTTCATCCTAATTTCCGCAATATCTCTCCGAATATCTTTGATGTAGTCGTGCTATAAAAAGTATTTACTATTTGAGTAAATTATGATAATTATCGATCTGCCAAAAATGTAATTCAATTTTTAAAATCTAGTTCAAATTCATCATAAAAGTCTTTCCTAATATTCTAAAAGGAATAAAAATTACAGAAGCAAATTATCCAGAATTGATATTGAAAATAAATGCACAAAAATTTTGAGAATTGCCGAGGAATTTCGACTTGTCAGGGAAGGACTATAAACTCTCCTTCTGATAGAGAAAACCCATGCCTGGATGGGAAAACATGGGGAAGTGATTTTCAGCGGGAACGTCATTCGGTGAATAATTTCATTCAGGTTAGTAGATGAGCTTCATCCGATAATTATCGAAGGTAGCGAAAATAATTAAAAAAAGTTGTTCTTGAATGTGGCATGAAAATTAATAAATTACAAACGAAAGAGAAAGACTTATACGAACAAATAGGAAAATTGAAAAATTTTTATCCCTCACGGAATCGAACCCATGATCGACGATTCCACTGTCGGGCACGATACCACTACACCACGGCTACATTAGCAAACTAGCCGTACGCATAGTTACAAGTCTCTAACGGTGAACGGTGAAATCCGACGCTGATTTTTAAACGCTTATTTCTTAAAAATTAGCGAAAGTTAGTCGCTTAGGTTTCACAATTGTTATTATTATTTGCACGAGAGCCTTCCCTAAAAGTATTATGAAGATCCCTTTCACACAACGCGTAATGTTCCCTTGTGAGTATCTAAAAATTAACCGCGGATACTCAAGGGCCGCGGTTGGCGAAACCGCGGTTGACGAGGGATGCCTGTATTTATGTTGAATTTTTTATTTGCATTTCCGATTCCCCCCCCCCCCCCCTAGGCCCTTCTGCGTTTCCGATTTGCCCCCCCCCCCCCCCCTAGGCCAAAAGCTGGGTACGCCCATGTCTATACGAGTAAAATACTGCTTACATACTGTAAGCAAATGATTTATAGAATAACATAAATATACATACACATGCAAAGTGTCAACTATCTGCTAAAGACTCCGAAAGAATTATGAAAAATCAATCAATATGTTTTAAATGGGAGATATGTTTACCGTCGAGCATCGAACCCGGGTCTTCCTGAAGGTACTTACTATGCAGCACAACAGAAGATCACTATTTCTAACTATGTATGAAAATTGAAGGAGAAATATTGGTTGCAACCACAGGGGTAGCATAACCTATTTCCCTCTAGCGACCAAAAGTGAAGCTAGGGGTAAAGCGGCAAATTGCGCATTTCGCCATGCTGGTGAGAACTTTTCGTACCTCCCTATACTAATACATTGTTTTTTCGTGATTTTGCGGCTTTGATACAGAGTTATCAAGGTTTGATTGAGTGATTCGAACGTTTTGGAACACAAAATGTAGTTTGAGCAATGTGTAACACGAAGTAATTTTGTTATTTTCGCGTTTCTAAAAGATTAATAGGTAGATAAGCAGGGGCTTCTTTATGCCTTCAATAGACCTCTGGACTCACTTTTAATTAGCCTTCAAACATATTCTAAAATATCAAAAAGGGGAAATACATACGTAAAACGTATATTTCAGGTAATAATTTGCCATGTATTTTTTTATATTCGCAAGAAAAGGAAGCAATTTTGCTCAGCAGACACCCCCACCTCAATACGTATTTCCATTGGCTGACGTAAATGTGACGTCAGCTACCACATCCGCGCGGCCCTTTAGTACCTTTAGCGGTACGGTCCATTCGTTATTTTATGTTTGTGTTTAAGTACTGTGGACATCATTAATTAAGCATACAAAAAAAGGAAGAATTATATTTATTGTATGAATCTTAGGCATTATAAATATTTATCAATTTATAAATAGGATCTAAATAATTAAACCTACATAACGCTACGATGACATCAAATATATGGTGCGCTTCAAAGAAGTGTACACGACTGAGCATTCACCTGCCTCTCAAAAAAACATGAATCGAACGTAATAATTTCGCATTTTAACTACGCAAATTTAATATGTTCTTATCAACCATTTATTAATTAAGGATGCAAAATACGTCAATAGTTAATAAAGACTTATGCAGCTATCAACAATGCAATATATACAAAACATACATTTTTCCGCCCTCGTGCATATAAAGCAATATCTAAGAACGAATGCTAAGTTGCATTTAATGGTATTTGGCGTAGTGTAGCAAATATTGTTATATTCATCGTGTTTGCTTACGTCAAAATGATCTTCACAGACGCAAACGGATAATTTTTGCGACAGAACATCCTTCCGTTGACACTTCATCATCCACACCGATCGTCTATAATAGATACGAGTAAAATGTTGCTTGCATACTGCAAGCATATCCATAACACTAATTTCAAATCGGCACCATATCGAGACGGTCCTTAATAGAAAAAATAATATGAAAATATTCTTTAAATCGCTGCATTTTATCCGACCAGCACCGACCCCTGGTCTTCCTGGTGATACTTATTATGCAGCAAAACAGCAGTTCACAATCTCTAACTATGTGTGAAAACTGAAACAGAAATATTTGCTGCAACTGCCTTAAACGACGTCCTACTTTTCCCTTATATTCCTTATGTAAGAAACTTTAATGTGCTCTGGCATCGAACCAAGGAAAACCATGGTCTTATCTATTTTTTTTCTTAAATGGAGTCTTAATATACATCTTCTACCTAAGCAAGAACCTCCTACCATTTCGAAAAATGCATAAAAAAGTAATGAAAAGCTACCCCTATGTATTTTATATGGGGGATATATTTACCGGCCAGCATCGAAACCGGGACTTTCAGGCTATTTTTTCTATGCAGCACAATAGAAAATCACCATCTCTAACTATGTGTGAAAATTCAAGCAGAAATATCGGTTGCAACTGCCTTAAACTACGTCCTACTTTTCCATTATATTCCTTATGTGAGAAAATTCAATGTGCTCTGGCATCGAACCCAAGAAAAACATGGTCTTATCTAAATTTTTTTCTTAACGAATTCTGAATATACATCTTCTACCTAAGTAAGAACTTCCTATCATTTCGATAAATGCATAAAAAAATAATGAAAAGCTACCCCTATGTGTTTTATATGGGAGATATATTTACCGCCCGGCATCGAACTCGGGTCTAAATGGTAATACTTTCTGTGCAGCACAATAGAAGATCATCATTTCTAACTATGTATGGAAATTCAAGCAGAAATATTGGCTGCAACTGCCTCAAACGACGTCCTACTTGGTCCTACTTTTCACATATATTCCTTATGAAAGAAATTTTAATGTGCTCTAGCATCGAACCTAGGAACAGTATCGCCGTATCTAATTTTTTTTCTTAAACTAAATCTTAATATACATCTTTTAGCATAGCGAGAACTTCCTATCATTTTCATAAGTGCATCAAAAAAATAATGAAAAACTACCTCAATTTATTTTAAAAGGCAAATTGTTGCATTGTCCTAGCGTCGAACCCAGGATAATTTTTGTAAAAATCATTTATATTTTCGATAGATCATAACCATATGTATAGGTTCCTTGAGTTTTGATTCTCTACCTATCCTGGAAGTATTTTTTTTAATTCCCGAAAATCAAAGCAATGCTAATAAATGGGAAAAATCGGGACATCGGGAAAATCGGCAGTATTTTTTGGAATTGTAAAGAAATATTTATCCGGGCCACTTCTCGTCGTATTATTGAACTTTGGGCACAATGCAATACGTAATGTTACACTTTGCCATTTTGAGGTGTTCTGTTAACCACAGAATTTGCAGTTATCTATACACAAAAACTTCCTCATACACTAACGAAACATACGTACCAAAAGCATGGATGTGGTACCTGACGTCATCCAAGATGGTGGTGGTGCGAATTACGTTTTGACTGAAGTGAAATTGTGAAATTTTCAAATGCTTGTATTTTGAAAACAAAAAATCTTTCGTACAAATTTCTTTGGGTGTTAGTAAAGTTTTTCTCCCTAGTATTCACCAATGTCAATATCTCAATAGGTGTCCAGAGGTCTTGACCAATGCAGTGCATTTGGCTGTAAGAACAGATTCGTCATTTTGAATACTTTTACTGCACTGAGCCCCAATTATTAATTAGAACAAACATTTGCAGAAGCGGAAAATCTCTAATTACCCTGATGAGCTATTATGTTAGAGTAGCTTTATTTCATTGCGGTAAACGATTATTATGGAATTTTTATGCCATACTTGGTATTGATCGATTAAAAACTAAGTCGGATTAATGCATTATAATATACATAAAATTAACATTATAATAATCAACGAGGCTTTAATACAGTTTTCGGAAGGTTGGCAGATGATTCGTTTTTTATATCGCTGTAGCAGACGACACTGGCATCCGAGAAGTTTACATTGCAGGCATGTTTTATTTTCCATGATAAAAAGAATCAAGAGGACTTTGAGAAAAAAATTGAACATGATCGTTAAGTAAAAGGTTTATTTAAACTATCTGCGTCCATGTCATAGGATAGACAAGCTCCTGAGAGTAAAATAAAACCCCATAAATACATGTAGTTAAAGGGGAGCTGGCGAAAAGTTCTCACCAGTGCTCTGCGGGTTGCGTTTTTTCTGGCTTCACTTTCCCGACGTTAGACTCGCCCTGTGGTTGCAACTGCTTCAAATGACATCCTACTTTTCCTTTATATTCCTTATGAGAGAAATTTTATTGTGCACTGGCATCAAACCCAGGAACAGCATGGTCTTATCTAATTTTTTTTCTTAAGCCGAGTCTTAATATGCATCCCAGCAAACACGCCACGTGTTCGCCACTATTTGCCACGTGGCATTTTGGTGGCGAATGTGGTGAATGTGGTAAAAGGTGGTAAGAACGTGGTCATCACCACATTGGATATTGCCAAAACGTCATATAATCGTGGCCACAACGTATTCATTTCCGTGAGATTATTATTTATAAAATGTTATATAAGAAAGATTTTCTTCCATATCAAATTCATTTACTCATAAAACAAAAAAAGCAGAAGGATAAAACACAGAATCTGTGATTCTATTACGGAAGATGAATAACCCGCAGCATTATCAAATTAAGTAAAAAATAATATAAATATGCATTTATGACATATTAAAGGAAGAAGCAGCATAAAATTATTTATTTTTCCATTGTTATCTCTGTAAGTGAATTTATAATAATGAAAAAATATTCAGCCGACGTTTTACTCGATTATTTAATTAAAATTAATTACAGACGAAGGGTACGTTTTTAAATCCATCGATGGAATCGGAAATCCATCAATCTGTTTTCAAATTCATATGAAAGAATCGTAAAACATATATGTTTTACGAATCGTTAAGAAATCGATCGCAAACGTTATTAAAAAGTTGATTTCCGTGTATATTTCTCATGGTTTATTTTGCTTTACGTTACCAAAATGATAAGGAAAACAATCATTTTTCCTTCATACACGAAAACTGACAAATCTTGGGCCATATTCTGTATCTCATTTCCCGTCGGTACGGTATCCAAGCAGTCGGTTGGGATCGCAAACCGACTCCGCGAGATCTCGATGCTATTCTGGAAGCTCATGCGTCGGTACGACGGCTAGCCATCGTCGGTAGAATCCGGAGAATTCTACCGATAATGGAGTCGGTAGCGATAGGAGTCAGTCGGTTAGCAGACGAACTGTGGCAAGTGTGTGCATATTTAACAATATCATCAAGGCAGATGCGTTAATTGAATGCCCGTAATTAGCAGAATGTAAAATAAAGCCGCAATAAGACATGCGATCGCATAAAATGAATGCATTTCTCGCTTTAAGATGCAAAATGATGTACGCCATAGCACATATGGATGCACGTATATACTACGTTTCTTGGAGCGTGCATCTGTCCAAGGACGTGGAATAAAATAAACGTTTTAATCTTTTAATAATAAATGTAAATAACCACCAATAATTCATTACGTAAAGTGTTGGGGAACGCTTAATATCCGTAACATATTTTACTGTTTCCCCGTGCGAGACTAGACTATGGAAAAATAATGACCCCGCTTGAAGAAAACTATAAATAAAAGAGAAATAGATTAAACGTAGTCATAGGATTTCATGCGATCGAATTTTCTAATTTTTAAACGTATAATGATTAACTTTTAACTGACGTGGATGGTATAATTTTTGTTCATTTTAAAACACAATTTGGTAATTTTCTAGTAGCAGACGAAAAACGTCGAAAATTTTTCGTTTTCGGATAGAATTTTCTCCGAAATGGCAGCACTTAGAAGAGATTGCATATCATATATATAAATTGCAATCCTTCTTCTATAATATGGTGTAAGAATGGTATGTGTATCTTCAGTAGTAAAGGAGATATAGAATTTCTCCCAAACACCGTGAAACTAGAAAATTACCCACAATTTTACCATTAGATTCCATTAAAATCATATATTTCAGCAATATATGAAAGGCCAAGATAATTGAATAATATTTGTAGAGTGTATAGTTAATCCAGGCGAAACTAATTACAAGTATTAATTACGTACAAGGAAGTGCTACAGTCGAAAGTTGCAGTACTTTGGTTCAAAAGGAGACGAGAGGCTTTTGCTTTTGTAGCAAATATAAAAAAGAAAATATACTTATCCGTTTATACGAATCGAGGTCTTACTAGCTGACCATTAGTAAACTGATTTGAAGACAGCAACAGTTCCAACAATAACTTTATGAAGCACCTAAGGAATTCGTGGAAATCTAACCTCCAAGAAATCAGTCAGTGAGTGTATCGAAGGTACTATGTACTTACTAATTTCCTAGTTCTTTCACTGATACTAAGTTCTGAAAATCACGCACCGACTTCTAGTTAATAAAATTACGAAATTTAGGGATTCACTGTAGGGCTGATAGTATATTAGATATCGATATTTTATTACCATAAGTATCCTTGTGCTCGAATTTGGGCACTGGAAAACCTTCTGCTAGCAATTTATGTTAATTTCAAACATCAACCATTTAAGACCATATAAACTAACTAATGCAATTATAAATATCTTCCCTGTAAGATAACTTTCAAAACTTTAGTAAGAAATC
The DNA here is from genome assembly GCA_947579665.1 of Sympetrum striolatum. Classification (NCBI taxonomy): domain Eukaryota; kingdom Metazoa; phylum Arthropoda; class Insecta; order Odonata; family Libellulidae; genus Sympetrum; species Sympetrum striolatum. The sequence goes on along the minus strand of OX388345.1, from coordinate 1,438,700 downwards.
AACAAAGGACAACAACAAATCTTAGTTACCTAAAATTTCATACATATCATCGATATTTACATCTGCTTTTACACGCCTTGTTTCATTCTTCATTTGTCTACTCGTTTGCCCTCTCATTGGTTGAGATGAAGCACGTGACCGTCACTTTTGGAAATGCTTGGATGTTTCCCCTTAAAGTGGGTGGGGGCAGTCGGTTTGGCAGTTTTCTGCCCGACGATGCTACGGAATAGGATTTAGAGGCCGCGTCGGTGAGAGATCACGATTTCCTCTCCAGTCGGTTGGATTTGAAATCGAACCAACTGCTTCCAAACCGACGAGTTACATAATATGGCCCCTTGCTGGTTTGAGCTTGAGCGGCTCATAGTCTCGTAGCGTGGTAGCAGTGTCTCGAATTATTTTTTGTTGGCAGTATCTCATTTGAGTAACCGTCATTGTTAGTCTCTGCATCGTTTTGAATTTGTGAAGCAATTTCGAATATTGCGATGAATTATGTCGCCCCAAAGGATATTTCAGCACAGTAGCAGTAAATGTATTCCATCTTTTCACTTTCCAAGGAAACCAGAAAATTGTAAGTACATTATTTAAGCATTGATTATTTATTGCACGTTTCAAACTATGTACTACCTAGAAATGAGTTCTTAATGGTATTTTACAGGAAAATCCTTGTCACCGTCCAATCAATTTTATCAAAGATGTTTGTTGTTCATCCGGAGCATTATGTTTTACAATATGACCGATGTAGTGTATTTGTTGGGGGAAATCGTGTACGTTAAGTTATCCATACTGTGAAGATGGTGACAATCTGGAGATTATCTGCAGTTTTAAGCTCAGCAAAGAAACGTAAGTGATGCTTTTTGCCTTCTTTAGTAGATATTAAATATTTAATAAGCTAATATTAATGCTTGCTTACAATTGTTGGTAAAATTCTCGATGATTTACCGTGTTATCGAGAATTTTACCCAAGTGTTTATTTACGTTACTCAAACATTTTCATTTCCTTAATTTGAATTAATTTAAGCCTTCTTAAAACTTAATACAACTGTCATTGAAAGTTGTATTTCACTCTCGTTTGTACGTATTGCAGTATCATGGGAAGTTTTATAGTAAGAAGCAAATTTTAATATAGTTATTCCTGTTTTATTTAGTGCAAGAAAAAGAGAAATTCCGGAACTTTAGTGTATTCGTTGAAGACTGATAGATTCTTAGACAGAATGATAGAATAATGAAGGGTTAAAGGACAAGATATGGGTTATAAGAAGAATTATCCTAGATTGAAGATAATAGTACTCGGATCTTAGGATCCACGTAAGGCAGTTGTTCCACAAGAGGGAGACCTTATCCACAGCAGCAAAAGTGAATAACAAAAGTGAATGAAGAATTGATTTCATTTTCAATATCACAGATCGTTTCGCTTCTCTTTGCTGTATTAAGATTTCATTCCTATTCAGTTATGTAAAACTTAATTCATTGTAATATGTATTTATTTACTAATGTATTTATTCACTAATGTATTTATTCACTAATGTATTTATGTATTAAAACAATGCATAACAATAAAAATTTCATTTACAGCATATTTTCTGGTGTATTCTTCATCCTTTACCCTTCTTTCAGTCTACTACTAAATCAATGACTACTCAAAGGAACTATTAATTTTCTTTACGATGTGTGCGGAATTTTCATGTGCAAAATATACATTTGAGATGTAACGAAACGGCAGTATTCCTAATCCAAATATTTGAATTTGTCTAAAGCTTTGATATGTTTTATCTTTTGAAATATCTTTCAGGTACTCTTAATTTACCCATTCAATGACTTCTAAGGAAGGTCAATTTATTACAGAAAAATTTATATTTATTGTTCTCAAAGCCTTTCAATTGGTTAATTTGGAAAATATGCAATGTGTTTTAAGTTAAGTACTTGAGTACTCATTGGCTGCTTTCAGAGATGTCTTATATAAAGACCTTGAGATGCGATTTAAACTGAGACATTGTCTGAATAAATGCTGAAATGAATCTACTGTACATAGCACCCAGTAATATGGTATGAATGTCCTATATCTTGCTTATCCTTGTCTTAATACTGAATTCAAGGAAAAGACCATTTTTATCCAAACTTTTGATAAAGGTATGAATCTTGGGTAGCATCCTGATATTTTTTCTGAAAGAAAGTTTTTCACGCCAATTTATAAAAGTTTATTTTTGTATGGAAAGGAGTGATCAGAAAGTCATTTTTCATTATAAGGGGTCCAAAATTAGCTGGAATATTTTATAAATTTTAGGATACAATATTATAGAAATGTGGTAGTAAAGTTGCAGCGCCACGTGGTGACCACATTCCTGCAACTCCATCTCGCCATGTGGTGGCCACGTGGTATTACAACGTAACTGCCACCAAACACCACGTGGTAGCCACGTGGTGACCACGTGGAATTGTTTGCTGGGATCTTCTAGCAAAGCAAGAACTTCCTATTATTTCAATAAGTGCATCAAAAAAAATAATGTAAACTACCCTAATGTATTGTTAAAGGGGAGATTTTTGTATCGTCCTAGCATCGGACCCAGGATATTTTCTTTAAAAGTCATTAGTGTTTTAGATAGATCATGGCCATATCTAGAGTCCCCTTGAGTTTTGATTCTCTACCTATCTGTGAAGTATTTTGTTTTCATCCCAAAAATCAAAGCAAAGCTTTTAAATGGGAAAAATGTGGACTTTTTTTCCCTCTCTGGAATCAAACCCATGACACTGAGGTTCAAAATCTCATATTTCTGGAGGTTTCATGTTAGGGCATATACGCTGTAAAAATTTCAAGTCAATGTCGCTTGTGGTTTAGCCTACGAATTGGTATCCTATCTATATACCTATATCTCTATATATATATAAAAAATCCAGAGAAGGAATTATGTATTAAATATAGATGCTTCACTGGATTCATTCAAGGATATAGATAGATAGATAGGATACTAATTCATAGGCTAAACCACCAGCGTCATTTACTTGAAATTTTTATGACGTATTGGCCATAATGTGTAACTGCCAGAAAAATGCGATTTTGAACCTCAGTGTCATGGGTTCGATTCCAGAGGGCCCCAAAGTCCCGATTTTTTCCATTTAAATGCATTGCTTTGATTTTAAGGAATTAAAAAAAATACTTCCCGTATAAGTAGGGAATTAAAACTCAAGTAGCCGATAGATATGGTCATGATCTATCGATAACAGTAATGACTTTTACCGAAAATATCCTGGGTTCGATGCTATGACAATGCAAAACGCTGCCCTTTAAAATACATTGAGGTAGTTTTTCATTATTTTGTTTTGATGCACTTATCGAAATAATAGGAAGTTCGTGCTTGATGAGATGATGTATGGTAAGAATTGGTTTAAGAAAAGAATTTAGATAAGACAGTACTGTTCCTGGGTTCGATGCCGTAGCACATTAACATTTCTCTCGTAAGGAATATAAGGGAAAAGTAGGACGTCCTTTGAGGCAGTTGCAGCCAATATTTCTGCTTGAATTTTCACACATGGTTAGAGATAGTGATCTTATATTGTGTTGCATAGAAAGTATCACCAGAAAGACCCGGGTTCGATGCCGGGCGGTAAATATATCTCCCATATAAAACACATTGGGATAGTTTTTCATTATTTATTTCATGCACTTATCGAAATGATAGGAAGTTCTTGCTTAGCTAAAAGTTGTATAATAAAGCATGGTTTAAGAAAAAAATTTTGAATAGACTAAGCTGCAGATGGGTTCGATGCCTGCGCTCATTAAAATGTCTCACATAAGGAATATATGTGAAAAGTAGGATGTCGTTTGAGGCAGTTGCAGCCAATATTTCTGCTTGAATTTTCACACATAGATATAGATGGTAATCTTCTGTTGTGATGCATAGTAAGTATGACCAGGAAGACCCAGGTTCAATACTGGACGAATAAATTGCAGCGAATTTTAAGAATATATTCAATCCTTTTTTTTTCTTTTGAGGACCCTCTCGAAATGATGTCAATTTGAAATTTGTGTTTTCAACATGCTTGCAGAATTCAAGCAACATTTTACTCGTATATAATAGATATACATATATAACATCATCATCAGCCATTTTCAATCCGACATCAGATTTTGGCCTCCCCAAGTTTTTTAGAATTTTCTCTGTCCTGAGCTTCTCTTTGTCACATTACACATAGGTACTTGATGATGTCTCTATTCTACCTGTTCATAGGTCTCCTTCTTGGTCTCTTCACATCTCTTGGTATCCAGTTGAGAGCTGTAGATGTCCAACGGTTGTCTATTCTTCTCGCAATATGGCCGGCCCACCTCCATTTTAGTGATCTTACCTTATCTATGATGTCTGTAACTCCAGTCATCATTCTCACCCAAGTGTTGCGTTTCCTGTCTCTTCTTGTGATTCCCAGCATGCAGCGCTCCATGCTCCTTTGCGTTGCCTGAAGTCTCTGGGGTATTGCAGCATTTAACACCCAAGTTTGACTACCATAGGTCAGGACAGGTAAAATGCATTAGTTGAAGACCTTCCTCTTCAAAACCATTGGCATTCTTGACTTCAGAATGTGTGAGTTCCTACCAAATGCGCTCCAGCCAAGTTTCATTCTGCTGTTTACTTCATTAATCGTGTTATAAGGTTTATACATTATCATTTCCAATGGGAATTCCCATATTTCTACATTTCTTTTTTCTCAGTTCTTTAATGCTTCATAAAATAATGTTGGTGCTAAAGTACAGTCCTGTCTCAAGCCCTTGCTCACTGGAAAATCTATTGAAAGTTTCCTTCCCAACTGCACTGCACCATATAGTTTTTCCACTGCTTTAACATATATTTCATCTACACCATTTTTTTCCATGGTTCCCCGTAACTTGCTTAATGGCACGGTTTCTTAAGCCTTCTGTAAACTACGAATATTAAATGGACAGGTTCCTTTCGAATCTCTTTTCTGTCAATTGTCTTAATGTGAAGACACCATCAATGCAAGATCAACCTGTTTGGAAACCGTTTTGCTTTTCTGATTCCTTTACTTGGTTTTCAATTTTTATCTTCAGAACTTTTCCGTATAGCCTTGCTATGGTACAGATGACACTGATTCTTCTGTAGTTTTTACAATCACGCTTGTTTCCTTTTTTATTAGTGTATTGGGAACACAAGGACAAACAAAGCCTGGAAAATACTTAAAGGATTAAGAACTCAAAACAAAGATACAGCGGGTATTAGCTTGATTAGTATTGATGAGTAGAAGAAGTGACAGGATTTCACTCCGAAACTTTGGATACTGCTTAGGTTCAACTCAAATAAAACCACTCCATGATGAGACACATTTCCGACTGTGTACTGCGTGTACCGGAAGCACCGGAAGTAAACACAAACGAAAAACTTTATTTCTCATAGATGAAACAAAAGAGAAACTGAAAACATACATAAAATTATTCAATAGGAATAAATAAATAATTGAGAACGTATATCCAACAGCTCCCCTCGTTCACAATTATTTTCAAATACATAACCAGCAAAAATATTACATACGAGTAAAATGTAGCTTGCATACTGCAAGCAGATCGACACCCCAAATTCATAACGGCATTATATCGGAACGGTCCCGGAAAGGAAAAAAAGGATTAAAATATTCTTAAAATTCGCTTCAATTTAATCGTCTGGCATCGAGCCCGGGTCTTTTTGGTGGAATTTCTATGCAGCACATCAGAAGATCATCTTCTCTAAATACGTCTGAAAATTCAAGCAGAAATATTGGCTGCAACTGCCTCAAACGAAGACCTAATTTTCACGAATGTTAATAGCTCTCTGGATTCGAACCAAGGACGATCTAGGAAATATAAAATTTTTTTTCGAAATGTATCTATAAGTTCTATATATATGCCGAATTTCAAGTTTTAATATTTTTGGGAAGGGGTTCAAAATAATTCTTAAAAATCGGATCAGTGACTGATTGTAGAGACGCCTGGTGTCGAACCCTGGACGTATTGGAAGATGTAAATGCACAAAATGACTTGCTAGGACTTGATCTAATTTCATACAAAGTATGAAGTCGATATCATACCGGGAAGTACCTAAAATGTGTTTCCATTATCCCCATAAAAAATGCATTGTGGAGTGCAAATGGCCCTCTAGGATCGAACCAAGGACCCTTAGCGAATATGTAAAATTTTAAAATGAAATATATTTATGATTTATAACCCCATGCCGAATTTCAAGTTTCCATGCATTCGGAAAGGGGTCCAAAAAAAATCTTTAATATCGCCACAACGCATTTTAAACGGCCGATTTTTGCCCCGACCTACCATCGAACCCAGGATATTTTCCGTAAAACTCATTTATGTTTTCGATAGATCATGTTCATATATATAGGCTCCTTGAGTTTTAATTCTCTACCTCTCCGGAAAGTATTTTTTTTTAATTCCCGAAAATCAAAGCAATGCATTCAAACGGGAAAAATCGGGACTTTGGGGCCCTCTGGAATCGAACCCATGACACTGAGGTTCAAAATCGCAATTTTTCTGGAGGTTATACGTTATGGCCAATATGTCGTAAAAATTTCAAGCCATTGACGCTAGTGGTTTAGCCTGTGACTTTGTATCCTCTATATATATCTATTATATATAGATGCTTCTCCGGATTCATTCATATATATAGCTATATAGGTATATAGATAGGATACAAATTCACAGGCTAAACCACAAGCGTCATTGCCTTGAAATTTTAATGACGTATTGGCCAATACGTGAAACCCCCTGGAAAAAAGCGACCTTGATCCTCAGTGTCATAGGTTCGATTCCAGAGGGCCCCAAAATCCCGATTTTTCCCGTTTAAATGCATTGCCGTGATTTTCGGGAATTTTTAAAAAATACTCTCCGGATAGGTAGAGAAATAAAACTCAAGGGGCCTATACTTATGGTCTTGGACTTTCGAAAACATCAATGACTTTTATGGAAAATATCCTGGGTTCGATGCTAGGACGATGCAAATATCTGCCCTTTAAAATACATGGGAGCTGTTTTTTATTATTTTTTTAATGCTCTTCTCGAAATGATAGGAAGTTCGTGCTTAGCCGGAAAGTGTAAGGTAAGAATCGGTTTAAGAAAAAAAATTTCATAAGACCGTACTATTCCTGGGTTCGATGCCAGAGCACATTAACATTTCTCTCATAAGGAATAAAAGGGAAAAGTAAGACTTCGATTGAGGCAGTTGCAGCCAATATTTCTGCTTGAATTTTCGCACATAGTTAAAGATTATTATTTTCTATTATGTTGCATAGGAAGTTTTACCAGAAAGACCCGGGTTCGATGCCGGGCGGTAAATATGGCTCCCGTTTAAAATACATATGGTTAGTATTTCATTATTTTTTTGATGCACTCATCGAAATGATAGGAAGTTCGTGCTTGGCTAGAAGATGTATGGTTAAAACTGGTTTAAGAAAACAGTTTTCAGAAGACCGAACTATTCCTTGGTTCGATGCCAGAGCACATTAATATTTCTCTCATAAGAAATATAAGGGAAAAGTAGGACGTCGTTTGAGGCAGTTGCAGATAATATTTCTGTATGAATTTTCACACATAGTTAGAGATGGTGAACTTATATTGTGCTGCATAGTAAGTATCACAAGGAAGACCCGGGTTCGATGCCGGACGAATAAATTGCAGCGAATAATCAGAATATTTTCAATCCATTTATTTTTCTTTTGACGGCCTTCCCGATATGATGCCGACACGAAATTAGTGTTGTCGATCTGCTTGCAGTATGCAAGCTACATTTTACTCGTATATATATACGAGTAAAATGTTGCTTGCATACTGCAAGCAGATCGACAACACTATTTTCATGTCGGCATCATATCCGGACGGACATCAAAAGAAAAAAATGGATTCAAATTTTTCTTAAAATTTGCCTAAATTCCATAGTCTGGCATCGAACCCGGGTCTTTACTGAGAACTTACTATGCAGCATAATAGAACAACACCATCTCTAACTATGTGTGAAAATTCAAGTAGAAATATGGGCTACAACTGCCTCAAAAGACGTTCTAATTTTCACGAATTTAAATGGCTCTCTGGATTCGAACCAAGGACGACCTTGGAAATCTAAAAAATGTTTCTGAAAGTTATTTATGATCTCTATCTATATGCCGAATTTGAAGTTTCTATATTATTGGCAAAGGTTTCAAAATAATTCCTAAAAATCGGATCAACTTCTGATTGCAGAGACACCTGGTGTCGAACCCAGGACACTTTGATAGCTGTGAATGCACTGTTTGATTTGTATGGACTTGATCTTTCTACTTGCAAAGTTTGAAGTCGATATCGTACCGGGAAGTACCTAAAATTTGTTTCCGTTATCTCCGTAAGAAAAGCATTGAGAAGTGCAAATGGTCCTCTGGGATCGAACCAAGGACCATAAGCTAATATGTAAAATTCGATTATAAAATAAATTCATGATATCTATCGACTTGCCGAGTTTCAAGTATCCATGTTATCGGTAAAGGATCCAAAAAAAATCTTAAAAATCGCCGCAATGCATTTTAAACGGCCGATTTTTGCCCCGGCCTAGCATCGAACCAAGGACAATATTCGAAGGTGTCTTTCCGATTTTCGTTGGCTATGCACGGCATCTAGCGGTCCCTCGAGTTTCAACTCTCTGCTTTTCCGGGAAGTGCCTCAAAAAAATTTTTGAAAATCCCCGCCATGTAATCTTATGGGGAAAATCGCGACTTTGGGGCCTTCTGGAATCGAACCCATGGCACCGAGGTTCAATGTCGGCTTTTTCCTGGAGGTTACACGTTATGGCCAATATGTCGTAAAAATTTCAAGTCGGTGGCACTTGTGGAACAAGCTTAGACTTTTGATCCCCAGTGTATCTATTATATATAGATGCTTCTCCGGATTCATTCATGTATCCATATATATATACGAGTAAAATGTTGCTTGCATACTGCAAGCAGATCTACAACACTATTTTCATGTCGGCATCATATCCGGACGGCCATCAAAAGAAAAAAATGGATTGAAATTTTTCTTAAAATTTGCCTAAATTCCATCGTCTGGCATCGAACCCGGGTCTTTACTGTGAACTTACTATGCAGCACAATAGAACATCACCATCTCTAACGATGTGTGAAAATTCAAGCAGAAATATGGGCTACAACTGCCTCAAAAGACGTTCTAATTTTCACGAATTTAAATGGCTCTCTGGATTCGAACCAAGGACGATCATGGAAATCTAAAAACTGTTTCTGAAAGTTATTTATGATCTTTATCTATATGCCGAATTTCAAGTTTCTATATTATTGGCAAAGGTTTCAAAATAATTCCTAAAAATCGGATCAACTTCTGATTGCAGAGACACCTGGTGTCGAACCCAGGACACTTTGATAGCTGTGAATGCACTGTTTGATTTGTATGGACTTGATCTTTCTACATACAAAGTTTGAAGTCGATATCGTGCCGGGAAGCACCTAAAATTAGTTTCCGTTATCTCCGTAAGAAAAGCATTGGGAAGTTCAAATGGTCCTCTGGGATCGAACCAAGGACCATAAGCTAATATGTAAAATTCGATTATGAAATAAATTCATGATATCTATCGACGTGCCGAGTTTCAAGTATCCATGTTATCGGGAAAGGATCCAAAAAAAATCTTAAAAATCGCCGTAATGCATTTTAAACGGCCGATTTTTGCCCCGGCCTAGCATCGAACCAAGGACAATATTCGAAGGTCTCTTTCCGATTTTCGTTGGCTATGCACGGCATTTAGCGGTCCCTCGTGTTTCAACTCTCTGCTTTTCCGGGAAGTGCCTCAAAAAAAATTTCGAAAATCCCCGCCATGTAATCTTACGGGGAAAATCGCGACTTTGGGGCCTTCTGGAATCGAACCCATGGCACCGAGGTTCAATGTCGGCTTTTTCCTGGAGGTTACACGTTATGGCCAATATGTCGTAAAAATTTCAAGTCGGTGGCACTTGTGGAACATGCTTAGACTTTTGATCCCCAGTGTATATATATATATCTATTATATATAGATGCTTCTCCGGATTCATTCATGTATCCATATATATATACGAGTAAAATGTTGCTTGCATACTGCAAGCAGATCGACAACACTATTTTCATGTCGGCATCATATCCGGACGGCCATCAAAAGAAAAAAAAAGATTGAAATTTTTCTTAAAATTTGCCTAAATTCCATCGTCCGGCATCGAACCCGGGTATTTACTGTGAACTTACTATGCAGCACAATAGACCATCACCATCTCTAACGATGTGTGAAAATTCAAGCAGAAATATGGGCTACAACTGCCTCAAAAGACGTTCTAATTTTCACGAATTTAAATGGCTCTCTGGATTCGAACCAAGGACGATCTTGGAAATCTAAAAAATGTTTTTGAAAGTTATTTATGATCTCTATCTATATGCCGAATTTAAAGTTTCTATATTATTGGCAAAGGTTTCAAAATAATTCCTAAAATTCGGATTAACTTCTGATTGCAGAGACACCTGGTGTCGAACCAGGGACTCTTTGATAGCTGTGAATGCACTGTTTGATTTGTATGGACTTGATCTTTGTACATGCAAAGTTTGAAGTTGATATCGTGCAGGGAAGTACCTAAAATTTGTTTCCGTTATCTCCGTAAGAAAAGCATTGGGAAGTGCAAATGGTGATCTGGGATCGAACCAAGGACCATAAGCTAATATGTAAAGTTCGATTATGAAATAAATTCATGATATCTATCGACGTGCCGAGTTTCAATAATCCATGTTATCGGGAAAGGATCCAAAAAAAATCTTAAAAATCGCCGCAATGCATTTTAAACGGCCGATTTTTGCCCCGGCCTAGCATCGAACCAAGGACAATATTCGAAGATGTCTTTCCGATTTTCGTTGGCTATGCACGGCATTTAGCGGTACCTAGAGTTTCAACTCTCTGCTTTTCCGGGAAGTGCCTCAACAAAATTTTCGAAAATCTCCGCCATGTAATCTTATGGGGAAAATCGCGACTTTGGGGCCCTCTGGAATCGAACCCATGACACTGAGGTTCAAAATCGCAATTTTTCTGGAGGTTATACGTTATGGCCAATATGTCGTAAAAATTTCAAGCCATTGACGCTAGTGGTTTAGCCTGTGACTTTGTATCCTCTCTATATATATATATATATATATGAATACGAGTAAAATGTAGCTTGCATACTGCAAGCAGATCGGCAATACTAATTTCATATCGGCATCACATCGGGACGGTCCTCATAAGAAAAAAAAGGATTTAATTTTTTCTTAAAATTCGCTGAAATTTCATCGTCTGGAATCGAACCCGGGTCTAACTGGTAAAACTACAATGAAACACAATAGAAGATCACCAACTCTAACTATGTGTGAAAATTCAAGCAGAAATATTGGCTACAACTGCCTCAAAAGACGCTCTAATGTTCACGAATGTAAATGGCTCTCGGGACTCGAACCAAGGACGATCTTGGAAATTTAAAAAATGTTTCTGAAAGTTATTATTGATCTCAATCTATATGCCAAATTTCAAGTTTCTATATTATTAGGAAAGGTTTCAAAATAATTCCTAAAAATCGGATCAACTTCTGATTGCAGAGACACCTGGTGTCGAACCCAGGACACATTGATAGCTATGAATGCATAGTTTGATTTGTTAAGACTGGTTCTTCTATCATGCTAAGTTTTAAGTCGATAGCATCCCGGGAAGTACCTAAAATTTGTTTCCGTTATCCCCATAAGAAATGCATTGTGGAGTGCAAATGGCCCTCTGGGATCGAACCAAGGACCATAAGCGAATACAAAAAATTTTATTATGAAATATATTTATCATTTCTAACCCCATGCCAAATTTCAAGTTTCCATGCCATTGGGAAGGGGTCCAAAAAAAATCTTAAAAATCGCCACAATACATTTTAAACGGCCGATTTTTGCCTCAACCTAGCATCGAACCCAGCATATTTTCCGTAAAACTCATTTATGTTTTCGATAGATGATGACCATATATAAAGGTTCCTAGAGTTCCGATTCTCTACCTATCCGGGAAGTATTTTTTAAAAATTCCCGAAAATCAAAGCAATGCATTTAAACGGGAAAAATCGGGACTTTGGGGCCCTCTGGAATCGAACCCATGACACTGAGGTTCAAAATCGCAATTTTTCTGGAGGTTATACGTTATGGCCAATATGTCGTAAAAATTTCAAGCCATTGACGCTAGTGGTTTAGCCTGTGACTTTGTATCCTCTCTATATATATATATATATATATATATATATATATGATATATGAATGAATCCGGAGAAGCATCTATATATAATAGATATGATATATGAATGAATCCGGAGAAGCATCTATATATAATAGATATATAGAGAGGATACAAACTCACAGCCTAAACCACAAGAGTGATTGAGCTGAAATTTTTACGGAGTATTGGCCATAACGTGTAACCACTAGAAAAATTGCGATTAGGATCCTCAGTGTCATGGGTTCGATGCCAGGGGGCTCCAAAGTCCCGATTTTTCCCGTTTAAATGCATTGCTTTGATTTTCGGGAATTTAAAAAAATACTTCCCGGATAGGTAGAGAATCAAAACTCAAGGAGCCTTTATATATGGTCATGATCTATCGAAAACATAAAGGAGTTTTACGGAAAATAACCTGGGTTCGATGCTAGGTCGATGCAAATATCTGCCGTTTAAAAAGCATTGTGGCGATTTTTAAGATTTTTTTTGGACCCTTTCCCGATGGCATGGAAACTTGAAATTCGGTATGAGGTTAGATATCATAAATATATATTTCATAATCGATTTTTATGCTTTCCCTGATGTTCCTTGGTTCGATCCCAGAGGGCCATTTACATTCCTCAATGCATTTCTTATGGAGATAACGGAAACAAGTTTAAGGTACCTCCCGGCATGCTATCGACTTTAAACTTTGCATGATAGAAGATCCAGTCTTAACAAATCTAACTATGCATTCATAGCTATCAATGTGTCCTGGGTTCGACACCAGGTGTCTCTGCAATCAGAAGTTGATCCGATTTTTAGGAATTATTTTGAAACCTTTCCCAATAATGTAGAAACTTGAAATTTGGCATATAGATTGAGATCAATAATAACTTTCAGAAAAATTTTTTAAGTTTCCAAGATCGTCCTTGGTTCGAGTCCCGAGAGCCATTTACATTCGTGAACATTAGAGCGTCTTTTGAGGCAGTTGTAGCCAATATTTCTGCTTGAATTTTCACACATAGTTAGAGATGGTGATCTTCTATTGTGTTTCATAGTAGGTTTTCAGTAAGACCCGGGTTCGATTCCAGACGATGAAATTTCAGCGAATTTTAAGAAAAAATTAAATCCTTTTTTTTTTCTTAAGAGGACCATCCCGATATGATGCCGATATGAAATTAGAATTGCCGATCTGCTTGCAGTATGCAAGCAACATTTTACTCGTATATATATAAGTATATCCGGAGAAGCGTCTATATATCTATTATATATAGATGCTTCTCCGGATTCACTCATGATATACCCAGATACCCAGATACCCAGATACCCAGATAGGATACTAATTCACAGGCTAAACTACTGGCGTCATTGACTCGAAATTTTTACCACGTATTGGCCATAACGTGAAACCCACAGGAAAAAAGCGACTTTGATCCTCGGTATCATGGGTTCGATTCCAGAAGGCCCCAAAGTCGCGATTTTCCCCGTAAGATTACATGGCGGGGATTTTCGAAAATTTATTTGAGGCACTTCCCGGAAAAGGAGAGAGTTGAAACTCGAGGGATCGCTAGATGCCCCCCATATCAAAAGAAAACCATAAATATATCTACGAATATTATCCTAGGTTCGATGCTAGGACGGGGCAAAAGTCGGCCGTTTAAAATACATTGCGGCGATTTTTAATTTTTTTTTTGAACCCTTTTCCGATGGCATAGAAACTTGAAATTCGGCATGGCGTTAGATATCATAATTATATTTCATAATCAAATTTTACATATTCCCTTATGGTCCTTGGTTCGATTCCAGAGGGCCATTTACATTCCTCAATGCATTTCTTATGGACATTACGGAAACACATTTTAGGTGCTTCCCGATATTATATCTACTTGAAACTTTGCATAAGATAAGATCAAGTCATTACAAATCAAACTGTGAATTCACAGCTACCAATGTTTCCTGGTTTTACCACCAGGCGTCTCTACAATCAGTAAATGATCCGATTTTTAAGAATTTTTTGGAACCATTTCCCAATTATATAGAAACTTGAAATTCGGCATATAGATAGAGATCATAAATAACTTTCAGAAACATTTTTTAGATTTCTAATATCGTCCTTGGTTCGAATCCAGAGAGCCATTTAAATTCGTGAAAATTAGAACGTCTTTTGAGGCAGTTGTAGCCCATATTTCTGCTTGAATTTTCACACATCGTTAGAGATGGTGATGTTCTATTGAGCTGCATAGTAAGTTCACAGTAAAGACCCGGGTTCGATGCCAGACGATGGAATTTAGGCAAATTTTAAGAAAAATATCAATCTTTTTTTTTCTTTTGATGGCCGTCCGGATATGATGCCGACATGAAAATAGTGTTGCCGATCTGCTTGCAGTATGCAAGCAACATTTTACTCGTAATAGATATATAGATGCTTCTCCGGATTCATTCATGATATACCCAGATACCCAGATACCCAGATACCCAGATAGGATACTAATTCACAGGCTAAACTACTGGCGTCATTGACTCGAAATTTTTACCACGTATTGGCCATAACGTGAAACCCCCAGGAAAAAAGCGACTTTGATCCTCAGTGTCATAGGTTCGATTCCAGAGGGGCCCAAAGTCCCGATTTTTCCCGTTTAAATGCATTACCGTGATTTTCACGAATAAAAAAAAAATACTTTCCGGATAGGTAGAGAAATAAAACTCAAGGAGCCTATATATATGGTAATGATCTATCGAAATCATAATTGAGTTTTACGGAAATTATCCTAAGTTTGATGCTAGGTCGAGGCAAAAATCGGCCGTTTAAAAAGCATTGTGGCGATTATTATGATTTTTTTTGGACCCTTTCCCGATGGCATGGATACTTGAAATTCGGCATGAGGTTGGAGATCATAAATTTATTTCATAATCAAATTGTTTGTATTCGCTGATGGTCCTTGGTTCGATCCCAGAGGGCCAGTTACATTCCTCAATGCATTTCTTATGGAGATAACGGAGACAAATTTTAGGTACTTCCCGGCATGATATCGATTTCAAACTTTGCACAAAATAAGATCAAGTCCTTTAAAATCATACTGTGCATTCACAGCGTAAATATATTTCCTGGGTTCGACACCAGGCGTCTCTTATATCAGTAGTTGATCCGATTTTTAATAATTATTTTGAGCCCTATCCCAATAATATAGAAACTTGAAATTCGGCAAATAGATAGAGATCATAAATAACTTTCTTGAACATGTTTTAGATTTCCAAGATCGTCCTTGGTTCGAATCCAGAGCGCCATTTACATTCCTGAGTAGTAGAACGTCGTTTGAGGCAGTTGTAGCCAATATTTCTGCTTGAATTTTCACACATAGTAAGAGATGGTGATTCTCTGTTTTGCTACATAGTAAGCTTACCAGGAAGACCCGGGTTCGATGCAAGACAATTAAATTGCAGCGAATTTTAAGAATATTTTCAATACCTTTTTTTTTCTTTTGAGGGCCGTCCCGATATGATGCCGACATGAAATTATTGTTGTCGATCTGCTTGCAGTATGCAAGCTACATTTTACTCGTATATATATATATATACGAGTAAAATGTTGCTTGCATACTGCAAGCAGATCGACAACACTATTTTCATGTCGGCATCATATCGGGACGGCCATCAAAAGAAAGAAATGGATTGAAATTTTTCTTAAAATTCCCCGAAATTCCATCGTCAGGCATCGATCCCGGGTCTTTCTGGTGATACTCACTAAGCAGCACAATAGAAGATCACCATCTCTAACTATGTGTGAAAATTCAAGCAGAAAAAAATTATCGAAAATCCTCACCATGTATCCTTATGGGGAAAATCGCGACTTTGGGGCCTTCTGGAATCGAACCCATGACACCGAGGTTCAAAGTCGGCTTTTTCCTGGAGGTTACATGTTATGGCCAATATGTCGTAAAAATTTCAAGGCATTGGCACTTGTGGAACATGGTTAGAATTTTGATCCCCTATATATAACTTATCTATTATATATAGATGCTTCTCCGGATTCATTCATGTATCTATTATATATAGATGCTTCTCCGGATTCATTCATGTATCCATATATATATATATACGAGTAAAATGTAGCTTGCATACTGCAAGCAGATCGACAACAATAATTTAAAATCGGCATTATATCGGGACGGTCCTCAAGAGAAAAGAAAAGGATTGAAAATACTCTTTAAAAAAATCATCTAGCATCGAACGTGGGACTTCCTGGTGAATTTACTACGCAGCACAATAGAAGATCACGATCTCTAACTATGTGTGAAAATTCAAGCAGAAATATTTGCTGCAACTACCTCAATAGACGCGCTAATTTTCACGAAAGTAAATGGCTCTCTGGATTCGAACCACGGAGGATCGTAGAAATCTAAAATATGTTTCTGAATGTTATTCATGATCTCTATCTATATGCTGAATTTCAAGTTTCTATATTATTGGGAAAGGTTTGAAAATAATTCCAAAAAATTGGATCAACTTCTGATTGCAGAGACGCCTGGTGTCGAACCCAGGACATATTAGAAGCTGTGAATGCAGAGTATGATTTTTAAGAACTTGATCTTATTTTGTGCAAAGTTTGAAGTCGATATCATACCGGGAAGTACCTAAAATTTGTTTCCGTTATCTCCGTAAGAAATACATTGAGAAGTGCAAATGGCCCTCTGGGATCGAACCAAGGACCATCAGCGAATATGTAAAATTTTATTTTGAAATATATTTATGACATCTATCAACGTGCCGAGTTCCAAGTATCCATGCTATCGGGAAAGGATCCAAAAAAAATCTTAAAAATCGCCACAATGCATTTTAAACGGCCAATTTTTGCCTTGACCTAGCATCGAACCCAGGTTATTTTCCGTAAAACTCATTTATGTTTTTGATAGATCATGACTATATATATAGGCTCCTAGAGTTTCGGTTCTCTACCTATCCGGGAAGTATTTTTTAAAAATTCCCGAAAATCTAAGCAATGCATTTAAACGGGAAAAATCGGGACTTTGGGGCCCTCTGGAATCGAACCCATGACACTGAGGATCAAAATCACAATTTTTCTGGCGGTTAATTGTTATGGCCAATACGCAGTAGAAATTTGAACTCAATCACAATAGTGGTTTAGGCTGTGAGTTTGTATCCTCTCTATATATCTATTATATATAGATGCTTCTCCGGATTCATTCATGTATCCATTTATATATACGAGTAAAATGTAGCTTGCATACTGCAAGCAGATCGACAACACTAATTTCATAACGGCATTATATCGGGACGGTACCGGAAACGAAAAAAAGTATTGAAAATATTCTTAAAATTCGCTTTAATTTAATCGTCTGGCATCGAACCAGGGTCTTTTTGGTGAAATTTCTATACAGCACATCAGAAGATCATCTTCTCTAAATACGTGTGAAAATTCAAGCAGAAATATTGGCTGCAACTGCCTCAAACGAAGACTTTCTTTTCACGAATGTTAATAGCTCTCTGGATTCGAACCAAGGACGATCTAGGAAATATAAAATATGTTTTCGAAATGTATCTATATGTTCTATATATATGCCGAATTTCAAGTTTTAATATTATATGGGAAGGGGTTCAAAATAATTCTTAAAAATCGGATCAGTGACTGATTGTAGAGACGCCTGGTGTCGAACCCTGGACGTATTGGAAGCTGTAAATGCACAAAATAACTTGTTAGGACCTGATCGAATTTCATACAAAGTTTGAAGTCGATATCATACCGGGAAGTACCTAAAATGTGTTTCCGTAATCCCCATAAGAAATGCATTGTGGAGTGCAAATGGCCCTCTGGGATCGAACCAAGGACCATCAGCGAATATGTAAAATTTGATTATGAAATATATTTATGACTTCTAACCCCATGCCAAATTTCAAGTTTCCATGCATTCGGAAAAGGGTCGAAAAAAAATCCTAAAAATCGCTGCAATACATTTTAAACGGCCAATTTTTGCCCCGACCTACCATGGAACCCAGGATATTTTCCGTAAAACTCATTTATGTTTTCGATAGATCATGACCATATATATAGGCTCCTTGAGTTTTGATTCTCTACCTATCCGGGAAGTATTTTATTTTAATTCCCGAAAATCAAAGCAATGCATTTAAACGGGAAAAATCGGGACTTTGGGGCCCTCTGGAATCGAACCCATGACACTGAGGTTCAATATCGCAATTTTTCTGGCGGTTACACGTTATGGCCAATATGTCGTAAAAATTTCAAGTCAATGACGCTTGTGGTTTAGGCTGTGAATTTGTATCCTCTCTATATATATATATGATATATGAATGAATCCGGAGAAGCATCTATATATAATAGATATACGAGTAAAATGTAGCTTGCATACTGCAAGCAGATCGACAACAGTAATTTCATATCGGCATTATATCGGGACGGTCCTCAAAAAAAAAAAAGATTTAATTTTTTCTTAAAATTCGCTGAAATGTCATCGTTTGGCATCGAACCCGGGTCTTACTGAAAACCTACTATGAAAAACAATAGAAGATCACCATCTCTAACTATGTGTGAAAATTCAAGCAGAAATATTGGCTACAACTGCCTCAAAAGACGCTCTAATGTTCACGATTGTAAATGGCTCTCGGGACTCGAACCAAGGACGATCTTGGAAATTTAAAAAATGTTTCTGAAAATTATTATTGATCTCAATCTATATGCCAAATTTCAAGTTTCTATATTATTGGGAAAGGTTTCAAAATAATTCCTAAAATTCGGATCAACTTCTGATTGCAGAGACACCTGGTGTCGAACCCAGGACACATTGATAGCTATGAATGCATAGTTTGATTTGTTTAGACTGGTTCTTCCATCATGCTAAGTTTTAAGTCGATAGCATGCTGGGAAGTACCTTAAACTTGTTTCCGTTATCTCCATAAGAAATGCATTGAGGAATGTAAATGGCCCTCTGGGATCGAACCAAGGAACATCAGGGAAAACATAAAAATCGATTATGAAATATATTTATGATATCTAACCCCATACCGAATTTCAAAATTCCATGCCATCGGGAAAGGGTCCAAAAAAAATCTTAAAAATCGCCGCAATACATTTTAAACGGCAGATTTTTGCATCGACCTAGCATCGAACCCAGGTTATTTTTCGTAAAACTCATTTATGTTTTCGATAGATCATGACCATATATAAAGGTTCCTAGAGTTTCGATTCTCTACCTATCCGGGAAGTATTTTTTTTTAATTCCCGAAAATCAAAGCAATGCATTTAAACGGGAAAAATCGGGACTTTGGAGCCCCCTGGAATCGAACCCATGACACTGAGGATCAAAATCGCAATTTTTCTGGAAGTTATTCGTTATGGCCAATATGTCGTAAAAATTTCAGCTCAATCACTCTTGTGGTTTAGGCTGTGAGTTTGTATCCTCGCTATATATATCTATTATATATAGATGCTTCTCCGGATTCATTCATGTATCCATATATATATACGAGTAAAATGTAGCTTGCATACTGCAAGCAGATCGACAACACTATTTTCATGTCGGCATCATATCGGGACGGCCATCATAAGAAAAAAATGGATTGAAATTTTTTTTAAAATTCGCTGAAATTCCATCGTCTGGCATCGAACCCGGGTCTTTACTGTGAAATTTCTATGCAGCACAATAGAACATCCCCATCTCTAACTATGTGTGAAAATTCAAGCAGAAATATGGGCTACAACTGCCTCAGAAGACGTTCTAATTTTTACGAATTTAAATGGCTCTCTGGATTCGAACCAAGGACGATTTTGGAAATTAAAAAGGGTTTCTGAAAGTTATTTATGATTTCTATCTATATGCCGAATTTGAAGTTTCTTTATTATTGGCAAAGGTTTCAAAATAATTCCTAAAAATCGGATTAACTTCTGATTGCATAGACGCCTGGTGTCGAACCCAGGACATATTTTTAGCTGTAAATGCAACGTATGATTTATTAGGACTTCATCTTATTTCATACAAAGTTTGAAGTCGATATCCTTCCGGGAAGTACCTAAAACATGTTTCTTTTATCTCCATAAGAAATGCATTGAGGAATGTAAATGGCTCTCTGGGATTGAACCAAGGACCATCAGCGAATTCATAAAATTTGTTGATTAAATATATTTATGATATCTAAACCCATGCCGAATTTCAAGTTTCCATGCCATCGGGAAAGGGTCCAAAAAAAATCTTAAAAATGGACACAATGCATTTTAAACGGCCGATTTTCCTCGACCTAGCTTCGAACCCAGGATATTTTCCGTAAAACTCATTTATGTTTTCGATAGATCATGTTCATATATATAGGCTCCTTGAGTTTTGATTCTCTACCTATCCGGGAAGTATTTTTTTTTAATTCCCGAAAATCAAAGTAATGTATTTAAACGGGAAAAATCGGGACTTTGAGGCCCTCTGGAATCGAACCCATGACACT
This sequence comes from Sympetrum striolatum, assembly GCA_947579665.1. Taxonomy (NCBI): domain Eukaryota; kingdom Metazoa; phylum Arthropoda; class Insecta; order Odonata; family Libellulidae; genus Sympetrum; species Sympetrum striolatum. The sequence goes on along the minus strand of OX388345.1, from coordinate 1,418,001 downwards.
GAGGTTCAAAATCCCAATTTTTCTGGGGGTTTCACGTTATGGCCAATATGTCATAAAATTTTCAAGTCAATCACGCTTGTGGTTTAGCCTGTGAATTTGTATCCTATCTATATACCTATATAGCTATATATATGAATGAATCCGGAGAAGCATCTATATATAACGAGTAAAATGTTGCTTGCATACTGCAAGCAGATCGACAACACTAATTTCATATCGGCATTATATCGGGACGGTCCTCAAATGAAAAAAAAAAAGGATTTAATTGTTTCTTAAAATTCGCTGAAATTTCATCGTCTGGCATCGAACCCGGGTCTTACTGGTAAACCTACTATGAAACACAAAAAAAGATCACAATCTCTAACTATGTGTGAAAATTCAAGCAGAAATATTGGCTACAACTGCCTCAAAAGACGTTCTAATTTTCACGAATGTAAATGGCTCTCTTGATTCGAACCAAGGACGATCTTGGAAATCTAAAATTTGTTTCTGAAACCTATATCTGATATCTATATATATACCGAATTTCAAGTTTCTATATTATTGGGAAAGGTTTCAAAATAATTCCTAAATATCGGATCAATTTCTGATTGCAGAGACACCTGGTGTCGAACCCAGGAAATATTGTAATCTGAGAATGCAAAGTTTGATTTGTAAGGGCTGGCTTTTTTATCATGCAAAGTTTGAAGTCGATAGCATGCCGGGAAGTACCTTAATTTTGTTACCGTTATCTCCGTAAGAAATGCATTGAGAAGTGCAAATGGCCCTCTGGGATCGAACCAAGGACCATCAGCGAACATCTAAAATTTGATTATGAAATATATTCATTTTATGTATTTACGTGCCGAGTTTCAAGTTTCCATGCCATCGGAAAAGGGTCCAAAAAAAATCTTAAAAATTGCCACAATGCATTTTAAACGGCCGATTTTTGCCTCGACCTAGCATCGAACCCAGTATATTTTTAGTAAAACTCATTTATGTTTTCGATAGATCATGACCATATATATCGGCTCCTTGAGTTTTGAGTCCCTACCTATCCGGCAAGTATTTTTTAAAAATTCCCGAAAATCAAAGCAATGCATTTAAACGGGAAAAATCGGGACTTTGGGGCCCTCTGGAATTGAACCCATGACACTGAGGTTCAAAATCGCAATTTTTCTGGTGGTTACACGTTATGGCCAATATGTCGTAAAAATTTCAATTCAATGACGCTTGTGGTTTAGGCTGTGAATTTGTATCCTCTCTATATATATATATGATATATGAATGAATCCGGAGAAGCATCTATATATAATAGATATATAGAGAGGATACAAACTCACAGCCTAAACCACAAGAGTGATTGAGCTGAAATTTTTACGGAATATTGGCCATAACGTGTAACCACCAGAAAAATTGCGATTAGGATCCTCAGTGTCATGGGTTCGATGCCAGGGGGCTCCAAAGTCCCGATTTTTCCCGTTTAAATGCATTGCTTTGATTTTCGGGAATTTAAAAAAAATACTTCCCGGATAGGTAGAGAATCAAAACTCAAGGAGCCTTTATATATGGTCATGATCTATCGAAAACATAAATGAGTTTTACGGAAAATAACCTGGGTTCGATGCTAGGTCGATGCAAATATCTGCCGTTTAAAAAGCATTGTGGCGATTTTTAAGATTTTTTTTGGACCCTTTCCCGATGGCATGGAAACATAATATCCGGTATGAGGTTAGATATCATAAATATATTTCATAATCGATTTTTATGCTTTCCCTGATGTTCCTTGGTTCGATCCCAGAGGGCCATTTACATTCCTCAATGCATTTCTTATGGAGATAACGGAAACAAGTTTAAGGTACTTCCCGGCATGCTATCGACTTCAAACTTTGCATGTTAGTAGAGCAGGTCTTTAGAAATCTAACTAGGCATTCACGGCTATCAATGTGTCCTGGGTTCGACACCAGGTGTCTCTGCAATCAGAAGTTGATCAAATTTTTAGGAATTATTTTGAAACCTTTCCCAATAATATAGAAACCTGAAATTCGGCAAATAGATAGAGATCATAAAAAGCTTTCAGAAACATGTTTTAGATTTCTGAGATCGTCATTGGTTCGAATCCAGAGAGCACTTTACATTCGTGAAAATTAGAACGTCTTTTGAGGCAGTGGTAGCCAACATTTCTGCTTGAATTTTGACACATAGTTAGAGATGGTGATTTTCTAATGTGCAGCATAGTAAGTTCACCAGTAAGACCCGGGTTCGATGCCAGACGATTAAATTGAAGCGATTTCTAAGAATATTTTCAATCTTTTTTTTCTTTTGAGGACCGTCCCGATATAATGCCGATATAACATTAGTATTGCCGATCTGCTTGCAGTATGCAAGCAACATTTTACTCGTATATATCTATTATATATAGATGCTTCTCCGGATTCATTCATGTATCCATATATATATATATATATATATATATAGAGAGGATACAAACTCACAGCCTAAACCACAAGAGTGATTGAGCTGAAATTTTTACGACATATTGGCCATAACGTATAACCTCCAGAAAAATTGCGATTTTGATCCTCAGTGTCATGGGTTCGATTCCAGGGGGCTCCAAAGTCCCGATTTTTCCCGTTTAAATGCATTACTTTGATTTTCGGGAATTAAAAAAAAATACTTCCCGGATAGGTAGAGAATCAAAACTCAGGGAGCCTTTATATATGGTCATGATCTATCGAAAACATAAATGAGTTTTACGGAAAATAACCTTGGTTCGATGCTAGGTCGATGCAAAAATCTGCCGTTTAAAATGTATTGTGGCGATTTTTAAGATTTTTTTTGGACCCTTTCCCGATGGCATGGAAACTTGAAATTCGGTATGGGGTTGGATATCATAAATATATTTCATAATCGATTTTTATGTTTTCCCTGATGTTCCTTGGTTCGATCCCAGAGGGCCATTTACATTCCTCAATGCATTTCTTATGGAGATAACGGAAACAAGTTTTAGGTACTTCTCTGCATGCTATCGACTTAAAACTTAGCATGATGGAAGAACCAGTCTAAACAAATCAAACTATGCATTCATAGCTATCAATGTGTCCTGGGTTCGACACCAGGTGTCTCTGCAATCAGAAGTTGATCCGAATTTTATGAATTATTTTGAAACCTTTCCCAATAATATAGAAACTTGAAATTTGGCATATAGATTGAGATCAATAATAATTTTCAGAAAATTTTTTAAATTTCCAAGATCGTCCTTGGTTCGAGTCCCGAGAGCCATTTACAATCGTGAACATTAGAGCGTCTTTTGAGGCAGTTGTAGCCAATATTTCTGCTTGAATTTTCACACATAGTTAGAGATGGTGATCTTCTATTGTTTTTCATAGTAGGTTTTCAGTAAGACCCGGGTTTGATGCCAGACTATGACATTTCAGCGAATTTTAAGAAAAAATTAAATCCTTTTTTTTTCTTTTGAGGACCGTCCCGATATAATGCCGATATGAAATTAGTGTTGTCGATCTGCTTGCAGTATGCAAGCTACATTTTACTCGTATATATATATGGATACATGAATGAATCCGGAGAAGCACCTATATATAATAGATATATAGAGAGGATACAAACTCACAGCCTAAACCACAAGAGTTATTGAGTTGAAATTTTTACGACATATTGGCCATAACGTGTAACCTCCAGAAAAATTGCGATTTTGAACCTCAGTGTCATGGGTTCGATTCCGGAGGGCCCCAAAGTCCCGATTTTTCCCGTTTAAATGTATTGCTTTGATTTTCGGGAATTAAAAAAAAATACTTCCCGGATAGGTAGAGAATCAAAACTCAAGGAGCTTACATATATGGTCATGATCTATCGAAAACATAAATGAGTTTTACGGAAAATATCCTGGGTTCGATGCTAGGTCGGGGTAAAAATCGGCCGTTTAAAATGCATTGTGGCGATTTTTAATATTTTTTTGGACCATTTCCCGATGACATGGAAACTTGAAACTCGGCATGGAGTTGGAGATCATAAATATATTTAATAATTAAATTTTACATATTCGCTGATGGTCCTTGGTTCGATCCCAGAGGGCCATTTGCACTCCACAGTCCATTTCTTATGGGGATAACGGAAACACATTTTAGGTACTTTCCGGTATGATATCGACTTTAAACTTAGCATGATAGAAGAACCAGTCTTAACAAATCAAAATATGCATTCATAGCTATCAATGTGTCCTGGGTTCGACACCAGGTGTCTCTGCATTCAGAAGTTGATCCGATTTTTAGGAAATATTTTGAAACCTTTCCCAATAATATAGAAACTTGAAATTTGGCATATAGATTGAGATCAATAATAACTTTCAGAAACATTTTTTAAATTTCCAGGATCGTCCTTGGTTCGAGTCCCGAGAGCCATTAACATTCGTGAACATTAGAGCGTCTTTTGAGGCAGTTGTAGCCAATATTTCTGCTTGAATTTTCACACATAATTAGAGATGGTGATCTTCTATTGTGTTTCATAGTAGGTTTACCAGTAAGACCCAGGTTCGATGCCAGACGATTAAATTTCAGCGAATTTTAAGAAAAAATTAAATACTTTTTTTTCTTATGAGGACCGTTCCTATGTGATACCGATATGAAATTAGTATTGCCGATCTGCTTGCAGTATGCAAGCTACATTTTACTCGTATATCTATTATATATAGATGCTTCTCCGGATTCATTCATATATCATATATATATATATATATATACGAGTAAAATGTTGCTTGCATACTGCAAGCAGATCGGCAATTCTAATTTCATATCGGCATCATATCGGGATGGTCCTCTTAAGAAAAAAATAAGGATTTAATTTTTTCTTAAAATTCGCTGAAATTTCATCGTCTGGAATCGAACCCGGGTCTTACTGAAAACCTACTATGAAACACAATAGAAGATTACCATCTCTAACTATGTGTGAAAATTCAAGCAGAAATATTGGCTACAACTGCCTCAAAAGACGCTCTAATGTTCACGAATGTAAATGGCTCTCGGGACTCGAACCAAGGACGATCTTGGAAACTTAAAAAAATTTTCTGAAAGTTATTATTGATCTCAATCTATATGCCAAATTTCAAGTTTCTACATTATTGGGAAAGGTTTCAAAATAATTCCTAAAAATCGGTTCAACTTCTGATTGCAGAGACACCTGGTGTCGAACCCAGGACACATTGATAGCTATGAATGCATAGTTAGATTTGTTAAGACTGGATCTTCTATCATGCAAAGTTTTAAGTCGATAGCATGCCAGGAAGTACCTTAAACTTGTTTCCGTTATCTCCATAAGAAATGCATTGAGGAATGTAAATGGCCCTCTGGGATCGAACCAAGGAACATCAGGGAAAGAATAAAAATCGATTATGAAATATATTTATGATATCTAACCTCATACCGAATTTCAAGTTTCCATGCCTTCGGGAAAGGGTCCAAAAAAAATCTTAAAAATCGCCACAATGCTTTTTAAACGGCAGATATTTGCATCGACCTAGCATCGAACCCAGGTTATTTTCCGTAAAACTCATTTATGTTTTCGATAGATCATGACTATATATAAAGGTTCCTTGAGTTTTGATTCTCTACCTATCCGGGAAGTATTTTTTTTAAATTCCCGAAAATCAAAGCAATGCATTTAAACGGGAAATATCGGGACTTTGGAGCCCCCTGGCATCGAACCTATGACACTGAGGATCCTAATCGCAATTTTTCTGGTGGTTACACGTTATGGCCAATACTCCGTAAAAATTTCAGCTCAATCACTCTTGTGGTTTAGGCTGTGAGTTTGTATCCTCTCTATATCTATTATATATAGATGCTTCTCCGGATTCATTCATGTATCCATATATATATACGAGTAAAATGTTGCTTGCATACTGCAAGCAGATCGACAACACTATTTTCATGTCGGCATCATATCCGGACGGCCATCAAAAGAAAAAAAAAGATTGAAATTTTTCTTAAAATTTGCCTAAATTCCATCGTCCTGCATCGAACCCGGGTCTTTACTGTGAACTTACTATGCAGCACAATAGAACATCACCATCTCTAACGATGTGTGAAAATTCAAGCAGAAATATGGGCTACAACTGCCTCAAAAGACGTTCTAATTTTTACGAATTTAAATGGCTCTCTGGATTCGAACCAAGGACGATCTTGGAAATCTAAAAAATTTTTCTGAAAGTTATTTATGATCTCTATCTATATGCCGAATTTGAAGTTTCTATATTATTGGTAAAGGTTTCAAAATAATTCCTAAAAATCGGATTAACTTCAGATTGCAGAGACACCTGGTGTCGAACCCAGGACTCTTTGATAGCTGTGAATGCACTGTTTGATTTGTATGGACTTGATCTTTGTACATGCAAAGTTTGAAGTTGATATCGTGCCGGGAAGAACCTAAAATTTGTTTCCGTTATCTCCGTAAGAAAAGCATTGGGAAGTGCAAATGGTCCTCTGGGATCGAACCAAGGACCATAAGCTAATATGTAAAATTCGATTATGAAATAAATTCATGATATCTATTGACGTGCCGAGTTTCAATAATCCATGTTATCGGGAAAGGATCCAAAAAAAATCTTAAAAATCGCCGCAATGCATTTTAAACGGCCGATTTTTGCCCCGGCCTAGCATCGAACCAAGGACAATATTCGAAGATGTCTTTCCGATTTTCGTTGGCTATGCACGGCATTTAGCGGTCCCTCGAGTTTCAACTCTCTGCTTTTCCGGGAAGTGCCTCAAAAAAATTTTCGAAAATCCCCGCCATGTAATCTTATGGGGAAAATCGCGACTTTGGGGCCCTCTGGAATCGAACCCATGACACTGAGGTTCAAAATCGCAATTTTTCTGGAGGTTATACGTTATGGCCAATATGTCGTAAAAATTTCAAGCCATTGACGCTAGTGGTTTAGCCTGTGACTTTGTATCCTCTCTATATATATATATCTATTATATATAGATGCTTCTCCGGATTCACTCATGATATACCCAGATACCCAGATACCCAGATACCCAGATAGGATACTAATTCACAGGCTAAACTACTGGCGTTATTGACTCGAAATTTTTACCACGTATTGGCCATAACGTGAAACCCCCAGGAAAAAAGCGACTTTGATCCTCGGTATCATGGGTTCGATTCCAGAAGGCCCCAAAGTCGCGATTTTCCCCATAAGATTACATGGCGGGGATTTTCGAAAATTTATTTGAGGCACTTCCCGGAAAAGGAGAGAGTTGAAACTCGAGGGATCGCTAGATGCCCCCCATATCAAAAGAAAACCATAAAGATATCTACGAATATTATCCTAGGTTCGATACTAGGACGGGGCAAAAGTCGGCCGTTTAAAATGCATTGCGGCGATTTTAAAGTTTTTTTTTGAACCCTTTTCCGATGGCATAGAAGCTTGAAATTCGGCATGGCGTTAGATATCATAATTATATTTCATAATCAAATTTTACATATTCCCTTATGGTCCTTGGTTCGATCCCAGAGGGCCATTTACATTCCACAATGCATTTCTTATGGAGATTACGGAAACACTATTTAGGTGCTTCCCGATATTAAATCTACTTGAAACTTTGCATAAGATAAGATCAAGTCATTACTAATCAAACTGTGAATTCACAGCTACCAATGTTTCCTGGTTTTACCACCAGGCGTCTCTACAATCAGTAAATGATCCGATATTTAAGAATTTTTTGGAACCATTTCCCAATTATATAGAAACTTGAAATTCGAAATATAGATAGAGATCATAAATAACTTTCAGAAACATTTTTTAGATTTCCAAGATCGTCCTTGGTTCGAATCCAGAGAGCCATTTAAATTCGTGAAAATTAGAACGTCTTTTGAGGCAGTTGTAGCCCATATTTCTGCTTGAATTTGCACACATCGTTAGAGATGGTGATGTTCTATTGTGCTGCATAGTAAGTTCACAGTAAAGACCCAGGTTCGATGCCAGACGATGGAATTTAGGCAAATTTTAAGAAAAATTTCAATCTTTTTTTTTCTTTTGATGGCCGTCCGGATATGATGCCGACATGAAAATAGTGTTGCCGATCTGCTTGCAGTATGCAAGCAACATTTTACTCGTATATATATGAATATCTATTATATATAGATGCTTCTCCGGATTCATTCATGTATCCATATATATATATATATATATATATATATATAGAGAGGATACAAACTCACAGCCTAAACCACAAGAGTGATTGAGCTGAAATTTTTATGACATATTGGCCATAACGTGAAACCCCCAGGAAAAAAGCGACTTTGATCCTCAGTGTCATGGGTTCGATTCCAGAGGGCCCCAAAGTCCCGATTTTTCCCGTTTAAATGCATTGCTTTGATTTTCGGGAATTAAAAAAAAATACTTCCCGTATAGGTAGAGAATTAAAACTCAAGGAGCCTATATATATGAACATGATCTATCGAAAACATAAATTTGTTTAACGGAAAATATCCTGGGTTCGATGCTAGGTCGGGGCAAAAATCGGCCGTTTAAAATGCGTTGTGGCGATTTTTAAGATTTTTTTTGGACCGCTTGCCGAATGCATGGAAACTTGAAATTTGGCATGGGGTTAGAAATCATAAATATATTTCATAATCAAATTTTAAATATTCGCTGATGGTCCTTGGTTCGATCCCAGATATGCAACAGAAATATGGGCTACAACTGCCTCAAAAGACGTTCTAATTTTCATGTATTTAAATGGCTCTCTGGATTCGAACCAAGGACGATCTTGCTGCATATCTCTCAATGCCGATATGAAATTAGTGTTGTCGATCTGCTTGCAGTATGCAAGCAACATTTTACTCGTACCTATCTATATATATGAATGAATCCGGAGAAGCATCTATATATAATAGATATAGAGAGGATACAAAGTCACAGGCTAAACCACAAGCGTCAATGGCTTGAAATTTTTACGACATATTGGCCATAACGTATAACCTCCAGAAAAATTGCGATTTTGAACCTCAGTGTCATGGGTTCGATTCCAGAGGGCCTCAAAGTCCCGATTTTTCCCGTTTAAATGCATTGCTTTGATTTTCGGGAATTAAAAAAAAATACTTTCCGGGTAGGCAGAGAATCAAAACTCCAGGAGCATATATATATGAATATGATCTATCGAAAACATAAATAAGTTTTACGGAAAATATCCTGGGTTCGATGCTAGGTCGGGGCAAAAATCGGCCGTTTAAAATGCATTGCGGCGATTTTTAAGATTTTTTTTGAACCCTTTTCCGATGGCATAGAAACTTGAAATTCGGCATGGCGTTAGATATCATAATTATATTTCATAATCAAATTTTACATATTCCCTTATGGTCCTTGGTTCGATCCCAGAGGGCCATTTACATTCCTCAATGCATTTCTTATGGAGATTACGGAAACACATTTTAGGTGCTTCCCGATATTATATCTACTTGAAACTTTGCATAAGATAAGATCAAGTCATTACTAATCAAGCTGTGAATTCACAGCTACCAATGTTTCCTGGTTTCGCCACCAGGCGTCTCTACAATCAGAAGTTGATCAGATTTTTAGGAATTATTTTGAAAACTTTCCCAAAGAAATAGAAACTTGAAATTCGGCATATAGATAGAGATCATAAATAACTTTCAGAAACATGTTTTTGATTTCCACGATCGTCCTTGGTTCGAGTCCCGAGAGTCATTTACTTTCGTGAAAAGTAGAACGTCGTTTGAGGCAGTTTCAGCCAATATTTCTGCTTGAATTTTCACACATAGTTAGTGATGGTGATCTTCTGTTGTGCTGCTTAATAGGTTAGCCAGGAAGACCCGGGTTCGATGCCAGACGATTAAAATTGGAGCAAATTTTTAAGATTATTTTCAATTTTTTTTTCTTTTTAAGACCGTCCCGAAAGGTTGCCGACTTTAAATTGGTGTTATCGATCTGCTTGCAGTATGCAAGCAACATTTTACTCGTATGATATATGAATGAATCCGGAGAAGCATCTATATATAATAGATATATAGAGAGGATACAAACTCACAGCCTAAACCACAAGAGTGATTGAGCTGAAATTTTTACGGAGTATTGGCCATAACGTGTAACCACTAGAAAAATTGCGATTAGGATCCTCAGTGTCATGGGTTCGATGCCAGGGGGCTCCAAAGTCCCGATTTTTCCCGTTTAAATGCATTGCTTTGATTTTCGGGAATTTAAAAAAATACTTCCCGGATAGGTAGAGAATCAAAACTCAAGGAGCCTTTATATATGGTCATGATCTATCGAAAACATAAAGGAGTTTTACGGAAAATAACCTGGGTTCGATGCTAGGTCGATGCAAATATCTGCCGTTTAAAAAGCATTGTGGCGATTTTTAAGATTTTTTTTGGACCCTTTCCCGATGGCATGGAAACTTGAAATTCGGTATGAGGTTAGATATCATAAATATATATTTCATAATCGATTTTTATGCTTTCCCTGATGTTCCTTGGTTCGATCCCAGAGGGCCATTTACATTCCTCAATGCATTTCTTATGGAGATAACGGAAACAAGTTTAAGGTACCTCCCGGCATGCTATCGACTTTAAACTTTGCATGATAGAAGATCCAGTCTTAACAAATCTAACTATGCATTCATAGCTATCAATGTGTCCTGGGTTCGACACCAGGTGTCTCTGCAATCAGAAGTTGATCCGATTTTTAGGAATTATTTTGAAACCTTTCCCAATAATATAGAAACTTGAAATTTGGCAGATAGATTGAGATCAATAATAACTTTCAGAAACATTTTTTAAATTTCCAAGATCGTCCTTGGTTCGAGTCCCGAGAGCCATTTACAATCGTGAACATTAGAGCGTCTTTTGAGGCAGTTGTAGCCAATATTTCTGCTTGAATTTTCACACATAGTTAGAGATGGTGATCTTCTATTGTTTTTCATAGTAGGTTTTCAGTAAGACCCGGGTTCGATGCCAGACTATGACATTTCAGCGAATATTAAGAAAAAATTAAATCCTTTTTTTTTCTTTTGAGGACCGTCCCGATATAATGCCGATATGAAATTAGTGTTGTCGATCGGCTTGCAGTATGCAAGCTACATTTTACTCGTATATATATATATGGATACATGAATAAATCCGGAGAAGCATCTATATATAATAGATACAGAGAGGATACAAATTCACAGGCTAAACCACTAGCGTCAATGGCTTGAAATTTTTACGACATATTGGCCATAACGTATAACCTCCAGAAAAATTGCGATTTTGAACCTCAGTGTCATGGGTTCGATTCCAGAGGGCCCCAAAGTCCCGATTTTTCCCGTTTAAATGCATTGCTTTGATTTTCGGGAATTAAAAAAAAATACTTCCCGGATACGTAGAGAATCAAAACGCAAGGAGCTTATATATATGAACATGATCTATCGAAAACATAAATGAGTTTTACGGAAAATATCCTGGGTTCGATGCTAAGTCGGGGCAAAAATCGGCCGTTTAAAATGTATTGTGGCGATTTTAAAGATTTTTTTTGGACTCCTTTCCGAATACATGGAAACTTGAAATTTGGCATTGGGTTAGAAATCATAAATATATTTCATAATCAAATTTTACATATTCGCTGATGGTCCTTGGTTCGATCCCAGATGGCCATTTGCACTCCACAATGCATTTCTTATGGGGATAACGGAAACAAGTTTTAGGTACTTCCCTGCATGCTATCGACTTAAAACTTAGCATGATGGAAGAACCAGTCTAAACAAATCAAACTATGCATTCATAGCTATCAATGTGTCCTGGGTTCGACACCAGGCGTCACTTTGATTGAGCTGAAATTTTTACGACATATTGGCCATAACGTATAACCTCCAGAAAAATTGCGATTTTGATCCTCAGTGTCATGGGTTCGATTCCAGGGGGCTCCAAAGTCCCGATTTTTCCCGTTTAAATGCATTGCTTTGATTTTCGGGAATTAAAAAGAAATACTTCCCGGATAGGTAGAGAATCAAAACTCAGGGAGCCTTTATATATGGTCATGATCTATCGAAAACATAAATGAGTTTTACGGAAAATAACCTGGGTTCGATGCTAGGTCGATGCAAAAATCGGCCGTTTAAAATGTATTGTGGCGATTTTTAAGATTTTTTTTGGACCCTTTCCCGATGGCATGGAAACTTGAAATTCGGTATGGGGTTAGATATCATAAATATATTTCATAATCGACTTTTATGTTTCCCCTGATGTTCCTTGGTTCGATCCCAGAGGGCCATTTACATTCCTCAATGCATTTCTTATGGAGATAACGGAAACAAGTTTTAGGTACTTCCCTGCATGCTATCGACTTAAAACTTAGCATGATGGAAGAACCAGTCTAAACAAATCAAACTATGCATTCATAGCTATCAATGTGTCCTGGGTTCGACACCAGGCGTCACTACAATCAGTCACTGATCCAATTTTTAAGAATTATTTTGAACCCCGTCCCAATAATATTAAAACTTGAAATTCGGCATATATATAGAACATATAGATACATTTCGAAAACATATTTTACATTTCCTAGATCATCCTTGGTTCGAATCCAGAGAGCTATTAACATTCGTGAAAAGTAGGTCTTCGTTTGAGGCAGTTGCAGCCAATATTTCTGCTTGAATTTTCACACGTATTTAGAGATGGTGATCGTCTGTTGTGCTGCATAGTAATTTCACCAAAAAGACCCGGGTTCGATGCCAGACGATAAAATTGAAGCGAATTTTAAGTATATTTTCAATCCATTTTTTCCTTTATGGGACCGTCCCGATATAATGAAGTTATGAAATTAGTGTTGTCGATCTGCTTGCAGTATGCAAGCTACATTTTACTCGTATACCTATATAGATAGATAGATAGATAGGATACTAATTCACAGGCTAAACCACAAGCGTCATTGACCTGAAATTTTTACGACATATTGGCCATAACGTGTAACCTCCAGAAAAATTGCGATTTTGAACCTCAGTGTCATGGGTTCGATTCCAGAAGGCCTCAAAGTCGCGATTTTCTCCATAAGGATACATGGCGGGGATTTTCGAAAATTTTTTTGGTGCACTTCCCGGAAACGTAGAGAATTGAAATTCAAGGGATCGCTAGAAGCCGTGCAACTCCAACGTAAATCAGAAAGACATCGACGAATATGGTCCATGGTTCGATCCTAGGTCGAGGCAAATATCGGCCGTTTAAAATGCATTGCGGCGATTTTGAAGATTTTTTTTGGATCCTTTCCCGATAACATGGATACTTGAAACTCGGCACGTGGATAGATATAATGAATATATTTCATAATAAAATTTTACATGTTCGCTGATGGTTCTTGGTTCGATCCCAGAGGGCCATTTGCACTTCTCAATGCATTTCTTACGGAGATGACGGAAACAATATTTAGGTCTTTCCCGGCATGCTATCGACTTCAAACTTTCCATGATACAAGAGCAGGTACTTACAAATCAAACTGTTCATTCACAGTTTACAATATGTCCTGGGTTCGACACCAGGTGTCTCTGCAATCAGAAGTTGATCCGATTTTTAGGAATTATTTTGAAACCTTTCCCAATAATATAGAAACTTGAAATTCAGCATATACTTAGATATCATGAATAGGTTTCTGAAACATATTTTAGATTTCCAAGATCGTCCTTGGTTCGAATCCAGAGAGCCATTTAAATTCGTGAAAAGTAGAACGTCTTTTGAGGCAGTTGTAGCCAACATTTCTGCTTGAATTTTCACACACAGTCAGAATTGGTGATCTTCTATAGTGCTGCATAGTAATTTTACCAGTATGACCCGGGTTTGTTACCAGACGATGAAATTGCAGCGAATTTTAAGAATATTTACAATCCTTTTATTTTCTTTTGAGGACCCTCCCAAAATGATGCCGATATGAAATTAATATGCCGATCTGCTTGCAGTATGCAAGCTACATTTTACTCGTATATATATAGGTATATCCGGAGAAACGTCTATATATAATAGATATAGGGGATCAAAATTCTAACCATGTTCCACAAGTGCCACCGACTTGAAATTTTTACGACGTTATGGCCATGACGTGTAACCTCCAGGAAAAAGCCGACTTTGAACCTCGGTGTCATGGGTTCGATTCCAGAAGCCCCCAAAGTCGCGATTTTCCCCATAAGATTACATGGCGGGGATTTTCGAAAATTTTTTTGAGGCACTTCCCGGAAAAGGAGAGAGTTGAAAATCAAGGGATCGTTAGATGCCGTGCATATCTAAAGGAAACCATAAAGATATCTACGAATATTATCCTTGGTTCGATGCTAGGTCGGGGCAAATATCGGCCGTTTAAAATGCATTGTGGCGATTTTGAAGATTTTGTTTGGACCCTTTTCCGATGGCATAGAAACTTGAAATTCGGTATGAGATTAGATACCATAAAAATATATCATAATCAAATTTTTCATATTCGCTGATGGTCCTTGGTTCGATCCCAGAGGGACATTAAATTTCCTCAATGCATTTCTTACGGAGATAACGGACACAAATTGTAGGTACTTCCCGGCATGCTATCGACTTCAAACTTTGCATGATAGAGTGGCAAGACTTAACAAATCAAACTATGCATTCACAGCTATCAATGTGTCCTGGGTTCGACACCAGGTGTCTCTGCAATCAGAAGTTGATCCGATTTTTAGGAATTATTTTGAAACCTTTCCCAATAATATAGAAAGTTGAAATTTGACATTTAGATTGAGATGATTAATACCTTTCAGAAACATTTTTTAAATTTCCAAGATCGTCCTTGGTTCGAGTCCCGAGAGCCATTTACATTCGTGAACATTAGAGCGTCTTTTGAGACAGTTGTAGCCAATATTTCTGCTTGAATTTTCACACATAGTTAGAGATGGTGATCTTTTATTGTGTTTCATTGTAGTTTTACCAGTAAGACCCAGGTTCGATGCCAGACGATGAAATTTCAGCAAATTTAAGAAAAAATTAAATCCTTTTTTTTTCTTATGAGGACCGTCCCGATGTGATGCCGATATAAAATTAGTATTGCCGATCTGCTTGCAGTATGCAAGCAACATTTTACTCGTATATATATATAAGTATATCCGGAGAAGCGTATATATATATTAGATATCCGGAGAAGCGTCTATATATAATAGATACAAATATTAATCAACCATAGAAAAATTCTTTAAACCTAATTTGGGCAACACTTCCTTTATCTTAGGACCAGTTAACACTTTGGTCAAGATATCTGCTAAATTATCCCCTGATGCACAGTAAATAAACTGTATATCTCCACATTCAACAGCATCTTTCAAAAACATACAGTCCTTGTGCACATGTTTGGTCCTTTCAGACACCATTTCATTCTTGGTTTGACTAATTGCACCATTGTTATCAGCATAGATCTTGCATGGCTTAGGCAAATAATTTCCTCGACCAATCTCATTCAGCAAATTAGTCAGCCAAATGACCTCCTTTGTTGCCTCTATCATGGCCATCGACTCTGCTTCAACTGTGGATAGAGCCACTCTACCCTGTTTAGAACACTTCCAACTAACAGCACCACCTGCTAATACAGTCACAAAACCACTGAAGGATTTTCTATCCACTCTATCATTCGCCCAGTCAGCATCGACATATACTTCCATGGGTGTATTGTTCTTAGAGTACTGTAATGCTAAATGCTCAGTATACTTAAGGTATCTAAACAAATGTTTTACATCAGCCCAATTTTCAATTTTTGGATTGCTATTATGTTGACTAAGCTTGAAAACAGGAAACATGATATCTAGTGGAATTACTCAAATATAAAAGGCTTCCAATAGCCTTTCTGAAATTAGTTGGATCAATTAGGACCTCCTCATTTTGAACACCAAATGTATCACAGTTATTTACAACCAAAGGAGTTCCTTTGCATTCCATAATGTTCAAGCACATTCCTGGAATACACTGCTTGATCTAGATACACATTCTGCCGATCACAGTATGTTACCCTGAGAGACAAGAAATTACACACTTCTCCCAAATCCTTCACATCCAACATACTTGACAATTTCTTGGCCAGCCATTCAACTTTGTTCTTGGCACCCCATATTCCCAGATCATCAACATAAACCACTAAATACAAATCCTTTTCACAATGATAATATAGACATGGATCATTTACTGATCTCAACATACCACAAGATTTCAATTTTTCATCTAAAAACTTGTACCAATTTCTACCAGATTGATGTAACCCATACATGCTTTTGTTAAGTTTATACACACAATCACCCCTTTCAGTATTTACAAAACCCTTTGGCTGCTCAACATGAACAATTTCCTTTATATCACTGTTTAGAAATGCACGCCTCACATCCATATGTTTGGAGTATCCCAGCAAACACGCCACGTGTTCGCCACTTTTCGCCACGTGGCATTTTGGTGGCGAATGTGGTGAATGTGGTAAAAAGGTGGTAAGAACGTGGTCATCACCACATTGGATATTGCCAAAACGTCATATAATCGTGGCCACAACGTATTCATTTCCGTGAGATTATTATTTATAAAATGTTATATAAGAAAGATTTTCTTCCATATCAAATTCATTTACTCATAAAACAAAAAAAGCAGAAGGATAAAACACAGAATCTGTGATTCTATTACGGAAGATGAATAACCCGCAGCATTATCAAATTAAGTAAAAAATAATATAAATATGCATTTATGACATATTAAAGGAAGAAGCAGCATAAAATTATTTATTTTTCCATTGTTATCTCTGTAAGTGAATTTATAATAATGAAAAAATATTCAGCCGACGTTTTACTCAATTATTTAATTAAAATTAATTACAGACGAAGGGTACGTTTTTAAATCCATCGATGGAATCGGAAATCCATCAATCCGTTTTCAAATTCATATGAAAGAATCGTAAAACATATATGTTTTACGAATCGTTAAGAAATCGATCGCAAACGTTATTAAAAAGTTGATTTCCGTGTATATTTCTCATGGTTTATTTTTCTTTACGTTACCAAAATGATAAGGGAAACAATCATTTTTCCTTTATACACGAAAACTGACAAATCTTGCTGGTTTGAGCTTGAGCGGTTCATAGTCTCGTAGCGTGGTAGCAGTGTCGCGAATTATTTTTTGTTGGCAGTAGCTCATTTGAGTAACCGTCATTGTTAGTCTCTGCATCGTTTTGAATTTGTGAAACAATTTCGAATATTGCGATGAATTATGTCGCCCCAAAGGATATTTCAGCACAGTAGCAGTAAATGTATTCCATCTTTTCACTTTCCAAGGAAACCAGAGAATTGTAAGTACATTATTTAAGCATTGATTATTTATTGCACGTTTCAAACTGCGTACTACCTAGAAATGAGTTCTTAATTGTATTTTACAGGAAAATCCTTGTCACCGTCCAATCAATTTTATGAAAGATGTTGGTTGTTCATCCGGAGCATTAAGTTTTACTATACGACCGATGTAGGGTATTTGTTGGGGGAAATCGTGTACGTAAAGTTATCCATACTGTGTAGATGGTGACAATCTGGAGATTATCTGCAGTTTTAAGCTCAGCAAAGAAACGTAAGTGATGCTTTTTGCCTTCTTTAGTAGATATTAAATATTTAATAACCTAATATTAATGCTTGCTTACAATTGTTGGTAAAATTCTCGATGATTTACCGTGTTATCGAGAATTTTACCCAAGTGTTTATTTACGTTACTCAAACATTTTCATTTCCTTAATTTGAATTAATTTAAGCCTTCTTAAAACTTAATACAACTGTCATTGAAAGTTGTATTTCACTCTCGTTTGTACGTATTGCAGTATCATGGGAAGTTATATAGTAAGAAGCAAATTTTAATATAGTTATTCCTGTTTTATTTAGTGCAAGAAAAAGAGAAATTCCGGAACTTTAGTGTATTCATTGAAGATAATATTACACGATCTTAGAATCCACTTAAGGCAGTTGTTCCACAAGAGGAAGACCTTATCCACAGCAGCAAAAGTGAATAACAAAAGTGAATGAAGAATTGATTTCATTTTCAATATCACAGATCGTTTTGCTTCTCTTTGCTGTATTAAGATTTCATTCCAATTCAGTTATGTTAAACCTACATTCATTGTAATATGTATTTATTCACTAATGTATTTATGTATTAAAACAATGCATAACAATAAAAATTTCATTTACAGCATATTTTCTGGTGTATTCTTCATCCTTTACCCTTCTTTCAGTCTACTACTAAATCAATGACTACTCGTAGGAACTATTAATTTTCTTTACGATGTGTGCGGAATTTTCATGTGCAAAATATACATCTGAGATGTAACGAAACGGCAGTATTCCTAATCCAAATATTTGAATTTGTCTAAAGCTTTGATATGTTTTATCTTTTGAAATATCTTTCAGGTACTCTTAATTTACCCCTTCAATGACTTCTAAGGAAGGTCAATTTATTACAGAAAAATTTATATTTATTGTTCTCAAAGCCTTTCAATTGGTTAATTTGGAAAATATGCAATGTGTTTTAAGTTAAGTACTTGAGTGCTCATTGGCTGCTTTCAGAGATGTCTTATATAAAGACCTTGAGATGTGATTTAAACTGAGACATTGTCTGAATAAATGCTGCAATGAATCTACTGTACATAGCACCCAGTAATATGGTATGAATGTCCTATATCTTGCTTATCCTTGTCTTAATACTGAATTCAAGTAAAAGACCATTTTTATCCAAACTTTTGATAAAGGTATGAATCTTGGGTAGCATCCTGATATTTTTTCTGAAAGAAAGTATTTCACGCCAATTTATAAAAGTTTATTTTTGTATGGAAAGGAGTGATCAGAAAGTCATTTTTCATTATAAGGGGTCCAAAATTAGCTGGAATATTTTATAAATTTTAGGATACAATATTATAGGAATGTGGCAAAATGTGGTGATTATGTGGTAGTAAAGTTGCAGCGCCACGTGGTGACCACATTCCTGCAACTCCATCTCGCCATGTGGTGGCCACGTGGTATTACAACGTAACTGCCACCAAACACCACGTGGTAGCCACGTGGTGACCACGTGGATTTGTTTGCTGGGATCATTCATTTTCTACACCTAAAGCAATTAGCAATCTAACTAACTTACGTCTAACAACAGGACAGTGGGATTCAAAATAATCAACACCACATACTTGATCATATCCTTGAGCAACCAACCTTGCCTTATATCTTTCAACCTTTCCATTTTCATCTCTTTTGATCTTGATTACCCATTTCGTACCAATTACCTTCTGAAATTCTGGGCGATCAACTAGAGTCCAAACATTATTGCATTTCAAATTTTCCATTTCTTCTGACATCGCTTGATACCACTCAAATTTGTTCTTACCATTTATTGCCTCCTCATAATTTACTGGATCATGAATTTCAGTGATATCATATGAATGACTATTAACAGCACGACAACCTGCACATGGCTTAACCCATTCAGATCGGCTAGCAATTTTAATACTTTCGTCAGAAACGGAATCTAATTTTTATGTTTTCTAGTAGATTTATATACTTTTTAGTGAATATCAACAAAGAAAAAAAAAATTTGAACAATTTGAACAATTAGAGAATATATTAGAAATGGGCCACCGATGGGCGGCCTCCGCTCCTGGGTACTGGGTAAGAAGCAAAGGAAAAAGGGACTGTGGTGTGCTTTGTATGCAAAGAGATTGGGGATATTGCTAGTTATTGCCCTAAGGCTGGGAACACATTCACCGGTTTCACTCGTCCGGTCGATCATAAAATGGTCGTGAAACCTGGGTAGGGATACTTTCACTCACAAGAACCGGGCTAGCCATAAACTGTCCCGGTTGCTTCTCCGGTGTTGGTGAAAAATCAATTCTCTTTGGAATTTTTGGTTCAAATAACTTTAATTTTCAAAATTACTTGCTAATTTTGTCTTTATTCACTATGTCATTCGGCACGTCCACATTTTAAAGCAATAGTAGAGGAGAGGGTAATGGGAAGGGACCACGTTGAAAAAGGACGTTGGAGATAAAGATTGAGGATTATAGAACAAATTAAAATCGTCGCCTCGAAGGGAAAGTCCAAGTTTAGTTTTATTACGGTGGTTTTCATCGTTTGTTTATTTAGTTAACAACCTTTGTCAAAATTTCTAATAAACTATAACCAAATTACGAGTGAAAATCTTTCTGCCCACCTATTACAGATTTTCTGCTGAAAAGAATCGCTATCAAGCAGGCATAACAAGGAATAAATAAAAGTCCTTTATAATTTTTGTCTTTTTTCTTATTAATGCCTTCGGTGAAAGAAAACATTCCGTTTCCTACAGACGGCGACTTTTATATCTGCGTCAGAGGCAAATTCGGCAAAGGAAATTACAAGGAATGAAAGATTAATTTAGTACACTTCCATAGATTTTTTATTTAGGCGACATGTTTCGCTAGTGAGCTAGCATCATTAGGCAATATTCTATTACCAATTTTTAGTTATATCGGTAAATCCAAGGAAGGTGCACAGTTAGAAATGGATTTAGAAAGTAAAAATCTGATGTGGCCAGCACATGACTTTCTCCATATGTAAGATGTAAATATTTATCTACGACAGTATTTTCGAACTCTGTATTCAATCTAAACTTGGAAGATGCGTGATTAATTTATAGCATATTATCTTTTACGTCACAAACACTATAAATAATGTTTTTCAGGACATGATCGATGAAAAACGATGAAATGGCCATTCGCCCCAGCGCCCAGGGCGCCCACAAAGTACATAACAGTTACTTCCGGTTGATCGGAATTTCACGAATAACTCTTAACCAACCGGTGATACAAAAATATATTTAATTCAAAAGTTATAGTAAATCACATTATCTAAAACTTTTATATGGCATACAATATACCTTTATGTCATATTTACGGAGATATTGTGAAAACCGGAAATGAGCTTTGATGAATGAAGCTCGACTTCCGGTTGACCGATTTACTCCAAAAACTAATCAACTCTGACAGCACACATCACAGTACTATATATGAATTTTGGTATTGATACTACAAATAGTTTTCACGTTAGAGCGCCCACAAGCACAGACACACACACACACATACACACAGACATCATTCCGAAAATGGTCAAAACGTGTTCTAGGGACCCCAAAACATGTATTTCCGTTGAAATCTCGAAGTCGAATTTTTTCATGAAAACAATACTTTCTCTATTCTTCGTATACGGAGAAAGTAAAAACTTTGCTGGGGATAGAAAGTAGGGATTTGGAAACCAGTGCAAATCACGGCATTTGTCCACATATTGTTGATTATCACATATCACTACACTCTGTTCCTTACCTGCCCTAGTTCACACCAAATTATTTTCGGAAATTAAATTCTTTACCTATTGCTTAATAAAATTAATTCTTAAAATATTGCTTCATATGATCCAACGATATATCAGTGAATGATTGGTGCATTGCCGGTAGTTAAAAAATATATAATTGGAAGTACGCTTAAATAAGAATTTGTCAAAGTGGAGGCGTATAATGAAACTCTCCCTCCCCACCAACAACGTCTTATTCATATCGCAACAATGTTTTTATCCGGCAGCAGCCGCATGTCAAAAAGTAAGAATGAACCTTACTTCTCGGTGAATGATAAGTGATGTTTGTTTACATTCAACAGTTGCCGAAGAAAAAATAATTAATACTGGTGGCTTTAAAAGGTCAAAATAAGCAGCAAGGGATGGGGGAAGGCACCCGGCAACAACCCGTTCAATGTGAAAGCGCTCATTTGACCGACTTGCATTACTACCCACACCCGGTCGTAAATGGTCGTAAAGGTCCCAACCCGGTGCCGTCCTCTTCAGTCGTTGGGGCGGCTGTTATCC
Organism: Sympetrum striolatum; assembly: GCA_947579665.1. Classification (NCBI taxonomy): domain Eukaryota; kingdom Metazoa; phylum Arthropoda; class Insecta; order Odonata; family Libellulidae; genus Sympetrum; species Sympetrum striolatum. The sequence goes on along the minus strand of OX388345.1, from coordinate 1,396,123 downwards.
GGCGACCCCGAGTTCTATAATCTATTCTTGGCTAGTGTGAAAGGTTCCATTTACTTCTACTGCTTACTACCCTTGTGACCCAGCTTAAAAACCGGCTATGGTTTGCCGGCCGGGGGAAACCGGTGAATGTGTTCCCCGCCTAAGGTGCAGAAGTGAGGACCGAGCCATTCGAAGACCAACCACAGGCTTAGGGAGGCTAGAGCATCTGCAGGAGAGCAAGACGACAGTGAAGAAGATCAAGTGAGAACCAGTCTTGTGAGAGTGAAAGCTTTGATGGTGGCAGGTGGAAGTGCTGAAAAAGAAATAATGAAATGGTTTGTGGATTCAGGCGCAAGTGAGCACATGACGCCTCATAGGGAAATTCTCACCAATTTTGATGGGAATACAAGGGGAATGGTTGATGTGGCAAATGGGCATGGGTTAAAAATTTATGGAAAAGGGTGTGTTGTGTTAAAATTAAAAGACAAAAATGGAGGTTGGCTAGTGAAATTGGAAAGAGTTCTGTATGTCCCAGAGCTGCAAGACAATTTGATATCCTTGAGACAGTTTGATATCAAAGGTTGTAAGGCAGTTGTGGAAAGGGATTGTTTGAATGTTATGCATAATGGTGATGTTTTCATGAAAGGGAATGCAATCGGTGGTATGTATGAAGTCAAATGCTCATGGTATGGTGCCAATGATGATGGTGATAGAAATACTGAGGAAGAGTTGGTTAGAGCCCAATCGAGAGTGGCTGTGTGTCATGAGACATGGCACAAGAGGTTTGGTCATTCTAAGTCATTGCCAGATTCTGTCATTATTCCAGAAGGTAAAGATGAAAATTGTGATGTGTGTGCCATTGGTAAAATGAAAAGAAAACCATTTTTTAAAAGGAATTGCATGTCAGAGCACCCTCTTGATTTGGTATTTTCAGATGTTTGTGAAGTTAAGCCAAAAAGTATTGGAGGAGAGAGGTATTTTGTCACTTTTACTGATGATTTTAGTAGATATTCTGTTGTAAATATTATTAAGCATAAGTTTGAAGTGTTTGATTGTTTTCAGAGGTTCAAGGATTTTGCTGAAAACCAGTTGAATTGTAAGTTGAAGGCTTTCCAATCAGATAATGGGGGTGAATATGTTAGCAAAGACTGAAATGTTTCTGGAGAAGGAAGGCATTAAGAGAAGGTTAACTCAACCTTATTCACCTCAGCAAAATGGTGTATCTGAGCGCTTGAATCAGCAATTGCTTGTTTTAGCTCGCTGTATGTTAATAGGGTCAGGTTTACCTTTGAAATTCTGGGGTGAAGCTATCAGTACAGCATGTTTTATTAAAAACCGGTGTACCTCCAAAGCTATTGGTGGAAAAGTACCATATGAATTATGGGCAGGGAGCAAGTTACAAATTGATGAATTACAAAGAATGAGAGTTTTTGGCTGCAAATCATTTGTACATTGCAGGAGTGAGAATAAACTCATTCCTAGGGCTAAAGTTGGTGTGTTTTTGGGGTATTCAAGTAATTCTAAAACTTATAGTGTGGGTAATGGAGGATAAATGTGTTGTTGAATCACGAGATGTGGAGTTCGCAGAAATTGTTTTTCCTATGCTGTCCGGGGTGTATGAATGGCAAAAAGGTGAAGTCACTAAACAATTGGGAAATGATGATCAGTCAGTAAGGTGGTATGCCAAATTAGGGGAGGAAGAACTTGGAAGTGCAGGTAGAGGAACCGTATCTGTGGGTGGTAGGATGCATTGAATCAGTGGGGAGTGGGAAGGGAAAAGGTGCTCATTGACAACAGAAAATTTCGCGGAATTGATATGAGAAAGTATTTCGAATTGTTCCAGGAAATTGAGTCTCTGGCCTCTGTTGGAGAAATGTAGGATTCGGGGTTTAAAGTCCGAGGAATGGTTGTTCTCCAGAAGGTGCTTGGCAAAATGCAAATAAGTTGCTTGATTACTAAAACATCTTTTGTGTTCGTTGGCTCTGATAGAGAAATTGCGCCTAGTTTGCCCGATATATACCCCTTCACAATCGTTACATTCAAGCCGATAAATACCTGATTTTTTTAACCGGTCAAATTTGTCTTTGCCATTGCAAAGTATTTTCTGAAGGTTGAAACATGTTTTAAATGATGGCCTCATTTTTTCTTTTGGAAGGAGGTTACCGATCCTTTCGGACAAACTATTTAAAAAGGTTAATTTTACCCATTTCTGATTAACGTCTTCGTCGACTTTTTTGAAAATTTTATTTAAGGCTAGTTTCCTATGTTTCCGTACTAAAAGTTTGTTAATTAAATTCTGGTGAAAACCATTTTCTCGGCAATATATTTAATGGTAGACAACTCAATATTAAAACTGTCCTTCGAAAGGGGAATAGAGACCAAACGATTAATGAGGGAGTGGAAGGCGGAGAGCTTATGGGAGTAATGGTGGTTGGATTGGAAAGGAATAACCTGATCTGTGTAGGTAGGTTTACGGTAAATAGAGAAATGGAGATTAGGGCTGCGAAAGGATATGGTAAGGTCCAAAAAGTTAAGGGAATGGTTCATTTCCAGTTCTTGGGTAAAACATATGCAGGGATGGAGGGAATTAAGGAGGGAAAGGAATTGGTTAAGTTGCCTGAGGGTGCCGCACCAAATACAAAAAACATCATCTACATATCTGTACCAACATTTGACAAATTTAAGTAAATCGGAAGAGCAATTAAATAACTCACATTCTAAATTTTGCATAAAAATATCTGCTAAAATGGGTGACAGAGCAGATCCCATAAAAAGTCCATCTGTCTGTTTATACAAGTCACCATTTAATAAAAAGAAATTTTGTTCACAGCAAAGTCTGACGAGCGACAAGATATCAGTTTTTATCACTTGGTCCATATTGATGTTACTAAACAAATTCTCCAAAATTTTTAGTGTTTCTTTGACAGGTACACTGGTGAAAAGGCTCTTTACTTCGAAAGATACTAGTTTTGCGTTGGGTGGTAGGGTGATATTGCTGAGTTTCTGGCATAATTCAATGGAATTTTTGACTGCATAATTAGGGGTGAGCACTAAATGGTTCTGGAGGATCCGGTTCAATCTAGCAGCTAGCTTGTGGCATGGGGAGTTGACACTGGACGCTACCGGACGAATGGGAATATCATCTTTATGTAATTTTGGAAGACCATAAAACCTTGGGGGTAAAGGGTTGGGCTCAATAAGACGGCGAGACTCACATTTAGAGAACACTATTGACTTGGAGAGAGCACTTCTCACACGTTTTTGAAGGGAATCTGTTGGATCACTTGGTAGTTTTTGGATGGCGATTACTCGTTGAAACCTGGTCGTGTTTTTTTTTTAAATAAACCTTTGGAAAAAGTACAAGCCTTCCTCATTTCTACGAAAATACTTTAGTTCAAGAGGGAAGGAACTTGATATCATCAAGTCTTGAAAGATTTGGTACCTTCCTGGTGTATGCTGTGGATGAAGTCCTCTCGGGTTTTCCACCCGGTCAGGTAAGCTGTAGCCGACGTTTCGATGACTAACTCTGCCATCGTCTTAATTCAGCGCCCTGAACACGATGGCGGAGTTAGTCATTGATACATCGGCTACAGCTTACCTGACCTGGTGGAAAGCCTGGGAGGACTTCATCCCCTCATCAAGTCTTATTTTGACAAACTGTCTACGAAAATGGTGAACGGTCTTCATGCTCTATTATTACCAATGGAATTCCTCAAGGATTAGTTTTGCGACCCATTCTTTTCTTAATACTGATGAATGACCTAAAAGACAATGTCAGATCTAAAACTTTGATTGCAGACAATGTAACTGTGTACGCCTCAGGTGATAACTATAAGATAATGGATCTTCATATGTCACAGATGCTCACGGTTGCTGCCAATTGGTTTTCTGAAAATAAGTTTTTGGTTAATGAAAATAAAAATCAATCTCTTGTTTTTACGCTAAAGGATACTATACAGGAACTGCAGTCAGTGAAAGTCCAACATCTGGACCCAAAATTATTTTGGGATGTGCTCACTTAAGTTGTTCTTTGTTTTTCAGAGTTTTTTTAGGTAAAAAGAGCCTTCAAAGCTAAAGTACCAAAAGAATATCTATGTAACGTTTACTTTGCCTATTTTACAGTAGGCTACTTTATGGTATATTCATGTGGGGCAATTGCTCTGGAATTAACAAAATACTGTTGATTCAAAATAAAGATATTGAGGGTTTTGGCTGTAACAAAAATCACAGAACATTGTAAGCCTATATTTAGGGCTGAAGGTATTATGACTGAATTAATTTATTAGTACATGAGCTACTGGTATGTACCAAAATTAATTCGTTTAAATGTCAGGTAAGAGGTGATATTCATGACTATAATACCAGAAATGCTCATAACATTGATGCACCTTTGCGTACTGTCGAAAACTGCTCAAAATTTATTCAATGTATACGCTGGAAGTTGGTATGATTACCAGGTGGCAACGGTTGAGGGGGATATAAAAATACAATTGGTAAATTCATCATCATGTTACTGGACTATTTAGGGAATTACCAAAGAGCAGAATCAATTAATAGGTTTAAATTATTAGTGACATCTTGGCTGTTCAGTAATCCTTTTTGGTAAATTTGCAGTTTGGCAAATTTACCCCCTTTTTAATCTATAAGGGAGTTTTGCGGGTATCCAAGATAATTTAATGTCTTACCTACTGACAAGGTCATTTGCTATTCTGTATGGCTTATCCGACTTATAAAAGATTATTATTATTAGAATAATAAAAACTGTTTGGATTTGCTTATTCATTCTGAAACCAATGATTCAGGAACGAGCTGTCGAAAATGTCTAAATTTGTAAGAAATAAAACGAGGGAGATGTGGAAACATCGCAATTGCTAGAGTCGTCACATCCTTGGGAACACATATATTCCAATTTTGACTTAACGAATTTCTGAAGAAAGTAGTTTTTGAAATATTGATCATCAATAGCCGTATTATTAATTAAGAACAGTGACATCTAAATTGACAAATCTGCTCTTTAATGAGTGAGTTCATGCGAATGTTTAGTGGAGCAATGTAATTCTTAAACATCGATTGTACAGCTGTCTCAATAGTCATCATAACAATAGGTCCAAACATCTTTATCAACGAGATTAAACATCTCTTCGCTCATCCATTTTGCCTGCATGCTTAAGCATTCTTTAAACGTAATGCACAATAATTACGCCCAATTGTTAAAACGTTAAGAACCGTAGAAAGTTAAATTTAATAACCCTAATTACCTAATAAAAAGCTGAGCCACGATTTTATAAAAGTATGAAAAATTTGTGGTATACAAGGTATACAAGCAATGCTAGTTATCTAAAAACCTTATCTTTGGATATCAAAGAGAAACGGGATATTATAAAATAAGGTAGCAATTTTTTACCCAGAAATTATCAATTACTTGAATATTCAATGAAAAAGACTTTTGTGTTATTGATGTCAAAATGAAAGCAAAGAATAACAAAAAGCAATTTCGCTAAGCGCTTTCAGTGCTAAGTTGGCGGGAACGGTTACGTCTGTAAGGTAGTCGTAGCTTGTTGCTTGTAATACGTTGCTCTAAATTGGCGATTTGTTTTTACTTGATGAAGTTTATATTCTCATATGTTGTGGAATAACCATTTATAAATGTATGTGATGTAGAGTTTGTTTGCTGAGGTATAGTATTTAAAACTGAATTATATTTCCGTCATCCTATGTCCATGCTTTCACTTTAATGAGGTTTTGATTATAGGTTGAATAGCAAGCATTAGAAGATGTTGGATACTAGTGGTATACTTAGCAACCATCTTCAGAAATTAGCAAATGGTAATCTTCCTCTAAAACTCAGAGATAACGAGTACACTGAAGTTGAGAGGTGAGTAGCCGTAGAACATTGCTAGTCATCGGCGAATTCCACTTTTACTCATTTGAATTTTTGTTTCAGATTACTTAGCAGCATATCTAAAAGAAAGCTAAAACAGGCTTTGGAAGAAGTGAACTTCGATGTGTATGAAGTACTTCTGCGTGATTTGACATCGAATGCCATTATAATTGTTAAGCATGCATCATCAGTTTTATCCTCCTTTCTGGAAATTACGAGGGACGGGATTAAAGAAAAGAAAACACTTTTGGGGCTATTGACTAAAATTGTGACTAAGAATAAATCGTTGGATGAAATTCAACTCAGTTGTGACGCTCTTAAATGTACAAGGTTTCTAATCGATACGGGAGTGACTGAAGTGGGACATGTTAATTCTCTTGAAAGTTTCATTTTGGAACAATTGGATGTTTCTTCGAACAAACCAGAACCGCTAGTTATTGAAAGTTTGTTGCTATTTAAGGCAATGCTCGAGTGTAATCTGTTGGACCTAAGAGAAAAGACCAGTTCATGGCTTAAGCCTCTCCTCGATCGAATATTTGATAAAAATCCGGATGTTCGTGCTTCTGCTATTGCAGCATTTAATGTTTTCAAGCCTTGTCTGACTGGTAGTGAGAAGTATTTGGATGATCTTGAGAACAATCTTATCAAATCGAAGTATTCAAAGCTTTTGATCGAATTATTACCTTCTGATAAAAATTGGGCTGTAATTTGGCGTATGTTGCTCGAATTAATGGGCAAAAGATTTCATCATAACTCTTCCTTGGTGAATTCATTACTAGCGGTTGAGGAAAAGGCATTCAAAAGCTTTCACGTCGATACTAAGAAGGAAGCTTTTATAAATTGGAAGAACGTAATCCTTAGCTTTGCTTCAGACCGAAGTGTAATATCTAGCGAAAGGAGGGTAAAACTTTTAGCTATTCCTTTACGGGCCAATAACTGTAGAAGTTTGGAAATAGCTCTCGCGAAATTTGACGTTTGGTGGTTCCTGTTGGTAAAGTTGCAATCAGATGCGTCTCGATATCTAGACTTGGTGCTAACGCCATTTCTGAAATTCTGCTTCGGACCATTCAGTGATCTAAGTTTACCATCAGCAAATGGTCAGAACATGCTGAGTAATGTCAACAATGGAGAAACCCTCGGGAGACTCTATCCTGCCGTCAGAGTTCCGTGTATGCAAGCGCTCACACAAATTTTATGCTTCAGCGCTGGTTCTGCTCTGCCGCCGCATTTGGCTGAAGATTTGGTGATCATGTCCCCGACGGAGGCAATTCTGAAATCTGGCCAAGATTTCTGTAGTGTTTCCAGGATTCTGACACAATGTGTGGGTGAGGCGATGGTGATGACCACGTCCGACGCGGACTTTGCTTGGATCATTGAAAGTTGGCGTTCACTCCTGATCCTGATCAACAGAGGCAGTGGAGAAACTGGTTCTTTTGATGAGAACAATTCTAAAGATGTTAAGAATGTTTCCTTGGTCAAGGACGTTCTTCGATTACTGGTAAACACAAACTGCTTTTTTTTCTATTAATTTCCTCATTAGTCTGTTAAAACCATTCGTTTACTATGGATACATATGTCACAAAGATGTCAGAGGTCACAGAATGTATCTATAAATATTCTCAGTAGAATGATAAGCAAGTATGCAAATTGTTAATGTACGTAGCAAAATTATGGCAAGTAATTATAAGTAAATTTTTTAGTATTATACTCCTAATATGTAAATTTTTTGATGATAAAACCCAGAGGAGAATAGAGGGAAACCAGTTTCTTCTTAGTGTAAGCATTTGATTGTGATAGCTGACAATAGATTAGAAGCTGCAATAAACAACTGAATAATTATTAATAGGATCTTTATGTGTATTAAAAATAGGAGGTGTTTAAGTGTAATAGTCTGTGGGAGGTAAAAGTAGTGTCTTTAAGGATTCTTTTTCTGCAGATTTAAGAACTGTATGAATGGATATTTTTCAAGTCAAATTTATGTATTCTGTGTATGAAGGATGAGGAAAAGGTTTTATTGCATGTAAATCCATGTGACTGAATAAACTCAACGATTTTTTCACTTCTGTTTATCATAGGGTACATTAGGTAGGTACATAGAGTAGGATATCGTATGTTTCCTTCCATTGAGCCTCATCAGGCATCACTATTAGTTTATCATCGAAGACAAACATTTTCCAACGTATTCTAATGTCTCAGTTTTTACTTTTTATCATTATTGTTTGCAAAGATATACAAATATAATGTAAGTTGTATGCACTAATGAAGTTCTTTTTTTAAATTTCAGATCAACTTGGTAGAAACTTTGTCTGCAATGCCCGATTCAAAGATGTATGGGAAAGTGATATTGATGATGATAGAGGCGCTGTGCATGGGCGAAACAACTCTGCATTCCTCAGTTCTCAATTCGCATGTGTATTCCGTTGGAAACTCTCACCTCATGACAGGAAGCCCAACTTTGCTCTTGGCGTCACTTTTGCTTTCACCCATCCTTATCAATAGTGAAACAGATGAAGCAAGGTGAGAATGAGGAAACATTTGTGTTGTCCTTTGGTATAAAATACTTTTCTTATTCAATTCTCTTGCTGTTCTTTTACGGTTTTATTTTTTCCATGTACGCAGGGTGTTTCAAAAAGTAGTGGTAAGTGAAAGTACAGAGGTAAAGGGGGCATTAAGTACGTGAGGCATTTAGGGGGTTAAGCCAAATCCCACTCACGTGGGAGAGGGGGGGTTCTCGCAAAGATTACGTAATTTTTTATTGGTAAGAAACAATGTAGAATTATGAGATAACTGGGTTAAATTGAGTAAAACGTGTTTCTCTACTAAAATATGACTAAATTTAACACAATAATATTTATCACGGATATTCGAGTGCCACAAAGTAGCCCGTCGATTGTTTCACCACCGGCTAGCTGAATAGGCGATCTCTAGTCTTAAATACTAGTCTCAACTAGTCCTAAATAAAAATAATTCAATAAATAACGTTTTTGTAATAAATCCAATACAATGAAGCATAGATTAACATATTTACACTGAAAACACGCATTTTGAACAATCTCACGTGAGGAGGGGGTTGAGCCAAATTTCACTAGGGGAGAGGGAGGGGTAATTAATGGATGCCCCCAAAGATCCTCCTGGGCTACCTGAATCACTCCATTTATGGTGTCCGATTTTCAAAAAGTAATTATTTCCTATTTTTGACAAATCTGTAACTTTCAGGACATATTTTGGTTAAATATGAGATACATGGTTAATTATTTCTCTAAAAGGACTGAATAATGGCCGTGCAAAAACATTTGTTATCTAAGGTTATACCATTCAGTGAGGAAAGGGGTCAATAAATAAAAGTTATTTTTTTGCCTTGCAAATCTGCCTAATTATCAACTATTTGCCATATTAATTTAATTAATCTGTCTTTCTGACAGCTCACTTTTAATTAGTAAGTTAAAGTTTCCCTGTTTTAATGGATGAGTCAAAATCTTATTGTAACTCAAATTGATATTATTAACTAATTTTATTTTCAACATTTCAAAACAATTTTTCTGATTGGCATCTCTTATTATATTATTGAGAATTACAAAATAGGGAACATTGTTGGGAGCTGTGGCGTGACTAATCTTTCCCAATGACACATCCTGCATTCATTTAATTTCTAACTCAGTTATTTTAGATTGTCTTCAAAGCCTACCTAAAAAAATTACCCAATTGGGTATTTACCTGGTGAAATCTATTGAATTTTCTACTATAATATATACTATATATTCTACTACTTAAGTATAATACTTGAAGTTTTATCCAGGAGATAATTAGTCGGTGAAGTTCAATGGGAGAATTAAAACATATCACACAAGGTAGTATAAGTAACAAGTTTATTTGTTAACCTTCTTAGTGCGGTGGGCCTAATTATCTGCTTATGCTTCATGCGCTTTAAGTACGCAGTGCCAATATATATTGGCTCCTACCTAGATTGTTGTTTAAATCACTAGAACTTATTGTTTTTTCTTGGATAAAACATTTTTTTGCCCTATAATGAGTGCAACTTATTTGCTTATTCAAAACATTTTTGTTGTATTTTGTCTATTTTGGATAGTTTTTGTGAAGCATAATTCATAGTATGTATTTATTTTTTGTGTGTCTGGAAGCATAATTGTATGCTGTTTTTCATTATGAAATGACACTAAGACTAATAACCTGTGGGTTCTGCATTCATTTGGATATTTTTGCAGGAGTTTTGATAAAAATCTGCTCAATTCTTCTTTGTTCGTACAATGCATGTGAAAGCGTTGCTTTGTGATCATTTTTGTTACAAACTTGGTATCTTTAGCATACATGAACGACCTTAGCAATGTTGTTGATGGTAAAGTTAGGATATTTGCAGATGACGTGGTCATCTATAGGGAAATAGAGAATTGAATAATCCAGTCAAACTACTTAGTTAGAATTATGAAATGAATCGAAATTAGAGCTAAATGTAGGCAAGTGTTCGTTTTTAATTCAAACCGTGGCAATTGGTCGTTCCCATGATGTCCTTCGGATTCCACCGCAATGACTGAAGCGACGACGTGTTGCAGTAGGCTTCTTCAGGTCGAAGATGAGTTGGCCGTCCTTACCTAGTGCCCTTCCTCCTCCGTGATTGGTCGGATTGCTGCTGTTCTCTGATTCGTCAATCGGTGGGTGGTTGTCGCCCCTGTGTTGTTTGTATGATGCCTTTCCAGAAGTTTTGGAGAAAATATCCATCCTCTCTGTTCCTGTTGTTAGGGGTTTAGAAAATCTCGATCGACTCCCTAGTAACCCATGGATAGTATCGTTTCTCCTTTGATATAATCTTTGCCTCTTCAAATTTTATGTCGTGTCCGGGTTCGCTCCATGCTTGCTCCGAGATGGCAGAAAGATTACATTGTTTGTTCTCTGTTGCCCGTTTGTGTTCTTTAATACAAGTTCTCAAGGGCCTGCATATCTCACCAATGTAGGACTTTCCACAAGAGCATGGAACAAAGTATATTCGTTCTTGTATGTCGGGTGTAAGCTTGTCTTTGGTGCTAGGTAGACTGTCCTTTATCTTCAACATGCAGCCAAAATGGGTGAAAATCTCGTGCTTACTTAGAACCCTTGCTATCTTTTCCGTAGTCCCAGCAACAAAAGGAATGGTGGCATATCCTTTCGGTTTGTCATCCACGGCCCTTTCTTGGTTGCCTCCATTAACAGCTGCATGTCGAAGATAAGGACAGTCAAGGTGTTTTCCGCAAGTCGCCTCACCCTTCCTTGGCAAAGATATTTCAAATTTTTATGGGTAGCCGATCATCTTTATATTAAAAACTGTCGGCCTACAGTTTCGTATATAGTGCAAATCGATACTGTATAAACTATGTATAGAGTCCAAACATCAATAGCTGATGGGTGGGATATTTGACGAGTTACATGCAACCAGGGTGAGCTGAGGATGTGGCCGGCCCCAAGCTATATTTTCCAATTTTTGTCAGCTCTCGTTATAAGGACTTCTACTTTAGTTTAAATATGTGATAAATAACACAATTTACTTAAAAAGCAAATGATTTTTTTTTTTAATTTTACACATGAAAATTAGCACAGATGAGTGTTGTTCGATGGAAGTACCACTAAACATGCTTTCAGAAGAGGGAGATTTATTTTCAGAACAAAATATCATAAAATATTTAAAAAAAAGATTTTAAAATATGAATCTTAATCTTTTTATGTAATTAATTCAAAATAAAATTACTTCATTCATATAACGTGAATTTCATGCCTAAATTTTTGAATAAATAGTTTTATGGTTTGATAAATACGGAAATTTTGCCGTAACATCTCGTAAGAGGAGCTTCCTTCTACATTAGTTGTATCTGATTGTATTCTTTTCATCCTCTTTCACTCAGGTTCATGATGGTATTCTCCAACTTACTCTCTCTTGGACTCAATGGTTTGTCTCCACCACTGCCTTTCATAAGGACGTTGCTGAAGAAGATGGAGTCGCTGGCTGTCTCAGAAGGAAGATTGTCCGAATGCATTCCCATGGCCAAACTGATCTGGGTGTCAGTGGCAAACCAACTTTCTGACACGATCAATAAAGACGGTACTGTTAGTGAAGGGAATGATGCACATCATGACTTTCAGTGCATATATGGAATCCTCATGTTCCCAATCGCTCATTTCATGAAAACAGACTCTGAAAAGGTACGTCACTCATTTTTAGTCGATTGAATGTATTATCCTTGTTATATCTTTAGAATATTTACTCTTAGGCATTTTAAATTGCATTTCACTAATATGTTTTAGAAATTTGAATGTTTTAAATTCCTTCGTTGGCTCACAGACGTTTCCATTAATTTCAACCATGTTTTGTGCATTTTACCTATGAAACATGTGAAAAGAGGACTTAGATCATTACATAGCCAAACTGAAGGACACAGTACTCTTACTCAAACTACTACTCGGTACTCGCATCCGAGTTTCATTGACCAATGTAAATTTAAAATGCAGTTTCTTTTTTTTGTAAATTTATTCTTTTCTCCTCTATTAGCAAGTCTATTGAAGCATTCATGCATTTTCTACCTAATAGGTTATTATTATTAACACAAAAACGTTTCAAGTAGAGACGCACCGAAGTTGGGCTTTGGCCGAATATTCGGCCAAAATCTGGCATTCGGCTTTGGCCTTTGAATAGCCTAATACTGAATGCAATTTTATTGATGAAAATTCTGGGGGAATTATTATTTAAATTACAATTTAAGGTATAAAATTAAATTTGTTTGGGATTGCTGCACATGCGGAGGACGGTTTTAGGCATTCGTGATTATGGGCAGTCATGGAAGAACGCTCAAACTGGTTCTGGATTGCCTTCGCGAATACATCTAATGCAATCACTTAATTACCCGTTTCAATAACAGCACTCGATATAACTCACGATGTAAACAAAGTTGCTCATTATACCCATTCACTTCAAAACAATACAATCCTCCGTTGCACAATCATTCCACTTATTGCACTATTAATTGCCTAGTGTTAAAACGGACTTACCACCCAGAATTTATTATCAGTATCATTTTTAACTTTTGCAGACGAAGCTAAGGCTAAACAATCAAAATTTTATGTTCGTGCAGAAAGCTCACTGTTACAAAAGGTAAAGTGTGACAATATAAGAACATTTAACGTTTTTAGTGAAATAAAAATAAGTTAAATATTAATATTTTGGCTATGCGATGAATAATAGGTATTTCAACTAACATTCCTGCATCATTATCTATTCGTTTTTGTTGTTCATATCGAATAATTCTGTTTCAAATGTATTCCAAAAATCATCTTTAGAGCTGTATTGGATTTTAAATTAATTTATTCCATGTAGCCCATGAGTTTTTCGAAAAAGAGCCCTATTTGGGAATTCTTCACATCTTGTGAGGATGAATTGAATGCAGAATGTCAAATTTGCTGCTTCGAAATTTCACGTGGAGGAAAAACACCAAAATCCTTCACAACGACATTAATGATTAACCAACCATCTTCGAACAAGGCATAATAAGGAATACAATGAGTATAAGGAAAAGAAGAAGGATTTAGAGAAAGATGTGGCACCTAAAATACATTGTGCTCTTGCTTATCTACCCTCAAAACAGCAAACTTTACGAGAATGCTTCAATAAGGCTATCCCTTGTTGTTCTGAATCAGTTGAGGCAAAAAAATTAAACAGAATGCTTGCTGAAATAACAGCAATAGATTGCCCGCCATTTTCAATAGTTGAAGATGAAGGATTTTGGAGATTTGCACAAGCTATGAATCCCAGGTACAAAGTTCCTTCTAGAAGACATGTAACTAAAAGTATTATTCCTGCGGTATATTCTGCTGTGCTTAAAAAGATAAATGGAAAAATTAAATGTACTCCAAGCATATCTTGTACAACAGACATTTGGAAATGCAGAAACAACCAGAAATCTTTTTTGAGTTTGACAGCACGATGGATTGACAATGAATTTAACCATGATTCTGCTTTACTAGCTTGCGAGAAATTCTTCTAACTCATGCAGCTAACAACATAGTAAAACTGATTGAAGAAGTACTAAAAGAAAGGTAAATCAATAAAGAAAAATGTCATGCAATTGTCACTGATAATGGAGCAAACATGGTGAAGGCTATGAGTGATCTAGGAATCACAAGCATAAAATGCTTTGTTCTCACCCTTCAGTTATGTGTTCACAGGGCAATTTTAGCTCATCGCAAAATAACAGAATTCCTTGCTATGAGCAGAAAGATACTAGGTCTCTTCCATCATTCATCTTCATCCAATGATAAACTACGGGAAATAAAAGAGATTTTGGAACTGCCATGTCATTCACTTTTACAAGACGTTCAAACAAGATGGAATAGCAGCTATTACGCGCTAAATAGGCTGCTTGAACAGAAGAAAGCAATAATATTGTTTTTTGCTGATAACAATATCAGCATAAAAGGACTTACTAATGATCAATGGTTGCTGGCAGAGAAAGCAGTTTGTTTATTGGAACCTGCTGAAGAAGTTACAAAACCCATGTGCCAAGAGAATGCAAGTATTTCTTATATGATACCTGCTGTTAAGATACTTCTGGCATTCTACTCAAGGGAAGGTTCTGAAATTGGTTTGCATTCAATGAAAGCTGAGATGCAGATGGAAATTCAGAAACGATTTTGTGACCTTGAAAGCCAATTACATAACTCCATTGCCACATTTGTAGATCCTAGGTTTTTACAAGTGATGAAATTATGCACTAAGTACATGCAAAGATAGCAGAACTAAAGAATATGAATGAGGACTCGGTTAAATCTTTTTCTGGAAATGTGCAGATAGCAACTCCATCAAGCAGAGCACAAAGCTTCAACATATGGGATTGCTTCAATGAAATGGCTTCAACTTCAACATTTGCCAGATCACCCACCTTCAGTAGTTGAAGAGGAAATAAGACTTAGTGAGCCGCTATTAGAGAGGAAAGAATGCCCAACAAATTGGTGACAACATCACCACCAGCAGTACCTTATACTAGCAGAGATTTCCAAGAAATACCTATCACCACCACCAACCTCTGTGGAAAGTGAACGTTTATTCAACATTGCAAATCTGCAGTACAGTGACCGCAGGAGTAATCTGGCTGCAAATAATGCAGAAAAATTATTGTTTCTTCACTATAATCTTAAACTTATAAAATTTGATTACTAAATATTAAATAAAAATTTTTTGATTTCTCTTTTTTTTTGTATTCTATAAATTATTTTGATGGGGTAATATTTGGCTTCGGCCGATTGCAGATTTTAAAATTCGGCTATACGGTATTTGGTGAAAAAGAGTATTAGGTGCATCTCTAGTTTCAAGTGGACTAATCGTCCAGTGGCAACACATATTACATATGCAGTAGAAGCCAATTATAACGTACGGTATATAAGGACAGCTTTTTTAACATTCTTATTTGATTTCCTAAGTTTAATGATGGAGGACATGGTCCGTTACGCTAGCTCGGCTCTCGCGTTTGGATGGAGAATTTTCGTTATATATAAAAATCATTTACTACTGTCCATTATCTACCGCAACATTTGAAGTGTTAACGCGTACTATTGTATTTGACGACGACCAACTGGAAAATAACTAAAGAAATGAATCGAATTGAATGCAGCAATCAAACAAAGTAACTCTCACTTTGATTTTCGAAAACAGATTATTAAATCATTTCCAAAACAATACTAATGAACTGAATACAACATTCGGCATCAATTTAACTCACATTTTGTTTTTCGAAAATTGATCATTTAAATCACTTCCAACGATTGAATATGCTCATCAATATGAACAAAACCAGCGAATTTTCTCTTCTTCTTAATTTCAAATAGGCTAAAACGCCGGGACCGGTTGTTTATACTCACAAAATTTACAAAAAATTTCGAGTATTACGAGTAAAATCTCGAAAATGCAATTCGAAAACAATAATACATGACCAAAATAAGGTTTTTTATTCCTTTTCTCTGCTATTGGTTCTCGTCTCAATCTCGTGTGACCATTCTTTTTAATTTAATTTTGCAAAAGAAGTGAAGTCTGCAGCGACACAAATGAGCTTTACGTTCACTTCTTACGGAAATGCTTTGACTTGTCTGGGATCAAAGCAAGGACGAAGTGTCACCACTTTTTACAATAGAAATACTTTTGTATTTTATATTTTGTATAAATATTAGAATGAAATGTACTGTAAAAATTTCAAGTCAATCGACCGAGTGGTTTTCGAGTTTTGCGGGCTGCAGGCTGAATTTTTATATATAAGATATGTGCATGATTCGGTGGATTACTATAATTTGATTGCTTTTAGAAACCTTTCGTTTAACTTTCCCAATTGAAAATCATTCTATTATTAAGAGAAATAACTAAGGAATAAAAACAAGGAAATAAAGTTCCACAACTTCCACACAAAAAGTCGTGTAACTTTGACAAATTTATTTATTTCCTTGTGTTTAGTTACCTATGGAGTTCCTCAAAGTTAAAGCTCATTCGATTGATTTAAATAAGGAATATTCTTTTCTAGATTACCCTTTCCCCTTACTCTCATGACTCCTATAGATTGTATAAACCATTAATTTGTAAAATTGAATTATCCTTATAACAACACTGTAGAAAAAAATTTCACACAATTAGCTTCGACGCTAACTAGCACCATCTTCAACATTTACATAAATACGCGATCCTCCATATGGCGTGTGACTTGAAAAAGAAGAAAGAATGAGAGGGAACAAAAGCCTGCCCAGAATATCAATAATCTTCAGATTACCCCTTCCCGATGATTGTAATCAATTTCCTTCGCAATGGATGCAGCTTTTTTTGGTTCAAGTTCTCTGAATAATTTCCTTACAGTCAAATTGATTGAAGAATCTGTTACTTTGTGAAACAGCATTATATAAGAAATAGTGAATCTTTGTCCTTCGTTATTTCTGCCATTTCTTATAGTCATTAAGCAATGACTATATTTTTACGGAAATTACATTTAGTAAAACTACTAAATCGGGCGTAATCAATCTGAGTTGACCTGACATCGGGGAAAGCCGTTTAATAATCAAAATTTAGGCTTTGTATTTTCTCTTTCCTTTTTTTAATGAGAGGCCAGTTTAGTCCATCAGCCATTATCAGACACAGCACTAGAAATACTGACATATCATACTTATTACCCATAATTACTCTTAAATAAGATGGGTAAAGCTTCCCTCCTTGTTGTCAGGAGAATCTATTACTGCTGAATCTTAATGCTGGTTTCATGGGCCTCGCCTATTCTTCCTTAAAACTTCTTGGTTTAAAGATAAGGAAGACATTTACGAAATCTTGAAGGTGCAGAAATTTAAATTTGTAAATTGCTCGACATTTATGTAGGATTAACTGGCGGAAGCTCTAATTATAGGCATGAATGTATGCACATTGTATGCATATCCTTATATGCCTACGTGATTATATCCTACTAATTTTCAAAGCAAAATAAATTTACAGTGTTAATAAATAATTTCGACTATGATAGGTCTATTGTTAATGGTTTATGAATTTTGGATGTAAATGAACGTTTTAGAAGTGAGTTCACATAACACCAAATGCAGTAGGTAAGGAAAATGAAACTTGCAAACTGCCACAAAAATCGGAACTTTTTAGAATGGTTGATCTCATTCACATTCTCTCTGGCCGAACCATTGAAAAAATATTTTTCCGGTCACCTTCTAACCTGCATTATTTTGTCTTAAAATGGCTTACATCGTTTTCTCAATCTTGTAATTGAACCATTTTCTCAATCTTATAAACAGCCTACATCCCAGGATCTGTGCACATCACTTCTGAGCCTGTTTACCAAATTATCTTTACATTTTTTTGATGTGTGCCTTAGTGTTGAAGAGAATCAGCATTCTCTTCTTAGTAAGCATAAAATTTTCCGTATCCCCATTGTTTATTTTCTCGGTTCGCTGCATGCACGACATCCCGCGTCCCGCAACTCTGGTCCGGAATCTGAAACCGTTGAGAAATGTCTACCACGAGGTAGCCCATAAAGTATTTAAATAGTATTTTACGGTCTTTAGCCTAGAGAATCCTTGTTATAAAAACAAGCAGTAAAAAAGCCAAGATATGGAATAAAAGGATCATTTTGTGATTATTTCACATCATTCCTTATAATAATATCCTAGATAATTTTGTGAGTCGCATGGAAAATAAAATATTCTCTGACACAATAATATATATTTTTTTATGATTTTCGATCAGTTGGATGAAGGATGGCGTTTGTAGAAGAAAAAATAGTACATTTTATCCTTTAACGAAAGTCTCACAAGCTTTGTGAAGAAGGGATTCCGTGTCGGCTGATTTGTTTTTCAGAGAGGACTAAGTTTCGAGACAAAGTATTTATTTGATGTAATAGATTTTCAAGGTTTCTGAAGAAGTTACTTTGTTTCTATACAACGAATCTGCCACGATTCGATCAATCGATCGACACGGCCAAACTGCTCACTTTAAAGTAATCCAAAGGAAAGAAGGCTGAAGTTTACTTGAATAGAAATCATTCTTTTAAGAATAGAAGATAAAGCAAATCATCATGTCGATTACAGAAAAGTTGATTGAGATTGTGAAGCAGTATCCTCTTCTTTACAAATTGGACCATCCGGATTACAGAAATAATCGGAAAAAGGATCAGACTTGGGACATAATAGGTAAAGAATGTGGATCAACTGGTGAGTCAATTCCTAATATTTTTTAAAGACAGAATCTCACCTAAAAAAAGTAACAGTACGTTCACATTAGAATTTTTATTATTCAAAGTAATTCATAAAGTTTTCTCGAACTTGAAATGCCATACCCGTGGCTCGTTTAGGATCATTCTCTGAGCCTGTTGCCTTGGGCGGTTCTAAAAGTTCGTTGTATTCAATTTATCCTGTTTTACACCTGAAAAAATTGTGTAATACACATGTAGTTTTCACGATCAGGCTCACGTATTTTACGTCTATTTCAATAGGCCTGTGATAAATCCTCCATTTTTGGGCGAGAATGCCAAAAGCATTCTCCACTACTCTTCTTGCTCTGCACAGTCTGTAATTAAATTTATCTTTTTTCACGTCACCTCTAGCTTGTCTCTGTGGAAATTGTCTCATTAAGTACGGCTTTAGACCAAATGCTTCATCACCTATTATTACATGAGGTGTTGGGTGACTTTGGCCAGGAAGTTTTTTTGCACTAGGAACTTTCATTGTTCCTGATTCGAATTTTTTTCCCATTGCAGATGCTTCAAATATTCCTCCATCACTGTTTTTTCCATAGCCCCCCACATCGATACAAATGAATTCGTAGTCCGCCCCAACGATTGCTAACAGTACAATAGAAAATTTTTTCAAGTAGCAAAAATGTTTTGAGCCAATATTCCTCAGGCATTTAATTGTTATATGTTTTCCTCAATGCTACCAATACAATTTGGAAATTGCCACTTTTCAGCGAACCTTAAAGTAGACGATTCCCAAGTCCTGGAAGAAGGCACAGCCATGTATGTAGGCTGCATTCGATTCCAAATTGCTGTACAGACTTCCTTCACAATGACACTGACTGTAGAGAATCCCACTCTGAAACTATGTCCTATGGTTGAAAACGAGTCGCCAGTAGCGAGGTACCTGAAATGTAAAATATATGTTTTTCTCACTGCATCATTTCAATGCAATCTTATTTTTACTTAGGAGAGACAATAAAGAAGAAATGGAAAAATCTTAGAGATACCTACAGCAAATATTTGAGGAGCTTAAAGACTACCACTGGTCAAGGTTTTAAAAAGAATTATAAAGAGTGGCAATGGGCTAATGCGATGGAAAGCTTTAAGCCTTTCTTGGCATTTACCAACACTGAATCCAACGTCAGCTATTCTGCTACCGAGGGTACATGTGATGCAAATGCAAAGACTGTGGAGACAATGGATCCCAACCTTTCAAACCAACCACTTGCAGATTCCTATACTGAAGTGGATAACAAAATAGTACCAGAGGTTCCAACGAAGAGGAAGAGGACTGTCAACGAGAGCAAAGACAATACGTCAGTAGACAAAGTGTTAGAATACTTTGAAAATAAACTTAGGCGTACAGATGATCCCATTGATCTAATCTTTTTAGGCTATGTGAAAACAGTTAAGTAGTTTTCTCCTCGTAGACAAATAATAACCAAAATGAAAATAGCGGAGGTAATTATGAATGAAGAACTTGAGAATTTAAATGAACAGTCTTCAATCTCAGGCAATAACACTAAGTCAATGGAAAACTCTCAGGACAGTGAAGAACAGATTCTTGAAATCAATGATATTTCTTCATTTACCGAGTTATGACTCAATTGTACCATTCTGAAATAAAACAATTCTAAAGTTATAAAACAGCCTGTACCTCACTTCGCTTGAACCATCCCATTTCCTGTATTATGTTTTCTTTGAAATTTTACATAATATTAATCCATTATAGAAAATGACAACATTTTTATTGAATGGTCGTAATTCAAGTCAATGATTGTTTCTTACCTTAGGGTAATTGCTAGTCGTTCCTCGGGAGGAATTGGATCGCGGAAATTAGTATGCTCCTTCCGAATATCGTTTTGTATTAAATTTAAAATTTCATAAAAACTTTCACTTCTCATACGGAAGTATATGTAAAATCTTTTCTCGTCCTGCAGTAACTTTGGCATGAGAGTGTAAAATTCTCCCTTTGTTTCCCGCTCTTCATTTATTTTATCTACCCATCTTCTTCTTTTTCTGAGGAAATATTTTAAAACTTATCGAGTTATAGGTAAGTTTCAGCAATTGTGAATTACAATTTAAAATTAATCAGTAATATATAATTCTATTCACCTTTCTCGGCCATCGTCTTCAGCCAGTGCAAATAAGAAGAGATCCTCTTTGTGTGATAATATGTCCATTGCCATTTACTAAAATTAAACCGCAAGCGTCCAATAAATCAAATGGGTACAGACAATACCCACGCACTACTGCTCCTGCGAATGTTTCGCGTTGGTCTGTGTTTGCGAAAGTTTGCTCTCCTGGCATTTCCCGTGCGAATTTCGCTCCTGCGTTCCGCGCCGGTGTGTGCAGGCCTTAAATTATGTATAAAAAATATAATGGCTTAGAGGGGGTGCATTCTCATGGTAATATTATAAAATGAACAAAAAGTTATAATACGTGCATGTTTTTGTCAAGTTACTCGAAATATAAACATTAGGAAAAAAAAAATTATTAGGTTCTTCAAAGGAAATAAAGGAACATGATAAAAAAGTGCTAACTTACTATTGAGAAGCAATTCACCAAAAATATATACACAGCAAAACTGCCAGAGTATTAAGTCTTAATGCAAATGAGCCTTACCATTGACTGAAAAGGGCACTGGAAGCTCTGCTCTAAAACAAAAGCAAAGCAAACTCGGACGATAATCTTCGTCAGTCAGTGCTGAACGTGTTAAGCTAATTACAAGATCTTAATCCTATCATGGTCATTATAAAATGTATATCATCATCATCTTCCTTTATGGTTTAGCACCACATTGGTACACAAGCCATGGTGCATGTACTCAGTAAAAATGTGTTCTACATAAATGTAATGGCCTACAACATACCTAGGTGAGTTGTGCATAGATTTTAGATGTATACCCTGCGAGTCGCCATAGATGTATGGCAGGGGGTGTAATAACACCATAATTACTTAATCTACCCTTTTAGCCTCTCTAAAATAGCTTAGGGGAAAAAATTACCTAACGTGATTATATTATCCGTTTGTGCGATCACTTCCCTGTATTGTTTTGTCGATGCCTCTCACAGATTGTGTTTGTTCTTCTCAGGCACTAAAATTTGATTTACTTTGTCAGTAAGTTCTGAACTGAGAAACTTTTCGAAAAGTTTCCGACGATATTCAGATCTTCTCATCTGTAGTGAATTCCAACCGAGGGACTCTATCATTGCCGTAACGCTGCTGTTGAAGCTGAAATCCCCTCTAACAAAACGAGCTGCTCTACGCTGGACCATCTCTGACATTAAACCTATTTCATGCGGATCCTAAACTGCACAACCATATCCTAGACTTGGTTGAATTAGAGAAAAATAAGCTATTTCTTTTACTCTCAATGAGCATTGTTCTACCAATTAGTTTTAGCATTCTATTCGCATTTCTAAATGCATCTCGAATATGTTCTTTAAAAGATAAGTTATTGCTAAACGTGACTTCTAGGTATTTGTTGTTATGCACAAACTCTAATAGATGTCCCAAATTTGGTGCTACGTGGAAATGACATTTATTTAAATCAAGCTGCCATTCTTTACACCATCCTGATATCATGTCCAGGTTGTTCTGTATTATACTGCTATCATTTTCCAATGAAATTATCTGTATATGAGGGTATCATCAAAAAATATTCTAACCTTATTCCTTATGCATTGAACATGTTAATATTATATATAAAAATTGTGTTCCATTGAAGTGTACAATTGAGACATTTTGTCTTCAATTTTCATATATATATTGCTGTTGTAAATAAAATTATCTCTTCTTTATTCTAGTAATAAAAGTCTTTTCTCACCGGTTTCCTATCCCTATGTTGTGTTGATATCTAAGTTTTATGTAATATTGATATGTATTTATGCTTTAAAATATGTTATTTTATGTTATGTTATATATGTTAAAATTTTATTGATGTATCCTATATATGTACCTATTGATAGTGTATTTATAAAATTTAATCATGTTTCTTACCATCTTTTTAGTTAATACTATCGGTAGGTTTGCGCAGGTTTTTCACACCCCCCTTCTTAGTAAATTTTTTACTTTAGTAAATTTTTTTTCCCTAAGAATTTCTTAGGTTTTTTACATCCACAATTTCTTCTCATATCTTTTTCATACTATCTCTTTAAATTAAATATTTATGTATTGTATGACGATGGGTTAGATGGAAGAGGAGACTTTTAGTCTCAAACTTGCCCGAATAAAGCCGTTTTATTATTATTATTATGTTATCTACTAGGTTGTTAATGTTAATAAAAAACAAAATCGGACCAAGAACACTTCCCTGAGGAACTCCTGATGAGATAATTATTTTATCGGATAAAATTCCTTCTAACGCAACTCACTGAGATCTGTTTTCTAGAAAAGATTTTGTCCATCTGATAACTTTTTCATCAATCGTGTAGGCATTCAGCCTTTGAATAAGCTTTTGTGAGAAACTGTGTCGAGGTTTTTTTGAAATCTAGGAAAACTGCGCCAAATCTACCGCTATCATCTGCTGCTTTAGATACTCTTAGTTAGTCTTAGTCTTCAAATCAAGCACCAAATCATTTTGCTTCTCCTGCTTTCCTTTAACTCATTGCACTGACTTATCAAGTGGTCCTTTACTGTTATAAAAAATGTACTCTTAAATAAAATAATGCATACTAAATTTAATCTTAAATTCTTATTGACTTGTGCACTTTAACTTCCAAAAGTTATAAAATTTTGTTTCTTTATTTCAGGAAACACTGGATGTCCTTTTGAAGCCATGGGAAAAATTATTCCAATTATTTTTCATAAATTCTCAATTTCTAATCACTACTCAACCTAGTGAGGTGATTGAGGAATTGTGCAGAAAAATCTTGGCGTATGTGAAAAAAGCTGATACTTCATTGAATTATATTTCTCACCTGGTGGAATATGTTTTGATAATTTACAGCATCAACTTCTATGAGGAATATTGGAAATCTACAATTGGTGCGTAGTTTTATGCAAAGTATTATAAACATGAGTCAAAGAACATTATAAATAAACATCATTTCTGGTATAATTATGTCCAAGTAGAAGTTTCATTTGAAATATTTGGTTATCTAAAGTCCGGAAGGAAAGTGAGATGTCAATGATAAGAAAATGAGCAGATAAAATTTATATTAAAAGTTAGATATGGTAGACTTTTACACCACTTCTGGGTCATTCTAAACCAAACAACTAGTAAAAGTGAATCAAATTATTGATCACTTTAAAACTCATAATATTGATAGCAAAAGTGGAACTATTTTCGCTAATTCATAGCCAACAGTGATGGATCGCCAAAGCTAGCAATATAGCATGGAATGTAAGTCAAATCCCTGCTCCTTTTACACATGTGCATTGCTTTCACATCCATCAATTCTCTAAAATAGAGCTGTCTTTTAGTATAATTTAATTTCCATGCCTAAAAGTTAATCTCAATTTTATTCCCTTATTATTACTGTCTAGGGGTCGTACACAAATTATGCAACGCAAAATTCTCTAATTTTCTACCCCTGCCTCCCCCCACGTAACAGGACCGTAACGCCAGGAAGGACCCCCCCCACTCTGTTACGTAACGAGAGCTTTGTGAAAAGTTTTTGGGTTATAATCAGGAAAGAAAAATTTTTAGTTCCCAATAATAATTCACATTTTAATAAACAATTTCAATTTTAAAGGCCATTCATACATTTCACCTAGATTCGGTGTCATGACCTGTTGATATTTTAGCATTGCAGAAAACACTGACAGGAATAGCCGTGCAGCCTTCCACTCTCCTCTTGCACTCTGACTACTTCCGTTGGACATTCATGCTCGATCGAATCAGAGCTGCACACTTTTTCCGGTAAATTTCGCGTGAGTTTTTAATTCAAACTTTAAACATACAGAAATTTTGCTATTTTTTGCAGTTTTAAAACCGTGACGTAACAAAAACCTCGACCCCCCTTACACCTGGTCTGACCCCTCCCCCCAAATTGCGTTGTGTACTGCCCCGATGGATATCCATTTCTAGCCTTACATATTATTATTATTATAAATGCTACAAGTGGACTAATCGTCCAGTGGCAACACATATTATTATAAATCCCATCTAAATTTTTAATTACAAAAAAATATATATATTCACAAATTTATCCTTCCCTTCGTACATAATTCAAGTTTTTTTAGGGTTCCCAGTAGGCCTTCACGGCTACCGTTGCGGTCCCTGGGACAAGTCCCCACCGTACATCTCCCTATCAGGCAATCTCCTACTCCACCTGTACTCGTCAAGCTCACTTGTCCTTAATATTTTTACCTAATCTTTGTACAAACTCCCTATGATGTCAAAGAAAGAAAACAGGAGAAACTTTCTGGATGAAATTCACACCTGATTTTATTAATAAACTTTGCAAAATACCACAGTACAAGGAGACAAAAAAGCATGATTAGTTTCGACGCATGAGCGTCATCTTCAAGTGAAGGAAGAAGCCTGAAACACCCATGTTTAAACGAAAAAAAGGGGGAAGGTCAAGAGGGTTAAGGTCAGGGGGGAGGAGGGTAGGGCGTGAGCAATGGCGAAGAGGATTTTTTGGGAAGGGCTCCTGCAGGAGTCTTGGAGCCATTCCCAAAATCATTTTCTGTATCTTCAGGAAAACCAGGAAATCATTCCAATCCTTGGAACACCACAACCTTTTTTTGATTCAATTTCATCCACATTAATCCCCAGAAAACACTCCACTGATGTATCAGCATCATTGCAAATTTGCCCGCTGTGTTTTATCATCCCCCATAACTCGCACTTTAACGTCCATACCTTGTTTCTCGTCCTCTCATTTTCCTTCACCAGCCCCTGGAATTTTTCTGAGCTTCTCCTTCTCTATTTCCCTTCTCATCTCCTTCTCCGCTAGGGTCTGCTTCAGGCTCTCCGAACCCCCAGTGTCTCTACACATACCCAGTCCTCAGACATACAGTCTTCTAATTTGTCTTTCGAACATTTAAAATGGTACCACATACTGCATGTAGTTTCCTTTTTTAAGTTCTTGTTGCACTTAACACACTTGTTTGCTGCAGACTCCTGACTAAAATTACTTTCTCTTTTTGACCACACGTCTTCACCCTTCGACCTCAACTCAAGCTAATATCCAATATTCTAAAATCCCCCAAATTTCTTTTAGGTTTTTATACCAAAGGGTCTGTGAGTATTTTTAAAGTATACAATAGAGCCTTCTCAGTACACTCATCCTTTTTTACTTTCTCCATATACGAAGTATAGAGAAAGTATTGTTTTCATGAAAAAATTCGACTTCGAGATTTCAACGGAAATACATGTTTTGGGGTCCCTAGAACACGTTTTGACCATTTTCGGAATGATGTCTGTGTGTGTGTGTGTGTGTGTGTATGTGTGTGTGTGATAGTGGGCGCTCTAACGTAAAAACTATAAGTCGTATCAATACCAAACTTCATATATAGTACTGTGGTCTGTGCTGTCAGAGTTGATTAGTTTTTGGAGTAAATCGGTCAACCGGAAGTCGAGCTTCATTCATTAAAGCTCATTTCCGGTATTCAAAATATCTCCATGAATATGATATATACGTAAATTGTATTACTTATAAAAGTTATAGATAATGTTATTAACTATAACTTTTGTATTTAACATATTTTTGTATCACCGGTTGATTAGGAGTTATTCGTGAAATGCTGATAAACCGGAAGAAGATGATTATGTACTTTGTGGGCGCTTTAACATGAAAACTATTTGTTGGATCAACACCAAATTTCATATATAGTACTTTTATTACAGTCGTTAGAGTTGATTAGTTTTTGTAGTAAATCGGTCAACCGGAAGTTGAGCTTCATTCTTCAAATCTCATTTCCGGTTTCCATAATATCTCCATAAATATGATATTTAGGTATATACGATTATTTATAAAAGTTTTAGAAAATGTAATTTAGTATAACTTTTGTATGAAACATATGTTTGTATCACTGATTGTTTAGGAGTTATTCATGAAATACTGATAAACCGGAAGTTGCTCATTATGCACTTTGTGGGCGCTCTGGGCTCTATGGGCGAAAGGCCAATTTCATCGTTTTTCATCGATCATGTCCAGAAAAACATTATTTATAATGTTTTTGACGTCAAAGATGATAATATTTAAATTAATCACTCTTCTTCCAAGTTTTAATGGAATATTGAGTTCGAAATTACTGTCGTAGATAAATATTTACATCTTATATATGGAGAAAGTCATGTGCTGGCCTCACCAGATTTTTTTTAAATGAGGTGGATAATGAAATTGATATTCGAAGGTGTGACTTTTTAGAAAGCCATAATTGAAATAATACACATCATATTTTTTATAATGATTTTTTGTAAATAATCTTTCTGAAGATGCAAGCAAAGCATGCTTACAAAACCAGTCATAATAATTTAAAAAATACATAGTATGATTTCAGGTGAGGTGAATAAGTTATGGAAATATAAGTATAGATCTATTTTTTTACTCGAGATATGTAGGGATAATGCCTCCTGGTTTTCTAGTTTTGCTTCATTTCTAATTCTCTATTCTGAATCTTTTTGGTAAAAAAGTGTAGTTTTTAAAACAGATGTGTGTTACCTTTCCTGTATGAATTGTGAGCTAACGTAATTTTTTTATACCACTAATGACTGTTCATTACTTATTGTGCCATGTATGGCTTCATATTGTTCAGTTATTTCAAGTAACTTTTATGTATAAATTTCTTTTGGACAACTTCCAAGCACCACACAATTAGTAAACTTCTGTGTGGTTTTAAATGAAGATATTGGCTTCTGATTTCAATATGAGATGGTTTGTCTGGTTACAATGCCTGATAGCTGTTCGTATTTTCTTCTTTTCATTTTCTAGCAGGTTTCATCTCCAAAGGAGAAAGATCTACTCTGCATTCATCTCGGCAGCTTCTGTATGTTCTCTTTTACAAAATTTGTGACCTTCTATCGTCTTTAGAAGGCAGCAGAGGGTCTGAAAAGCATGCAAGTGTCATGTCATATTTAACGCTGGTGTTGTCTATTGGATTGAACCATGATCTTATGGGATTCCTGTTTGAAAAGGCTGCTGCTTGTATCCACTATTACTTGGAATCAACTGCCGAAAAGTGTCCAAAAGCAGTGGAAAAAGAGGTGAGATATTTTTACTTCTATTTCCTTACAAATAAGGTTAGAAAAAATATTTAATGCTAAGATCAAGGGAAATAATTTTGAGCCAACATTTTGGAAAATGATGAAAATAGCGCAGAGATGATGCAATATGGAAGTAAACCTAAATCATGAATGTGTGTTAGTTCCAGAGTGCCTTATAGGCTCTGTTTATTATATTTTCCTTTTTTGAAATCAACTGTAAACTGCAAAATTTCAGTATAAAATGAAATTAAGGCTTACCTGTTAGTGAGAAAATTTAAGGAACAATCACCATTGCAATGTGTTTAAAGCTGTTAAGAAGTTGCCATTTTGAGCCCGCACAGCTTGAGTGAAGGTACAGTCCTGGCCAAAATTAACGCAGCACCGGCCGTAAGGATCATGCTGGTTCTAAGGGCTAAGGGAGGTGCTGCGTTAATTTTGGCCAGGAGTGTACAACAGAGTGAATCTTTTGTGTTAGTTCAAACTTTGCTTGAGGAAAAGATTGGGATGCATGAGCATCTGCTCTTGAAGAATGCTTTGTGCATTTGGATTGGTTTTTACTCATTAATTGATATCACATAATACTGCTCTCTGTTTTGCATTAATTTATCAGAATAGTATTTCAAAGGAACGACAGTTGGATTTCATAAATTGAATGGTTTAAAAGGGATTTCTAGAATTCTGTATGCATATAGGGATTTGAGAGAATTGTTGGAGTTAGTTTATAAAGCCATTTGGTGATTATTGTTGTTCTTCATTGTTTTATGTAACTGTTTGAACTGTAAATTGATGTTATCTGTAAAATATTGAAGTAAACAGAAGAGAGAACATGATATCCTGTTGTAACCCTTTATGTTGATATTTGTAACAATGTTTATAATAGCTATAGAGAAAGTTAGTGACACCACATGAACTATTGTCTAATAGCAGCATTACGGTATAATGAATAAATAATATCTTGAGTATCTATCATATTTTGGAAATAAAGTATACGAGTCTTAGAAATTTATTTTTGATACATAAATGGATTCCTGAGATATTCTAATTATTTAAAAGCTGTTTACTATTTCAAAACATTCCCTGGATTGGATTAGAGGCTTAGCATATATTTCCATAAAATGTAGGGTATGTTTTCCCATAGAGAATGTAAGAGAGCCACTTTTGAAGCACTTGAGTAGAGATAGATGGCTGTAGATATAATTTAACTACTAGGGTTTTAAAGGGTAAATTTACAGTGCTAGCCAAAATGATTCTAGCACCTTGTATTACTTTTGTAAGTCATGTAACCTCTTGGACAGAGGAAGTTTGAGTGATCTGTAGCAACAAGGAAGAAGCATTAGGGATGGGCCTTGCTTCCTGTTGCTTCTTGTAGATAAGGAACAATCAGCATTTCTGTATTGAAAAACAGGTGCAGAGGAGGACTACATGAATTGGAATCTTCGATGGAATTATTTGCAGAAAATACGCACATTAAAAATGCTTGAAAGTAAAATTTTGTCCTGAGTAGACAAGATGGCAATTGCTATGAAGTTTTTTGCTTCCTCTGCAGGTTTTTGACTTGTAATATTTCATTTAATTCCTTAGCCCTACCCAGTGGCGCAGCGAGGGGGGGTGGGTTAGAGGTTCAAACTCCCCCCAAGAGTCGAGTCCTATGACTAGCTCTGAGCTTTTTTTTCAGCTGAAGAGTACAAAACCCCAATTATCACGAAAGTCTTAGAGATACACTGCTTGATAAATTCAGCGAAAGCTCCGCATACCCGTAAATATGGCTCCGATTTCAGCTAAGGTTATGTTTTCGGTAGCAGAGCAGGCCTAGAGCCGACATCGATATCAATGGGACACGAGTGTTTTGTACTCACAATCAATGTTCAACGTGTGCACTTCTTAAGCCTATCCTTTAGTTAGATGACTCACACCATAAGATAAGATTCCCATGAGAGGAATTCGAAAGTGCTGATTCGTTTACTCCTCGCAAAATCACAAGGGAACATTCGAGAAGTAATTCAAAACGTACACCCTGAAAACAGGTATTAAGATTACGTTTGAGAGACAAACAGATTGATAAAACGCTCAGTTAGATCTTTTGCATGTGACTGTTTTAAGGGTGTGAATGCAAAGCTAGGCTCGTGAATAGTGCATTTGAGAAATTCACAGGGAACAGTTCGAAGGAGAGTTTAGTTTGGATTTCATAAGTTACAGATGGACATCTGAAAATTTATTTTACACAATCCGCAAAAACCTCAAGTCCTCTATTGGAAAAACGTGAGTTAATGGCTACGTGTTTTTTCTGAAATGACCATTATTAGATGCATAAATTAGAATTTAGGGCTGTTATCGGAGAGCAGACCAGAAGATGAAATTAGCGACAATTCCAAAGGCACTGGTTCCTTTATTAAGCATTCTGGACGATTAAAAGTCTTTACAGTAGACTCATTACTCGGGCTGATTGAAAATGTACTGATCCTTATTTTATGATTACCTGTTATTTTGTAAATAAACGGCAGACTTTGTATTTTCCACAAAAATTTATTAATACACGACCGGTTTCGGCCTTATCGATTTACCTGTTATTTTGCTGTATATTTACGAAAATGATTCGATAACCAAATTTCCGTAGAAATTTGAAGAACTATTGGAGCAATACAAGATATCACTAAAAAAAATTTTTTGATGATTTTATTAATAATATACCATTTTAGAAGCGAATCAGTCAGCCGAAAGGTATTATGCGCGTAAGGTACGCAAAGATTTATCGGAACAGTGACTTTATGGCTTGAAATAAATTTGATGAACTGTTAAAACTGAGGCTTAAATTCTCCAGCTTCCTTTTTCCTCCTTCCACCAATTTTTTCTCTGGTAATAGAATCCAATGAACCTCATGACTTATCCTGTCAACCACATCGTTATGCAATGCCCCTTCAAAATTTAAATTCATGGAAAAATTTTGTTTTCTTCGAACACAATGCGTAAGACTGGGTTAGCGTCAGCTCTCTGCTGGTTAAACAACCTAACTACTACACGTATTTGGTCTAAATAATTGTTGATAAGTTGACAACTTCATTTTTTTCATCTTGGTGTGTAACTTTAATTCTGCAAATTCAATTATAATATCAACAATAATCATGAGTATACTGTATCTTTTAATGCAGCCGAATTTTTAATGTTCGGTTTGTGACGCATTCAACTGAATACTTAGCTAATACATAGATAACGAAATCAGGCTTAATTGTAAGCCTACCAGAAAATTTCATCTGATATAAATGATTTTTGGTTCTTAGAAGAGAAGTTAATTTTAAAAGAAAGGGATGAAGTCACTCCTAAGAAACCTGCTGATGATATAGTCTAATAACGAAAGATATTCAAGCAAGCATGGGCGTGCCAATGTGGGGATGTAATGAGCGGATATTACGTTTTATGTCGCTTGCCAAATAATTGTAACTATTTTTTTCCCTTCTCATGTTTGGCAACCTCTAGAAAGATAGAACGTTCAAAGACTCGGGAAGTTTATATCTACAACATTAAAAGACTTCAGCATAGAAAAAAATGACTTTTTAATAGATATTGGACTCATCCAAACAACACTTATGAGTTTCCAATAGTTCGCTTATGTAATCTACTATCTCGGAAAGTGTCATCAGTTGGCTACCTAAGTGTTAAACTCCTCTATTTTCCAATGTGTTTAGTTTTTGAAAGAATTGACATATTCGTAATAAGTAACGAGCATAAATATACTAGCCCCTGCAAGTTAGGCATTTCCTCTGACCCCTCCCATTGGCAAATCCTGGCTGCGCCACTGGCCCTACCTAATCCATCCGATGCAAAGAATACCGTCTTCCAATCTTTCTTTGGAACATTTTGGAGCTGCTACTGTTGGTGCTTGAGCACAATGGTTAACTTAATGGTGCATTATTCTATAATTTGGGTATTACTATAGTCGATTACTCTTTTAAACTTTTGATACTTTACAAAGATTTTTGTTTAATTCATTAATATACCTAATACTGCTGCATCAATTTTTTTTCTCTAAATATCAATATCTTTTATATATAGACGTTTCTCCGGATATACCTATATCTATTACGAGTAAAATGTAGCTTGCATACTGCAAGCAGATCGACAACACTAATTTCATGTCGGCATCATATCGGGAAGGCCGTCAAAAGAAAAAAAATAGATTGAAAATATTCTGATTATTCGCTGCAATTTATTCGTCCGGCATCGAACCCGGGTCTTCCTGGTGATACTTACTATGAAGCACAACAGAAGATCACCGTCTCCAACTATCTGTGAAAATTCAAGCAGAAATATTATCTGCAACTGCCTCAAACGACGTCCTACGTATTATATCCATAGTATCCTATGTATTTTAAACGGGAGACATATTTACCGCCCGGCATCGAACCCGGGTCTTTCTGGTAAAACTTCCTATGCAACATAATAGAAGATATAAATCTTTAACTATGTGCCAAAATGCAAGCAGATATATTGGCTGCAACTGCCTCAATTGAAGTCTTACTTTTCCCTTATATTCCTTATGAGAGAAATGTTAATGTGCTCTGGCATCGAACCCAGGAATAGTACGGTCTTATGAAAATTTTTTTCTTAAACCAATTCTTACCTTACACTTTCCGGCTAAGCACGAACTTCCTATTATTTCGAGAAATGCATCAAAAAAAATAATGAAAAACCACTCCCATGTATTTTAAAGGGCAGATCTTTGCATCGTCCTAGCATCGAACCCAGGATATTTTTTGTGAAAGTCATTGATGTTTTCGAAAGTCCAAGACCATAAGTATAGGCACCTTGAGTTTTATTTCTCTACCTATCCGGAAAGTATTTTTTAAAAATTCCCGAAAATCAGAGCAATGCATTTAAATGGGAAAAATCGGGACTTTGGGGCCCTCTGGAATCGAACCTATGACACTGAGGATCAAAGTCACTTTTTTCGTGGGGGTTTCACGTTATGGCCAATACGTCATAAAAATTTCAAGGCAATGACCCTTGTAGTTTAGCCTGTGAATTTGTATCCTATCTATATAGCTATATAGCTATATGGCTATATATATGAATGAATCCGGAGAAGCATCTATATATCTATTATATATAGACGCTTCTCCGGATATACCTATATATAAGTTATATATATATATATATATAGGGGATCAAAAGTTTTACCATGTTCCACAAGTGCCACCGACTTGAAATTTTTACGACGTTATGGCCATGACGTGTAACCTCCAGGAAAAAGCCGACTTTGAACCTCGGTGTCATGGGTTCGATTCCAGAAGGCCCCAAAGTCGCGATTTTCCCCATAAGAATACATGGCGGGGATTTTCGAAAATTTTTTTGAGGCACTTCCCGGAAAAGTAGAGAGTTGAAATTCGAGGGATCGCTAGAAGCCGTACATATCCAACGAAAATCATCATTGATGATTTGATTGATTGATTGATTTGATTGATGGCATGCTATCGACTTCAAACTTTGCATGATAGAAGAGCATGTCTTTACAAATCAAACTGTGCATTCACAGCTTACAATATTTCTAGGGATCGACACCAGGTGTCTCTGTAATCAGAAGTTGATACGACTTTTAGGAATTATTTTGAAAACTTTCCCAATAATATAGAAACTTGAAATTCGGCATATAGATAGAGATCATGAATAACTTTCAGAAACATATTTTAGATTTCCAAGATCGTCCTTAGTTCGAATCCAGAGAGCCATTTACATTTGTGAAAATTAGAACGTCTTTTGAGGCAGTTGTAGCCAATATTTCTGCTTGAATTTTCACACATAGTTAGAGACGGTGATCTTCTATTGTGCTGCATAGTAATATACCAGTAAGACCCGGGTTCGATGCCAGACGATAAAATTGCAGCGAATTTTAAGAATATTTTGAATCATTTTTTTGTTCTTTTGAGAACCGTCCCGATATGATGCCGATATGAAATTCGTATTGCCGATCTGCTTGCAGTATGCAAGCTACTTTTTACTCGTAATAGATATATAGACGCTTGTCCAGATTCATATTTATAGATAGGATACTAATTCACAGGCTAAACCACGAGTGTCATTGACTTGAAATTTTTACGACATATCGGCCATAACGTGTAACCCCCAGAAAAAATGTGATTTTGAACCTCAGTGTCATGGGTTTGATTCCAGAAGGCCCCAAAGTCATGATTTTCTCCATAAAGATACATTGCGGGGATTTAAAAAAACACATTTTGAGACACTTCCTGGCATAGTATAGAGTTGAAATTCGAGGCATCGCTGGAGGCCGTGCGTATCCAACGAAAATAAGAAGACATCATTGAAGATTATCCTTGGTTCGACGCTAGGTCAGGGCAAATATTCTCCCATTAAATTTACATTGCCAATTTTAAGATTTTTTTTAATCACTACCCGATGAGATGGAAACTTTAAACTCGACATGTAGATAGACATCATAAATATCTTTTATGTACGTTGTTGAACTTTCCACTGATTTTCCTTGGTTCGATTTCAGAGAGCCATGCATTTCTTATGGAGATAACGGAAACAAATTTTAGGTATTTCCCGGCAAGATATCGACTTCCAACTTTGCATTAAATAAGATCAAGTCCTAACAAGTCATACTATGCATTCACAGCTGCCAAAATGTCCTGGGTTCAACACCAGGCATCTCTAAAATTAGTAACTGTTACGATTTTTAAGAAATTTTTTAACCCCTTCCCAATAATATAGAAACTTTAAACTTGGCATGTAAATAAAGATCATAGATACATTTCAAATTCGTGTTTTACATTTCCTTGATCGTCCTTGGTTCGATCCCAGAGAGCCATTTACATTGCCGTATGCATTTCAAATGGGGAAAATTGAGTCTTATTTCAGGACCTTCCCGGTATGATATGGACTTCAAACTTTGCATGAAATAAAATCAGGTCCTAACAAGTTATAATGTATATATTCGCATCTGCCAATAGGTCCTGTGTTCGACACCAGGCGTCCACAAAACTTAGAAATTGCTACAATTTTTAAGATTTTTTTAAACCCCTTCCCAATAACATTGAAACTCGAAACTTGGCATGTGAATAAAGATTTTAAATACATTTCATATGTTTGCAGTATGCAAGCAACCTTTACTCGTATATATATACACACTCACTGGGGATAAAATTCTAACCATGTTCTACAAGTGTCACTGACTTGAAAATACACTACGTATTGGCCATAACGTGTAACCGCCAGAGAGAAGCCAACTTTGAACCTGTGTCATGGGTTCAATTTCAGAATATCCCAAAGTCACAATTTTCTCCCTAAAGATGCATTGCGGGAATTTAAAAAAATATTTTGAGGCACTTCCCAACAGTAGAGAGTTGAAATTCAAAGGATAGCTGAAAGCTTTGGTATCCGACAAAAACTAGAAAAATAACTTCAATAATTATCCTTGGTTCAACGCTAGATCTGGGCAAATATACTACCGTTTAAAATGCATTGTGACGATTTTTGTTGAATCACTTCCCAATAATATAGAAACTTTAAACTCGGCATGTGGATATAGATTATGAATAGGTTTTATGTACGCTGTTTAATGTTTTGCTGATGGTCCTTGGTGCGATCCCAGAGAGTCATTAACATTCCTCAATGCATTTCTTATGGATATAATCAGAATCCTATATTTAAGGTTCTTCTCAGTATTGTAGCGACTTTAATATTTGAATAAAATGAGATCAAGTCCTACCAAATTATGAGAGTGTTTTCAGATCCACCAGACATCTCTAAGATTAGAAATTGCTACGATTTTAAAGATTTTTTTTAAAACCCCTTCCCGATAGTATAGAAACCTAAAACTTGGCATGTGAATAAAGATTATAAATACATTTCATATGCTTGCAGTATGCGATCTACTTGTAATTGATTAGCACATTTATTATTAACTTAGTTAATTTAAGGATAAAATGAAATCCTTATTTTTATATTTGCCTATTCATGGTTTATATCAGTTATTTCTTGTCTCGTGTCTCTAGCTTATTAACTGTATTACTGATGATTTAAATTTTTTAAACAAACCTTCCTCTGATTTTGCTTAGAATTGTTTGGAAATATATCAATATTGGGTTTGGAGTAAAACGTATCAATTTTAGTGCATTGCAGCAATATTACTAATTCTATTTGAAGTTTTACCCAGTAAGATAGAAACTTATTTGCAAGTAAATGGATGTTACACTTATGTTAAATATTACATAAACAAGGCATATAGCATCTTTAGAGATCCTCGGTTCGATGCTAAATGCATGGGAATGCAGTTTGAAGAACTTTTTGCCGCAACTTCACAATTTGCACATAGTTACAGGGGGTTCTTTTACAATTGAGTTAGGAAATAAATCTCCAAAATAGCTCAAGGCCAGGATGTTCTCGCTTATATTATACTCTTGTTCTAAATTCATCGCTTCAATATTCCATGTGTATGTACAGTGCTGGCCAAAAGAAACGTAACACATGATGTTGCTATTTGCAGAGAGTCCCGGAAACTCTTGGATGGAGAAAGTTTGAGAGTTACGTGACAACAATGTTAACCTGAGGGGCTCAGGGTATTGGGGAAATGTTCTTTTGTATGATTTTCATAAATATGACACAACTATCGTAAGAGCCCTCGAGGAATGTTCCATGGAACTTTTTGTCTCAAGTATTGGCAGAAACTAGGGGAAATCAAAAGTTTAAGTAAAACTTTATCCTGCGTAACATTTCACAGCTGTTAACATTGCCATTGATCATTAATTTTCTCTACATTTGACAAGAAAATCTTTTCTATTCCCGCTCTAATTTTACTTGAGCTTATAGGTTGTCCTCATTAAGATAAACTAACCTATCAATTCCTCATTCCTGAAGTAGCCATAAAGCTAATTACACAGACAGATCTTTCAGTGGTTCCTACCATCTGTTCTTCCACCTCATGCATGGGCCATGTCTTCCCAATTGAACCTCTATCAATTAATTAATCTTTTATCAATTATGTGCCACTTTTTATTAAAAATAGTTTATTTTTGAGTGCCTTCTAATAGGAATATGTCAAACACTTCTAAATCATCTTAATATATATTCCACTTTTCATACTTACTTGCCTATGTGATGTTGTTCTTGTTGGTTAAAAGTGCTTCAACAGCTTATCTGGCTCCCACCTGGAATCGAACCTGGGTCCACTTTCACAGAAGTGTAGCCCATTCAGGAGCCCTATCTAATGCAATAAGGTTGATTCCCCATTCCTACTCTCTCTTCCGTTGAGAACAACGTCTGACACCTTCTTCTTGTCCATCTGTCTGTAATAAAACAGCCACTCTTCTTCCGAATATCCTCAAATTTCAACTTTTTTCTTCTGATAAAAACTTTGATCCATTTTACTTACCTCTTAAATCCATCCTAAATGTGGTTGCGACAGATGAATTTGGAACTGTGATCCCTTTAATCTCGTCCCTTTTTGTTATTATTTGTATTATATTTTTAAATTAGTTTATTGCTATTATTGTTGATTATCTGTAATTGGTCTTGTGCTGTTTATATTATAACTTTGATAGCACATGGTTCCTGCAAATACTTTCAACCACAAGTTCTGTGGAATATTCTGATTTTCTTCCTTCCTATGTTGGTTGCGAGTCCCATATTTTTGAAAATCACACAAAAGGCTCTGCCTTCTCTCCGATCCTCAATACCCTGAGCCCCTTTAACATTATTGTCACATAACTCTCAAACTTCCTTCTTCCAAGAGGTTCCGTGACTCTCCGCACGTAGCAAAACTGGGTGTTGTATTTCTTTTGGCCAGGACTCTACAAAAAACTTAAACAGCTTGTTTACATGATCTCATAAATTATGGGACCTGTCGATTTTGGTGAGTAAATATTTATTCCTCTGTCTCTAAACCTTACAATTTTTCCTTAAAAGCCTAAAAAGTCTGAATTAGTTTTCTATTAAAAAACATTTATTTCAGCTGCTCTCGCATCCCCCTGTGACATCATGCTAGTGTCTGTTTACACACCTAAATATATCTGTGAACTTTATAGCTACTTATCGGGATAAACTAGATCTATATGCATACATAGGGTGCAAACTCATATCCACAGGGGTAGCATATAAGTGAAGCCAAAAAAAGGGCAGATTGCGCATTTAGCCATGTTGGTGAGAATTTTTCGTATCTCCCAATACTAATACTTTCTTTTTTCACGATTTTGTGGCTTTGATACAGAGTTAACAAGGTTTGATCGAGTAAGTCGAACGTTTTGGAACACAAAGTGTAGTTTGAGCAATGTGTAGCACGAAGCAATTTTGTTATTTTCACATTTCTAAAGGTTTTATTGGTAAATAAGCAGGGGCTTGTTTCGGGCTGCAGCATGGTCAATTGCTGTGCATCAGAACAGCTGCCACCACAAAATGTTCCAAAACTAGAATGTATGCATCTTCCTTAATTTTACTATTTCATTCATTATCTTAACTCGATGAATCAGAACGAACGTCAGTATTAAGGTGTTTTAATGAACATTTCATTGTGCTTATGACTGCATCTGCAAGTCTTGGATGGTATAAATTTCTCGTATTTGTCCTTTTAAAAACTTCTACTGCATTGAGCCCCAATTATGAATTAGAACAAATTTTTGCACTAGTGGAAAATCTCTATTTACCCTGGAAAGCTATTATAATGTATGATAGAGTAGCTTTATCTCATTGCTGTAAAAAAGGAATTTTTATGTCATACTTGGTATTAATCAATTAAAAACTGAGATGGATTAATGCATTATAATATACATAAAATTAACATTATAATAATCAACGAGGTTTTAATACAGTTTGCGGGAGGTTGGCAGATAATTCGTTCTCTGTATCGCTCTAGCAGACGACACCGGCATCCGAGAAGCTTATATTGCAGGCATGTTTTATTTTCCATGATGAAAAGAATCAAGAGGACTTTGAGAAAAAAATCAAACATGATTGTTTAGTAAAAGGTTCATTTGAACTATCTGCGTCCATGTCATAATATAGACAAGCTCCTGAGTCCCGTAGGAAAATAAAACCCCAAAAATACATGTAGTTAAAGGGGAGCTGGCGAAAAGTTCTCACCAGTGCTCTTCGGGTTGCATTATTTTTGGCTTCACTTTTCTGACAGTAGATTCCCCCTGTTCTCATATCAATGTTTGACATATGTCATTGACCTAACATTTTTAAGATGTACTGGCCGCAGCTTGTGACTGCCAGAAAAATTCAGACTTTGATCCTTACTATAATGGGTTCAATTCCAGAAGGCCCAAAAATCCCGATATTTTCCATAAAAATTCATTGTGAAAATTTTCAGAAAATGTGTAGGAGACACTTCCCAGCAAATTAGGGAAATTCAAGTATCGCTGGAAGTTGTGCGTATCCAACAAAAACAACAAAGATATCTTTGAAGGTTATCCTTGGTTCGTTGCTAGGTCAGGACAAATATTCTACACAAGAAATGCACTTAAAATAGTGCTTTGGGTCAGATAGAACCATATTATTATATATGCTTGCTAAATGCAAGCAACTTTTAGCCATATTTATGTATGCCTCAGTGGCATAGCCAGAGATATATATACATACGAGTAAAATAATGCTTGCATTCTGCAAGCATGTTGATAACACAAATTTCAAGTCGACATCATATCAAGAGGGTCATCAAAAGTAGAAATAGTATTGAAAATATTCATAAAATTCGCTGCAATTTCTCCGTCTGGCATCGAACCCGAATCTTCCTGTTGATAATTACTATGCAGAACAACAAAGGATTACCGTATCTAACTATGTGTGAAAATTCAAGCAGAAATCTTGGCTGCAACTGCCTCAAAACACGTCCTACTTTTCCCAATTATTCCTTATGAGAGAAAAGTTATTGTGCTCTGGCATCGAACCCAGGAATAGTATGGTCTTATCTTAATTTTTTTCTTAAGCCAATTCTTACCATACATGTTCTAGTCAAGTACAAACTTCCTATCATTTTGATAAGTGCATCAAAAAAAATAATGAAACACTACTCCCATATATTTTAAAGGGCAGATATTTGCATCGTCCTAACATCGAACCAAGGATATTTTCTGTGAAAGTTGTTTATGTTTTCAATAGATCACGACCATATATATACGCTCCTAGAGTTTCGATTCTCTACCTATCTGGGAAGTATTTTTTTTTAATTCTGGAAAATCAAAGCAATGCAATTAAATGGAAAATATCGGGACTTTGGGGCCCTCTGGAATCGAACCCATGACACTAAGGTTCAAAATAGCAATTTTTTTGGCGGTTACATGTTATGGCCAATACGTCATAAAAATTTCAAGTAAATGACGCTGGTGGTTTAGCCTATGAATTAGTATCCTATCTATCTATCTATATCCTTGAATGAATCCAGTGAAGCATCTATATTTAATACATAATTCCTTCTCTGGATTTTTTATATATATACAGTAGAACCCCGGTAATCCGGACGAATTCAGGCACATAGGCGTCCGGATTAGCGGGGTTTCCGGATTAGCGAGGTTTTTAAAAAATAACCTTTTTTCTCAAAACTTATAATGTATAGATAATGCATTTATATATTACATAAGGTATTACAACATATAAAGTGAATGAATATTATCAGCGAGCAAAAAAGTCAGTTTTTTCTTCTGCGCGACCGTTCTTATTTTCAAATCAAGTGCACGGTCTCTAAAACGTCTAAAGAGCATAATTTCATGTGCTTCAAAATTTTGTGGATGTATTGAGCGCCGCCAAAGCCTCATGATGAGAAATTTTGACGGAGTCTACAGGGTGGTGGTGGTCGTCGTCGTCATCATCATCATCTTCTGCCGTTACTGTTCTGATAATTTCGTCATCTGTTAAAGCTTCGTTTCAAGCCAAACTGTCGCCAGCCTCAGCATTCCACCGGAGAGCTTCAGGGTTAGATATTGGGTTCGAATTTTGTAACTGATTAATCAGTGGCGCAAGCTGAATTTCTTCAGTTTGCACATTTTCTAAAACTTCCGAACCAATAAAATTTGGGAGTAAATTTTTCCACGATTTGCTGATCAATAATTTAGTCATAGATGACCAACAGTTAGCTAGATTGAACATGACATCTTTTAAATTTACCTTTTTCAGTGCATTTTACAAATTTTTATTGTGCACAGGATCATTAAGGATATTTGTAAAAAGCAACTAAAGACATCCTAACTTAATGCTTTGAATAACATTCTGATACATGGTTGGATCAGCGCAGTCGTGTTAGGGGGTAAAAACATTGCGGAAATTTTACCGTCATCAGTGCACAATTCTTCTGCAGAAGGATGGCCAGGACAATTATCAAGCAACAATAAAGCACGTTGTGGTAAATTGACGGATTTCATATGTTGTCGAACTGCTGGAACGAATTCTGTTTTAAACCAATCCAAAAATAATTCTCGTGTGACCCAAGCGTTTTTTTGCCCTCAATAGCACACAGGTAGCGTGACTGACTTGAATGCTCGGGGTTTTTTGGCTGTTCCAACAACAAACAGAGGAAGCTTATGTTTGCCAGTCACATTTGCACACGGTATAAATTTAATCCTCGATTAAAATTGTTTAGCTTTTCACGCTTATAAACACCAACTCTATAGCCCATGCATGCTCATTCTCATTGGACGTCTATCAAAGGGAAGGATTGTTTCTTACGCCTCTTCTCTCGTAGCTTTTTAATGAACGTGATGTTTTGAGAAGTGATACCCTGCTACAACTGAAAATTTACTGTATTTCAAAATTGTTTAGTCTCGCACATATTAAGCATTCCTGTAATGGAAAAATGCTGTCTCAGAAAAGTATCACAACTTAGATGTGCTATCACAATAAACGAAATACTTTGCTCTCCATCACATCATTGAGGCCAATGGAGACATTTTTCAAATAGTCTGTCCACCTCTCGTTTCTTGTTACTAATATGCGTGTTTATATGTTTACAAGAAGAAGTTGCGGGTTTGCATAACTCCCAATGGACCGTCCGGATTACCGAGGGTTCCGGATTAGCGAGTGTCCGGATTACCGGGGTTCTACTGTATAGGGATATAGGTATATAGATAGGATACCAATTCGTAGGCTAAACCACAAGCGACATTGACTTGAAATTTTTACAGCGTATATGCCCTAACGTGAAACCTCCAGAAATATGTGATTTTGAACCTCAGTGTCATGGGTTTGATTCCAGAGAGGGAAAAAAAGTCCACATTTTTCCCATTTAATAGCTTTGCTTTGATTTTTGGGATGAAAACAAAATACTTCACAGATAGGTCGTATGTCGTAAATATTTCAAGTTCAATTCGGAAACAATATGGAAAACATCGTATCACCCACTGTTTATGCACAAATCGCATAATTTGACAATATATCGATTCTCATGTTGAAGTAAAATATTAGGGTGGATATAAAAATACGATTTTTCAAGTTGCAAATCCTAATAGCAAAGCTCAAGAGCTCCAGATTCTCTCCACTTGAATGGGCGTAAAAAAAGCTAGAAACCTAGTGATTCATTCAGATACTATCATTTTCTCACTTCTTTCTGTCTCAAGGGTTCAATCAAATACAGTAGAAGTCCGTTATAACGAGAACGGCATATAGCGAGAGTTGCGTTATAGCGAGTGATTCATTGGACGTTGTCCGTCTCACAGCAAAAAGGATAGGGAGTTACTTCCATTATAACGAGTGATCAAAATCTGAGGTATCGTTATAGCGAGTGTCACGGTCCTATATTCGCCTTGCAGGTGGCATATCTCGTAATCGAAGACGGCTCACGATTTTCACTATCCCCTTTGTCCCTCATGTCTCCTATATCTTATCCCCTTGAATCTTGTTTATTTTCGTCGATAATCCCTCTAGTCAGCAGGTTGAATCGAGTTTCCATTTTATTGGCATCCACCTGTGGGATTTGTTTTCACTCGGCACCAAACCGTCTAATGGAAGGGAATATAAGAGATATAAGCAGCGCTGTTTCGAATTTACAGGGTAACCTCTCCCTCGCACCAATTCATTAGTTATGAAGCGTGTGAATGAAA
This sequence comes from Sympetrum striolatum, assembly GCA_947579665.1. Taxonomy (NCBI): domain Eukaryota; kingdom Metazoa; phylum Arthropoda; class Insecta; order Odonata; family Libellulidae; genus Sympetrum; species Sympetrum striolatum. Next base: position 1,353,334 of record OX388345.1, on the reverse strand, counting down.
AATATCTTGAGAATGAAATTTGATATGAATTTCCACATGATGGCCATCGCTCTTCCATCAGTCGATCATTAGATGTGAGTCCGTTCAGAGCTTTCCAATAACTGAGTTTCTAGTGTGACAGTTCTGCAATGGAGAGCAAAAGAAAGGCTTTAGATTTAGCAAAGAAATTTTAAATTGTGCGAAAGAGAAACCGCTAGTAAATCCGAAATCGGCAGACGGTATGGCATGTCATCGTCGACTTTATTTATGATTTTGAAGAACAAAGAAAAAATTAAGTTTGCATTCATGATGTAAAATAGTGCAGGAGTGTGCAAAAAACTACGGCCAGCGGATAATACGGAGTTGGAGTGCATTCTATTAGAATGGTTCACTCAGCAGCGATCTCTAGCTTGCCCTTCGCATGAAACTGGACAATTTCCGTTGCACGGATGATTGGCTGAACCGATTTAAAGGAAGAATAGGAATATCACTCCACATAATTAGCGGTGAATCCAGTTAAGTAAATGAGCAAGCGGTACATGATTGGTTTCCAATTCTCAAGTCGATCCTCGAAAAATACGAAAAAAAGGTAAATAATGCAAAAAGCAAATTATCTCAATGGTAGCAGCCGTCACTTTGTAGAATTCCATTACTGGAACAATTAAACATAATGTTTTCAGTTCCACAACTTTTTAATTCCACCACACACACGACCGGTTTCAACTAGTTACTATACCCAATGATGGCTATAACTAGTTGAAACCGGTCGTGTGTGTGGTGGAAATAAAAAGTTGTGGAATTGAATACATTGTGTTTAATTGTTCCAAGCAAATTATTGTTTCAATATTATAAATTGTAAGATAGGCCATGTATTTAGTGTGACAAACTGTTATTAATCTCCACGTAATTAGGACATATACAAAGCGGATGAGACAGCACTGTTTTACAATTTACTGCCGGAAAAAACCTTGGCTGTTAAGGGCGACCGCTGCTAAGGTGGAAAAAGGAGTAAGGAGAGGCTTACAGTTCTCCTCTACACGAATATGACTGGATGTGATAAATAATTATTGGAAAATCCGTGCGTCCCCGAGCTTTTTGTGGCCAGCGAAATATTCCCTGTACTTACGAGTCCAACGCCAAAGCATGGATGACAGGACAAATTTTTACGCTGTGGCGAAATGCTTTTGATGCCAAAATTGGAGGGAGAAATAGAAAAATTGTGCTGTTCATGGATCGCTGTCCGGCCCACCCCGTCATTAAATTGACGAACATAGAGCTTGTGTTCTTTCCCCCTAACTGCACAAGTGTGTTTCAGCCATTAGATCAGGACATTATTCGAGCTACAGAGCGCCATTTTAGATCACACGTCGTTAATACCTTAATGAGGAAGTTAATGTCAAAAGAAACCCGCATCAAATGGAATGTCCTGGAGGCAATCCATGGGTTTGCATTGGCCTGGGGAAAATATCACCCGAAAGTGTGAATAAGTGTTTCAAACATTCGGGTTTAAAAAAATACAGAAAATGATTCTGTCGATGGATCTGCTGAGCTGAATTCGGAGTTAGTGCCCAGATGCTGGAGAAATGTGTCCATTAGAGTATAGGAGAAGGAATTCTGCTCTCACCAGCTGCGAATTGCCGGCACCGGAGAAAAACTCGCGTCTAACGAGCATGACTCCAACTACTTACACTACTGGAAAGCCATGTTTAATTATTAAGCTAAATCACTAAATCCTAACTAATACGATTATCTAATGATATATTATTACTTTCGACGATAATTTAGCAATAATGATCCACGTTTTATGTTAGAGGACGCACTTTGGTTATGATTTATGAGTCAATGATATAATATTTTTGATGCGAACGTACTCTTTTACGCATTCTGAAGCATTTGCGTTGGAATTAAAAACCCTACAGTTCCATTCGGACACATTTACTGACCTTGGATTCAAGAAAACGGACTTAATTAGACTTACTGTTAGAAATCGGCTATAACGAGTATCGCGTTATAACAAGTACTTTTCCGATTTTTGTCAGCTCTCGTTATAACGAACTTCTACTGTAGTTTTAGTAATCCGTTTCATTAAAATTGGTGGAATGAGCGAAGGCAAGAACAAACTCGTCCTGACTGAAAGAAGGAAAGTTATCTTGGGAGAGTAAGAACGAAACTTCGGAAATTGGCTGTAACTTTCAATTGTGAAAAACACATGTATAATGTCTTGAAAAAATCCAAACTTTGTTACATCTGCAGATAATACTTTCGTCAGAAGTGAAAATGACGATGAACCATTGTGTTCAATTGCCAAAGAAGTGAATAATCTACGAAGAATGCAGTTTCCCTGTGAAGATCCGCAGTTTAGGGAGAATACACAAAAACTGTTTTAATTCTTTACAATCAACAGTAAAAGACTATTTTGATAATTAGAAAAGTTGATGCTAATAAAAAGTTTAAAAAATAAATATAATTATTTATCTTAAGGACATTCGTTCAAATTCAACCATTCCGTGGATTCCGCTGCCATTACTTTTTGTTAATCAGAGAACATCTTTTGCTCTGCTTTTCCAAATTTACATAATTTTTGGCATATGATGCCTAGAAATCGCCGGGAGGACTGCAATTCGAGTTCTACGTTTGTTTCCACACAAGTTTGAAAAGGTTTAACGATTATTAAATATATCAAGATATCTGAAAAGTGTTTGGTATCAAATTAATCAGTAAACCACAAGGAAATTTATTGTGGACTGTTTATTTAATTAAAGCTACTTATTAAAAACATTATACTTAATATTAACCATAATTTACATAGAATAACCGCTGACCGGATTATTAGAAAAAAGATCGACCTAAGGGACCTGGTGTTTGCTTATGCCAGCAGTGTTTTGGGTTTAGTCTTGGGTGGGGCAGGAGGGAGGCGGTGGAGAGGGAACTTGCTCCGCTGATCATATAGCGCCAATTTATCACTAAATTTTGCCTGTAAAAAACCGCTGAACACCCTCTGCAATTTCCCTAATTACTCATCTTGTACAAATATCAGGTACTTGAGTATTGTCTCAATCGAAAGATGAAGGAGACAGATGCAAAGAGAGCTTATTTTGCTATCATATCTCGTAGGAACGTGGCACTTCACAGAAAATGTGCAATATGTGCTAATTTTATTTTACAAATATGGTAGGCAATATCAATAAAAGGAACATGTTTTATGGTAGCTTCGTCTTTTGAGCATTGGTTGGTGAAAATATAACTCAGTAAATGTTAATATGTCCTGACTGCAAGGAAAATAGCAACAGTCTGAAAACAGCTTTTTCTGTTAGGTAAAGAGCAGCCTTAAAAATGCATAGTAATTTATTATTTGAAATTTCATTATTATTTTGCAAGTTAAAACGGTCTATAGTTTAGAAAGTTATGCTTTTGTTAAAATATACTGCTGAAATTCAATTTCCATGGATAACTAATGATTTTTCCTAATAATGAAACGTTGGCTCTCCTTCCCCATACATCTCTTCATTTTTATTTTATTTAGAATCCAAAACAATAGTACAGTCCTGGCCAAAATTAACACAGCACCGGCCGTAAGGATCGCTAGGGAGGTGCTGCGTTAATTTTGGCCAGGAATATACATGACCAAAATAATAATCTTGAATGAACTTACCAACTTGATACCTCTCTCATTTTCTCATCTCTCATGTCTCATTTTTGTATGAGCATTATTTCTAATTTAATTCTGTAAAACAAATGAAGCCTCCAAACAGTAAAAAAGGAATTGAATTTTGTACTGACATTTTACTTATTTATTTAATAAATATTTTCTTAGAATATTTGCTCTGTTCCAAGGATAACCTTGAAGATATCTTGGTAGTTTTCATTGGATACATAATCCATCGAATTTCAACTCTAATTTGCCAGGATATTCCTCAAAATATTTCAAAAATCCCTACAATGAATTCATATGGGAAAAATCAGGATTGGGGCACCTCCTAGGATCGAACCCATGACCCCTAGGATCAATTTTTTTACTTTTCTCGAGGGTTTGAATTCGAGTCTTAAAATATAAAAAGTATCTTTCTTTTCATTCCAGGGATTCTATTTATTTGTCATTGTGAAAAACCATATCAGTAGCACATGTGGTTCAGCTTAATGTAAACTTGCCAGGGTAGAACACAAAAACAAACTATACTTATATGTATCGAATTATTGTTTGAATGTTTAGTTATAAACTGAAGGTGTGCAAAGAAAGGGGGCTAGGTACGTAACTGGAAGGCACTAGAAGGACGAAAGTGTTAGTAAAATGTTCGAGCAGCTATGGTAGGAATTGTTATCGTCAAGACGGAAGATATCTAGGTTATCTGGAGTATTTAATCCGTGGAATTCCAAAGATGGATGGGACGAATTATGAGGAAGGTTCCATTCTCCAAACTATAGAGGGCACGGCGAACACATTTAAAAAATAAAGGAGCGTGAACAGAAAACCGATGTGGTGAAATATTCTTTTATCAATAGAGGTATAAGGTAATGGAATGTATTACCTGGAGAACTTCTCAATCCAATGCCGGTGAATGTTAAAAATCTTAAAAATAAACTTAGAAGATTATAAAATTTAAATTTTATATGTATATGTATGTATAAGGCATAGTTTTAATCACTAATTATCCTTAGAATAGGAAATAGTTCCATAAAGTACAATTAAATATGTAAAAGCCGACTGTATCTGTTTTTGGTGGAGTTGCTTGTATATAGTTTATCTGACTTGTTTGACATATTTTACTAATTGGGCCTATTGCTACTGTTAAGATGTGTCCACGGGAGGTTTATGGAGGGGTATCCTCCCCGTCCCTGGATGGATGCCCCACAGATTGTATTGTTATATCCCCCTCAACAATTGCCACCTGGTAATAATATCAACTTGCAGTGTTTAAACTAATAAATAAATAAATTAGTGTGGAGGTGTTTTGATGTGAATTGTAAGAATTATGATCACTTAAAGTGCAGCATCATCTGTGTATACTCAGTCCAACATTCTTAAGGCTCCATGTATTTGTTACGAGAGAATGTTGGGACTTCTACATAAAAAAGTAAATTTGGCAAAAATTGAATTTGAAAGCACTCAGCATTGAGACAAAGTAATTCCAGATGTCATAGTGTTATTCAAACAGGATTTAATACTATCAAAATGGTAAGAAAAATAAAAAAGTGATACTTTCGAGTACAATAGGAATGCATTGCTTTTTTCTTTGAACCAATCTTTTTCACCCTAACTTTTGATTTAGATAAGAGTATCTGGTATGTAAATCTGCCTTATATTATGTTCTTTATAACCATATTATTTAATTTTTGGGAAAAATTTGGAGAGAAACGTTTTAGGGATATATACATGGAAATGTCGATGGTTTTTGGTAAAATTCATTGAGTATTATATTATTGTATTTTCCTGCTACTTTTCGTTCTATTTCTGCAGGAAAAACTTCAAGCGAGAAAATTTCTTAGGAAATGCTGAATCTATTTTCTGCGTAAATCAAAATCCTTCAAGTCTATAAATCTTGTCAAAAATCGAAATAATGTTACAGAGGTAACTCTGACCTCAGCGCACATGGGAAGGACTTGAACAGCTAAGACCATGTAGTCGAGCAGTGTTTTACTTTTAATATTTGCCAACTTTACTTTTCTATGTAGAATTTGTGACAGTTTGTGCCATTCTTTCGTAAGAAATACACGAAGCCATAAGAGATGCATTTGTTTTCATAATGTTGGACAGAGTATAGGAAATACTTAATTGTAGAAGAAGGGTAATTTATTTATGGTTGTTGAAAAACATTTTCTGCTGGAAACATTATTATTCTTTCCAGCATTGTAATATGAGTGGTTAATTATGTGGAGGTTATCTTTCCATTGTAGATGACGCGGTTGTGGGAAAAGTTCCTAGAATATGTGGGAAAGAAAGTTGTATCTTCGAAAAGGATGAGTAAATATCACATAGATGTAATGGTTCCTCTATTGGAAGCTGGATTTCGGCATCCAAACATCAAAATGGTGGAATTGACCAAATCTTTGTGGAACAAAACATTGGGAGAGCAGTTCTCTGACGTCACCATTCCTCCGTCTCTGGCAGATGTATTGGAAAACGTATTGAGAGATGAGACAGAGAGTGAAGGTGCAGAACTAATTGCTATCAAAGAGAAAGTTTCCCCTTTCAAACGTCCTGTGCTCTACAAGAACCTTCTGGGGGAAAAGAAAACTACTCCTTCAATTGCTTCAACCTTAATCCAAGGAAATAGCACGGTAAGAGATGGAAATGTATCTCTTTTATCTTTATAAGGTTATTTATTGGAACAAGGATAATTTAATTCTCAACTGCTGAGTAATTATTAATTGATCTATTCCTTTGTTGTCTTCTAATGTTTGTTTGCACAGGCTGCCTCAGTACAACGTTTCTTAAATTGTAGGAGTGGTAGGGTTCTTAAAGTACCATGGGTCAAAGACCATTATATTTGACCAATGCTACTTATTTTATTGTTATTAAAAGGAATATTTGTCGTTTCTTCGACAGCTTTGGTCATTTTGGACATCGGCTCCCCCTGGGAATCGAGCCCAGATCCACTCTCAGCAAAGCACTGTCCATCCAGGAGCCCCTTTTGAAACGAATATTGATTTATTGTAGTCTTTTGTGTGCACCACAGCTTCAGTGAATACGTTGCTATGTGTGTGTGCACCCTCTGAAATGGTGTACTGAGGCACCCTGTGTTTTTATAATCTCATAAATAGTCAGATCTGGAATCAAAGTCTTTTCTTTAACATATGTTTTTGAGGTCCTGATTCTTTCCATATTAATATAATGTAAAAATTATCTTTTCTTAATGTTTCTGCATTTCACTGCATTTTACATTATAGTGCTTTTTGGTGTGCTTACACTGTGGTTATATCCCTGTGTATGATCATCCAAGTCGCACTTAAATCCGATTTATATGATCTAGGGAAAATATGTTCGAAGAAGCATGAATTTCCCATGCATTCTTATGGATCACAATGCTATCACTGGTATCGTCATTCTATTATATTTACTTCCATATTTTGTTGCCGATTCCTCATTTCATGTGTAAACATTTTGCATTATGCAAATGTAAGAGTGAGCATTTAAAAGTCAACAAATTTTGTAAAAGATACCAAAACACCTTAACAACATTTTAAAATTTAATGCATGCCACTTCTGCACATATTTGGGTCACCTCCAGCAATGTTTTCCCCCTAACAAACTATAGAAACAATGGGTTTCGTCTAAAGGGTGATCAATCGGGAAAGCAATCTCAAGTAAACAAGATTCTCTTTTCTCCTCTTTTGACCTTCAATTGCAAGATGAATAAGTTCACATCTATCATCGTGCATGCGACCTTCTCGTGGGAGGGCACCAGAGAGTGCCCTAAAACCGAAGTAAAACTTTTTGAAGGGGCATAGTTTATGACACCCAGCTGTGTACAGTTTGGGAAAACGGTTACCCTTTGTATTGTATTTCCATCAGTTTCAGCTAAAAATTTTCTTGCACAGTCAGTTATTTTCTGGTTGTGCTGAAGTTTCATAAAGTTGTTTTGCTGAAGTTTCATCCTTCATAGAAACTAAGAAAAAACAAACAAACAAAAATTGATCATTACTTTAAAATTTAAAAAAATTAGAATTTTCTTTCTGTTGCATTAAACATTGAACTGGATGTATAATTCATTTTATTGAAATATTACCTTCTTTTCAATCCCATTTAACTTTATGCACTGTGCAACTGAACCTGGATTGGTATTGTAGAGGTTTCGATTGCTTGAAAGATAACATCAAATTTACAAAACCCAAAATTTACAAAGCCCAAATTTTTGGGTTCCTTCAACTTCGTAAAATTGAGATTTTACTGTATATATAACATTTATATTAACCTCGACATTAGAGTTATTGTAAATTATAATAAACATTCCATTTACAATCATTATAAAATGTATAACTTTGCCAGTTTTGGCAAAATTTGTCTTTAATTATCGACAACAATTGACATGGGAGTAAGTTTGAGGGTTTGTAATTTAACCAACTGATTTCTGATCTCATTTTAAGTCGAAGGATTAAGTATATCTATATTAGTATTATAGTAGATTATATTACTCTTATCAATTTAATCCACTAGTTAACATGTTCAGGTACTCCATTGTTGCAAATGTCCTAAGGACGCAATTGTCTGGGACGCAAAGCTCCGGGATGCAATTGTCCGGAACTTAATATTGTAAAGCACTAAGCACCTACTAATCTGCCCAATTTCAACATTTTGATATCAAAGTGATTGTAATTAGAGTATTAATAATGCTGTTATTTCAATAAATAGTAAAGCTGAAATTCATTTTAATAAATGCCAAGTATAATATCATTACATGTATATTAAATCTTTTAATATACATCCTGAAAGAAAAGGCATGCCCGTTTGACTCCACCTGAGGCATCAGTACTACTCATACCAGTCTAGAAAATAGCAGTCGTCTTTAATTTCACTGGTTAATATTATCAAAATCAGACCTGCAAACCACTGGATACATCAAGTTGTGTGTGCAACTTTCTCTCACAACTCTTAGTTAGTTGTGAAGCAGTTGCAGTACTTTTTCTGTGTGTGTGAGGAAAACAAGCTACTTATATGGTCACAACCAAAAAGCTTTACATCAGAAGTTGCTGTGTATACCTTTGTGCTACCAAATTTCGACTTCAATGGAAACAATTTTCCAAAACTGTTGGAATTATTTCAAACTAAATTAAAGCATTATCCTTTGATGAACATCGACTAGATGTCAAAACATTCTAATTGGAACAACAAGACTTCTTTTGGAAACTTTTTGAGCATCTTAGTGGTAATTTCCTCTTTTCAAGTAGAATATATAATATTTAATTTTTACAATAATATTTTAAAATTATATGTTTTAACTTCATGAAATCTGTGGAATAAGTTCAGGTCTTTTAGCTTTTATCCTATTTATCATTCATTGTAGTTCAGCTTTTATGTAAGTATTTCTGTTTTTTCCTTTGAAACAGGAGTTTGTGGCTATATCTCCTAGACAAAAATCCCCTGTGCTCACTGAGCATCAGAAGGAAAAACTGAAATCGAGACGAGTGGACATCCCTGCCCTATACCAGGATCTGACTCAAGATTCTGCCAGTCAAGGCTTTTCTCAAGAGTAAGTTTTTCAATGATTTTGTGATTGAAATCTCATAGAAATGAAATATCTAGTCAAGGTGTTTAGGTGCATGATATTATTTTTAACTATAATTTCACTCTTGAGGCTAAAATATGTGCCAAATGTGCTAATTTCTGTCGAATCCTTGCTTTCCATCTTAATAATTCATCATTGGTCACATTCTCTAGAATCAGTGGCTATTGTTACACTCCCCATATATCACAAACATTAAAACTTTGAGCTGCATTTCCTGATAATAAATACAGTAGAACCCCAATTTTATGAACCTCAATTTTATGAAATAACCCAGTTTTACGAACCATTCCGCCAATCCCAATCTTCGTACACGCAAAATGACCTCAGTTTTACGTAAAACCTCGATTTCATGTTTTACGAAGTGAGAAGCCGGTCCCTAGGAGTGATTGAACCCCGGTTTTACGAAGTATTTGAAATGGTTTTGTCGCACTGAGCTCAATACAATGGGATGACGATCGCCGTAAACAGGAGCAGCTGAATCCAGATCGTCTTTGTTGGGAGGGCCCAAAGACCATGTATTTTAGATGGGAAATGTGGAAATAATCGAATATAAGTGTAGTGCTTCTTGACGTGCTTACACTGTGGTAAAATCCCTGCGGATGATCATCCACGCATTCTTACAGATCGCAATGCTATTGCTGGTATCATCATTCTATTATATTTACTACCGGGTTTGGTCGTCGATGCTTCATTCGATGTGTAAATTTTGGCATTATGCAAATGTAAGAGAGAGTATTTAAGGGGGGTGGGGTCAAGTAAACTGTCATTTTTTCTCGAATTTGTTTTAAAGAGAGCATAGATTGCACTCCGCAACCAGTTACTATTTGTTAAAACATACTATTTGAAATATAACAGAAAAATTTATTTATTGAAAATGTTGACAAATTGTTGAGTAGCGGCTTCTTGAATTTGTTTTCCTTGAAACGCACCTAGCAACACCCAGGTCACTCTAATTGTATGAAATAAAAAATTTTCCATTTATAAATAATAATACGCTCAGCATGAACCTAAAGCTTTAAAAAAATATTGAAAATTAAAAATTTAGCATTATTTTGAAAAAAAAAAACAATTTTTTATAAGCAAATTCCAAAAAACATTGCTAATTTTAATTTTTGTTTAATTTTTAGATTCATTCAAACTAGAATATGTTAAAGAATATGTTTTGAAAATTTCATGTAAATCGGTTGAAAATTAGTCTAGCTACGTTCCACGGCATGCAAAATTTTACGTTTTGAGAAAAACTCATTTAAAAGTTTTCAGAGAGGATAAAAATATCAGTAAACTTACAGCTGTTTGAAGAGGTTAGTCAGCGATAACAGGGCTGTAGAAAAGGTCTTTTTCTCTTCTTCATAATCCCCCAGTGAAGCCACCCACAAAGGGTGGGTTTTAAAAAACGAATGTCTGAAACTCTTATTTATACTTTCGGGTGAAATTTTCCCCCAGGCCAATGCAAACCCATGGATTGCCTCCAGGACATTCCATTTGATGCAGGTTTCTTTTGACATTAACTTCCTTATTAACGTATTGGCGAGATGTGATCGAAAATGGTGCTTTATAGCTCGAATAATGCCCTGATCTAATGGCTGCAACACACTTGTGCAGTTAGGGGGAAAGAACACAAGCTCTATGTTCGTCCATTTAATGACAGGATGGGCCAGACAGCGATCCATGAACAGCACAATTTTTCTATTTCTCCCTCCAACTTTGGCATCAAAAGCCTTTAGCAACAGCGTAAAAATTTGTCCCGTCATCCATGTTTTGGCGTTGGACTCGTAAGTACTGGTGAGGTAGGGAATATTTCGGTGGCCACAAAAAGCAGCGGGGACGCACGGATATTCCAATAATTAAGATAAGATAAAGGAGACGTGAAGGAGATAAGGGGACAGTGAAACTCGTGAGACATCTTTGATTAAGAGATATGCTACCTGCAAAACAAATATAGAACCATGGCACTCGTTATAACGATACCTCAGATTTTGATCACTCGTTACAATGGAAATAACTCCCTATCCTTTTTGCTGTGAGATGGACAACGTCCAATGAATCACTCGCTATAACGCAACTCTCGTTATATGCCGTACTCGTTATAACGGACATCTACTGTATGGTATTATATTGATTTCATGAGGCTTCTAAAACTACTTACAAGAATAAAATCTATGGTATTAGGCTGGACTTCGTGGAAAGCCCTAATAAGAAATGAAAATAAATGCACTTCTTAAATTCCACGGAAAAGACTTTTCCGTGGAAATTAAGAAGTGCATTTATTTTCATTTCCTACTTACAAGAGTTTGATGTTTGAATTAAAAGTACAGTAGAACCCCGTTTTAACGAACCTCGATTTTACGAAGTGACACAGTTTTACGAACCATTCCGCCGGTCCCGATCTTTGTACATGTAAAATGACATATTAGTAAAATAATGGATAAAACATCGCTGACCAAGAAAAAGAGGAAGTCCCTGAGTTTGGTCACCAAAAGGTCAATTATCAAGGAAGTACGTGATCGCGGGCAGACAAAAACAGAAATTGCTCGGAATTATGGCATTTCTTTCTCTACATTGGCACCCATCGTCAATTCAAGTGAAAAAAAATTGAGTCACACAACAACATAATTAAAAACTAAGTACGTCTCATCGTTGCAATTTGATCAACTTGATAGGCAGCTGTATAATTTATTTTTGAAGTGTCGTGAGTGCAAATTGCCTATTAGTGGACCAATTCTGAAGGAGAAGGCTCAGGTTTTGCTCTTAAACTGAAGTGCGACAACTTTAAAGCCTGAAATTGATAGATAGATAGATTGATAGATTCAAGAAAAGATACGGAATCACTTCAATGAAAATCTGTTGAGAAGAAGGTAGGGCCAACACAAAAGACGTTGAGCAGTGGCATGAAATAAACTATGATATTGTGTCTAAATATTCCCCTCGAGATATATACAACCTGGATGAAACAGGTATGTTTTTCAAGGCATTACCTGACTCCACCCTCGGGTCCCGTGGTGAAAAATGTTGCGGAGGTTAGAAATCTAAGGATAGGGTTACAGTAATGCTGATGTGTAACCAAGATGGATCTGAAAAGTTGAAACCAGTTGTGATTGCAAAATCAAGAGCTCCGCGTTGTTTCAAGAACGTTGAAAATGTGCCTGTGTTGTATGAAAGTAATAAAAAAGCATGGATGACAACGGACATTTTTCAGAAGCAAATTATCTTCTTGCAGAGGAAGAGCGCATGCGAGAATCGCAAATTACTACTTCTTGTAGATAATGCCCCAGTTCATAAAATAAGCGAACTAGTGCTACCAAACGTCAAAGCACTTTTTCTGAGTCCAAATAGCACCAGTAAGATGCAACCGCTGGACATGGGAATAATTAACAGCGTTAAAGTCCACTACCGAAAATTTCTCGTCCAGCACTATCTTCGGACGATTGGTAAGCTCTATTTCTTTTCTATCATTTTGTGTATAAAAAATACCTACTCGTCGTCGCAAAGGATATATATAATATATATCCTTTGCGACCTCCATATTTTCTCTGGAATTATTTAATATTAGTAATATGATAGCCGCCGCAACCCCATTGCAGAACTTAGTTAAACCTTTTACTTGAAAGTAGCATTCCTGTGGAAGTTCTTTGTTGCTGCTATCATGGAAATTAGTTTAATCAAAGAATGCATAATGTTTTATTAAAATTAAAATTTTATGCATTTTCAATACGTAATTTATTAGTTAAAAGTGTTTTACGTCCTTAGGTAAGAATTTGTGATCGCGACTTGTGATGCGACAAGATCGTTTAAAGTACCCGCGAGTAAGTAGTTCTCGAAAATTACCGCTAAACGTCAGCGTAGTAGAACCAAGTAGAACGCATATAAAAAAGAGGGAGTATCAAATTAACTAAAGTAAAGTTCTTAAATTACTTAAAATATTTACGAGCTAGTTTCTTGGAATTCATGGCTGTGAGTTTCATTCACTTTGACTAAAGTGAGTCTCCTAGGTTTTGAAATAAGGTCTATGCTATAAAGGGAATCAGTATAATCGTAGGCTTATTTTTTAAATCCTTTGAATTTGATGCAGATATACTGCACATTGGCTCCTGGAGAGCCATGTGGGTAACGCTCGTGACTCATGAGGAATCAGTTCTGATTTCAAATCCTGTTGGGAGCACATGGGCAAAATGACCTAAGCTGTCAAAGCGCTTTTAACAAACTACTACTACTATAGTGCACATAGAGAATTGCATGTGATATCTATTGTTTTCTTCCTAAATGAGCTTGTGACTCTTATGTGTAACAGAAATTAGTTTGATTTCATCCTCATAATTATTTGACAAGTTTAGACCTGCATAGTTTAGCTTTCTGTAAACAGAGCTTTGGTATGCATACATTTGTTGCAGATCAAGCCTCTGATCTGCAAGATGTGCCTCCATGGACATTGATCCATGCTGTGCGAGGATTTGCCAGAGCATGGGACAGTGTCACTGCAAACACTATTTCTAAATGTTGGAGATCAGCTGGTTTTGGTGACACATCAATTATAGAGACAGAGGAGTTAGTGGAGGTTCCCACACTACAGGACCTCCTTAGTAAAGAAATGGTACAACTAAATCAGTACACCCCAGATGCATCCTCTCATGCCGAGTCATATGTCAAGTGTGACTCACATGTGATGACGCATAACTGCAGTGAATTTAGTGAAGACGAAGAAGATGAGGATGAAGTGAGCTTAGATAGCTCTTCTACAAGCTATTAAGATGACCCAGAAGCACATTCCCCCCCTACAAGGAATGAATTAAGACACTCTGTAAAAGTGCTTCACAATTTTTAATATGTTTACTGATGGTGTACCTGATTTATTCAATTATTTCCTTTCGGGTATTGAGAAAATCACCTCATCTTTCATTGAAACTTCCAAAAAACAAACAAAAATGATTATTTTAAAAAGTAAAAAGTTAAGAATTTTTTTCTGTTGTATTACACATTAAACTGGATGTATAATTCATTTTATTGAAATATTACATTCCTTTCAATCCCATTTAACTTTATGCTCTGTGTTACTGAAACTGGATTGGTATTGTAGAGATTTTGATTGCTTGAAAGAAAACCTCAAATTTACAAAGTCCAAATTTTAGAAAGCGCAAATTTTTGGGTCCCTTTAACTTCGCAAAATTGAGGTTCTACTGTATTAGATTAGATTTTATTGTTTATCCTAACATGTATATTTTTTTATTTCTAGGGTTATATCTGTCATGCGGTCATCCACAATGGACAACTCTGACGATGCTAATCCTCCATTTCCCAAAGCATCATTAAAGAAAGATGAATTGACTGCTATTTGCAAAGATTCTCCAAGCAGTATGGCTCCTAAAAGATCATGTGGTAGTGGATTACCGGAGGATAAGAAAGGAGGAGATAAAGGAATGGTTTTCACAGAATCAGTGGCACTTGCAGAGTCGAGCATAAGGAAGCAGTTGCTTACAGTGCAACCTGTTCGTGATGAATGCAATTTAGAGAAGGCCAGTGCAGTGAAAGTAAAAAATGCAGAGTCTATTTTGGATGATTCCTCCTTGAAACAAAACAAGCTTCCTGAATCTAGGAGTGTTCAATCGGAAGTCAAATCTGCTGCTGCTTCAGTTCCATCTGGAGATGAGGAGAATGTAGTTAACTCAGCAGAAAGGGTTGAAGCCACCAAGAGCAAAAAATCAGAATTGAGTGAACCATCCTCTAAAGAGAAAACACAGTTGTCAACTTGCAATCAGTCAGAGCCTTTATCTGCAGATTTTTCTTCCACAATCGAACCAGATAATAAAGTTACTTTAAGCAAGGGGTCAGAATCTAAGAAGACAGCACTTCTACCTGGGATAGTTGAAACTTCTGTAAATGTTGGTAATAAAACAGAAGTGAACAATCTTTCCAAAGAGGTGTCCATTTCAACTTTCGGTGCATCCATTGATAAAGCTGCTGAGGAACCTTTGCATTCAACTCAAGATTCTGTCAAAAATACAGCTTCTGAAGGAGGATTGCTGAAGGACCAGGAGGAAATGATTGTTTCTGAGCCCTCAAAACCTTCCGGTGAAACTTCATGTGTTGAAATCTCTCCAGTTCTTCTTGCCTCATCAAAGAAATCTGGGAGAAAGTCTTCTAGGAGTGGTATTTCTCTTGCTAGCACTCCTTCGCCATCTCTTTCGGATCCGGCTATTGTCTCAGAGAGCTCAGCTAACTTAAGGAGGAAAAGAGGAAGGCCAAGAAAACTTGGAACGCCCTCTCCCATATCTCACATAAGGAAAATTTCTCTGCAACAACACCAAAAGATGTTAGCTGGAACTGAAGAGATTGTAAGTGCTGAGCAGAGCACTGAAATGGGTGAGAAAGTAGGTAAAGAATTGGTTGCATCAGAAAAAACAGTTGCAGAGATAGTGGAGGAAGCTGAAGTAAACTCAGGGATGAAGGAATTCGATGGCCTACAGAAAATGGAAGGAGTGAAAATGGATGAGAAAGTAGTTGGAGAAGACCTAACTATGTTAGGAAGAAGTAGTCAAACACCTGAAAAAGCCTCTCCAAGTACATCTCTATCAAAACAATTAATGTCTCCCAATAAATCATTGGAAAAAGAATTACTATCTCCAGTCAAGAAAGTGGACAAAGATGCAGGCTCACATCTAAAACCAAAGTCTGAATCTCCTAAACGTAAATCAACCATTCTTTCACGTAGTCTTGACGATTGGGTCATTGTGAAAAAAATAGACCATGCAGATAAAGTAGAGGGGAATGAAATTCCTGATGTTTGTGCAGTAATTAAAAGTGAGGATGATTGTGAAGGGGACTTGGTGGAGAGCTCCCAGGAGCCTCTCAGCAGTCCAGCAAAGGCCATGACAAAGAGTTGCAGCGTGAATTTGTCCCGCATGACTGAAATATTTGCTTCTGAAAGTGCAGAAGTAGCATTCATAGCCTACCAGGGATCTGTTATCAAATGTAACTTAAGGTAAGCTAATTAATTTTGTCTATTGTTTTGACCTTGCATTAAGGGTGTAATTCGTTTACAAACATAAAGAAGTAGTAACCAAACTTTGTACTTGACAGCCTAGAAAGCATTTAATTTTATGGGCTTCATTTATGTAAATATTTTCTAGACAATATTTAATGCTGTTTTCCTACCAACCAACTTACTTTTTCCATACCAAGCCTACGTCTTAAAGGCCTCCTTCCTTAAGGTCCATATTTCACACCCATACAGCAAAACACATCAATCAATTTGAAAATTTACCAATCTTTTCCTGATTCCTATTTCGAGACTCATGGTCATCAATTTCTTTTGCTTTATGAATTCTTCCTGAGCCGAAACTGTTCTTTTACAAACCTCATCTTTGCATCCTCTTTCTCAAGTAGGAGAATGTATCAACCTGCTCTAGTTTTTCCCCATCCACCTTTATTGTTATCGTAGCTTTCTTTTCCTTTGAGAATGGACTTTTGTTTTACTTGCATTGCACTTCATTTCAAATTCCCTTGCTTTATCATTAAGTACATTTACTAAAATTTTGTAAACATTTTTCAGAACCACATAACTTTATCGTCTGCATACATTGAAGACTTCACTACTCACCAAACATTAATGGCTTATCTATTTCTTCCCTAGCTTCTTTCACCATTTTCTCTGCATAAATGTTAAAAAGCCTTATTGATATCGGACACCCCTTTTTTCCTTCATATAAAAGAGTCATATTTTCATTGCAGTTTCGGAAGCATCATTTAAGTAAAAATAGATATTGATTATAACAGATTATAGATATGATTGACAATGCCTTTAATTACTTTTTGGACAAATATGTTATTGACTTAGAAAATTAATTCAAATGATTACGAAAACAGTAAATCCTAGTTTACATTTTCATTATTTTTAATTTAGAAATAACCCATAAATTAATGCTGTAAAAAGTAAAGAAAGGACAAGGTTTAATGTTATTTAATTACAGTATATGCCGAATTAGTGTAAATAAGTAGGGTAAGGGTAGATACGTGAAAATGCCTCCTTAACCCTTGTGCAGACATCCGGGTACCCACTAAGGTATATTTTTGCTTCTACATGGATTATAAAGAAAGATATTGCTTTTATGCTTCAGATCATCGTTATCTACCTGAATCCCTAGTATTATAAAGTTACTACTATTTAAAAGTTGCTACTATTATAAAGTTTAAGTAGAAATTGAACTAAGAAACAAGTGACGACAACATTTAGTACATTTTACCCCACGTGTAACCATATAAGCTAATCATTTCTGTTTTCATAACATTTGGTATTAATTATAGATGGAACGGAAAAGTGCCCATTTTTACGAGCTGTTTCACAGAATGCTCTTTTTGAATGTTTGTTCCTCAAACGCTATTAATTCAATCACAAAGATATTTTGATAGAATATTACTACGATTATTGTTAATTAAAATACGAAGTTTCAAAATATTTGTATCAAACTATAAAAAGTTGTTGTCGATTTTGTGAAACAACTTTTTCTCGGAAATGAATAGCCGTAGAAGTAGTGATGGGAAAAAAACGTTTTTTTGATGCGAACATTTTAAAACGTTGAATAAAAAACGTTTTTTCATAAAAAAACGTTTTTATTTCTTATAAAATGTTTTTTACATTTTATTCCCATATTAGGATTGAAATGAGACATTTATGTCTATATAACTCATTGACAACATAAACTGATACATTATCTGTTCCAAGTAATAGTTATTCAACAAAAAATTGAAATTTATGACTTGAGTTTATTACAAAATTATGCCCAATGATACGCGGAAAATCACATTTGAATACTCAGTGATCTCAAACACGTAAATCTTGCTTACTTGTCATATTAAAGAGCCAATTACAACCAAATGGATTAGGTATGTAATAGTTATGATAAGTATAATAATTAGTATTAGATTTGAAATTAATGCAGCCACCTTTAACTGGTTCTGAATTTTAAAGGCAAATATTCAATTGGATATAAATGCTGAGGAATCCTCCAGTTTTTGCACGGTAAGGGCGGAGTTAATATAAATAATAAATAAATTATTTATAATATTAATACGACTTACCTCGAATAGCAGAAACATCTTCGAAAAATGTTTATATCTTTTCAGTATATCATTGGTGGTTTTTTTTCTAATACTATAGGGGATTAATTTAGGCTTAAAAACAGTAAAATTAAAAACAAACGGCAGCTACATTTTTGTTTAACATTCCAATCTAATTATGATGGCTCATGCTTTGTTTTAACAATTCTATTTCGTAGCTTAGAATGCTTGAAATAAATGAGTGAAAAAGTTCTTAGGTAACTAAAAAATAAGAAGGATATATTTTTCCATAATTTTTTTAATAATGGAGAATAATAACTTCCATAGCATTAATTGCAGCCATACTTGTATTATTTGTAGTTAAATTATAGTCTGTATTAGTTGTAGATAAATTAAAGTCCGTAGGGCGCAACACTAATCATCCATAAAACTCGATACAAAAACAAAAGAACCAAAGTGACCTGTCATATATGTTTTGGTTTGGATTAGTCTGTAACTGTGTCTTCAAATTCCTCCACAACGACATTTAGATCTGATTTCTTGCTGGAAATGAGTGAAGAAATGCAATGTGCAAGTGTAACAACTTCCTCTCCATCCAGTTTTTGAGAGATTATTGCTTGAAATTTTACTTCTTTCGGTTTCCAGTAATTCCAAGTTGTGCTCGATTAAAATAGGTTTCAAAGCTCTTTCATTAGTCCTGCAGTTTCTTCTTAGGTTGTGAATATTTCCGTGCTTTCTAAAACATCTTTCCGTCGCCGAGGGTGTGGGTGGAAGTGAAAAAAATGTTTATGGCAACTCGTTAGACTTTTGTTTTGGAGCATATTTCCTTCCAAAAAATTAGAAGCGAAAGTTTTTTAGTTACTGAAATGACGTATGGTGTCTTCCACTTACCATCGTCAGTCACGTAGTTTTCCATCTCGGAATCAATTTCAGCAATATTTACTTCTCTGAAGGTGGGATCTGATTTGGTGAGAATATCAACAAATTTGAAAACATCAGAAAGTTTTGATGGTTCCAAGCTCGAGCCTTTTCTTGAAGGATCAAATACATTATTTGGCAAATGGGCCTTCGTCGCAGCCATATCACTTCTCTTTTTAATTAAATTTATTATTTTATAACTGCGACAATCAGTAATTTCAGTTGTGATCATACAAAAATGTTTTACTCTTCCAAAGGGATCTAGGAAAATGCAGTAGACTTTGCTAAGCTGTGGCTCATCATTTGCCATGTCGATTATGTAAGCTTTCAATGGTTTCAGAATGTCTTGCAGATTATTTTAAAAAAATCAAAAAGTTAAGTTTCGGACATTACACGTTTTTTTGTGTCGTGACAAAGCCTCAGGGATAGATTCTTAGGTTTTGCATCAATCACTATCTGTTGCAGCACACTTTTGTTAGTAATTAATGATTCCAGAGCAATAGCTGTGGATCAGAATCGAGTTACTGCAGGGTTTTTAAAGTGATGATTATTGCTCTTCTGAACATCTGAAAACTAAGTTCGAACGATGATACACACGCCCAAATAATCCATGCAAAGATACGTCTTCCACTCAGAGCTTGAAGCGGAACACTGAATTTGATGAATTCCAACACGTGAATACATGGTGTCAAGAAAAAACTATAAACACTTTTTTCTGTTTAGCAACATGAAACTTAGCGGTCATTAGTGTACCACGTGGGGTCAATTTTCAAAATTTGCTACACTTATCATAGATTGCTTTTACAAAGCTATAAACTCGTTTGAATTTTATCAGGAGGCCAACTTCCACAAAGTTACGCCTGAAAATGTTGATTTTATACTATGCATCAGTCTTGAAAACCTATAAACACTTGGGTTTCTTAAAAAATCGTTTTAAAAACTAGAGAAATACATTCTTTACAAGCTATTAGGTCAGGTTAACTGCAAAATTTACTAATCAGGATAGTAAATTTATCGGATAAAGCACATAGAATGCCATCTCAAAATTGACGAAAAAACATTTCTTCCACGTTTTTTTCAAGGCGAATGAAAAAAACGTTTTTTTCAAATGTTTAAAACGTTTCATTTTTTTCGTTCCCATCTCTGCGTAGAAGTACAGCAAACAGCATAAAAAAGTTACCACCTAAGACGCAACCAGCATAACTCGAGAAGGGCGAGTCTTTGAGATTCTCTGTTTTGAGCGTGCTTTTCGTCTTCCTCTTTATGCCTGGCTTGTTTTGAAGGCTTTAGTGATGATATATATTTTATAAATAATCGCTAAAAGTCATTGCTGTTGCTGCGGTAGAAGCAATATTGTATTATGAAAGAATTAAATTCGTATTTCATTAAATCGGCTCGAATTTCAAGCTTAATTTGCTCTTCTTCATAAAATATTGGACATGAATTGCTTTGGCTGCTCATATTTCTTCCTAACATATTATTTTCCATCAATGCAGATTTATAATGAAATTGGTTATTTCAGTTAATGCTCCACATGCCTGTAGGATGAACGTTTACGTTAAAATTATGCTTAATTATGATACGATAATTAAGAGAATATGAACTACTGTATATTAGGTCAACAGAAGAAGGGGAAATTAGGAAAAGAATGTAATAAGAATAAAAATGGAGTAATAATTAAACAATGCCTGCTATTACAAATACAGATATGTGGTAGTTTAACTCAAATAGGAAATAAGTTGCTAGTTTTCATTGAAAACGAATTTGTGAAAGTCGCCAAGTTGTTTCGACGCTACATTTGCAGGGAATTTTGATTTAAATAATTTCAATAGTAGCGCACTTTATACTATGTGTGAGATGATACCAGTATAGGCCATCTGTCCTCGCCATAATCTCGCGATAATCTTTTCACCATCTGCCTGCAAAAATCACTATCGTTGAGAATAGGGTCATGTTGTCTCGTATTTCGTCATGTAAATCACAGCTAAGGAATATATCTCACAATTATTGTCTATACAGAGTTATATTCTTGAAGGATACTCAGCCGAGGGCTCCGGTCATTTAGGACTTACTACTATCGAACCTGTAGTCTTTTAACAAACCGCTTTATATTGTATGCGCGGAAATTTCGTTTGAATGATTAAATCAGAAGGACTAGTCGTGCATAGTCAAGTCAAGCACCAAAAGAATTGAATAATATACTTCTAATTATTTAATTCCTTTCATTTACACCTTCTCCGTAATGAATGTTTGAATGCTAAAACGATTAATGATTTCACCATTGGAAAAAGGTATGAACCAACAATTTTAGACATAACTCCATTTTTAAAATACACACGTAATGCACTCATGCATGAATAATAAATTTAAATACCGGCCTTCTCAACGAAACAAAGGTAGCTTCTCCGTGGGGGTGAGAGAGGAAAGAAAAAGGGTCTTCCATGCAGTGGTGACAGGTTACTTTTTCAGTCAGTCTAAAATTCGACGCATCTTTTAGGGTATTTGTGTGAGATAGAAAATTGCTTGAAAATGCCATTCTTAGATGTGGACGGAAATATAATGAAAAGTTCGTCAATGAAAGAATATGAATGGGGTTATAATTAATTACTTATATATTTTTTACATAAAGCATGGAGACGATGATAGGAAAATAAACAATGGGGATACGGAAAATTTTATGCTTACTAAGAAGAGAATGCTGATTCTCTTCAACACTAAGGCAATACATCTAAAAAATGTAAAGATAATTTGGTAAACAGGCTCAGAAGTGATGTGCACAGATCCTGGGATGTAGGCTGTTTATAAGATTGAGAAAATGGTTCAATTACAAGATTGAGAAAACGATTTAAGCCATTTTAAGACAAAATAATGCAGGTTAGAAGGTGACCGGAAAAATATTTTTTCAATGGTTCAGCCAGAGAGAATGTGAATGAGATCAACCATTCGAAAAAGTTCCGATTTTTGTGGCAGTTTGCAAGTTTCATTTTCCTTACCTACTGCATTTGGTGTTATGTGAACTCACTTCTAAAACGTTCATTTACATCCAAAATTCATAAACCATTAACAATAGACCTATCATAGTCGAAATTATTTATTAACACTGTAAATTTATTTTGCTTTGAAAATTAGTGGGATATAATCACGTAGGCATATAAGGATATGCATACAAT
Source organism: Sympetrum striolatum (assembly GCA_947579665.1). Classification (NCBI taxonomy): domain Eukaryota; kingdom Metazoa; phylum Arthropoda; class Insecta; order Odonata; family Libellulidae; genus Sympetrum; species Sympetrum striolatum. Next base: position 1,330,998 of record OX388345.1, on the reverse strand, counting down.
GTGCATACATTCATGCCTATAATTAGAGCTTCCGCCAGTTAACCCTACATAAATGTCGAGCAATTTACACATTTAAATTTCTGCACCTTCAAGATTTCGTAAATGTCTTCCTTATCTTTAAACCAAGAAGTTTTAAGGAAGAATAGGCGAGGCCCATGAAACCAGCATTAAGATTCAGCAGTAATAGATTCTCCTGACAACAAGGAGGGAAGCTTTACCCATCTTATTTAAGAGTAATTATGGGTAATAAGTATGATATGTCAGTATTTCTAGTGCTGTGTCTGATAATGGCTGATGGACTAAACTGGCCTCTCATTAAAAAAAGGAAAGAGAAAATACAAAGCCTAAATTTTGATTATTAAACGGCTTTCCCCGATGTCAGGGCAACTCAGATTGATTACGCCCGATTTAGTAGTTTTACTAAATGTAATTTCCGTAAAAATATAGTCATTGCTTAATGACTATAAGAAATGGCAGAAATAACGAAGGACAAAGATTCACAATTTCTTAATAATATCAATAATCTGAAGATTATTGATATTCTGGGCAGGCTTTTGTTCCCTCTCATTCTTTCTTCTTTTTCAAGTCACACGCCATATGGAGGATCGCGTATTTATGTAAATGTTGAAGATGGTGCTAGTTAGCGTCGAAGCTAATTGTGTGAAATTTTTTTCTACAGTGTTGTTATAAGGATAATTCAATTTTACAAATTAATGGTTTATACAATCTATAGGAGTCATGAGAGTAAGGGGAAAGGGTAATCTAGAAAAGAATATTCCTTATTTAAATCAATCGAATGAGCTTTAACTTTGAGGAACTCCATAGGTAACTAAACACAAGGAAATAAATAAATTTGTCAAAGTTACACGACTTTTTGTGTGGAAGTTGTGGAACTTTATTTCCTTGTTTTTATTCCTTAGTTATTTCTCTTAATAATAGAATGATTTTCAATTGGGAAAGTTAAACGAAAGGTTTCTAAAAGCAATCAAATTATAGTAATCCACCGAATCATGCACATATCTTATATATAAAAATTCAGCCTGCAGCCCGCAAAACTCGAAAACCACTCGGTCGATTGACTTGAAATTTTTACAGTACATTTCATTCTAATATTTATACAAAATATAAAATACAAAAGTATTTCTATTGTAAAAAGTGGTGACACTTCGTCCTTGCTTTGATCCCAGACAAGTCAAAGCATTTCCGTAAGAAGTGAACGTAAAGCTCATTTGTGTCGCTGCAGACTTCACTTCTTTTGCAAAATTAAATTAAAAAGAATGGTCACACGAGATTGAGACGAGAACCAATAGCAGAGAAAAGGAATAAAAAACCTTATTTTGGTCATGTATTATTGTTTTCGAATTGCATTTTCGAGATTTTACTCGTAATACTCGAAATTTTTTGTAAATTTTGTGAGTATAAACAACCGGTCCCGGCGTTTTAGCCTATTTGAAATTAAGAAGAAGAGAAAATTCGCTGGTTTTGTTCATATTGATGAGCATATTCAATCGTTGGAAGTGATTTAAATGATCAATTTTCGAAAAACAAAATGTGAGTTAAATTGATGCCGAATGTTGTATTCAGTTCATTAGTATTGTTTTGGAAATGATTTAATAATCTGTTTTCGAAAATCAAAGTGAGAGTTACTTTGTTTGATTGCTGCATTCAATTCGATTCATTTCTTTAGTTATTTTCCAGTTGGTCGTCGTCAAATACAATAGTACGCGTTAACACTTCAAATGTTGCGGTAGATAATGGACAGTAGTAAATGATTTTTATATATAACGAAAATTCTCCATCCAAACGCGAGAGCCGAGCTAGCGTAACGGACCATGTCCTCCATCATTAAACTTAGGAAATCAAATAAGAATGTTAAAAAAGCTGTCCTTATATACCGTACGTTATAATTGGCTTCTACTGCATATGTAATATGTGTTGCCACTGGACGATTAGTCCACTTGAAACTAGAGATGCACCTAATACTCTTTTTCACCAAATACCGTATAGCCGAATTTTAAAATCTGCAATCGGCCGAAGCCAAATATTACCCCATCAAAATAATTTATAGAATACAAAAAAAAAGAGAAATCAAAAAATTTTTATTTAATATTTAGTAATCAAATTTTATAAGTTTAAGATTATAGTGAAGAAACAATAATTTTTCTGCATTATTTGCAGCCAGATTACTCCTGCGGTCACTGTACTGCAGATTTGCAATGTTGAATAAACGTTCACTTTCCACAGAGGTTGGTGGTGGTGATAGGTATTTCTTGGAAATCTCTGCTAGTATAAGGTACTGCTGGTGGTGATGTTGTCACCAATTTGTTGGGCATTCTTTCCTCTCTAATAGCGGCTCACTAAGTCTTATTTCCTCTTCAACTACTGAAGGTGGGTGATCTGGCAAATGTTGAAGTTGAAGCCATTTCATTGAAGCAATCCCATATGTTGAAGCTTTGTGCTCTGCTTGATGGAGTTGCTATCTGCACATTTCCAGAAAAAGATTTAACCGAGTCCTCATTCATATTCTTTAGTTCTGCTATCTTTGCATGTACTTAGTGCATAATTTCATCACTTGTAAAAACCTAGGATCTACAAATGTGGCAATGGAGTTATGTAATTGGCTTTCAAGGTCACAAAATCGTTTCTGAATTTCCATCTGCATCTCAGCTTTCATTGAATGCAAACCAATTTCAGAACCTTCCCTTGAGTAGAATGCCAGAAGTATCTTAACAGCAGGTATCATATAAGAAATACTTGCATTCTCTTGGCACATGGGTTTTGTAACTTCTTCAGCAGGTTCCAATAAACAAACTGCTTTCTCTGCCAGCAACCATTGATCATTAGTAAGTCCTTTTATGCTGATATTGTTATCAGCAAAAAACAATATTATTGCTTTCTTCTGTTCAAGCAGCCTATTTAGCGCGTAATAGCTGCTATTCCATCTTGTTTGAACGTCTTGTAAAAGTGAATGACATGGCAGTTCCAAAATCTCTTTTATTTCCCGTAGTTTATCATTGGATGAAGATGAATGATGGAAGAGACCTAGTATCTTTCTGCTCATAGCAAGGAATTCTGTTATTTTGCGATGAGCTAAAATTGCCCTGTGAACACATAACTGAAGGGTGAGAACAAAGCATTTTATGCTTGTGATTCCTAGATCACTCATAGCCTTCACCATGTTTGCTCCATTATCAGTGACAATTGCATGACATTTTTCTTTATTGATTTACCTTTCTTTTAGTACTTCTTCAATCAGTTTTACTATGTTGTTAGCTGCATGAGTTAGAAGAATTTCTCGCAAGCTAGTAAAGCAGAATCATGGTTAAATTCATTGTCAATCCATCGTGCTGTCAAACTCAAAAAAGATTTCTGGTTGTTTCTGCATTTCCAAATGTCTGTTGTACAAGATATGCTTGGAGTACATTTAATTTTTCCATTTATCTTTTTAAGCACAGCAGAATATACCGCAGGAATAATACTTTTAGTTACATGTCTTCTAGAAGGAACTTTGTACCTGGGATTCATAGCTTGTGCAAATCTCCAAAATCCTTCATCTTCAACTATTGAAAATGGCGGGCAATCTATTGCTGTTATTTCAGCAAGCATTCTGTTTAATTTTTTTGCCTCAACTGATTCAGAACAATAAGGGATAGCCTTATTGAAGCATTCTCGTAAAGTTTGCTGTTTTGAGGGTAGATAAGCAAGAGCACAATGTATTTTAGGTGCCACATCTTTCTCTAAATCCTTCTTCTTTTCCTTATACTCATTGTATTCCTTATTATGCCTTGTTCGAAGATGGTTGGTTAATCATTAATGTCGTTGTGAAGGATTTTGGTGTTTTTCCTCCACGTGAAATTTCGAAGCAGCAAATTTGACATTCTGCATTCAATTCATCCTCACAAGATGTGAAGAATTCCCAAATAGGGCTCTTTTTCGAAAAACTCATGGGCTACATGGAATAAATCAATTTAAAATCCAATACAGCTCTAAAGATGATTTTTGGAATACATTTGAAACAGAATTATTCGATATGAACAACAAAAACGAATAGATAATGATGCAGGAATGTTAGTTGAAATACCTATTATTCATCGCATAGCCAAAATATTAATATTTAACTTATTTTTATTTCACTAAAAACGTTAAATGTTCTTATATTGTCACACTTTACCTTTTGTAACAGTGAGCTTTCTGCACGAACATAAAATTTTGATTGTTTAGCCTTAGCTTCGTCTGCAAAAGTTAAAAATGATACTGATAATAAATTCTGGGTGGTAAGTCCGTTTTAACACTAGGCAATTAATAGTGCAATAAGTGGAATGATTGTGCAACGGAGGATTGTATTGTTTTGAAGTGAATGGGTATAATGAGCAACTTTGTTTACATCGTGAGTTATATCGAGTGCTGTTATTGAAACGGGTAATTAAGTGATTGTATTAGATGTATTCGCGAAGGCAATCCAGAACCAGTTTGAGCGTTCTTCCATGACTGCCCATAATCACGAATGCCTAAAACCGTCCTCTGCATGTGCAGCAATCCCAAACAAATTTAATTTTATACCTTAAATTGTAATTTAAATAATAATTCCCCCAGAATTTTCATCAATAAAATTGCATTCAGTATTAGGCTATTCAAAGGCCAAAGCCGAATGCCAGATTTTGGCCGAATATTCGGCCAAAGCCCAACTTCGGTGTGTCTCTAATTACAATGAAGCTTCTATTTGTATATATTTGTAAATATTTATTTACTTCCTTTTACTATGTATATACTCATAATATATTATATAATTACAAAAATATATTACTGATAATGTTAATATAAGTTACATTAAATATGTTGTTTGAGAGAATTGTATTGTATAAAGGTTAGTTAATTTAATAATACTTTGTGAAGGTTAGATAATGTAAAGTGAATTGGATACACTCCTGAATAGCCAAGTAGCCAACATGTTCTGCTTTGACGAAAGCAGTCCTGGGTTCGATTCCCGGTGGGAACCAAATTTTCCTGATAAGGGTTGGTGGCAAGAAGCCATAAAAATCAGTTCGAATCAAAATTTCGTCTTCATTGTCATGATTGTCACCAATAATCATTAAGCAGCCTCATGCGAATAAGTTTTAGAAAAAAAAGTGAAGTAGATACATTGTGGGTCTTCTAATACAAATGTAGTTTTTTTCTGCATGCATAAGTAATGCTGTACTATTTTAATCGAAATTCCATTTATTTTATCATTATATATATTTTTCGTGTCAAAAACCGCAAAATGGGAAGTTCTTTCATCTGAATGAGAACCTCCTTCTTTCTGAAGTTGTGGATTATTGATCTGTGAGAAATCAGCAAATTGGAGAATCCTGTGCCTCACAGTTTGCACTTTTCTTTTTAGTCTCTTTCTTCTTAATTTATTCTTTGTAAAGAAGTGTTGTTGTTGCCTTGCAGCCCTTCGAAAAAAGAAGACCAGAAAAAAACGACAAATGGGGCAACGGTAGCTGCAAACCTCTTTCCTTCCCCCAGGAGCAAGACTGGGCGAGGCGCGCGCATGCTCAATCTTGCGCAAAGCAACAAAGAAGAAGGAGCTCCTATTTTAGAAATAAAGAGCCCTCAAGAACCTCCCAGGCACTTGATAGTTAAGGAATGCAGCACTCCTCCAATGAAAAAGCCGCGTCGTATTAGACCTGTGCAGGTTGGAGACGTCAGCCCTCAGTATCACTCTCTCGAAATTGGGTTAGTGAATTATGATAATCATATCTATTATTACTATTATGACTATGCATTCCCATACAGACATATTTCTCTGCCAATGAATTGCATTTTAATGTGATTTTAGCATACTTAAGAAAGACTTTGTCAATTTTACATGTTATTTCATTTTCTTGTCCAAAAAACACTTTGGTTCTGGCTAGGTGACAAGCTTGAGTGGTCCTTTCTTTATCAAAATTGCCACTCCTGCAGTAACAATGTGATAATTGAACCATTTGTTTCAGTTTTGACAGTTTACAGACACTTGTAGTCATTTAGGTATTAACAGGTATGATGCTATGGTGAACACCGGTGTCTGCCCTCAGACTTCCGCAAGATTCCACGGTGAACACCGGTGTCCACTTTCCTAGGTGTCCACAATGGGCTACACCATTTAATTTTTTTCAAGGACATTTGAAAACTAAAAATGATGGAGGGAATGGCAACATCGCTCTTTTAAATTCCAATATGGTAGTTATTACGCACTTTATTTTAATATCGATTGTAAGGAACTCAGACTCAACTGATAAAGTAATTTATCGTTCAAAGGCTATGATTATTGAAACAGTAAAATCAGAAGTTTAGATGATTCAAAATATTTATTTCTGTTTATAAACTAAGTAGAACAATTAAAGTTATAAAATAAATAGTTTACAGCAATAGACATTTTTGTGTTAAAATGTTTGTGAACTTTATTGAAGCACTCCATACAATATCTAGGTTTTTCTGGATAGTCATTGCAATAAGTCGTGACTTTTCTTGCTACATTTTTTGTTATTTCTCCCCTTTTCTTTTTTTCGTAACAATGATGACAGTGTCTCCGTTGGACCCTTCGATTCTCATGAATGAATGAGTTGAGCTTCTTTTTCGAGGTCCAACTTGATGATCATGTAATTCCTCTCTATCTCCTGATTTTAGAAGAGCATCCAGAATTTCTTCCCTAAATTCCACTATGGTAATGGATCTCTCGCTAACCTTATGGAAAAACTAGTGCTGTTCCTAGCATTACTTCTATGGCAACTTTTCTATACCACTTGAAAGATAAGCGGAGTGGAGAAGAATAGGATGACAATTGGTCAGAAAGATCTATGGATGATTTGCCAGAATTTTAATCAATAACTGCTAAGGGTTTCATTAGCTGCTTTCCTCTTTTTTTACCGATACCATTTCATCGGAATGGTAAGTTGACAGCAATAGAATTTATCTTCTACTTGATGACACCCCAATTTGGTTTTCTCTGATTATAATTTCACCCTTCAGTTTTTTATGTATAACGTCTTCTGTTAGCCCCTTTCTGTTTATTCGCACTGTTCCCAAAAAATGAGTATTTCAATTTACCAACAATTCTGCTAATTCTAAACTTGTTGTCATTGATGAGACCAGCATCAAGCAGTTTTTCAGCCAACTCCATGCTGTTGGAGCAGATCTTCCTGCATCGCTATCTTTCCCAGCATAAACTTCCAAGGTCCACGTTAGCCTTTATGCAAGCAACCTTTAAGCAACTGGAATCCATTTCTGCTCATGGCCTTAGGAGCTATGTCATTTCAGTACACGGACTTAGTGCTCCAATAACTGGTGATTCTTGGCATGTTAACCAACCCCATGTACATCAAGAGAGCTAAGAATTTTTTTATTTCATTCACATTTGTAGGTTTCCTGTTACTGCCCCTTCAGATTAAATTCAGACTAATTCAGGTTTTTATTGTAACTTGTCAAAAGTATGTATAGATATACTACACTCATACTACTCATATTATACAGGGTGTTCCAAAAACATTCCAGACATATAGATTGGTGGGAGTGGGCCTATTAAATGGCCAACTCCCAAATTAAACCAAAATTTGGTTAACTCTTTGTGGTTGGCTAAACAAAAATTTAATTAGGTGCGTATTAGATTTGCAGGCAAGTGATTTTTCTATTCCTGTGGCTTGAATTTTGGGATGCTCATTACATTCAATGATACCTTATGTTTGAGTAAGTGGAGTATTTCTAAAACTGAAATCAATCTTAATTAAATTGTGTAAGTATTAAAGATATAATTTCTTTTGTTTAAGGAGTTAGAGCCCTTCCATTCATTTCCCTTAACAATTTTACAAAAATTCCAAAATTTTGATGTGTAATAACTCCAAAGATTACTTGTACCAATAATACCATCTCGAGGGTATATGTGATTCTTATCCCTTAATAAGGTGTTGTTCTTTTTTATGATCATGTTCATAAAAAAATCAACATTTACTCATTATTACTTGCAATTTTTTTGTGCTCTTAAATACAATATCACAGTAAAATCCCGAGGAAAAACGGACTTGAAAAAAGTCTGACGTGGCCAGGAATCGAACATGTCAGACTTTTTTCAAGTCTGTTTTTCCTGGGTGCATGCCCTTATGTGCAAAGTACCTCAACCCTTTCCTTTTGTCATCTCACAAGGAACATTAACGGAGTGTTACTCATCGATTTCATTCAAACTCGGTAGATTCAGAGCTGATGGTGAAAAAATAAAATCTGTGAAATTATTCGTTCCCTCGTGACCTAGGAGCCGAGATATTCGAGGTCAAAAATTGCAAACTGACCACCCGGGCCCCTCGCTAAGACGCCGTACTCCTAGACGCGGATACCGGGCGGGAGTGCCGATGCGCTCGCCACGAAAACGAAGCGCGATCGGAAATACGAATGGTTTTCGGCGGTTTTCATTCTACAATTTGTAAAGAATGAAATAAATTTCGATTACATGGATTAAAATTTTATTTGTATTTACTTCGTATTTTTAAACACAAAAGAGAATTTTTTTTTTTTAATCTTTGAAACACGGATTAAGTTCACAGTGAGCGTTCACTTTATGAAGGTTGTATTCCCACATACAGTTTCATCTTGTACATTTTCGCATCGACTTTCATAAATATTTTCATTAAAACAATGCTGCACCGGAGTGAGAAGAGAGTCGGGGTGCTGCTCTATATATCCTGCTTTGAACCACGCGCACTTAATAAAATTTTTAAATCTGGGGCCTGGAATTGAAAATGCGTAAGGGATTGCAATTTTAGGATACTGACCCTCCGAAAAAGGGAAATGTCCAGTTGATCTAACAGCACTCGATCAGAAACCTTCCGCACAAAGTCTTTCCACATTCTAAAAAAATACACAGCCAGTGGCTGAATAAGTCCCGTGGTCTTTGGAGGAATCAATTTAATGTCCAGAAACTTATTTTGCGGTTTCACTTTTTCTATGAATTCCCGATCATTGTAGGATCCCCAGGAATCCACTAAAAGAATACACCTGTCTTTCATGCACGGGAAAGAACACATTTAAATAATCCCGCATTAAAATATTTTAATTATTTTAATCACTAACCGGTGTGTGTGTAAATAGCCTTTCTTATTCCCCGGTATTCTGAGAAAACAAGAAAGGAAAAACCGCACCTTTTGAGTGCTCTCAAAAGATTAGAAAATTTCGTTCATTTCCAGTTTGGTTCACGGATTGCTCGGACACCAACGCCTGCACTAGTTGTTGTTGAAACTCATCGCGTATAGCTTTCGGTCATTTTTCTTCTAGTCATTTTTGCTATTGGACTTTTGATCGGATAGTTTTCTATCATTTACGATGTACGTCATGGCGATAAATGTACGGAACGTTTTAAAATTGTAGGGAAAAAAATTTGCCTCGGCAACTTCGTATTCGGAACCAACGGAGAAGGAAATGGATCTTGCAGAAAGGTTAGCATGTAAGTATTTCACGCGTTAGATCAATAATTCGTATGCAAGTAAATGACATTATTTTGTTTCACTCGTGTCATTATTTTGGTGAATCATAATTAAACTGGATTCTTAAATCATTAATTACAATAACTCCTGTAATTAATAATAATAAATAATTAGAGTAAGTCCTGCCTTCAAGGAGACGAATATTTTTGTGATATCGAAGAAGATCTGGTGTTTAACTTGGGTAATGGAAGAGATGAGACAGTTGAAGATGACATCAGCAGTGAGTCCCAGGGAGAACAAGATGATACATATCCTACTTCTCCTTCATCTTCAACGTCTTATGAAGCTTCCCCCATTAAGAAAAGGAAACCAGAACCATCGATGCATAAGAAGAGAATGGCTGTTGACTTTTGGAAGTCTGGGAAGAAAGGACCATTGAAGTTGGATACAGTTCGGCACAACTTCAGTTTCGTAGCCAGCAAAATGCAGTTATATCGCTACGATAAGTAGATTATGGAAGATGGTTCGTTAAAAGAAAAGTTTAAAGTAATACGCTCTGGTCTTCTTTCCCGCTTCAAGGCAGCTAAAGAGCAGCGCTTGATCGTTCATGACAGAGACTTACGTAGGTGGACACTGGAAGGAAATAAAAAATGGAACATAGTATCCCTAATTTTAAAGCAACATCTGTCTGGCTACGAAAATGAAAAAGGGCCATTAAGATAGTTTCAAGGAAAGTGACAAAGGTTGTTTCTAAAAAGATATTCTTAGGAACAACGCTCTATTATCGAAAATCCAAGAAATTCGTGGAAGAAGTGAAGCGTGGGATCCGAGAAAGTGGTGCATCGCAAGAGGTAAATACCTATCAGAGCGGTTTTAAAAAGAAGTTCATTCCGGCCGTACGATAGAATTTCGAGGTACAAAAACAGTGGAATCAGTCGCCCAGTATATACATACAACTACACACTCTTATACGATTCAACCAACAAAACCGGTAGAGGGTAAACTTCTCTCCCCTATTCTTATCTGTTTACAGGAGAAAGATGGTTTATTCCCAAAAATATAAGCATCTTTAAAGTTTTAAATGTCTATGTAATAGTGTCGACATCTGGCCTGTTAACAAAATATATTTTAATGCGGGATTATTTAAATGTGTTCTTTCCCGTGCATGAAAGACAGGTGTATTCTTTTAGTGGATTCCTGGGGATCCTACAATGATCGGGAATTCATAGAAAAAGTGAAACCGCAAAATAAGTTTCTGGACATTAAATTGATTCCTCCAAAGACCACGGGACTTATTCAGCCACTGGATGTGTATTTTTTAGAATGTGGAAAGACTTTGAGCGGAAGGTTTCTGATCGAGTGCTGTTAGATCAACTGGACATTTCCCTTTTTCAGAGGGTTGGTATCCTAAAATTGCAATCCCTTACGCATTTTCAATTCCAGGCCCCAGATTTAAAAATTTTATTAAGTGCGCGTGGTTCAAAGCAGGATATATAGAGCAGCACCCCGACTCTCTTCTCACTCCGGTGCAGCATTGTTTTAATGAAAATATTTATGAAAGTCGATGCGAAAAAGTACAAGACGAAACTGTATGTGGGAATACAACCTTCATAAAGTGAACGCTCACTGTGAACTCAATCCGTGTTTCAAAGATTAACAAAAAAATTCTCTTTTGTGTTTAAAAATACGAAGTAAATACAAATAAAATTTTAATCCATGTAATCGAAATTTATTTCATTCTTTACAAATTGTAGAATGAAAACCGCCGAAAACCATTCGAATTTCCGACAGCACTTCGTTATCGCGGCGACTGCATCGGCACTCCCACCCGTTATCCGTCTAGGAGTACGGCGTCTTAGCGAGAGGCCCGGGTGGTCAGTTTGCAATTTTTGACCTCGAATATCTCGGCTCCTAGGTCACGAGGGAACGAATAATTTCACAGATTTTATTTTTTCACCATCAGCTCTGAATCTACCGAGTTTGAATGAAATCGGTGAGTAACACTCCGTTAATGTTCCTTGTCAGTAAAAGGTTACATAGAAATTGTTGAGAGATATTTATTGCTAATAAATATTATGTATTATCCAAAATGTGAATTAATGCGGTGCCTTGTGGGTCAATTCTATTGCTTGGAGATCCTGCTGTAGAAAAAAATTAGTTTATCCTTGTAAATTATTTACTCTGTATTCATATGAAGGTGGTTTGAAAAGTTCTTGAAACGGAAAAGAGAAAAAGTACATACGTCACTAAAACTTATTAGTAATATTCATTCAACTGTTGCTTGTCACATGAGTGCTCTTGTACGAGGGCTGTGGCGGTGACGTGGTTCTATTGTTGTTGCTGTGTAGTGATTTGCGAAAATGGAAAAATTTCGATGCAAGTTGTGATTAAGTACTTCGTAAAGAAAGGTATTTAAGCAAAGGACATTCGCGCTGATTTCCAGAATACATTTGGGGACTCTTCATATTCAACGGAAAATGACTTGGTCGGAGATGATGATGGCAAAGGCATGGGTAAGCAGGCAGTCTATCGGGCCCATGGAAAATTCGGGAAGGAGAGAATTAATTGTTCTTAAAGAGCGTTAATTTCTTGCATAGCGGCAAAAGTCTCTTAAAGTGGTTATGCAATGCTTAAACAAAATGCTCGGTCTTCGTGAAGGTTAAAAAAAAATTAATTTGTTCACAATTCACAACAATTTATTGCAGGGTGATTTATGGAAAGTTTGGCTGGGTCGGGCTCAGGCTGAAATTTTCGGCCCATTAAGACCTCTAGCAAAGATGTGTCACAATCCCAGAAATCATTGCAAAAGTGCACAAAATGGTCACGGAGGATCGCCAATTGAAAGTGCGAGAAATTGCACAAGCTTGCCCGATATCATCTGATAGGGTATATCACATTTTAAGTGAAGAATTAGATATGAAAAAATATCTACAAGACAGTTGCCGCAACTCTTGATGCTGGATCAAAAATGCATTAGAATGGAAATATCCGCACAAGGCTTGGCCCATTTTAGGAAATATGAACAATATTTTTTATGGAGGTTTGGATCATTTGGAGACCACAGATGAATCTTGTGTCCATTTATTACTCCAGAGTCAAAATAACAGTCAAACCAGTGGAAGCATGTTTATTCTGTGCCACCAAAGAAAGCAAAGATAATTCTTTCGGCCGGAAAGGTCTTTTACCTGGGATGTAAAGGGGATTCTGTTTGTAGATTACTTTCCCACTGATTTACTGGAGAATACTATAGCAACCTCATGGACCAATCACAGCAAAAAATACCAGAAGAAAGGCCAGGTTTAGCAAGGAAGAATGTCATCAAGATGATGCACACATGTGCCGTCGCCATGGCCACGAACTAAGGCATGAATTGTTTTCATACCTGCTTCGTTCACCTGATGTATCAGACCTCTTCCTGAAGCTGAAAATTTTCCTTGGTGGATTCACTTCAAACAACGAATGGGTAACTGGAGTTGACAACTATTTTGCAGGCCTGGAGGAATCTCATATTTGAGATGGGATCGAGGCATTGGAACATTGCTGGACCAAGTGCATTAATCTAAAAGGAAACTATATTAAAAAATAAAAAAAGTTTCAGTGACATAAGTACTTTATTTCTATTCCTTTTCGAGAACTTTTGAAACCACCCTCATGGTTTCTTCTTATGTCCTCCTTTTTCTCATTACCTTAGTAGTGCCAGATTTGGGTTTACTAGTCTTTGCTGGAGTGTAACCATAACAGTTGAGGAGGGCTTCTTGTAGTCTAAACTGACAAGCGCAGTGACAAAACTACTGCCAGTAGTTAGTATCACTATACCTCTCTTGCTTACAGAGTGTCATAAACAGCAAGGATTACGTATGGCATGTTGGTTGAGAGTTTAGAACATCTTCCCGGAAAAGAAGTAGAGTACAGTACAGCTAACACCAAAAAAGTTAACCACACCCACTCGTCAAAGAAACTCAAAGATTCTGGCTGTCATGCCTCTCAAGAAGAGAGAGATAAAATAAAGATAGAGGACTTGTTCTGCCTGGTTTTGCATTTGGATGGAGGTACTTTTACTACAATGATGCACTCCATTGTTTAGTGACTTTGTCATGGCAGAGTATTAACAATATATTAACGGCATAATCTGTGCATTTGGTCATTCAAAAGTTGTTTATATGAAATGATGAATGTTTGTGCATTCAGTAGTTTTGGCATTATTTCCGTCAAGTTGAGTTGGATGACCTTTTCCGCAAAAATCCAGGTTTTGGCAAGAGACAGAACAGTGGTAACCTTCTCTATCCCCCGATGAGTTTAAAATCTTGGAAGATAGGAAGGGGGGAAAAAAAATGTTCACCAAGCATGATCACTTCCAAATTAAAATAAGAAGATCTGGTCTTTGATACGTTCCCTTACGGTGATCTGCAATTACAACAGGGCGTATTGGATATCGTTCGAAAGAATAATTTCTTGCCTTTACAATGATGTACATAAGGAATCAAAAGTAATTAGCTCAATCTGAGTCCGTGTATATCTAATCAATACAGTATATTTGTGCAAATTGGCCAAGTTTAAACCATTGAACAAAGAGTAAGATAACAGGGAAACCTTTGTTTTAGTAAAAATGTAGTTCTGAAACATTCTCTGCGATTTTAAGATCTTTCAAAGGATTTTCAGGGATTAGAAGGGGTTCGTCTTTGATAAATGTGTAAATCAAAAATCAATCGCACTTTATAAATTTTATTCCATGCCGTTGAAATTTTCTTTATTATTTCAAAGAAATTCAAAATACTCATCCTATCTCGAGCTATCAAGCAACTGAAAAGTATATCTAAAGCATAATTTACATGAGCTTTACAGCTTGGAGTTCTTTCATCATTGCAATTTCTGCACTTCCAATTTAATTTCATCTCCACTTTACACAACATAATCATAGAAGATTATTACGAAGGATACATTTACTATGTATGTTCTCAGAAGACGTAGGGGATAGAGGGGCGACTCCCTTGTTACTGTTATTATTATTCGGCGAGGAAAATCAGGAAATTAGATTCTAGAACGAATCAATTCAAGAATTAATTCCATCCACAAACAACATGTGAAAGTAACCGATTAGGGAAGGACGCTTGCAACCCTTGCCACACACCGAAATGCAGCTTGTAATGGTCCTATGTAAACATAGACCCTTGAATTTCCATGAAATTGTCTTAATAAGCCTGGATTGTAGTGCATGGTTCTGATTTAAAAGCCTGCCTTAGTTGGAAGCAGGAGGAATGGCACTAACTGCTGGAGGCCTCCGGAACTATGTCAAGAAAGCATAATATCTCAATGCGTTGACATCTCATGCCCTCTAGTATAGTTACTCTATGGTGATGCCAACAAAAGAAACTTGTGTAATAGTTAATCAGAGGCAAGAAGTTGGCATGGCAACTGAAAGAAACAATTCTAGCATCTTAATCTTATGCTGTAAATATTCCTTAAGCTATTGTATATTTATGGATAATGTAGTTATTCTTCCCATAAAATAGAGCTGGGGAAGTGGTGTTGCCTTATTTTTTGGGTTGAATTCTACGTTGAATATAGGCTAAAACCTGCAATTCACTTATCAATTCCTCGAGCAATGGTTATCAGAGCATAACGTTTTCTTTGAAATCATCAAAGAATACTTTCTTCTGATGAAAACTTGCATGAACTAGAATTCCATCTAAATTGAAGTTGACTCTACAAACAAATCAATGGCACAGCAATGGGAAATTGCCTTTCACCTTTCCTCTAATAAATTGATGACTTTCTTCGAAAAACAATGCAAAGACACCTTAGAATACTTTTTGAATTTGGTTAAGATATGTGGAATATAAAAGAGGGCAGATCGGAAAGTAACGCACAATTTTTATCCCAAAAAGTTTAATACTTACCAAAACCAAACAAAACACGGATTAACTTACATCTTTGACCTACTTTTCTACATAGTCACCAATTTCCTCAACACATTTCTCCCATCGTGGTACCAGTTTCAATATGCCCTGTTCGTAGAAGTCTGTTTGTTGGGAGTATAGTCATCTGCGGACTGCTATTTCACTTCCGCGTCTGTTGCAAAGTGTTGGCCAGCCAGGAATTTCTTCATGGGACTAGACAGATGAAAGTCAAACTTCTAACTAAATCGTCGTGAAATTTCAACATTCCAGCTGCAATACCAGGGGAGAAAAAAATGATTGTGCTTTACTTTCCGATCTGCCCTCGCACTTGTGGTTTTCCTCACTTCAAAAAGTAACAGAGCCGATTTCTAACAGAAATTAAATGAACAATATGAGACCATAAAATTCTCTTGTGAAGGAGAAGTCAACGGCACTCCCGTTCTTAGATTTAAAAATAACCAGAACACTAAATAACCTCACATTCATCGTATACCCACTCACACAGACATGTATATTCCCTAAGACCATCATATTTCTCAAAAACTAGTCCCATTCCATTCCATGATTAATAAACAGGGTGGCCACAGGACCTTGAGAGCCTTGAAAAAACCTTGAATTTTTGCTGACCTTAAAAAACCGTGAAAACGCCTTAATTTCTTAGCAAAACCTTGAAAAATCCTGATCCAACTCGTTATCCTGGTTCAATCGAAATAAACCACTCATTCAAATTCTGGCACCAGCTCTGCCTACGCAAAAACTCCGAAACCTCATACATATACAACCCTCACCATTCATGCCGCTGATTTGCGTGAACATTACATTTCCGGGTAAAGTTTGAAAGTTGTACCTTGTTTTTCTTTTGAGATAAATTCCAAATTTCAATTGAAGAATTGAATAAAAACCAGAAACTGTATTTTGACCTTGAAAATCCTCGACCTTATCTGGAAAATCCTTGAAATGACCTTGATTTTTTAACATCCTGTTCTGCGGCCATTCTGTCTCAAGGTTCCTCTATCGAAAAAAGACTTCCACAAAGAACTCACTCACATCAAAAAGTCGCAAAATAGAATGGATATGACACCTCAATCATGAATAACATAATTAGTAAACACAAACTCAACACGCAACAACACACAACCTTAACCTCAACTTAAGATAAAAAACACAACTTCAAAAAATTACCTTTTGCCCCAGGTGGTACCAACAAGTTATAAATCTATTTTTTCCAAGTTCGACTTAACTGCAGTCTTCATTAATAACAACAAACTCTCGAATCTCCTTCACAACCCCTAAGACATCAACACAAAAATCAGGCATATATGAAATTTCATGCCAAGATTATGAAATGATATTTATCGGACTGACAAAAAGAAAATTAGAAAAACGTTTTCAAGAACGCACCTCGCACTTCAAACATAACCGATTGGACAAATCCAGAGTGGCACAGCATGTACAACAACACAATCACAGAATCACGTTGAAAAATTTTAAACTGAAAACATCGATATAAAATCCTCAAAACTAAATGCTTGTGAAAGTATTATCATACATCAGAACAAAGAAAAACTATGAATATCGACTTGGGCCCTATCCCCCACTCTTCCCTTTTGGGACCACCTTATCCCTGAGGACGCAGCTGAGAGGTGAGTGTTCTCATCCCAATCCTAACCCTGGAAGGACACAGCCATAGGGCGAGTGCCCCCGACCAATCCCTAGTCCTCGATGGACTCGCTGCTCCTTTGTCGCCGATTCTTACCAATTCCTCCCTCATTTCACTGGGCAAGAGCAGTTATCTTGCACCCCATAACGCCCCCGCAAACTTGGCTGGATGCAACCAACAAGCAAGGGTTTATTATATACTTTAATGCCGTGTTGCGAATAAATGCTTTTAACAGAACCTGAGACTTCTTGTGCCAACCTGTTCCTACTTATCCGTAGTCGCGTCACGACACCACTCCTCCCTTTTGGGACCAAGAGGGGCAGGTAGGATATACCAGAGAACCATCGTCGTCGCTTTTGGGGTTTCCAAATTCTTTTCTGACCCTTGCATACGTAATTCCCCTCCCACTCCACCCCCACATAATATAAACTCCACTCCTTGCTGGTTTTGCTTTGTATTTTATGACCCATGAGTACGGTGGCATCGCCATCGAAAAGCACTTAGGGTATCTTAAAAGTGCTGCATTGCTTTCTCCAACTACTGGGAAGTGAGAGGGGGAATGCCAACAAAGACAGCTTTTAGAGATTTTGAACCTCTAATTCATTAACAACCTTGTTCAAATCTTTCTTCCATTACATTTAAGCAGTGGTTGTAAAATTTATAGTGGCAAATTGATGAAAGACATACTGAATCAAAACAAAATGAATGTTACCTTTAGATTTAGGCATTTATCCTGAGACCAGCCAGAGTTATGTACTATCGGCGCCAAAAGAAACGGGACAGCTAAACGTGAGTCGCCAGCGTGTCAGGTTGGCAGCAGTGCAAACGAGGAAGAGATAAACGGTCGGCGGGGATTTTGGGAAGGGCGTATCGGAAACATTCGGCTGTCGTCGGAGTAGGCTTGCCTTTCGTCTGCTGGTCAAACGCCGTGAACCAGCTGATTTTAGACAAGAAGCGCGTTTGCGTCGTTTCTTCTGATTTGAAAATTAGTGGTCGTAACAATTCCGAACGCTACCATTAATTAAAGAGTTTCACTCAATTTTAATAGACAGTGTCATTTTATTATACAGGTATTAGGGGTCGTCCATAAATAAAACAAAATAACAAAAATCTCAGCCTAGAATCTAATTATACCATAAATAACGCTAATTAAAACTAATTGCCAGATCTTAAACTAACGTAAATGAAAAGTTGAATGAATTTGATCAAAGTTTTTCCTTTATTTATTTATTTTCCGGCGCTTTCAACAGCAATCTGCTTCAAGCGATGGATCAATGCGTTTAACGTCTTCCAAAATTTAAAGTAAAATACAAATTTACAAGCTTATTGTGGGGATTCTTTTGTGGCGTTTAGAGTCTTGACAGGATTTAAAAATATAAAATAAACTTGTAATATTGGTATTTAAAAATTATATACTTTAGGATTTATTCCGAGTTTTATTTTCTTTTTCTGAGTATATTGTGGGAGCCAATTCATAGATAACACCGTTATTCAAAGAGATAAATATTAATTTAATTTGAGTAATAAAAATTTATATATTGTAAACATTTGTTGGTTTCCATTCTTTTCCTTATTAAAGGACTGTAGTCAATCGAAGACTAACAATAAGTAAAGGAAAGAAAGTTATTAAACTAGGTCAAAAAAGATAAATTTCAAATTTTAGCGACCAGACTGTTTGACAGTACTTTATCTGTTTCTAACAAATACCAGTTTTTACGAAAAAAATTAACATGTTAAGTTTACATCACATATATTTTATGAAATATAAATATTACCTGATATCATTTTGCCAAAAAAATGAAGTCACAAAAATTATAATTTTCAAAATAATACTGATTTTTAAAATAAACTTCTTTAAAGAACCTTTTTCCTTGTTCTTTCAACAACGAGTTTATTGTGATGACAAATTCCTGCCCTAAAAAAACATTTATAAATATCTTTCCATAAAGATAAAACATAAAATAAATATCAATAAACCTAAAGAAACTAATTTTCAATCACAATTGAACGCCTTTTTTTAGATTAATATTTAATTACGTCACCTCCACTTATAATGAGCTCTTCAAGGCGATTAGGCAATGAATTACAAAGAGCACTGCAAAACGGCGGCGTTATGGCTCTCCAAACCTCCTCGGCGTGTTCTTGAAGCTCTTGTTGGTTTCGGTTGTTGCGATTTTCCCAATCGTTTAAATCCCCAAATGTTTTCTATGGGGTTCACCACGTCATTAAATATCAATCTAATAAAAGGCGATCAATTGTGATTAAAAATTAGTTTCTTTAGGTTTATTGATATATATTTTATGGAAAGATATTTATAATTGTTTTGTTGGGGCAGGAATTTGTCATCACAATAAACCCGTTGTTGAAAGAACAAGGAAAAAGGTTCTTTAAAGAAGTTCTTATAATTTTTGTGACTTCATTTTTTTGGCAAAATGATATCAGGAAATATTTATATTTCATAAATATGTGATGTAAACTTAACATGCTAATTTTTTTTTCGTAAAAACTGGTATTTGTTAGAAACAGATTAAATACTGTCAAACGGTCTGGTCGTTAAAATTTTAAATTTATCTTTTTTGACCTAGTTTAATAGCTTTCTTTCCTTTACTTATTGTTAGTCTTCGATTGACTACAGTCCTTTAATAAGGAAAAGAATGGAAACCAACAAATGTTTACAATATATAAGTTTTTATTACTCAAATGAATTTATTATTTTATCTCTTTGAATAACGGTGTTATCTATGAATTGGCTCCCACAATATACTTGGAAAAAAAATAAAACTCGGAAAAAATCCTAAAGTATATTTTTAAAATACAAATATTACAAGGTTATTTCATATTTTTACATCCTGTCAAAACTTTAAACACCACAAAAGAATCCCCACAATAAGCTTGTAAATATATATTTTACCTTAAATTTTGGAAGACGTTAAACACATTGACCCATCGCTTGAAGCAGATTGCTGTTGAAAGCGCCGGAAAATAAAGAAATAAAGGAAAAACTTTGATCAAATTCATTCAACTTTTCATTTACGTTAGTTTAAGATCTGGTAACTAGTTTTAATTAGCGTGGTTTATCGTAAAATTAGATCCTAGGCTGAGATTTTTGTCATTTTGTTTTATTTATGGACGACCCCTAATACCGGTATAATAAAATGACACTGTCTATTAAAATTGAGTGAAACTCTTTAATTAATGGTAGCGTTCGGAATTGTTCCGACCACTAATTTTAAAATCAGAAGAAAGAACGCAACAGCGCTTCTTGTCTAAAATCAGCTGGTTCTCGGCACTTTACCAGCAGAGTCCACTCCGCCTTCCCCCTTCCTGCCTGTCTCCAGCCCCTTTTCCTCACCTCTCCGACGACAGCCGAATGTTTCCGATACGCCCTTCCCAAAATCCCCGCCGACCGCTTATCTCTTCCTCGCTTGCACTGCTGCCAACCTGACACGCTGGCGACTCACGTTTAGCTGTCCCGTTTCTTTTGGCGCCGATAGCAAATAACACCTATTCTGCTTTTGAAATAAATATATTATACACGTAACAATTTTAGTTGTATTGTAGTAAAGGCAGGAACTCTTATCTCGCTTTTTACTGGTTGAAAAAAATGACAGTTGAATTTCCATTAGCATTTGTTTCATCAATAGCTTCCTCATAAGAGGTATGTATCATCATTTTTACTTCAAAGCCAATTATCATTTAGTGTTTTTTACATTGTTTTCTTTTTTCCACAAATAATAATTTTGAATATAAATCAGCTATTTTTGTTTTGGGAGACTATAGGTTCAATAGCAGTGTTTTCAAAATGATCAGAGCCCTCTGCTGGCAATTTTGTAAGAATATTACTGTGTGTAGACGATAGTAATTTGAGAAATTTATTTGTTGTGATTTACATAATGAAATACACGATATTGTGATACCAACTCTCAGTGAATGCTATTTGTGAGACGGCTGAAGTATTCTAAGCTCAAGTCATCCAAAATCAAGTCTTTCATTAAATCACTCTTGCTGTATCTGTTGCGACTCTTGAGACTGGGACGGACCCAAAACCTCTTCTTCTTACGTGCAGGTACACAAGTATCAATAATAACAGCAGCTGCTGCCACCAAAATTGCATTGTCTTCGTCACTTTCAGTCATCTCGCATGCATTGTTGCACCCACACTGAAAGTGTAGTGTGCCGATTCTATGAGTCCGATCTGCTTTCCTGCGTGGAAAAGCCGATTGGCATATGCATTGTTCTTTATGTGGTAACCTATTTTGGTGCTAGCTGTACCAGCCTAAGAGATGTTTTTAACTTCTGTTTATTCTTTTGTTTGAAGGTACATCACAAAACCTTTCTTTTATATGAATGTTCCCAGGTTATGTTTCTTTCTTGAAGCCCTTAATTTTTCAGAATGTAGCTCATAATGTTTCCCTGGAACAGCCTCACCTTTACGTAGGTTGTTGATCTTGTAGGCCTCTTTTTATCATTTTCACGGATATATGGTGGTTCTTCTGTATTTTATTTATTCTCAAATGTGACATGTGTTAACACTAAGAGGATAGGAGTTTCGCCCTACCTAGAAGGACGGCAGTGGTCATTTTGACCGTCTACTTTAAAAATTCGTAATTATATACTTTTTTAAGTCGCAGAGACGTATATTTTGCAGAACTTCAAAATGTGTCTTTTGTGCAAGTGCTGATAAGATGCTTTACCTCATAATTTGTTTAAATTTTAATTGTATAAAACAAAACGCGGACCAACAACCTAAATCTGCAGAGTTTTATACTCTGCAATATTTTTCTTACTCAAACTAAACCAATGAAACTCATATTTTCGGAATAAGTGGTAGAAGGTCCAAATTGTTGATAAAAGTCAGTCATGTAACACCAAGATTGCTATGCCATCTGACGGTAAGCATATAAAACCACTCGTTCGCGCCTCGAGAAAAACCTCCAGCGAATACAATAGCTGAAGAATATTTCGAATTATGTCGTGAAAAATTCCAATCAGGGGTTTTCGTCCACGCAAAATGGTTTTATAACATTTACAAATACATAAAACCACTTTCAGCAGGGTTACCAACTTATAAGTTTTTATCATTTTAAAATGTTCTTCCAATTATTTTCTCAGATAATTATCAAACTTATATCTCAAATTTAAATTCAGTTACCTTTCATGAACAATTAAAATTAATGTCAGGGATACTAACTTTATGAAACAGGGCTGCCAACCGTCAGACCGGTTTTCTAACACTAGAACTTCCAATTGAGTCATTTTGATTCCTCGCGATTTTCATTTCTCTGCCCTGACTAAAATGTTGTGAATTTCGGCTTGAGATTCATAGACTTTTAACAATTATTTGACACAAAAGAATGCTTTGCGATGAAAACAGCTTCTGATGAAAAATTATACGCATTTTTCAAAATTTACTTCTGACTACCAAACTGAGTCATTTTGACTCCCTAATGTAATTTGCAAGTCTTTTCACCAAACAGTGATATTTGTTCAAGTTTGTATTTTCATGCCCATAATTGTAATTAAGATTCAGCCAAAACCAGCAATCCTCCAGGCCGAGTACAAAAACAAATTAACAAAATGAGGCAAAATTGCCTCCTTGACAGATGACTGCGGCGGTGAAGACGATGGAGGAAAGAATTACAACCACAGTAGGCGAGTTCCAGTAGTATATGCTTTGTATTTGGACGAAAGATTGAGAGAATAGAGCATGATAAGAATTTGTTTTCGACTTGGGGAGTTTTGGGCTCAGGTCTTGGCTACTAAATTGGAGTGCGACATCTTAAAATGCTTAAGGCTGCTGCAGGGATTTTGGATTTTAACTGGTTAGTAAAAGCTTGAAAAATAATGGTAGGATGGTGGACACCCTGAGAAAGGTTGGTCTCCAAGCGAGGAAAAGTCGCGCGTGTACAGTCAGAATCTCTCTCTGCGTGAGGTGGCCTGTGTTGTGATATCCCGTGTGCCTATCAGTGTAATAATGGATAAAAAATAGCTGACCAAGTATTTTTATGCCCATAATTGTTGTTAAGCAAGTGTTGGCTTAAATCTATAATTATTATTCTTTTTGGTAAACTTTTGCGAGATATTTGAAGGCATTTCGTATTTTACGGGTCCGCATTTGGAACTACAAACAATGTGAATGTTCTGATATTATTTTACCTTGCGGTAAAGCAGTGAATATTCAATCCATATGAAACGCTTTCAAATTCGTGTGTTTGGGAGCCGTCGTGTCTGCTTTGCTCCCATTCCCACTCCATTCTCGTCACCCATCAGTCTTGCTGCAGCGCAGTAGTGTCTAACATGCTCCATTGTTTCAGCCTTGATTATATGGAAGTTGATTTTCAAACTGGAAAAGGTAACTTTGTATCCTTCCATTGATATACAGGGTGCATTATGAAAGTAATGCGCATTTTCTGGAAAAAATTGATTTATTGATCTGATTGGTGCAAATGACTAAAATTCTTCAAAATAGTCTCCACTTGCATCAATACACTTGCGGAGACGATTCTGCCACGCCTTGAAAGCACCCTGAAACTCCTCGACTTGAATGCCTCTCAGGAATCTTGTGACGTGAGCTTGAATGTTTTCCACTGACTCCCAGTGCTTTCCCTTCAGCTCTCTCTTCAGTCGGGGGAACATAAAAAAGTCGCACGGAGCCAAGTCAGGGCTGTAAGGAGGCTGGGGCACCACGGGGGTCTTGTTCTGGGTCAGGTGTTTGTTGACGACGAAGGCCGTGTGGCTGGGGGCATTGTCGTGGTGGAGCTTGAAGACGTCTTTGATGTCAGGCCTGACGCGCGCGACCCGGCGTTTCAGTCTTTTGAGCACCTCCAGGTAAAAGGCTGCGTTGACAGTTTGTCCTTGCGGTACAAACTCAAAATAGACTATTCCTCGGACGTCAAAGAAGACAATCAGCATTGTTTTGATGCGAGACTTGCTCATCCGCGCTTTTTTGGGTTTGGGAGAAGATTGTGTGTGCCACTCGGAGCTCTGCCTCTTGGATTCTGGATCGTACTCGAATATCCAGGATTCGTCCCCGGTTAGAGTAGATTTTAAAAAGCCTGGATCATTCCTAATCAATTTCAAAATTTCTTCACTCCGCAAAACTCGAACTTCTTTCTGCACCTCCGTCAACACCTTCGGCACAAGCTTCGCGCAGACCTTTCGCATTTGCAAATCCTCCGTCACTATCCCATGTACCACAAATGTCGACAAGTTCAAGGTGTCAGCAATTGCCTGGATACTTAATCGACGGTCTGAACTCAAAACTTCGCGCGCACGCTGAACGTTTCATCGGTTCGGGCTGTTGTTGGACGTCCAGAACTGGGCTGGTCGGTGACTTCCTCCCTGCCCTCCTTGAAGGCCTTGTGCCACCTTCCGCATTGAGATCTCGAAATGCCTTCCTCCTTAAAGGCCTCTTGAAGCATTTAGCAAGTTTCCGCTGCATTTTTCCCAAGCCGCACACAAATTTTGATCGCGTACCGCTGTTCAAGTGAACGCTCCATCGCACCGTGAAACAAACGAAAAACAGACTTCATTCAAAGACTCGTCCTACCGCTCCTACTGCTTGGAGCGAACCGAGACCGGGCTCGTTTTGAAAAGTGGATTTCCCACAAAAATATCCAATCAATCCGAGAGCGCTGCAATGGATTGTTGCGTCACAATAAAATCATGCGCATTACTTTCATATTGCACCCTGTAATGATGTACCAGGAAAATATACCATTGGAAAGAAACAAAGTTACTGTCCTAACATTTTCGGCCCTACCAGGCCGCGGGCCGCACATAACAACCGTGCGCTACCCTTGATTTGCATTAGTGAATCCAGTGAACTCTCGAGTGGACTGTACAACTCCTGTGAAGTACGGCTTTCATTTTTTTCTGACTGGCAATATGACTAGAAGAATTAGGCTAAAGCCTGATGAAATCCTTTCTATTTTGCATGCAATACCAAAAGGTGAAACGGAATGGAAAACGGAAGATAATCTTGACTCTGACAATGACGAAGATTTTATTCCTCAAAACATTTACAGTGAGTCTGAAGATTCAGCCAAAACCAGCAATCCTCCAGGCCGAATACATAAACAATCAACAAAATGAGGCAAGATTGCCTCCTCGACAGATGAATGCGGCGGTGAAGACGATGGTGGAAAGAATTACAACCACAGTAGGCGATGATGACTCTCCAGGAACGCTTATGTCAGCTGATGGATTCCAATAAAAACTGCTGAAGATTGGAGAACACTTACCTGGTAGGCGTGCAAACCAAAATATACTTAGAGAAGAGCCTGGACCTACAAGCACGAGAGAAGAAATATAGCTTGTGATAGTTCTATGAGTGCGTGGCGATTATTTATCGACTCGTTTATACTGACTCACATAAAGCGATGTTTAATTGAGGAAGCATGCATGCAAAATGATGAAGATTTTTCTCTTTCCGATGAAGAGCTAGATGCATGTATTGCCATATTTTACGCCCGCAGAATATCAGGCAAGAATGATTACTCTATTACAAGTATTTGGTCAAAGGACTGGAGAACACAATTTTGTAAAACGACAATGTCTAGGAACCGTTTTGTAAACATTTTGCAATATCTAAGATTTGTGGAGAAGTATATTCGATTATAGCGACTCAAAACTGACAATTCTGCTCTCTTTTCAACAGTGTGGGATAGATTCATTGATAATTACATAGCTTGCTACAAACCCGGTCCGTAAATTACGGTTGATAAACAACTCTTCCCCAGCAAAACTAATACGGCCATAAATATTGGCTAGCTGTTGAAAAGGATAGCAAATGGCTTTCCTTATGTTGAAAAGGATAATTTACGCCATGCTGATTGCCGTTTGATGACCACGTAGTACTGAAATTAATGCAGCCATTTCTGAAAAAAGGGGAAAATATTACCGTTGGTAATTATTTTACTTCAGTCAAACTCGCTGAACAGCTAAAACGCTTTAAAAAATAAAATAAAATTTTGTCCCTTTCTCCGGTATTTTATAATCTACATCTACATCTACACATCTACATTAATACCCTACAAGCCGCCTTTCGGCGTGTGGCAGGGGGTGTAAACACCAGTTGAATCTAAATTACTTCCTTATTCGATTATTGTCACGTATTGTTCGCGGAAAGAATGAATCTCTAAAACGATTCGTCCTAGCATCTATTTCTCTTAACTTACGGTCATTATCGGATCGACCGACGTAGCAGGGGGGTTGCATGATACCGATTGTATCTTTGGAAAATGTAGTTTCCCTGAATTTATTAAGCAATCGCAGCCTAGCTTCCACTCTCCTTTCTTTCATGGATTCCCAACCTACGTCTGAGAGCATTTTTGTAACGCTTGCTTTTTTATCGTAGCATTTCTTAACAAAACGAACCGCTTTACGCTGCACTTTCTCGAGTTCGCGAGTACACGTTTCATTCCGCAAGATCCCATATACTTGCCGCATATTCCAGAAGGGGTCTGACCAAGGTAAAATAACATCGCTCTCTCACCTTTTCGTCGCATTTACCGACAATACGCTTTACAAAGCCAAGCCTTTTACTTGCTTTGCCGCAGATTTTTCGAATATGCGTGCTCCAATTTAAGTTATTAGTAATGTTGATCCCGAGATATTTAACTGAATCTACTACTTTGATACTAATTCCATTAATTTTGTATGGGTGATTTGGATGCATTTTTTTCTTTTCGAAGAAATTAACTACGGAGCATTTACTTACGTTAATATCTAATTCCCATTTTTCGCACCACCGTTGGATGAGGACTAAATCGTTTGAGAGAGTTTGAGAGATATTTCTATGTATCTCTTTTTAATATTGTATCTAACTCATAATAGTAGCAAACATCTCCAACAGGTTTATATAAAGCGGAATAACATTAGAAAATGGCTATTGTTGTAGTTACTTTTGTTTTCGGTATTAATATTGCATCAATGCATAGGTTAGCAAATTAGCTAGCTAGTTAGTTAGCAGCCGAACACATTGGTCACCCTGCGTCTTTATAGTTTATAAACTAATTTGGGATCCCAAAGATTTTTGACTAATCGCATAAAGCAAATCTGTACTCAAAATATCTCTTTAGTTATTTATACCGCAAACGCATAACTCTATGTTTAGAGATCCGGTTTGACGGTTGGCAGCCCTGCTTCATAAAGTGCTTCCTAAAATAAATTCTAATTGTTCATGAAAGGTAACTGAATTTAAATTTGAGATATAAGTTTGATAATTATCTGAGAAAATAATTGGAAGAACATTTTAAAATGATAAAAACTTCTAAGTTGGTAACCCTGCTGAAAGTGGTTTTATGTATTTGTAAATGTTATAAAACGATTTTGCGTGGACGAAAACCCCTGATTGGAATTTTTCACGACATAATTCGAAATATTCTTCAGCTATTGTATTCGCTGGAGGTTTTTCTCGAGGCGCAAACGAGTGGTTTTTATATGCTTTCCGTCAGATGGCATAGCAATCTTGGTGTTACATGACTGACTTTTATCAACAATTTGGACCTTCTACCACTTATTCCGAAAATATGAGTTTCATTGGTCTAGTTTGAGTAAGAAAAATATTGCAGAGTATAAAACTCAGCAGATTTAGGTCATCGGTCTGCGTTTTGTTTAATTAATTAAAATTTAAACAAATTATGAGGTAAAGCATCTTATCAGCACTTGCACAAAAGACACATTTTGAAGTTCTGCAAAATATACATCTCTGCGACTTAAAAAAGTATTTAATTACGAATTTTTAAAGTAGACGGTCAAAATGACCGCCGCTGTCCTTCTAGGTATAACTTTGTGTAAAATCTAACACATAAGTATTAACAAAATTTTCATTATATCGTATTAAATTTGAGATAGAATCAAACAAAGTCAAAGAGTTTAAAAAAATTTTAAAAATATTTAGTTAGATATTTTCGAAGTTAAACACTGAAAACGGTCAAAATGACCGCCGCCGTCCTTCTAGTGTTAAATGCAAATAAACATTTGAATCACTATGTGTCTGCTGTGAGCAGATGCACCATTCACTTTCTAAAAAGTTTGTCGTGCATTTGAGGAATTGTTTTCTCACTGTATATTACTTTTAAGGGAGAAGATGACTGGCAATGATTCAGAAAGGCATTATGTTCATTTCTGCCTATTTGCATCTCTGGACATTGTACTTTTTATTCAATCCTGGCTATTTTTAAGTTCTTTATTCTTTCAATCCATATTGTTTTACATTTAACTTATTTTTATAGGTGTGTTGTCTCAGATGGCAATGTAACCCTCCACGAGTATTCCCCAAGTGCTTCACCCAAAAGCAGTTTAATGAAGAAGAGAAAGGCTGTCCAGGAACCAGGGGAGGATTCCCCTTCACCCTCTGCCAAGGTATTTTAACTCCTGCTGAGATTAATTGGAGCATAAAACAACATTATCAAAATTTTAAACTCTTGTTAATTTTCCAATCTCATAATTTGGAATCTAATTATAATCAATTGAAGATTTTTTCCTTATGGAATTGTTTCTTAAATATGTTTTTAAAAACTATTAGAGATTGATTATCTTAGTTATATGTATGGAATCTGCAAATTAAGGAAATACAGTAGAACCCCGTTTTTACGAACCTCGATTTTACGAAGTGACACAGTTTTACGAACCATTCCGCCGGTCCCGATCTTTGTACATGTAAAATGACCTCGGTTTTACGTAAAACCTCGATTTCTTGTTTTACGAAGTGAGAAGCCGGTCCCTAGGAGTAAATGAACCCCGGTTTTACGAAGTATTTGAAATAATTTTGTCGCACTGAGCTCAATACAATGGGACGACGATCGCCGTGAAACGGAGCAGCTGAATCCAGATCGTCTATATAGGGAGGACCCTCATCCCATGTATTTTAGATGGTAAAATTTGAAAATGTTGTGGGATACAAACATTTTGATTACAGTTTTCGCAAAAATGATAGCTTATAAGACTTAGCTGTGCTCTTTCTTTTTTCATCAAGCTTTCTGGTAATATCGCGAATGCGTGACGTGGGATTGTATAGACGAGCAGTTTCCAGTAGTATATGCTTTGTATTTGGACGAAAGATTGAGAGAATAGAGCATGATAAGAATTTGTTTTCGACTTGGGGAGTTTTGGGCTCAGGTCTTGGCTACTTAATTGGAGTGCGAAATCTTAAAATGCTTAAGGCTGCTGCAGGGATTTTGGATTTTAACTGGTTAGTAAAAGCTTGAAAAATAATGGTTGGATGTTGGACACCCTGAGAAATGTTGGTCTCCAAGCGAGGAAAAGTCGCGCGTGTACAGTCAGAATCTCTCTCTGCGTGAGGTGGCCTGTGTTGTGATATCCCGTGTGCCTATCAGTGTAATAATGGATAAAACATCGCTGACTAAGAAAAAGAGGAAGTCCCTGAGTTTGGTCACCAAAAGGTCGATTATCAAGGAAGTACGTGATCGCGGACAGACAAAAAATTCTGAAGGAGAAGGCTCAGGTTTTGGCTCTTAAACTGAAGTGCGACAACATTAAAGCCTCAAATGGGTGGCTTGATAGAAAAGATAAAGAATCACTTCAATGAAAATCTGTGGAGAAGAAGGTAGCGCCAACACAAAAGACGTTGAGCAGTGGCATGAAATAAACTATGACATTGTGTCTAAATATTACCCTCGAGATATATACAACCTGGATGAAACAGGTTTGTTTTTCAAGGCATTACCTGACTCCATCCTTCGGTCCCGTGGTGAAAAATGTTGCGGAGGTAAAAAATCTAAGGATAGGGTTACAGTAATGCTGATATGTAACCAAGATGGATCTGAAAAGTTGAAACCAGTTGTGATTGCAAAATCAAGAGCTCCGCATTGCTTCAAGAACGTGAAAAATTTACCTGTGTTGTATGAAAGTAATAAAAAAGGCATGGATGACAACAGACATTTTTCAGAAGCAAATTATGTTCTTGCAGAGGAAGAGCGCATGAGAGAATCGCAATGAACTACTTCTTGTACAGATAATGCCCCAGTTCATAAAATAAGCGGACTAGTGCTACCAAACGTACTTTTTCTGAGTCCAAATAGCACCAGTAAGATGCAACCGCTGGACATGGGAATAATTAACAGCATTAAAGTCCACTAACGAAGATTTCTTGTCCAGCACTATCTTCTGACGCTTGGTAAGTTCTATTTCTTTTTTATCATTTTGTGTATAAGAGATACCTACTCGTCGCAAAGGATATATTTATCCTTTGCGACCTCCATATTTTCTATGGAATTATTTAATTTTAGCAATATGATAGCTGCCGCAACCCCATCGCAAAACTTTGGTAAACCTTTTACTTGAAAGTAGCATTCCTGTGGAAGTTCTTCGTTGCAGCTGTCATGGAAATTAGTTTAATTAATGAATACTAAATTTGTTGTAATACGTCACTATTACTCAAATTTTGATGCCTTCAATACGTAATTTATTAATTAAAAGCGTTTTACGTCGTTAGGTAAGAATTTGCGATCGCGACTTGTGATTTGTGACGCGACAAGATCGTTCAAAGTACCCGCGAGTAAGTAGTTCTCGAAAATCACCGCTAAGCGTCAGCGTAGTAGAGTGCATATAAAATAGAGACGGTTTCAAATTTACTTAAGTAAAGTTCTAAAATGACTTAAAATATTTACAAGCTAGTTTCTTAGAATTCATGGCTGTCAGTTTCATTCACTTTGACTTATGTGAGTCTCCTAGGCTTTGAAATAAGGTCTATGCTCTAAAGGGAATCAGTATAATCGTAGTCTAATTTTTAAATCCTTTCCATTTGATGCAGATGTACTGCAGATTGGCTCCTGGAGAGCCATGTGCGTAACGCTCGTGACTCATGAAGAATCAGTTCTGATTTCAAATCCTGTTGGGAGCACATGGGCAAAATGACCTAAGCTGTCAAAGCGCTTACTACTACTACTGCTTCTACTATAGTGCACACAGAGAATTGCATGTGATATCTATTGTTTTCTTTCTGAATGAGCTTTGACTCTTATTTGACACAGAAATTAGTTTGATTTCATCCTCATAATTATTTGACAAGTTTAGACACCTGTATAGTTTAGCTTTCTGCAAGCAGAGCTTTAGTACGCATACATTTGTTGCTGATCAAGCCTCAGATGTGCCTCCATGGGCATTGTTCCATGCTGTGGGAGGAATTGGCAGAGCATGGGACAGTGTCACTGCAAACACTATTTCTAACTGTAGGAGATCAGCTGGTTTTGGTGACACATCAATTATAGAGACAGAGGAGTTAGTGGAGGTTCCCACACTACAGGACCTCCTTAGTAAAGAAATGGTACAACTAAATCAGTACACCCCAGATGCATCCTCTCATGCTGAGTCATATGTCAAGTGTGACTCTCATGTGGTGACGCATAACTGCAGTGAATTTAGTGAAGACGAAGAAGATGAGGATGAAGTGAGCTTAGATAGCTCTTCTACAAGCTATTAAGATGACCCAGAAGCACATTCCCCCCCTACAAGGAATGAATTAAGACACTCTATAAAAGTGCTTCACAATTTTTAATATGTTTACTGATGGTGTACCTGATTTATTCAATTTTTTCCTTTCAGGTATTGAGAAAATCACCTCATCTTTCATTGAAACTTCCAAAAAAATAAAAATTGAAGATTATTTTAAAAAGTAAAAAGTTTAGAATTTTCTGTTGTATTAAACATTAAACTGGATGTATAATTCATTTTATTGAAATATTACCTTCCTTTCAATCCCATTTAACATTATGCTCTGTGTTACTGAACCTGGATTGGTATTGTAGAGATTTCAATTGCTTGAGAGAAAACCTCAAATTTACAAAGCCCAAATTTTACAAAGTGCAAATTTTTGGTCCCTTCAACTTCGTAAAATTGAGGTTCTACTGTACTTTAATACATGTTTTAGTTAATATATGTTGTACGAGTAAAAGTTGCTTATTATTTAAAGCATATTTAACATTACTGTAGCATGTCTAACAGCTTCCAAGACAATAAATTTGGAGAAACCATCAAGCACAGTAAATACATAACAATTGGCCTTTTTAGACCCAGGGAGAGGTCCAACAAAGTCTATATAAACTCAATCCTGAGGAATGTTAGTAACATGGGAAGAAAGCTGCACAGCTGGTAAAGTGTTCTGAGGTTTGGTTATCTGGCAGGAATGACATCTTTTCACCATCTCAGACATTTCAGTCTTATAAATTGGCCACCAATAGCTCTGAGAGATCTTTGAGACAGTTTTGGTGGAACCCAGATTACCGGCAGAGGGCAAACAATGGAAATATATAAATAAAGATAATAATGGGTTGAATTCTCTCTGGATCGACAGACAAGGTTCCTTCTTGGGTAATGTGGCCAAGGAATGCAATGGATTATTTGATGGTTTCTATTAATTTTAGGATTGAATTAAGACCCACCTGTAACCCTTCCATGACCCACCAGTTGGGAACCGCTGGTATAGGGAATTCACACAATTTGCTCTATCAATTTACATTGTTTACTCTTTAAAACCTAAAACTACTACTTAAAGTTGTGGACTGAATGTTTTTCAAATGTGAGTAGAATGGGTCACATGCATGAAAGACTAAACAGTTTAAGTAACAAAATCTTCTGAAGAACGCAAGTCTTTTGTAATGACAGCAAAGAAGAGGAAGTTAATTGTAATTGCAAAGGACAAGGTATGATAATGTTATAATAGACCCCCATATCTCTCCTTCCTTTGCATAAAAAAATCACCCATGCTTATTTTTTTCTAAATCATTTTAAGATTGTTTAGAGAAAATTCCAACTGTTTAGAAAATTGTTTAAGTATGATCAATATTCAGGGGCTAATAAATCTATTAAGGCCAGAAAATACTGAGCTCCTTTCAGAATTACTTGTGAACCTGAACAAATAAATGGTAATCAATTTATTTTACATTGCATGTGTGTGTATTATTCCAAAGAGTCTAATCAGACCCCTGTTTTATTTAAACTACAGAAGTCCAGGAGAGTGAGTTTTGCAGATCCGATAGTATCAAAGCATGTGGAGTTCTGCATCCCAGATTCTGAGAGAAAATTCAAAAAGAGGATGGTCAATCGGTGCCTGAAAATGCCTAGTGATGGAGAAATGAATCAAGGTAACTAAACTAATAATTGCTTTTTTTTAGAAAGATGTTCTTTCCTGTTGAGATACTGAGGAACTGAATAAGGTTGGTGGGGGTTTGTGCAGGTGGGTGACATTGAGGAGGTTCTCCAACTCTCACTTGGCTGCAGACCTTATTAGCAGCAGGAGGACAAAAAGTGACTGTCTGGTATACAATTAACAACTATTCAAATGATCAACTATTTGTTATATTCATTGTATTACTTGTCCAATCAGAGGTAGTATCATGTTTGGATCAATGTTATTTGTTGAAAATTAGGGTTTTTCTAAATAGTGTGAATATTTTGTAACTTTTGCTGCCTGTGAATAGTTAGTAACTTTTAATATCGTATATCTTAACATATTAAATACCAACCTAACCCATTCCCCCTTATTTTGCCTTAGCAGAGTTTCCATGTGTCAGCAACTTACAGTAGAAGTCCCTTATAACAGGAGCTGACAAAAACTTGGAAAAGTTCTTGATGTAAAGCATACTCCTTACAGCCCATATTTAATGTCCATCCTCTTGAAATCCTTGGGCAACGAGTGCTTCAGAATGGAACTAAGTGTTTTAATTTACATAAATACTTCAGAATGTGAAAAAAGTACGTTCCCATCAAAAATATTATTTCATTAATTCATACACTATAACCAAAGTGCATCCTCGAGCACAAAGCGTGGAAATTTATTATGCATGAGTTAGGTGACTTTCTTTGAAGAGATAACTCCCCCCAGATTACCATGTGCTTGTCAGACTTCGTCTCTCATGTCAATTGATGATTCCAAGATCTCCTGCAAGACTAATATAGAAATGTGGCACTTTTTATACCGATACCACAGAATAAACCACTCGTTATAATGGATATAAGTGACCGAGTGGTGCACAGACACAATCTTAACTTTCTGCTAAAATCTCCATAAAACCACCACTAACCCAGAATAATTTTTCATGCTAATTCTAATCATTATAAAGATCATGACAAAACCAGGATTGGTTTTTTTTTTCAAGTTTTTCTTTGTTCAATTTCTATTATTAATGTTAAGACAAGCTGTAATTGAATGATGAAACATAAGTGAAAATAGCAAAATGGCTGGGATTTAATTTAATTTTTTAAATTTCTGTTCATTCTTGGAATTATTCAGGCAAACTTTACCACACCCTTTATGATACTTCCTTTGCTCTTCCTTCATTCCTCTTATGATGCTTATCTGGCAGTGCTATATGGACCACCACCACACTAAAGTTTTTCAGTATTCCTTGTGAATGTGGCTGCTTATCTTTACATGAATCTGTATTATGTTACTATAAAAGAAGCAATTCAGTATCTTCTTAACCCTGGAACCGTATCGTGGGGTGAAAAAACACCCCAGACATGTTTAAGTCACGCGGCAAAAAAAACGGCTTACGTTTACGACCCGGGACCGTAACCATAATTCAGTTTCAACGTCTGAGAGTAGAGGGAGCACACTCGCTGCATCAGTAGCACTTGGAAGCTCAAGCAGTAAACATTTACGGGTCTTTCTGGTTATACTTTCGATGCAGCACAACAGAAGATTGCTATTTTTAACTATGTGTGAAAATTCAAGCAGAAATATTGGTTGCAACTGCCTCAAACGTCATTTCAATAAGTGCATCAAAGAAAATAATGAAAAACTCCCTCAATTTTTTTTGAAGGGCGGATGTTTGCATCGTCCTAGCATCAAACTCAGGATATTTTCCTTAAAAGTCATTACTATTTCCAATAGATCCTGACCATATATATAGATCGGGACTTAGGGGCTCTCTGGAATCAAACCCATAACACTGAGGTTCAAAATCACAATTTTTCTGTTGGTTACACTTTATGGCCAATACATCTTAAAATTTTCAATTCAATGACCCTTGTGGTTTAGCCTGTGAATTAGTATCCTATCTAAATACATCATTATATATATACATCTTCTAGCAGAGCATGAACTTCCTATCATTACGATAAGTGCATCAAAAAAATAATGAAAAACAACCCCAATGTATTTTAAATGCGAGATAAATATTTACCGCCTGGCATCGAACCCAGGTCTTTCTGGTGATATTTCTTTTGCAACACAATAGAAGATCACCATCTCTAACTATGGGTGAAAATTCAATAAGAAATATTGGATGTAACTGCCTCAAATGACGTCCTACTTTTCCCTTATATTCCTTATGAGAGAAATTTTAATGTACCCCGGAATCGAACCCAGGAACAGTACGGTCTTATCTAATTTTTTCAAAATCCTAGTATTAATATACATCTTCCATGTAATCAAGAACTTCCTATCATTTCGATAAGTCCATTAAAAAAATCATGAAAAACTACCTCAATGTATTTTAGAGGGCAAATTTTTGCATCATCCTAGCATCGAACCAAGGATGTTTTCCATAAAAGTCATTTATGTTTTTGATAGATCAGAACCATATATATAGGCTCCTTGAGTTTTAATTCTCTGCCTATCCAGGAAGTATTTTTTTTTTATTCCCGAAAATCAAAGCAATGCATTTAAATGGAAAATATTGGGACTTTGGGGCCCTCTGGAATCGAACCCATGACATCGAGGTTCAAAATCGCAATTTTTCTGGCGGTTATTCGTTATGGCCAATACGTCGTAAAAATTTCAACTCAATGACGCTTGTAGTTTAACCTATGAATTAGTATCCTATCTATCTATCTATCTATATATCTATTATATATAGATGCTTCTCCAGATTCATTCATATATCATAGATATATTTATATAGAGAGGATACAAACTCACAGGCTAAACCACAAGCGTCATTGGCTTGAAATTTTTATGACATATTGGCCACATCGTGAAACATCCAGGAAAAAAGCGACTTTGATCCTCAGTGTCATAGGTTCGATTCCAGAGGGCCCCAAAGTCCCGATTTTTCCCAATTAAATGCATTGCTTTGATTTTCGGGGGAATTTAAAACAAATATTTTCCGGATAGGAAGAGAATCCAATCTCAAGGAGCCTTATATATGGTCATGATCTATCGAAAACATAAATGACTTTTACAGAAAATATCCTGGGTTCGATCCTAGGACAATGCCAAAATCTGCCCTTTAAAATACATGGGAGTAGTTTTTCATTGTTTTTTTTGATGCCCTTATCGAAATGATAGGAAGTTCCTGCTTATATGGAAGATGTATATTAATATTAGGATTTTGAAAAAATTAGATAAGACCATACTGTTCCTGAGTTCGATGCCAGAGCACATTAAAATTTCTCTCATAAGGTATATAAGGGAAAAGTAGGACGTCATTTGAGGCATCTGCATCAATTTCAGATATATTTAGAGATGGTGATCTTCTATTGTGCTGCATGGGAAGTATCACCAGAAAGACCCGGGTTCGAAGCCAGGCGGTAAATATATCCCCCATTCAAAATACTTTGAGGTAGTTTTCATTATTTATTTTGATGCACTTATTGAAATAATAGGAAGTTCTTGCTTAGATAGAAAATGCATATTAAGACTCGATTTAAAAAAAAATTAGATAAGACCATGCTGTTCCTGGGTTGGATGCCAGAGCCCATTAACATTTCTCATGTAAGGAATATATGTGAAAAGTAGGACATTGTTTGAATCAGTTGCACCCAATATTTCTGCTTGATTTTTCACACATAGTTAGAGATGGTGATCTTCTATTGTGCTGGTGATGTTCTATGTCAGGAGAAGCATCTATATATAATAGATATACTCGCGCGTGTATAACATAACCTCACTTTTGTTTTCATCGTGTAAAGATTCGAAAAATCGCTAGGAGGTACAACTTAAGACCTTTGGAGGTACAGTTGATCAGTCAGGAGGACAAAATTCTTAATCATTGGAAGGATCTGTGCGACAAAGATCGATTTTTCAAATTCTTGCTATTTGTGCACTTTGAGTTCTCAAAATAAATACCTTTTTTGGAGAATTGGGCAAAACCACTGTTAATAACCTTAAAACATAGTATCTCCCCTGTAGAACCTCATTGGAATAACTCGATTTGGTCTAAAACTCACTGAGATATCGTAATTTTAACGAAAAATGTAATTTTTGCTAGTTTTTCACGGTTTTTGCCCTTCTTGGTCAGTTTTCTAAGACCCTTCAATTATTTGGCCAAAACTGCTTAGTTCACGTGATTCTATATTACAAGTCGAAAAAAATGAGCCTCCTTAGGACCCTTAAAGTCGCATGGGTCCGAGATACGGGCCCTTGAAAATTAGGGTGTTTTTTAACCCAGCAATATGGGAATAGGTAAAAAAAATGTGAAACGGCTCTAGGATTAATCTTGTCTTGTTGAATTCAGGTTAGCATTTCTAAATTTTTGTTGAAAATTCCTACAAATTCTCGTACAGTATTACCCTGCATTTACGTTCCTGTCTTTAACATTTTCCCACTGTTCACAACACTTTCTGTTGGTCCCCTCAGATTTCCTATGTTCACAATATATTGAAATCCTCAAATAAACGCTGAATTCTATGGTGAAAAAAGGCAAGTGTCACGTTAGGTGCATCCAGGGACGGATCTAGAAAAAACTGTTGGGGGGGTCCGATCGAAAAATTTAAAAATAAAAGATATTTCGGCTTTCACAAAACTTGAAGTTAGAATTGTGTTAGACAAACTCGAATTTTTTCGCTAGTGATTGCTTTTTAAATCGTGTGTTTATTTGCGTTATTTGAGCTTCATTTTCGAAAAAATAGGGACAAGAATGAAAAGTATAATAAAAGTAACTGTCGATTGTGATCATAATATATCAGAATATTTTTTATTAGATGTTAATAACACACAATATAATATTATAAAATATCGAAATGACTTATTGACAGTATATATTGATAGTATACACAGTATCTACAAATAGTCTACGGACATCAGGAGCAATCCAGAGACCGTCTCCTATGATTGAAGGACCGTGTACAGGTATTGAGATTTGAGGGAGTCTGATATTTCGGGGGGGGTCCGGACCCCCAGGACCACCCCCCTGGATCCGTCCCTGGGTGCATCAGAATGCAGACCAAACTCCAAGAAATGAAATTACGCTACTTACTAAAAGTGCAAGGAATTGATGGTAAGAGGCTGGTTCGATAGTTAAAGAGCAGCTCAAGGGAAACAGCACTCCAGGTGGCCACCACTCTCAGAATTGATAGGTATTTAATGGATGTACCTACTGATTCGGAAAGAGGTATAACATTGATGTTTAATTTTGTAACTTATCATATTTCCCGGGGCTGTGGACGCACCCCAGTGTTAAGAATCAAAAGTTAGGAAATAAATAGTTTGTATTTAAAATAAGTGAGTTATATACATGATTCATGTTGTTAACATCAGTTTCAGAAATCGATTAATGTTTTGCTACTCATTTCACTGCGTTAAAAAGACGCGATTTCGGCAGCGGCGGCAAAAAGACGTGGTTATAGCTCATTCATTGCAGCAGCTTATTCGTTTCATTGATTCTTAATATTACAGAAATATTTCCAAGTTCACCATTTTAATTATCAAATTTTCTGCAATTACTAGGTATCGGGTGTGTTATTTTTACCAGAAATATCAAAATGTGTAATGTGGATATAATTCATGTAGAGGAATAATATAGTATTAGCATTGGCTAAAGAAAAACTTCCACGTCAAACATGCACTGCATTTTTGAGACACTTATTTCGGGTAAAAATTAAAACCAAATCTTGACATTCAAAGATGATAAATGCCACGGTGGGAACGTACGAGGCTTACAGTGATGTTGGCAGCCAAAGAGGAAGCCCCTTCAATCCACGTTCTGGAAGGCTGTGAAGCAAAGTACCGTTACAAATTGTTTCATGAAAGCAGGGTTCTTCCAGAATAGCATGGAAGTTCAAATGCCATCAGACTTACATTGCAGCCAAACTGCACTTGTGAAGACTTTCTGCAGTTGGATGTGGTAAGAACAGAGGAGAGAAGCATAGAGGAGTTTGTCATATTTCAGCTGATGATAGATGATGAAGAAGAAAGTGAGCATTGTGATGAGATAGTAGTGGGGCTAGTGCAGCAGTGGAGGTGTTAAGACGGTATATGTCATCTGTAGAGGGGGTGAAAAAGGTTTTGATGCTCTATATGAACTTGAAAGACAAATTGAGGACATACAAAATAAGAAATGTAAGCAGAAACCCATTTTGGAATATTTTTGGTAGGTAGTAGATATGGAGATTTTCATCTTATCTAAATACTTGTAAATATTGTAAATACAAAACTAGTTATTTAAATTCAATTCATGCAGATAAAGTGTATTTATAGCGTCTTCGGTAATCCAACAGCTGTAAATACCCTTTGCCAGTGGATGAGCAGAATTACAAAGTAAATTATTTGACTTTGTATGTTTATTTATTTGAGGAAAGTACAATGAATAAGAATGAAATACTCCATAATATTAACAATATGCATTTGTGAAATGGTTACCTCTTTTCCCAAAGTATTTTTCCTTATGTGTAAGTTATTTCCCATTATTTACACTCTTCCCCTGGTTTACACCACTGTTCCTGTGATCCCTTGAAAAACAAAAAAGAGGGCTACTACTGTATTTCATTTTCACATTCATTTACAACGATTCGCTGTAAGTCTAATTGTATTAGTTTATTATTGAAGATATTCTTAGTATTTGTAATATTTTTTATGCATATTTCATGAAACCTTTTTTAAAATGCTTTCTTTTTTTCAATATTGCAACATTAGGTTTTGGAGAGACTTATGGGGAGGAAGTGGTATTTGAAGGTGCAAAGGAAGCTTCCTTTAATGACTTTGAACAAACCTCTAGTACGGTGAAGATCATAGCGGTGGATTCTTCCAGTAAAGAGCAGCTATGTATTGACCCAACGAAAGAATTACTTAATCAAAAAACTTGTGAAACTGCCCCTATTCATAGTGTGGAGGATGAAGAAAACATACAGCCCAACTCCGTTATTAACTCCAAATTGTCAGTTGAAGAAACGTCTGTGGAAAAGTCATCTCATGAGTGTGTGAAAGAAGTTCATCAACCCATTTGTCTTACTGATATTTCAAAAGTGACTGCAGTTACGAAATGCCCTTCTGCAGTTGAGGTGGATGACAAGATTGAAAATAAGATGGCTGACGAGCCTTTGGAAAGACTGGGAGAAGAAGCATGTCCAGAATTGAGGGATTGCTCTGATTCCATTGATGAAAGTTTGTGGGAAAAGCTGACCAGCCGACACTGGTAATTACTCTTCTTTTTCCTCTTTTGTTTCTATAAATGGTGAAACTAGTTGCAAATAAATTTGCAACTCTAAAATACTTTGAATTTTTTAAATTTATTTAGTTTTTATAGTTTTTAATTTAGTTTATCTGATCATATCCAAACTGATTATAATGACATGATAAATGTTTTATTATATTTAATTAGTAGAAAAAAATTTTTCTGGAATTTCTTCTTTTTATTTAAACAATCTTTTAGCAAGACATGACTTGTAAATTTACTTGAAACTTTCAATAACCTGCCACACACGACAGTGAATTAGTTGAAGCTTCTTGAAATAGATTCACACCTACGTTAATCTAATTCCTGCTGTTGTAGCTTAATTATTAGTCAGTACTTATGCCAGCATATTATGGAACTTGCTTCAAAGGAGAAGGTAGTTAAAAGATTGGTTGGTTTTCAATGGGTGGCTAAATTATTCATGACGCAAAAACTTCATTTCCCTCGTTATTTATGATTTAAAATTTTGTGTGTAAATAATCCTCTTTCATCTTTCATGTACCTTTCAATGCCTTTCTCAGATTTACATTTCTTATAGACAGAAATATTGCACTTATCTTTTAAACAACTTTTGTGCAGCAGCATTCATATTACTCGTCAGTCAATTTTCTCTCAACTACAGTTATTACATCATCTAATTCCAGACATTGCAAAAGAATTCAAAATCTCTGATAGTTCATGAAAGCAATTAATATCTCAATGCCTAAACTATTTTTATTCCCCAAGTCCTTTATATTCTGCTGTCCAGCCTGCCTAAAGTAATGGCTCGACCAAACATTGAACTTTGGTTTTGTCTGTGAGTTTTGTATCACATGAAAATATTAACTGAATTTTGCACTTTTGTATATTAGTGCAATCAATTGTAGTATGTATTGTTTTCCTATCAGACATTGGGCAGAATAAATCAACAGGCAACTTTTCGTCTTCTTTTTGACCTTTGAAACCTGTTAGAGGTTTTCAACAGTCGTCTTTGTCGGCATTCTCATTCCCCGGTATTTGGAGAAAGTAGCCGTTAAGTGAGGCAGCAGATGAGTCACTTAAAGAAATCAACTTTCGGAGAAGCCCAAATTATTTACAAATTTAAGATTCAACTATTTCCAGGTTTGAAAACTAAAAAAATAGGAAATCCAAGGGTCTGCACAAAATCCCTAGCGATGCATTGGGTAATAGCGCAATTGTTCCTTATCTGAGAACATTATTCATTGCATCTCCAAACAATAAACCTATCCCCAATCCCCAATGATTGGACAAATGCCATTGTAATCCCAGTTCATAAAATTGGTTCTAAAACATCTTTAGATAACATTTATTAATTTATGTCAGAAATGTTTCCCAGCTCATGGCATCTAGTTATAAGGTGTAATAAATAAGATGTAAAGTCGGATCTGGGTTTAATGTCTACGCATTTAACGTTAATTTTTTGAGGTCCCGATTCATTCCTTATTAAAAGAATGTAAGAATTATCCTTATTTAGTGTTTCCACATTCTATGTTGTAAAAAAGTTTCCTGCACAGGATTTTTAACCCGATTTAATATTTTTTCATGACAGTTCGTGCAAATCCAAACACCAGTGATGATTTTCACTTCCACTAGTTATCAATAGGTGCACAAGGTTTCACTTGAAGATGCTTATATATGTAGCATAGGTATTGAACATATGAACATTAAGATATTTTATGTGCTTGGTAATACATACATAATTATATAACCGCATTTTCCTCGATAGCTGTGTAAACCCAATGATGATATAAGGTGTAACGTTGTTGAAATTTTCCCTGGAGAGTAGCGCTGTGGAGAAAAAATGAATGTTGAACTGCGTGCCTTACGAAAAATTTATTTTCTCTACAGCAGTTTTCCCACAATCAGTTTCCCTGAGCTCCAGTTCAAAATCGAATGCTAAATAAGGCATTCTCAGTATCTCATCGCTAATATTCTCAGAATCAGAAAGTATTACTATTTTGCAAAATGAAATATATTTATTTCTCTCGTCTTTAATGATCCAATGATGATGATTTTTCAAGTACATAGCCACCTATACCTATATTTTACAGCATAAAATTCTATAAATGCATCGAGACAACTGAGAAATGCATAAAAATGGATTTGTTAATGTTGATAAGTGTCCACACTAACATTTCCAGTGGCAATTTTCCCAAGAAAAACTTCCAACATCTACTAGGTGCGGTGGTCTCAACGACAGTAAAATTTAACCCTAGAAAACGGTTAGCTTGATGCCATTATGATCTTTCTTAAGTCATAATGCAGTATGACTGAAAATAATGATCTCATCGAGAAAACATCAAAATGTTGATGCACATGAAGCGCGAAATTGGTCGATAGCAGGCTTTGAATCCGTAGATGCAAAAAATATTTTTTGACACGATAATAACTTTTGGCCATTCATGACTAAAATAAACTCCACTTTGAGTATCATTTTGAATTACGAAAATGGACATGATACTTAAGTTCATGAGCTGCGACTGTCTTGAAACTTGGAAGGAGGGCGGAGAAAATCTCAAGTTACGGCCACACAAAAAATGTACATCATCAAATTAATCATATGCCTCGAGTTCAATTTTTTCACATTTGCTATTGGTCTGCTCCTGATTCTGTAATGTTTTCAAGTTAATTGAAATTGTAATTCTCTTATAATCATAATAATATCATCCACCAATTGATCATTTTTAATTACTCTTTCCATTTTTCAGCTGTTTTCTGAAAAGTGTTTTCCAACCCTATTTGGGAAGAGCACATTAAATTGATGAAAAATTTTTATTTTTGCATGTGACACCTTTTAGTGATTTAGAATCATATTTTTATTCATAGAAAGCTGTTCTAATCATTACAGACTCTAAAATCTCCAAAAAAGGGTCCTCATTTAGTGTTTAAAATTTTGGCCCCCTGAAAAACCTTAAATGAGGATTCGACTGTAGTTATTTATGAGTCTTCTTTAATTCAACAGCCCAGAATGCTCTTTCATGTTCTATTATTGTATTTTCTTCTAGGAGAGAGAGGTGTAAAGCCCATCTGGCTTTCAAATGCATCGAGACTGTTGGCGATTTGAGCCGACTGACAGAGATGCAGGTGGACAATATCCCCTTCAAAAAT
The DNA here is from genome assembly GCA_947579665.1 of Sympetrum striolatum. Classification (NCBI taxonomy): domain Eukaryota; kingdom Metazoa; phylum Arthropoda; class Insecta; order Odonata; family Libellulidae; genus Sympetrum; species Sympetrum striolatum. The sequence continues at coordinate 1,287,545 of OX388345.1, read as the reverse complement.
AAGAAATGGAAGACGTTGGTTGATGCATTAAAAGTAAGTCATGCATTGTTAAAAATGACACAGTAACTTATACTTTTTTTATCTTTACTGAAACTGAAAGTGTTCATCTTTCCAAAATCCCTTATTGTCTTGCTTTGAGATTCCTGAAGAATGTAAGATATGTTGCACCAATTGTTTTGCTTGTTGAAGTGAAGAAGGTTATATCATGTAAGTAATTTAGCAGATGTATGAATTATTTACATTCTGCGAGAACAGTTACCTCTACAGAATTATTTTCTAGCTAAAATTAACTACCATAATCAGAAAGAGTTTTCTTTTGAAATGTTTTGTCATTTTCTTGATGTGTTTCTCTGCTGCTATGAGTTATTATCATCATTGTATCATATATTAAATTTATTTACTGCAGGGTTTCATTTTTTAAGTGAACTATACATACAAAGATGGTGTTGTGAGAGTTCTGTGAACTAAAAAAATCCTAGGAAAGGGTACTTTGCATATAAGGGTGTGCCACTTGGTGATATAGGTTTGCCACCAATCAATTCCTAACCCAACCTCCTTCCATTTTTCTCTCCCATTGTTACCAACTCTCCTATTTTGAGCAGTGATCCTTCTTTTTTCTGGTTCTGCGTTATAATTATAAATTACCTTCATTTTTGTATTTCCCGAGTCCTATCTTCTGACCAGCTTAGTTCATGAAGTCTTGTAATTAGTTCAGAATTTAGGTGACTGTTATATTCTCCATTTAAGGAAAGGGTTGAGGTGACTTTGCACATAAGGGCGTGCGCCCAGGAAAAATCCCAATGCATAACGGATTTGAAAAAAGTCTGACAGGGCCGGGAATCGAACCCGGGATCTTCCTCTATCCAGGCTACCCGACCAGAACATTTTATCAAGCCGTTTTGGAGACTTTGTGCACAAGGGCAAGTTTAGTTTCATCCGACTGAGCGGCATTGTCTACTTCCAGCTTTGCCCATTCTTCATCTGTTTCATTGCTGCCATTAGTACCACTGGGTTACTCCTTTACCATGAAATTACAATCAGCTTCTTTGGATTCATTGATCTTCTATTAGAATGGGCGCCGTTATGATTTTTGTCAGCGGCGGCGTAGGGGGAAAATGAAGCCGGCGGCGGCGGCGTAACGGCGTGAACGCTGACTGCTTAATCGTCGGCCGCGGCGCGGCGTAACCGGCAGCGTGTAAAAATTCGTTCGTATGCAGCAGAAAAAAAGGCGAATAACTCGAATATCTGGGAGTAAATTATTTCAATTGTATCAATAAAGACAATGTAGAGCTATCTTGAATAAGCAACACAATGGGCTAGAATCGAAAAAACCTGGCAAAAAAATCCTTTTCTTGAGTGTGGACTTTAGTACTGGCAATTCTCGAATAAATCCTGCCTATTACTACCAAATTATTTACGCTGATTACTACCTATTAAAATTCTACAAGTGGTCAAAATTGACGAATTATTCCAGGTTTAGATTTTTGCGAAATTCTTCAGCCTCAAACCAAACCCAAATGAGCAGAATCATCGGGAAAAATCAATACAGTGTTAAATAATCAACCCTTAAGCTTAATTATGATTTTTTAAGTGATCACAGTTGAATATTTGAATTATTGCATCACTTCCATCAGATCTCTGAATCAGCTTCTGTTGGTGAAATACTCACTTCATGCAACATGTCTTTTAAGTTATATTTCTTTCTCTTATCCTCTCTCGGACCCTCCGATCTAAGGAAAACGAGCTCACATAATACGCTGTCTGGGAATATTATATGCAGAACTTATTGAGGTATGGCAATGCGAAGTTTCAAAGTTCACACTCAAAAAATATTTCCTTATTCTTGGCCAGCATTTTTCGATTCTAGCTCTCTCTGCGCCGTAAAGGCATTAATTTGGCAATATGTTGCTTTCCTTATTTTTACAAAAGCATGCTTCTTATAATTACGCTACATTACTTTAAGAACATTTAAAGAGTGGTATTACAAATTGGGCACAAATAGCCAAGAGAATGTCGATCAATGGATGTACTATTGTTGTGAATTAGTTTTAACACCACATTTGCGCCACATTTTCAAGTATGGAATCCAGGAATAGACGTTCAATTGAAATTTCCAGAAAATAAAAAAATGTATAAATGATGAACGCAAATCAAAACATTAAAGTTTAAACAAACTAAAAGAATAATAAGCAAATGAATGAATGAGAGGAGTTTAAAATTAATATATTTATAACATTCATCAGTAGGTTACACTCTGTCAACAATATCTTTGCACAACGCATAGTTCTCATGGATGAATACCATTTTATTCAATCTCTGCGGCTCTAGTCTGCTTTTCTTATCGTTGAGAGTGAGCCCACATATACTTAAACTCCTCTCTATGGGAGTGCTGGTTGCGGGAATACACTATGTTCTAATAAAGATATTCAAATCGATTATAATGTTTTAGAACTCTGGATTAGACGTTTTTTATAAATCAAAAGATGTTTCAATTAGTAGGAATTGAAGTTAATCCAGGAAAATACTGTTGTACCCTATGAAGAAAATTCTCTTATTGGAGTTAACATTTTGGTTTACATACAGGGTGCATTATGAAAGTAATGCGCATTTTATGGAAAAAATAGATTAATTGATCCGATCGGTACAAATGATTAAAATTCTTCAAAATAGTCTCCACCTGCTTCAATACACTTGCGGAGACGATTCTGCCACGCCTGGAAAGCACCCTGAAACTCCTCGACTCGAGGCCTCTCAGGAATCTTGTGACGTGAGCTTGAATGTTTTCCACTGACTCCCAGTGCCTTCCCTTCAGCTCTCTCTTCAATCGGGGGAACATAAAAATGTCACATGGAGCCCAAGTCAGAGCTGTAAGGAAGCTGGGGCACCACGGAGGTCTTGTTCTGGGTGAGGTAGTTGTTGACGATGAAGAACGTGTGGCTGGGGGCATTGTCGTGATGGAGCTTGAAGACGTTTTTGATGTCAGTCCTGACGCGCGGGACCCGGCGTTTCAGTCTCTAGAGCACCTCCAGGTAAAAGGCTGCGTTGACAGTTTGTTCTTGCGGTACAAACTCAAAATGGACGATTCCTCGGACGTCAAAGAATACAAAAGGCATTGTTTTGATGCGAGACTTGCTCATGCGCGCTTTTTTGGGTTTGGGAGAAGATTGTGTGTGCCACTCGGAGCTCTGCCTCTTGGATTCTGGATGGTACTCGAACATCCAGGATTTGTCCCCGGTTAGATTAGAGCCTGGATCATTTCTGATCAATTTCAACAACTCTTCACTGCACAAAACTCGAACTTCTTTCTGCGTCAACTCTTCTTCTTTTTGTCAACACCTTCGGCACAAGCTTTGCACAGATCTTTCGCATTTGCAAATCCTCCGTCACTATCCCATGTACCGCAAATGCTGACAAGTTCAGGGTGTCAGCGATAGCCTGGATACTTAACCGACGGTCTGAACTCAAAACTTTGCGCACACGCTGAACTTTTTCATCGGTTCGGGCTGTTGTTGGACGTCCAGAATGGGGCTCGTCGGTGACCTCTTCCAGGCCCTCCTTGAAGGTCTTAAGCCATCTTCCGCATTGAGATCTCAAAATGCATTCCTTTTTAAAGGCATCTTGAAGCATTTGACAAGTTTTCGCTGCATTCTTCCCAAGCTGCACACAAAACTTGATCGCATACCGCTGTTCAAGCGAACGCTAAATCACGCTGCGACACAATCGAAAAACAGACTTCTTGCAAAGAAAGGTCCTACCACTCCTACTGCTTGGAGCAAACTAAGACCAGGCACGTTTTGAAGGGCAGATCTTCCACCACATTATCCAACCGGTCCGAGAGCGCTGCTATGGATAGTCGCGTCACAATAAAATCATGTGCATTACTTTCATAATGCACCCTGTATATGTTCAAGATGTTTTTATCAAAGTATTCACATAAATTATGATACGTAATGAATACACATTGCTTGCCATCAGGGCCGGCTTTAGACAATTGGCGGCCCCAGGCAAAACGCATTTGGCGGCTCTCCCGTTTGTAATATTGCAAATTGAATAATGGTGTAAACCTGACAAAATATAACAACAGGCTCTTTTACATTGAATAATAAACTAAATTACTAAGATTATTTCTATCTAATTTTTTTGTGAGTTATTTGAGAGTCAATTAACAATAATAATCTTGTAATGTACTAATTTGGCCTAATTTTGGCGGCCCCAGGCGACCGCCTTATTCGCCTTCCCTGCTTGCCATTACTGAAAAGCCCAACGTATCTCAAACGGTCCCATGTTCATAAGAGAGATTGATGCACGTAGTAGAAATATACGCGTTGAAAGAGAAAGTTAGCCTAAATTAATTTTAATATTATACCACATGGAGATAAGTAATTGAAAGCTGTTCAGTGAAACTTAATTATAATTAATTATTATCATATTTACAAGGAAAAATAAGAAATGAAAGATATTTAATTGAAAAATTTGGAAATTCGTTGCAAATTTGTTTGTACTTGTTCTTTAAATACTCACTCTCATTTCAGAATCGAAGTTCTTATTCTTGATAATTTGCTTCCTTTTATGATCTTTTTTCGATATTTTTAAATTTCAGGGTAAATATTCTGGGAAAATAGATCCTTAAAATTTTGAAGGGAATGTCGAGAGGTTTGAGAAAAATGCGTTCAAAAAGTAGTTGCCTAATACTTTTTGCTATACTTCATTCATTAAAAACTTCCAGTGAGATACTATTCTTAGAAAAGACTGAATTTTATTTGTGTTATTTTAAATCCATATTTTCTATCATAAACATTTGAAAACGAACATACATTGCGGAAGTTACATCTTCCGCAATGTATTGTATGAATTATATTACGTATGAAATATATTATTATATATACGTATTATGAAATATTCTACCAAGAGCTGGGTAACGAAACCGAGTTTGCAATCTTACCTACTTTCATTACTGAGAAAAAGTTGTTTTGCATAATCGGTAACAATTTTTTCTGGTGGCTAGGAAATATATTAAAATTTTTAATTTTGATTCAAAATATATACCGCAATAATGTGTTAAAATTTTGTGTTAATTAAATTAACATTTTTTGCGATATCATTTTCACATCGGGCGCTCTGTTTGAGAGCACGAAAAACTGGGACTTATTTATTTCTGACTGCGATAAAGTACCAAAAAGATTTCTATTACATACTTACACATTCGACATTCAATATCTATTATATATAGATGCTTCTCCGGATTCTATATATATAGGATACTAATTCACAGGCTAAACCATAAGCATCACCGACTTGAAATTTTTACGATGTATTGGCCATAACGTGTAACCTCCAGGAAAAAGCCGATTTTGAACCTCAGTGTCATGGGTTCCATTCCAAAAGGCCCCAAAGTCGCGATTTTCTCCATAAGAATACATGGCGGGGATTTTCGAAAATTTTTTTGTGGCACTTCCCGGAAAAGAGGATAGCTGAAACTCCAGGGATCGCTAGAAGCCGTGCATATCCAACGAAAATCAGAAAGACATCTTCGAATATTTTCCATGGTTCGATGCTAGGTCGGGGCAAAAATCGGCCGTTTAAAATGCATTGTGGCGATTTTTAAGATTTTTTTGGACCCTTTTCTGATGGCATAGAAACTTGAAATTCGGCAAGAGGTTAGATATCATAAATATATTTCATAATAAAATTTTATATATTTGCTGATGGTCCTTGGTTCGATCCCAGACGGCCATTTAAATTCCTCAATATATTTCTTACGGAGATAACGGAAACAAATTATAGGTACTTCCCGGAACGATATCGATATCAAACTTTGCATAAAGAAAGATTAAGTCCAAAAAAATCAAACTGTGCATGCACAGCTATCAATGTGTCCTGGGTTCGACACCAGGCGTCTCAACAATCAGTAACTGATCCGATTTTCAATAATTATTTAGAACCCTTTCCAAACAATATAGAAAGTTGAAATTCGGCATGTAGATAGAAATCAATAATACATTTCAAAATCATGTTTTAGATTTCCAAGATCGTCCTTGGTTCGAGTCCCGAGAGCCATTCACATTCGTAAAAATTTGAACGTCTTTTGAGGCAGTTGTAGCAAATATTTCTGCATGAATTTTCACACATTGTTAGAGATGGTGATCTTCTATTGTGCTGCATAGTAAGTTCACCAGTAAGACCCAGGTTCGATGCCAGACGATGAAATTTCAGCGAATTTTAAGAAAAATTTCAATCCTTTTTTTTTTTCTTTTGAGGACAGTCCCGATATGATGCCGATATGAAATTAGTATTGCCGATCTGCTTGCAGTATGCAAGCAACATTTTACTCGTATAATAGATACTTAGATATAGATAGATAGGATACTAATTCACAGACTAAACTACAAGCGTCATTGATGTGAAATTTTTACGACGTATTGGCCATAACGTGTAACCGCCAGAAAAATTGCGATTTTGATCCTCAGTGTCATGGGTTCGATTCCAGAGGGCCCCTAAGTCCCGATTTTTTTCCATTTAAATGCATTGCTTTTATTTTCCCAAAATTTAAAAAAAATACTTCCCGGATAGGTAGGAAATCAAAACGCTAGGAACCTTTATATATGGTCATGATCTATCGAAAACATAAATGACTTTTACAGAAAATATCCTGGGTTCGATGCTAAAACGATGCAAATATCTTCCCTTTAAATACATGGGAGTAGTTTTTCATTAATTTTTTTTGATGCACTTATCGAAATGATAGGAAGTTAGTGCTTGGCTGGAAGATGTATGGTAAGAATTGGTTTAAGACAAAAATTTAGATACGACAATGCTGTTCCTGGGTTTGATGCCAGAGCACATTAAGATTTCTCACATAAGGAATATAAGGGAAAAAGAGGACGTCGTTTGAGGCAGTTGCAGCCAATTATTCTGCTTGAATTTACACAAATAGTTAAAAATAGCAATATTCTGTTGTGCTGCATAGAAAGTATTACCAGAAAGACCCGAGTTCGAAGCCAGTGGTAAACATATCTCCAATTTAAATTCCTTCAGGTAGTGTTAATTATTTATTTAGTGGCAATTATCAAAATAATAGGAAGTTCTTGCGTTGATAGAAGATGAATATTAAGACTTGGTTTAAGAAAAATATTTAGATAAGACCATGCTGTTCTTGGGTTCGATGCCAGAGCATGTTAACATTTCTCACGTATGAATATGTGAAAAGTAGGACGTTGTTTGGGGCAGTGTCAGCCAGTATTTGTGTGATTATGCGCCAGTTATGCATGCAATGCACACCATGTGCTCAGATAAGAGTGTCACAGCCTTGAAAGAACTCAAAAGGCCAAAAGCGGCTTCACTGGGGGATTATGAAGAAGAGAAAGACCTCTTCTACGGCCCTGGTATCGCTGACAAACCTCTTCAATCAGCTGCATGTTTACTGACACTTTCACCCCCCCAAGAACTTTAAACGCGTTTTTCTCAGAACGTAAAGTTTCGCACGCCGTGAGTGGTAGCTCGGTTAATTTTTAACTGATTTACATGACATTTTCAACATATATTCTTTAACATATTCTACATGGCATGAACCTAAAATTTAAACAAAAAATAACAATTAGCAATGTTTTTTGAAATTTTTTTATAAAAAAATTGATGTTTTTTTTTTTCAAAATTACGCTTAATTTTCAATATTTTTTCAAACTTTAGGTTCATGCTGTGTGTATTAATATTTATGAACGGAAAATTTTTAAATTTTTGATTTCAGCTGAACTCCCTGTTTTTTAGTCAGGTGCCACTGTTTGTTATAGCAGATATTATTTTATTATTACTCCATTTGTATTCTTATTTTATTTTATTTTTTTTTAAATATCCTGTTGACCTAATTTACAGTAGTTCATATTCTCTTAATTATCATATCATATGATAGGTAATATGTTACGTACCATATCATATTATCTAATTAAGCATAATTTCTACAAAAACCGTTCATCTTGTGGATGTGGATCATTAACCGAAATAAACAAGTTCATTCTAGGTCTGCATTAATGGAAAATTTTATGTTAGAACGAAATATGAGCAGCTAAAGTTAATCATGTCCAATATTTTTGAAGAAGAGCGAATAACACCTGAGATTCGAGCCGATTTAACAAAATACGAATTTAATTCTTTCATAATACAATACTGCTTCTACAGCAGCAAAAGCAATGACCTTTAGCGAGTATTTATAAAATTTATAACATCACAAAAGCCTTGAAAACATGCGAGGCATAAAGAGGAAGACAAAATGCGTGCTCTAAACAGAGAATCACAAAGACTCGCTCATGTTGAGTCATGCTGATTACGTTTTAGGTAATAACTTTTTTTTTGCCCCTTGGTGTACATTTTTATGGGGAAAATTTTTCCCTGTTCTTGCACCGAACCCATAGTAATATTGATAAGCATTTTGAAGTGAATTTAATAATCACATCAATTAATTTTCTCTGAAAGGATGACCATCTTTCTTTTTTGTCTGCTTAAATACTCCATTTTTTGCATAATTGACCATCTTAGCATCATATTAAGGGTAATGTGTTTTTCTTTTTAGGATTACAAAGGAAGAAAAGATACGGAAACAACTTCTGAAGTGATTAAAGAATCTTCCGAGGAATCATGCTTCAGTGGTGAGTTTTCTTTTGAATGCTTTTCTTATCCTTTAGATCACCCCTGTGCCATAACTGACATTCCTTGTAAAGCTGTCATTTTTCGAATTCCATGTAACAAATGTCATTTGTTTTGCAGTGTATTTTTCTATTTCTTGGAGGTCTTTCGAATTTTGATATATGCGTGCTGTTTAAAAAAATGTAGGTAGTGCTGACTTTGATTTTATTAATAATTAATTTTTTTACTAGCTGGATATCAGTTTAATCTCAATGTGGGTTAAAAGTAGAGGTCTGTATGGGCCAAAAATTTTAATTCGGACCCAGTCTTGATAATATGATAAATACATGAATTTTTATAGAATCTAATTCTTATAGAACTAGGCTCAAGTATGAATTATGGTTCTTTATAAATTAATATTCAAAGAAACGGAAACTGCAAGCAATTAAAATGAACTTTTGATTTTTTTTGTAACAATTCAACTTGGTGGGAACTGAACCTGGTAAAGAAGTGTGTATACATGAATAAAGTCTGTAGTCGAGGTTATTATTGTATTTATAACTCTTGAACATACATGTAAAGTGTTTTGATTAATGGAAAACAATTTAAAGTCTCTGAAAAATAACGATTCACTGGACGTAAATAATGCATGCATTGCGGAAAATGTCTGATCCATTCTCCCCTCAACAATCAATGTTTATTCATTGCCAAAATTCCAACATAACAACAGTAAACAAATAGTGATTGAAGCCAATGCGGCAGTTTTACTGACAATAGGTGGAGCATCACCACAAGTCTATCATTTGTTGGGGTTGACTTTTAAGAAATGAGTGAGTTGGCAAGTTTTGTAATTTCTGTTTTTCAAGCTATAGTATTCATGCATCTTGGTTCGATCCCAGAGAACGTTACTTAATGCATTTCAAATGGGGATAACGGAGTCTTATTTTAAGACCTTCCCGGTAAGATATCAACTTCAAAATTTTAATTAAACAAGTTTTATTTCTATCAAGCCGTTATATGTATTCGCATCTTCCAAAATATCCTAAGTTCAACACCACTGCTATTTGAAACATATGGCGGGAATTTCAAATGATTTATGATACAGTTTTGAAAATATTTCAAGCTACACCCTGGTAAGATGGGCAATTCAAAATCACAGAGGTTCCAGAAAACGCGCTCTTCCTTATTTGTATCTATAAAACTATCACCAAATGTGCGTGAGTTCGATGCCAGGCGGGTGTATAATTCTCCAAATACATTCAGGCGATATTTAACAATTTTTTTGAACTTCTTTCCCGATAATATGCAAACGTAAAATGGTGCATAGACATCATAAATACATTGCATATAAGAATTTTCTGGTTTCATAAATGATCCTTTGTTTAATGCACGATCATTATTTACATTCCTCTGTGCAAAAATTGCAAATTGCCATAATGAAATCTTATTTTAGGATCATCCCGGTGTGATCTCTATTTAAAACTTTGGGTTAAATTAGTTTTATTCCTACCAGGTCGTTATGAGTATTCAAATCTTTCAAAAAGGGCTGGTTCGAGACCAGGCAGCTCTTCCATTAGATGTATGGCGGGAATTTCAATTGTTTTATGATTTATTTACCGAGAAGTTGACAATTCTATGGCCAGCCACGTGAACAGAAGTAATGAATGTTTCTTAATAACAGTTTATCTTTTACCTTTTGATCATTAATTCTATGTTTGGGCACCATTCTATCGTATAATTCAAAGGGGGAATTCAGAATTAGGTTTGAGGACCTTCTCGATATCCACTTGAACTTTGTATCATCGATATGCTTTTGCATTCAAATTAGAAACATTGGTCCCTACAAAATAGAGACAAGTACCAAAAGAAGAGAAATTGAATAAGGATTTGTATTTTGGTTGTGGAATATATTTTGTTATTGAAATTACGCAACACTCCTCTAAATCTCTTTGTCATAAATGAAAGTGCAGTAATAAGCATGTACCTCTTTTTAGGTGATTTGAGGATTTTCCGGGAGATGTTGACCAAATTGTCCCCAGAAGAAATTGTCAAGGAAATGAAGTTATGTAGTTCGTTGGAAGAAGTTACAGAACACTTGGTGCAAAGCAGCAAAACCTCTCCTAAAGACTTTGTATCAGTTGCCACAGAATGTAAGATGCATCCCAAAGATGTTCTGCTTTCTGCAATGGAAGAAGATACCTTAGAGGAAAGCATGAAAGAACTGTCTGACATGGAAAGAATGAAGCTCATCAAATGTGTCACTTCAGCAGCTACAAAATCATCCACTCAGTCGATCAGGGATGTTCTCAACTGTGCTCTAGATGAAATTAGAAGTGGAAATAGCAATTTTAATTCCGAAGAAGGATATAAGTGGCTCTTCCAGAATGTCTTTCATCCTGATGAGCAAATGCAATGCATTTCTACATTTCTGAGCAATGTTGACTCTGAGTTATTGTCTTTATTCGTCTTAGACGATGAAAAGATTATGAAAAATGTACAAAAATTGATCAATCCTCTGCAGGCAGTACAAATGGCTATTTTCTGCTTGTCTGAGAGTAAATCTCCATTGCCTCTCACTGAGCTCAACAAACTCGAAGACATCATAGACAAGCAAAGATCTAGTGAAGATGTGGTGAATAGATTTTGTGCAAAGATCCTGCAGAGGATACCAAAAAATTGTGACAAACACTGAACTTAACAGTGGAAACTTTTTATCTTTTTCCTTTTTCATGTCTTAGTTTTAATTTTTCAATGTAAATCAATGTATCATTAATTTTCTGCAGTAATCATTAATATTTTATGTAACCAATATATCATGGCTATGCATTTTAATCATTTAAGTCAATTTGTCATTTAAACATCATCTGTTGTATTCAATGAAAAGTTTTTCATTATCCTGCCACGAATAGTATATCCTTAATTTTTGGTACCAGTAGAAAACTTTTTGATAAAAATGTCTTTGAATGAGAAGATGAATATTATTCTTTCTATTCATTTCTGTAAATGCATGTATTCACTTTTATAATTAGTGAAAAATGAGTGTTATGTGTGAGAAGTCTTTTGGTGCTGTAAATAGAATTTGTAAACTTTAAATTAAAAACATGCAAGTTTTTCATACTCTTTCTATTTTTAATTCCAAAAAGAGCTGCTTGACCCATGTCAATAATAGACAAATGCCAGTATCTCTCCTAGTAGAAGTGGATGTATACAAATCATGACTAGGTGGATGGAAAAGCTGCGGCAGTTGGTCCAGTTTCTAAGCTTGGTAAGTGTTTTTACGGGTTAAGAAGAATGTTTGTTTCCAAGGAGGATTTATCAAACCTAGGAAACTGATGAAAAATATGTTGTGAAAGCTGTATTAACCCTTCAGCACCCAAGGTTTTTTTTTTCTCGGAAATCGAAGATTTTACCAGAAAACATGGTTTATGGCGTTAGAATAGTGCCTTGATTGGTAAAATTCCTGTACACTCGATATTAAGCGTGGGGGAGTCGGGTGCCGTATGGCACTGCTGGGCGGTAATCATAGCTATATGCAACTAACTTATTATGGTCTATGGTTATTACAAATAATTGGAAAAGACGTGCGTGAAATTGGTATTTATTTATTTGTTGCTTTAAAAATGTAGCAAAACAAAAACATGAACCCATCCATTGGGTTTTCATCAAATGTAAAGTGTCTTACACTAAAAAAATAAACGTACATAAAAACTCGCACATGCGTTACAACAAGCATAACTACCTGTGCAGAACATCAAGATTGTTTATGCTCCGATTATACACAAAGTTACATATGAATATCGACCTTTACATATTACATTGCTAGTACTAAAAAACTAGAAAAATCAGACTCCTTTTCAAGTCCAAACCTACATATTCTTTGGTTGATTATCAGGTCCCAGTATTATCACATGAGTTCAAAAAAGTAATTAGGATAGGAGTAATCACGAACACCAACAAATATTAGGAACAAAAACAATACAAATCAGTCTCCCTATCTCTACTACTGGAAAGCTTACAAAATCTTAGTGGAATGCTTTTGATAAAGTTAACAATCTATCAAAAATACCATGAAAAGTTGTAGACCGCCTTATTTAGGCACGTGGTACGCGATGAAGCACACAACGCACAACCCTACGTTACACTTAGAGCCAAATCCAAATTTTGTTCGGGCCGATGATTTTTCAAAAGCTTTTCTTGAATCATGTCCGTGAAGGCTCTCAACTTCCAAAACTTGTCCGTAGGGTTGGGCTTGGTATTGTCTGCTAGATGCAAGTAGCGCTGTATCTCCAAAAACCGATTTCTTCGCATTCTGCAAAACACAAGATCGTTGCGGACGTCTCGTGCCTCTTCCCAATACTGACGTTTGTCTGGAACTGTATTGTAGCCAGAAAGTATGAGTATGCCAAGGAAAACCTTGATTTCCTCTACGGTGATGTTAGGCAAGCTCGAGGCATTAGAGAAAAGTGCATACTTGTTACTTTCCTCAGCAATAAAACTGATGATGTCTTGATCGAAAAACATTTAAAAAATGTCGACAGCGGTTTTATCCCGCAACGAAAGGTAATCTGCTTCTGGAAAAATCTTTTCCTGAGTCTTCAAATCGACGCCTTTCTTCCATTTAAATTGTTGTTTCGGGGCACCTTTCTTCTGAGCAGATTTCTTCTTCGACTGTGATATTTTTGTGCTTTTTGATGTTTGGCCGCGCTTACATTTTGGTGCTGATATTTGACTTGTATCAGAGTCAGTACTATCCTCGTCCCTAGAGTTGCCAAAAAGATCTGTGGCATCTGCTTTATAATACACTATTTCAGCCCTTGCTCTCAACTGCCTCCCGGAAAGGTTGTCAATTGCTCCTCCGTCGTCCTCATCGCCAGAATCCTCATCGGTTAGAACGTTGCTTTCTGGAGGTTCTATGTATATACATGATACATCATCAACCTTCTCCTCTTCTAGGTAATCAAGAGCCTCTTTGACAGTTTTGGTCCTGGAAAGAATACTCGGAATTAGGAAACCTTCATAGTTTGAGTTATAACCGGCCAATTTTTGTTTTGCTTTTAGAACTGAATGCGCACACTATTTTTTTCTCGGTTTCTTCTTCGTTGCAGAAGAAATGCTCAAACATAAGATAATAAATAAATTACACATAAAAAATAAAAAAGTACTAAAATCGCGCTTTTTGCCGGGTAGGCCTATATTTATTACGTTAGACAAAAATATTGCCTTCTTTTCATTGCGCAAAAGAAATGTCGGGGAGTGATTATTAATCAAAGTATGTCTATACGAAGAAACAAAAAAAATATGAAAACAAACATCAGAAATAGCGTCACACCTCCCTCCTACCAGCCATATCCCGAAATAAAAAAGAAACATTCGTAAATAATATTTTCTTTGCCTTAAAGCAAAATTTAACTCCGAAAATACCAATAACATATAAAAACAGCAAATTCTGGTAAACTGCACCATGGTGCTACGCTAGCCGCCCAGCGGTGCCAAACGGCATCCACCGAAAAAAACAACGCCTCTACCGCAATATAACGAAATCTGACACAAGATAAGTACTTATGAGGGCACTATGACTTGTTGGCAACACGTAAATCACACTGTCACCTCAAATTAATAGTTAAAACGATAATTTTTAGAAGCTTACCTTTTTCTTGAAGACATGGCGATCATTCCTCCTCGACTTGTTTACGCAAAATGATCTTTTCTCGTCGAATGCAGACGCGCATGTGACACAGAGGGGTGGAGAGGATAGAGGAGAGGTACCTAGATAAACGTAAATCGCCAGACAAGCAAACAGAGCGGCGATGCCGGAATTACGCGTCGCTTTTTCGTTGGGTGCCAAACGGCACCTCTGGGAGCTGATGGGTTAAGATAATACCAATTAAATTCTCAGGAAGGGTTTCTTCCTCTGCTAAGGCATCATCATTTCATTTAATATTTGTCCAATGATGCTATTTTGCTTCGCAGATAAAGTATCTACTGTATCTAGAGCCTCCTCTACTCCTTATACCAATTCACCTTCTATGCCATGTTTGCTTACCCCATTATTTTTGTGTCCTTCGTTTTTGTGATCTACCAGATCCAATAAATTGATTCTATTCCTTTTTCTCTCTCTGCTCTTACCTTGTAAAATATTATCTACAAACTTCTTTGAAGGGTACGATCTACCAAACCTATCTGACTGGTCCTGCTTTTGTTTTCCCCAAGCACCAGTCTTAGTGTTACGATGGCCTTGCGTATTCTCCTTCACTGCCTGGTCTTCTGAGAGCATTATTTCCATCCTTTTTAATAATAAAATGGATAGAAACTTGGATTAATGAGAGATGAGGCTCACGTTTGATGATGATTGCATTTCATTCCAGCTTCTTGTGGACTGTTTCCGTGATAGCATGCATGATCTATTTGGTTGTTTATAGTATCATATATCTCAGAGTAGTATAAAATATATCCTTAGTTCCTTATCCCTTAAAGGGTTACATCCACCTAGAGGCCCGGAAAACATAGTCAATTTTCGGATTTTTTTCTCAGAAGTTTATGATGCAAATTAGAAAAATTTCAATGCTGTAGTATAAAAATATTTATTTGCCGTAAAAAATTTTTTTTCACAAAAAATAAAATTCAAAATGGCCACAAGAAGCATATTATATTTTTAGCCCTCGAGTACTTGCATCCCAAATCGTCACGTCAGTACTCGCGTTGGGTGGAATCGACCCAACATCTTCCAAAGGGGAAAATTGTCTCAAAATGTAGTGAATAAATTTTTAATTCATTAGTGATGATGTCATATGAATTAATGGTTAAGCTGGTTATTAAAATAAAATCAAATAATTTTAATAATCAGTAAAAATTCGATATCCCTGATGCTGAGTGTATGGCTGATGAATTTGGAATATTGCGTATTGCAAACTGTTTAAAAATAAAATAATATCTAATATATTCATAATAATTGATAATTATATGAAATTTAAATAATATCTATAAAAATTAAGGTGGAAACAAGGTCAAAAATGCAATATTTTAGGTAAAGGTCTTTCATCAACGTGGCACTACCGCTAAGAAAAATTTGTTTAAATGATTAAACTTCCATTTCCGACCTGACGAAAATGCATGACTGGTTCAGAACGTTTTAAAACTCAGCTACCATGAGAGAGAAGAGGTAAAAAAGCATTAATAAAAAGTTATGGAATTTTAAAATTCACATGGGTCGATTCGACCCAGACGCGAGTACTCGAGGGTTAATGTAGTGTTCCACGGTGGACATTGTCCATGTTAAACGGCAAGTCTGAAATAAAAAATGCAAATTGCTCATTCATTATGATTAAAAATATGCCTCTCTGACGATCATAGAATTATAAAATCAATTTTATTTGTGAAACGAAGGAGAGTTAAATCATTAAGTGAAAAAAACTGCAAAAAAGTTCATAGTTGCAGCGCTATTATTAGAGAATGAAGGTTATTTTTTTAATGTAAGATCGTCAATGACCTTTGATTACTATTCTACGTTATTAGTGCAAATTTCAAGAAAATCTATCAATCCGTTCTCAAGACACAATGTCCACTGGTAAAAGAAGCTTTTGAGAAAACACGTTCAAAGTTTCAAGAATGATTCAACTATTGATAAGAAAACAAATTTCAACTTTACCTCTAGTCATCAACTCCAGTACCATATAGAGTACCCTCAGCAGTACTTGCAGCTTCAAGAGAAGAGGTCTTTCTTTCTCTGCGAGCTATTTTTCGTTCGCACGTCGCCTCCTGAGCCTGGATTTTGGTTAAGTCTACGCGTGCTCTGTCTTGCTCCTCACAAAATGAGGCGCCGTTTCTTCCAACGTCAATATTTAGTGCATAATTGGCATATAAGATTTTGCTCCTTCATTAAAGGCGCATGCAGCAATATTCACAGCTATTTTCACAATTGTTGCTCCACTGTATTGCACCTTTGGAGCTACCCGCCAGATGGTAATATTTAAACATTCCTTTGAATTTTGGGTGAATCCACCTTCACATCTTCATAATAAATTCTCTTCCGATAGTATTTTGTAAATAGGACGTATTGCATCCAAGACGTCTTTATGTAGTGGCAGCTTATGTTTGCAACTCAGCAGAGACCCTGCAGCCTTCGCTTGCTGCCATGAGCACCACGATTCCAAAACCTGAGGGCATTTGTCATGGATAGGTTCTTCATCATTGGAAGACCTATGATAGAAAGTGGCCCATATTTTGTTCTTCATTTTCTCCACTGAGTCACTATTCCTTCTTATAGCAAGGCCGTAGTAAGTAGTTAGCTCTTCGATTAGTTTCCCGATAAGTTTGCCTCTCCCGCTGAGGCCCTTGTTCATCTTTTTACATTCGCGGAGCCTTGTTCCCATACGTTTCTGAACGTGGCCAATGCATTCTTTTTTATTAATCCTTACGAAGGGCCATATGGTGAAGCATCCACTACTCCCTTGTATGATTTTGAGTCCCCATTGCCTATATTTCGATTTCAATTTATTTTAATCATCGTATACAAAAATACTATTCACAAAAATATTCATAAAATAAACATAAAACAGTATGTATAATGCTTGAGATAGCCAAAAGATTACATAATTTAATCTTGTCCGACTATCTATAGTTAAACTTTACATTCAATAATTACATAAGAAAGACATTACACAAACTAAATAACAAAGCAGTCCTTACATAACATTGGATTATACTTTTGCATTGTTGTCTTGTGATTTAAATATAGTTTGATATGAAGAAGAAAATTCATAATTTATAAATGAAACAATGATTTTAATTTAGAAGGTATTTATAATCTAAATATATATACAAAAGACTTAAAAAATTAGGTATAATATTCATTCCATAAAAGTCTTTTTTAGGTTTTCAAAAAAGAAATGTTCTTTTACTCAGCTTTGAATAATAACCTTATCATTTTTAGTAGGATTATTTCTTTTATCCAATATGTATCTTATTATTCTTGGGCATAAATTGCAGATTTTAATTACTAAATAGTAGAACTGTAACTGTGTTCTACTTTTTTGCAATAAAGTAATGCTGCATTTTTAGAGGTTTTCCCTCTAGTGACGTATGTGTATTGGTTTGTTTTCAGTAGATAATCTTTTCCCGTAAGAAATTTAACCACATTGTTTACATATAACTGTCTTAAGGTCAAGACATCAAACTCTTTGAATAATTCTACTGTAAGTCAAGTTTTGTTTTTTTTTTAATCCTTATTAGTATCAGCTTTTGTAAAATTAAATTGGGTTTCACAAATGCATCAGCTACTCCTCCCCAGGCCGTATGTAATTACAGACTGTACCAAAGTGTAATACATTACCCTTAATGTTTTTACATTCAGTATTTGATTCAGTAGATGAATTTTATCTGCCAGTTTTCATAGTAATGATGCCAAGTAAATCATTTGATGTTTCCAATTAAGTTTATAATCTATTTTAATACCTAGGTATTTTGTTTGTTCCACTATTTTCATATTTTTGCAGTTACATGATCTGTTCTTCGAGCACCAATTATCATGCATAGTTATATAATTCTTATTTTCATTGAATAAATTTGGATCTTCTCCAAAAAAGATACATTCTGTTTTTGTTGCATTTAAGGTTAGGAAATTAAAATCACACCATGGCTTTATTGTGCTGTTTAAAAGTGTGTTTGCTGTCAATTACTGTTTTTGTAGTTTTCCCCCAGACTATTACTACTGTTTCATTAGCATATGCGTGTAGTTGTTTGTATATTTACATATCTCGCCACATAACTTGCCTCAGAGCGTTCAAAAATTACCCAAATTGCATCCACTTCCATTTTTCCTGCAGATCTTTTGTGATTTGCAGAGCAGCTCTCTTTGTGTGAATCAAACCACTCGGAATATTCTTTGCTATCAATTGTATCCTTCCATGATTCACAAGCAATAGCTGCACTTTACCAAAATATCTAATACTTTGCCGCTATAGTGGCCAATGATGGTCGACACTCCCTGCAAGGAATTGAATCCCTGTTTTCTCCATGTGCCGTCTCCTGAAACCGTGAGTCCTCTTGTTGGTTCCTCTAAATCTTCCCAAGAGTTTGCATCCATCATTTTTCTTTTCTCTTCTTGCACACTTTGGGAAAACACAATTTTTCGAACCAAATCCGAAGCACTTGCTATTGTATTCATAATAAAATCAAAGGGTCTGGTAAATTGGTCGATGCAAATCCATAATTTAGCAAAATCTTTGCAAACAAATTGCATAAAAATAAAATTTCTAGGTGGATGTAGTCGCTCAACCAGTTCAGCAGGACTGTCCATCTCTTTTAAGGGCTTTCAGTTTGACAACTAAGTCAAACTCCTTCCTCTCAATCAGTCCAATGTCCTCTTAACATTTCCATTCAGTTATTGGTGCCTCTGCAGTGCCCTCGTTCCTTTCTTTAGATTTCCACCAGCAGTATGGAGAGAATAATAAAAAGGAAGTAAATGAACAGATGGCAAAAACCAGGTGACAGGAAAGGCTTCAATTCAATGACAAAGAAGAATATATTTGAGATAATGAAGAAAAACAATGTAATTTTCCACACTTCTGTGTTTAATAAAAAAGTGTAGAAAATTACCTTGT
The DNA here is from genome assembly GCA_947579665.1 of Sympetrum striolatum. NCBI lineage: Eukaryota > Metazoa > Arthropoda > Insecta > Odonata > Libellulidae > Sympetrum > Sympetrum striolatum. The sequence goes on along the minus strand of OX388345.1, from coordinate 1,268,331 downwards.
TTTTCTTCATTATCTAAAATGACTTTCCACAAAGTAATGCCTGATCATCTACGTTTCAATGTATTTGAAACCAAGGAGGATATGATGGTAATCCTTGCTAAACTTGAACAAAGTGTATTTACAGGTAAAGTTTTAAAAGTGAAGTGTTTGAATGTGTATTCAAGTTTTCTGTGTGCTGTTTGTTTCTGTTGGACCTTGTGCAAAGATTGTTTGATTGCGCAAAGTAATTATAGAAACTTCTTTTGATACAATATTGTAGTTTGAAAGTTATGATTATTTATTAATCTACAACATTACAGAAGAGAATGAAGGCCAGAATAATTGAAGTAAAATCAGTTGTCACAGAAAATTTTGTCGGTGTTTTGAGTAGTAGAGATATCCAGATAAATACAATTGAAATGGGTTCAAATAAGAAACATTTACTTGGAGAAAATATGGTGAATCTAGATAGGAAAGGGTCAGACAGATAGCAAAATCCTCCCACCATATGAACATCCATTAGGTTATTTATTATTAGCCATCTGCTCTAAGATACAATGGTTTGGTACCCATCATTGTGTATAAATACACTTATTAGTTGTGGTGCCTCTTGAAATTCCAAGGGGAAAATAGGGTAAGAAGGCATGAAATACGTAAATTTGACATGAAATATGTATGTACATTATTAAAATCTTTATAAATGTGCCAATAACAATTACTTGTAAATTTACATTTATTGTACATAGATGCTTCTCCGGATTCATTCATATATATAGATAGATAGATAGGATACTAAATCACAGACTAAACCACCAGCTTCATTGACTTGAAATTTTTACGACGAATTGGCCATAATGTGTAACCAGCTGAAAAATTGCGATTTTGAACCTCAGTGTCATGGGCTTGATACCAGAGGGACCCTAAGTCCCAATTTTTTCCATTTAAATGCATTACTTAGATTTTCTGGATTTTTTTAAAAATACTTCCCAGATAGGTATAGAATCAAAACTCTAGGAGTCTATATATATGGAGATGATCTACCAAAAACATCAATGACCTTCACAGAAAATATCCTTAGTTCGATGCTAGGGCGATGCAAACATCTGTCCTTTAAAATACATGGGAGTAGTTTTTCATTATTTTTTATGCACTTATCAAAATGATAGGAAGTTCGTGCTTGGCTGGAAGACGTATGGTAAGAATTGGTTTAAGAAAAAAATTTTCATAAAAACAAACTATTCCTGGGTTCGATGCCAGAGCACTATAACTATTCTCTCATAAGGAATATAAGGGAAAAGGAGGACGTCGTTTGAGGCAGTTGCAGCCGATATTTTTGCTTCAATTTTCTCACATAGTTAAAAATGGCGATCTGCTGTTGTGCTGCATAGAAACTATTACCAGGAAGATCCGGGTTCAATGCCAGGCGGAGAAATTGCAGCTAATTTTAAGTATATTTCCAATACTTTTTTTCTTTTGAGAACCCTCTCAATATGATGTCGACTTGAAATTTTTGTTTTCAACATGCTTGCAGAATGCAAGCAACATTTTTCTCGTATATATGTATTATTCTTCCACAGGCAATTATACTTAAACCCCTTCCATTTTTAACTTGTATAAAGACCCCCTCTAAAATTTGTCAGTTGTTATACATGAAGATATATATCTTAATCAACCTTACTGAAACATTTACTATGGGCAGAAGATTATCTCCTAAAATATTTTCAAAGTAACATTTTAAGTTTTTTAACATTGGGCATTATGAATATGCACTTTAATAAACAGCAAATATTTCTGCTTTCACACAATAGGTATAACCAGATTGAACCAATCATTGATTATCCTTAAATGTTTATCTTGCTACCTGCAACTGTTTGGTTGTAGAGCAATCTTTTTGAAGCATTAAAGAAAAATTAAGTTTAATATAATAAAATTTACTTCTATTTATAACTATTCTACTTTTAGAGAGGGAAAAATAGCCAGTATTCAAACCCAGATCTATCACTTGCCAGACGGTTCCATTAGCCAATTAAAGCAACTCAGATAATAAATTGTCTCTAAATTCAAAGCAAGTGAACCATGGGCTCCTCATCACTAATTTACTTTACCATTCTAGCTTCAAGGAAGTATTCACTGTGATGATGTGTATGTTAACAGGTGTTGTGTCTAGGAATCCTCTAGGAAACTATCACAATCGTAGCATCAGAAATCCATGGAGATTATGTGCTATTATAGTAGTTAAATTGGCAAAAGGATCTGCTCAGCAATTGGGTCTGATCTGGATTATGTAGTGTCCAGCTTATGGTGGAATTTCTATTCATTTCTTTCCGTAAATTCAAACCATATGCAATTCATCACTGATTTAAACTAATTTTCCTATTTACAACTTCTATTACTGTACTACTAAATATATTTGACCCTTTCATCACAAAAGTCAATCAAATGTTGATAACCTTCAAACTAAATACGTGATGAAGGGGTTAAATACAACTTCTGAAACTCTTTGATAAAATGAAGCACCAAAAACCATCAAAATATATGCGATATGCTTATCTTTTGATGGTTTTTCTCTCAACATATGGTGTTATGCGTATTTCTCCCAAATATGCATATACCCATATTATTTGCGTCTTTTGATGGTTTTTGGTGCTTCATTCTATGTTTCAACCATCAGCTAGCTGCATTCCTATTATCATCTCAAACTCTTACTTCACAAAAAATTTTATAAAAATTAACATTTCCATAAACAAAGGTTGATTACTATGTATACTTATGCAAAATTTAAAAAAAGAAATGATAATCCATCATCCAATAGCTCCCAAGGGCTTTATACCTCTTAGATGTTTAATTCAGTTTGTCATATATGTGTTCAGAAATCAAACCATTTCTGAACAGTTTAGGGATAGTGAATACCAGTTTTTCTGGTCAGTATTTGATCTATTACATGGGGATGAAATTTTACATATTTTCTTCCTCACTGAAGTCTCACTCACTTTTATACGCTATTCTTCAAACTAATAATTTAAATTATGATTGCGTTTTCAACTACAGTTAGAAGCTATCAAACTGACCACAAAAACAGGAATGCAGACACAATCTGAAAACTGATTTTTTGTCAGCCTCATGGGTTTTTTCCTGTAATTACTATGTTTTGGTATGCATTGAGTTCATTAATGTTGTTCATCTTTGCCCATCACTTCTCAAAAGAAGGCTATACAATAAATACATTTGATTCATCACAACTCTTATGAACAAGTAAAATAGAATTACATCCATAAGTTATTAGTGATTAATAGAGGTGTTTGAAATTTTTTCTGAAATTTGTTGATTTGAAAACCAAATTGTTGTGTTTTGTGTTTTTATTATGTTTCCTAAATTTGGTGTTACCAATTTTCACAGTCTCATTTAAGCAAAGGACTAATATTAGGCATACTTTATCATAAACATTAAAAGCATTGAAAATATTATTAACTGTAAATTATACAAAATATTAAATTCAATTTATTTAAAACTGTGCTGTTTACCACCTTAGGAAAATGCTGTCACAGCTGCAGATCAACAAAACATGATATTTTCATTAAAAACACATTGACACGATAGATGTTAGGAAAAACAAAACATATTTCTTGGTGGAGTTTGGCGAGATTTTGTGATAATCCACAATGGAAAGAAAGTTTTGCGATTTTATTTCAAAAGATAAAAGGTGAATTTGCGTAAGCAAAGATGTCACGAGTGATCAAAAATATGACAAAAAATACATAAATAATACAATTATATATTGTACATTTATTTAAATAATACCAAAATTACATTTCCTTCTCTTACAAATGATGAATGAAGCAAAGATCACCAAACTCCGTGCTGCTTATTAAAACTGCTGAAATTAGCGTTATTTCGCTAAATCGGCCAAAATTCGCATTATTTGTTGGTTTTATCACTTATTGCGAAAAACACCTCTAGTGATTAAGGAATGTCCAGTAGTTACTCCATTGCCCAGTGAATTGTATTTTCTTCTTTTTAGTACCTGGTTCTTAATGAAATTTCTGTTTCTCATCTCTTGTTTCACATTTGAGCTTCCAGATTTTTAAGTCACCCTTCTTCGATATCATCTTTCCTTCTCTTTGTCTACAACAACCGATTGGAATCTTTGTCCCTTCTCACTAATGGCTCATCAGTTAACGTGAAAGATAATACATGTGAATGTACCAGATGGGCTTTCAGGCAGGCTCATGTTAAAGTCCTTAAGCTTTAAATGCAATAGGAATGCATTGTAGTTACAATAATTTTGTAAGATGCATCTTCATTCTTTTTCAAATATATGTGCACCATATCTTTAAAGGCATCCCATGTTTTTTCCAGTTTCATTCGTGAAATTAAGAACTAAGAGATCAAACGAATGTTATCATGTGTTAGCTCTGCAAAAACTCCTTCATTCAACTCGGACAACTTAAGGAAATGCAGGATTTTAGGAGTGCAGGTATTTGAACCATCCGTTGATGACATTTCTTGAACTGTTTCTCAAGACTCAGTTTAAGAAGAGGTGGCTAGAAAAATGTATCACTTGAAAGCAGGCTTTTAAGGAGAGTGGTTTAAGCCATTAGGGTCAGAAGCAGTTGAAGGGGATGGTCATGTTTGGGGAGCTCCTATAAGTGAAACGTTGTATTGTTCTAAGATGGAAAAAGATAACCCTCAAATGCGCTAAGGCTTGGGGTACAGTGTAGCGATTGTGGAGAATGGTTTCATCATCGACGCTGTAATTGAAGAGTGTGTTGGGTGCAGCAAGGAAAGGAGGAAGTGAGAAAGCAGTTGGAGGAGGCAACAAAGAGCTTTTCACTTGCAGAAAACGGGGATCTGAAGATGAGAAGGGGAAAAGAAGAGAATTGTTTAAACGAGGACTGTCTGCAAAAGCAAAATCAGGAGTTCTTGGTGACTCAATGGTGAGACACAGTGGAGAGAATCGTAAAGAGCAAGGGGCAAGAGTGGACTTTTTTCCGGCAATAAATGCGGAACAATTACAGGGGAAAATACAAGCTATGCAAGGCAACAGGGAAGAAAATATTATGCTGTTGCACCTTAGTACTAATGATATAAGGACTGCTAAAAGTGATGATCATGTGATTAGGAACATTTACAATTTGTGTACAGATGCAAAAAGAAAATTCGAAGGAACAAAAATCACAGTGAGTGACATTGTAAGGAGGAGAGATGTATTTGATAAACGGCTGGACTATATAAATGAAGGTTTGGATTGGGGATGCATAGTCAAAAATTTTACTTTTCTTGACCGATTGTTGGTTAAATAATGAAGTCATCGGAAGGGACGGATTACATTTAAATAGAAGAGGAATTGAAAAACTGGGCAACTTATTCTGTAAAGTCATTAATATAGTGATGTCAGGAAACTAATAGAGAAAATGGAGGGTTTGGGCATTAATACAGATGTGAGGGAGAATATGGGTAAATGTGAGTGTGGGAAGGAGAGGTGTACAGCAAAACGAGGAGCTGATGGGGTGAAGAGGACAGAGTAAAACGATTCTGCAGAAGTTTGGAAGAAGGAAGTGCAGTAAGACTTCAAGATGGAGGAGAGTCGAGAGAAGAAACTGCAATTTAGAAAGGACTGGTGGTGTATGCTTACATGACAAAGGGAAGAACGCCTTTGAAAGGTGTGAATGACTGTGGAAATCCAGGGTCAGTGAGTGTAAAAAGAAATTACAACAGGAGCGGAGGAGTTTAAGAAGAAAATGGAGGAATGGAAAATTTCCTCACGAAAAATCATCTTCAGTGAGGAGGAATGACAAGGAAGTCACAGCTGGGGGCAGTACAGCTCAGTTGGCTGTATAAAAACTAATTATCAAAGAGGGCTTTGTACAGCTAGTCAATTTCCCAACAAGAGGAGAAAATTATCTAGATGTGTTTCTTTTGAGAGTGGAAAATATATATATGTCAAAGAAGAAAAAGTCGCAGGAATCTAGGACCATGATGGAGTGTACATAGATGTCTACTGGAAACCTCATAGCTCGAGATTGGAACTCTGTGATGAAGTTCGGCAGAAGGGAGATGCAGCTGGTTTCCAAACCTACTTAGAGGAAAAATTTGTTAAGCGGGTCGAAATTAGTCAGAATATAGAAGAAATGGGATTTAAGAAAATCTTAAAAACTTGTCCAGATTTGGTGCAGAGATAGCGGTGCTATCCACAAAAAGATTGCACATTTAGGAAACAACAAATCGAGAAGGCTAGATGGTATAGCTCGAAAGCTAGGATTGATGGAAATCATTTGTTACATAAAATTAATGTTTAGTTCAACTCTAAATAACTATGCTTGCCAACAGATTGGAAAAAAGTCATAGTTATACCTCTTCATCAGAATGGAGAACATTCTTTTTATCTTAAAAATAGTCGCAATGAGAGATATTTGCCCAGACCTAGCATCAAACCAAGGATAATCATCGAAGATGTCTTTTTGATTTTCCTTGGATATGCATGGCTTCCAGCAACACCTCAAATTTCATGTCTCTACTTTGCAGAGAAGTACCTCAAAAATTTTTTCAAAAATCCCCACAATGTATCTTTATGGAGAAAATCAGGACTTTGGGGCATTCTGGAATCGAACCCATGACACAGAGATTCAAAGTCACCTTTCTTCTAGAGGTTACACCTTATGGCCAATACCTTGTAAAAATTTCAAGTCAGTGGCACTTGTGAGACATAGTTTGAGTTTTGATCCCCAGTGTATATATATATTATCTATATTATATATAGACGTTTTTCCAGATATACCTATATCTATTATGAGTAAAAGTTGCCTGCATACTGCAAGCATACAAAATGTATCTATAATCTTTCTTCACATGTCAAGATTTAAGTTTCAATCTTATCGGGAAGGAGTTAAAAAATCTTCAAAAAATTACTTAAAAACATAGCAATTTCTAATTTTGAGATGCCTGGTGTCGAACCCAGGACCTAATGGCAGCTGTGAATACACATTTTGACTCAATCCTATTTCATGCAATGTTTGGATTCAATATCATACGAGGAAGGTCCTGAAATAGGACTCCGTAATTCCCACATGAAATGCATTGAGGAATGTAAATGGCTCTCTGGGATCAAACCAAGGACCATCAGCGAATTGGTAAACAGTGTACATAAAATATATTCATGATCTATATCTAAATGCAGTTTCAAGTTTCCATCTTATCAGGAAGTGATAAAAAAAATCTAAAAATCGTCACAATGCTTTTGAAATGGGGGAAATTTGCCCTTACCTAACATTGAACCAAGGATAATTGTCGAAGATGTCATTTTGATTTTCGTTGGATATTCACGATTTCCAGCGATCGCTCGAACTTCAACTCTTTACTTTCCCGAGACGAGCCTCAAAAATATTTTCGAAAATCCTCACCGTGTATCTTTACGGGAATAATCGGGGCCTTCTGGCATTGAACTCATGACACAGATTCAAAGTCGCCTTTCTTCTGGCACTTACTTCGACAAATTTTTTTGACGGGCAGGTCTCAGAGAATAAAAGTTGGCAAAAATATATCAGAAAAAGTTGACATCGGGTCAGAGGTACCTCAGGGAAGTGTGATTGGCTCATTTCTGTTTTTAATTTATATAAACGACTTACCAAAGCTCATAAAGCCCAAAATCCATCCATATGCTGATGACTGCATAATTTACAGGGAAATTAATGGTGAGGATGATATTAGAATATTGCAGAAAGACATTGAAGCAGTTGAGAAGTGGGCAACGGAAAATAGAATGGAAATAAATGCAAAAAAGAGCAAACATATTATATTCACGAATAGGAGGGAAAGAGAAGTCACGTACAAGGCTAACAGAGAAAAAGTTCCCTGGGTGAAGGAATGTAAGTACTTAGGGGTTACATTTACAAAAAATTTAGATTGGGGTAATCACATTGATAAGGTAGTCTGTGAAGCGATTAAAAATCTCCATTACGTGATGAGAAACTTAAAAGGAGCTAGCAGGGAAGCGAAAGACTTAGGATATAAAGCAATAGTAAGGCCTATTTTGGAATATGCGACAAACGTCTGGGATCCGCACAGCAAAACTAATGCACAGAAAATTGAAAAGGTGCTACGGAAAGCAGCTAAGTATGTTTCTAAATCAACACGATAGGGAGGAAAGCATAACGAAAATGTTAGAATTTCTTAGGTGAGATACTTTAGAAGAAAGGAGGAAGCTGAACACATTAGTAGGGATTTTGTAAGAGAAAAACACTGGCTAAGCATGGAGAGAATTAAGTTACAAATTAGAAAAACCAAGTTATTTTGCAAGCAGCGATCAAGATGAAAAGTTAAAATTAGGTAAACAAAGGATGGATACGGCTAAATACTTATTTCTTAATTGGGGAGTAATGGAATGGAACATGGTACCTGAAGAGGCATTCAAGCCCTTACCTAAATCAATTTAAGATTTTAAACTCAGATACTTTAAGCTATTATAAAAATATATTGTATGGAAGGGGTTTTGGATGTGTTGTTTGAGATATTGTTAAATCTATAATGTGTGGTGGTTGAGAAACTTATTAAGTAACATGACTTATCTAAGGAACAATGAAAAATGTGATTATATGGGAATTTTTAATTACAAGTAGAAAGTTGTTGCATTCTCTAAAATGAAACAACAAACATATATAGTAATACTGATATTAAACAGATTAGTACTTAAATACTGCATGGAAAAATGTTAATCTGAATAATCAAAAAGCTAAGGGGCTTATTGATAGCTTAAAGAGATACAATTTATACCTTGATTAATTTGGAATATCTGAACGTGCATTATCTTTAATATGAAATTTGCTAGCCATGGCTACGTAATTTAACTTATAATTACTCGAAGAAATAGCTACTTAACATCGCATTACGCATAACGGCAATATGATCAGCAATCACACTATTGGTTTCTATGGCAGTAAAAAATTAAATTAACATCATTATGACAGAAGTAGTATCGTACTTTTAAGCAAACATTAATGGTAATCGTGTATTGAACAACTTAATATACAACGCAGATAAGATAAAACATGAATCACTCCCAGGGAAAGCCATATCCGTTATATTTACTACAACAGAAATAAAATTCCCTCTAAAGCTGAATTTCGATAAAAAGAAGCAAAACAGTCAATCATGTCAGATTTATCTTAAATTTATAACGACATTCTACAACCGCCATTTATAAAGTAATTCACTTTAAATAGATAAAAAATATTCTTTCGTCCTATGATGAACCTTCAGCCCTCAATTTATCCGATATTTCCTCCACCAACACCACCCGTGAACGCCGGTGAAATACAAGAAACATGGCGTCCAAGACTTAACCTAGTGTTTTGTTTTCAAGATCATATCGTTTTAAATGAATATTCAATATCGTCAAAACCTCTCCAGCGTGCTCATGAAAATAAAATATGGTTTATATATTTTTCTGGAAACGTTTATAAGTAATTATTTTTGACTACTGGCTGTAACACGTATTTATGACTTCCGGTAATGCAGTCTGTTTGTATCCGGAGTGGAATCGGTGTCAAAAAATGTCTTTAAAGAGAATGAAGTAACAGCATAATTTAATACATTTATCGTCTTGTTGGGTGAGCGAATTTTCGTACTCAGTCACCGGTGCTTCCATCATCACTGGTAAGCTATCTGAAATTCCTTATTTAATCCTAGAAAGCATCATTATTTCCTATCTGCCTATTACCACCAATATTATTTTCTCAAATGCAGAATTTTTTCTGCGATAGATTTAATAAAATGTACTTTTGCCGAGAAGGACGCTATATGTTTGCTATTATTGTGTGTTGCTTATGCGGTGATAACCATGGTTTCATTGTTTATGTTTATACTTACGGTCATTGAACTTAAGGCTGTCAGCTGGTATACTGTTCGGTTTGCAAAATATCTTACGTTTTTTTAACTGCACATTTATTTAATCGAGTGTCATTTAGATTCTGAGGCATTGCGAAATTATTTACATTTATTTAATACAGGTGGTGGGATGCTTTTTACCGTTGACACGTTTATCATCATGTGTGTCTTACTGAAGGGAGAGTGTATTTTAAAATACCTAATTAAGTACTAACAGGGAATTATTTGCCAGTGTCCCATTTAGCGTTATTATTGTGCTGTCAAATCATTCTTCGAGCTTAGTAATGCATTTGCAATTATTATAGGTTGTTATTTCGCATTTTTATTCTATTCACAAGAAATAATTTAGCTTATTGGCAATCATGTCTATTAGAGATATTGTATTTGTTGGCACGATCGGAATACATTTGCTTAAGGCTACTGTATTGTGCTGCCATCTATTCGTAACAAAATAAGCTGTAGTTCAGCACGTGCGCTGTCTAAAAAAAGGTGGAATTGGATGGAGGGGTGTGAGTTAGAAGGTGACCCTTTCCTCGGAACATCGATATCTTTTATCTCTTGGTCATTGTACCAAGATTGTCCCACTTTCGGAGGTCGTCAGAAAGGTCACTATTATAGCAATTTATTTCACCGAATATGGATGCGATTCGAATCATTAAGAATTACGTAGGGACTTAATAATGTTTTGTTTTTTTAGAGGCGAGCAGATGTAATTGAAACCTTCGTAAGATTAAAACGTAAAACTTCGCAATCCTAAGGATTAAGTTCAAGCGTTGTCATGTTAATTGGGAAATTTTTACTTATTCGTGAATTCTCCCCGACAAAATTTGATTTCAACCTCAAACCTCTGTCCTGATTTTTCTTGTGGCGACGTCATTTCGAACGTATTCCGACGTCCGGAGCTGCCTTCACTGGAAAGCGTCGGTGACTCTGTTTTGCCGGGGATTCCGAGTTCATCATGTGATTCGCGTTGGTTGAATGTTTCTCGAAAGGCTGCTTGTTTGCTTCAGCAACGTTTTTCAGCCAATAATATTTGGCCTTCAACTTCAGCCCCCCCAATTCGCATGTCGGAATTAACGTTTCCAAGTTATCGGGAAGAGATTCTTAAAAATCGCCGCGATGTATTTCAAAGGAGAGAATGTAGCTCCAGCCTTGCATCGAACTCACGAAAAATTAAACTTTAAAAAACAAACAAGTCAAACAGAGATCTTTTCTTAAAATTTAAAACTATGAACTATTATAGAATAGAAAGTTGTATTATTTGTTAAACTATACTACTGAAATTCAAATTCCATGGAATGATTTATTGATCAATATAAGTCGACTGTACATTCTTATAAGAGTTAAATACAGCAATAGCCGTCAGGGGAATTGGTTGTTTATAACCGCAAAATAATGCATATTTTCCGTCTAATTTCTCCAAGTTATCGTAATTTAGAATCGAAAGCGATATTACACGACCAAAATAAGAATCTACAATTAGTTCCCCATCTTGTCTTGATTTCATAGGAGCATTATTTTTAAATGGATGCTGCAGATGAAATGATGCCTGCAAATGGTAAGAAAGAATTGAACGTGCACTTATAACGTAGCATATTTGCCCTGGCCTGGCGTCGATACCTGTCTTGGTGCACACGATAAAGTGGAAATCGAGCGCTTCAGGACACCTTTGTTTGGTAAATTAATCGAGTAAGCACCGTCAGTAGTAATTTATGCAGTTTTGTAAAAGTCATTTTCTTTTTCCGTAAGTGGATTTAAAACTGCGTTGTAAGTATCCTCCTATTTTGTTGCTGTTGCTAGCGATGTCATACTAATGTATCCCTAAAGAAAAACGGACTTGAAAAAAGTCTGACTGGGCCTGGAATCGAACCCGGGATCTTCCTCAGATAATTCGGAGGAAGTTCTCGAGTTCTATTCCCGGCCCCGTCACACTTTTTTCAAGTCCGTTTTTCCTTGGGAATTTTCCCGGGTGTATGCCCTTTTGTGCACAGTCACCCTTTCTTGTAATCCTCTTTAATATGATCTCAAAAACAATAACGAATAAAAATTGCTGAACGAGCTTTGTTAGTTATGTACTCTCATCAAGACTGAAATTCACAAAGTAAGAGGATTTTATATCTATTTTTGCTGGAAATATTGGATATTTTTAGTCGTCTTCTTTCATGGTGTTCCTAGCCAAATGCAAATCCTCCGTTATCTGAATCATTTGTCCCTGTTTTCGAGTCTTCAAAGATTTCAACCATGTTTCCTATCCCCCTCACTGTAAGGTTTTCCGCTTTTATCAATCAGATTGCAAGCAAACTAGAAGTGGTTATATTTTTAGGACTTCTGATAAATTTTATTTCGAATGCCGTCTGCACATTCTTGTTTTTAATTTCCTGAGGAACAAATTCATTTTGTTCGCGTTTATAATTTGGATTCTAACGCCGTTTTACTGCAGAAAAGACTCTCACCGCTTTATTTACGTAATTAATCATTCCACACTCACGAGTCCATCAACTTATATATTCTCTGTTATTTGTTTTAATTTTTTTTTCTTTTGGGTAAAACTAGAGCAAGTTTTCCAAAATTAATAACGAAAATATTTATTTCAAAATTTCAATCACTTTTATGTATGTTCAATTTCATTTAAATCGAGAAATTTTTCTCCAAGAGACCTAATGTTCCTTATTTTGTATATCCAATTGCAAATTCTTTGTATTTTGTTTTTTGTACAAAGAATAAAAACAATTCTAATTCATCTTCACCTTAATGTATGTTTAAATAAGAATGGGTCGATTCCGAACCCGATTCCTGTCTTATCGAATCCCGATTCCTGTGTTATCGAATCCCGATTCTGTAAATACAAATTTTGGAGAATTTTCGATTTGCATTAAACTACAAAAGATAATCATGAGCAATGAAAATGATAACTTTTTCATCTGTCTTAAAAATTAATCCAAAATATCATGGAAATAATTCATAATAGTGATAGTAGTATGTGGTTATGTACATGACTATGAATTTCTAAATCTAAATTAATACCCTGCAATCCTCCTTGCTGCGGGTGGCAGGGGGTGTAAACACCAGTTGAATCTAAACTACTTCCTTATTCGGTTATTGTCGCGTATCGTTCGCTGAAAGAATGAATCTCTAAAACGATTCGTCCTAGCATCTATTTCTCCTAACTTACGGTCATTATCGGATCGACCGAGGTAGCAGGGGGTTGCATGATTCCTATTGTATCTTCCGCAAATGTAGTTTCCCTGAATCGCAATCGCAGCCCAATCTCCCTCCTTTCAAGGATTCCCAACCTACGTCTGAGAGCTTTTTTGTACATTTTTATCGTAGCATTTCTTAACAAAACGAACCGCTTTACGCTGCACTTTCTCGAGTTCGCGAGTACACGTTTCATCCACCGGATCCCATAAACTTGCAGCATATTCCAGAAGGGGTCTGACCAAGGTAAAATAACATCGCTCTCTCACCTTTTCATCGCATTTACCGACAATACGCTTTAGACTGACTCCATATAAATGGCCTTTTTTTAGAATTTATAATCAAATAGGAATAATTTAAATTCTAATTTAACTTTTCTTCTTAAATTTTAATTTAACTTCTATAAAATTTCAGCAAGAAAATAATGGAAGAGCAATGCACATACAAATGACACAATTAATTCCGAAATCCACTTTTGAGAAAAATAAAATAAAATTTTGAGTACTAGATGTATCAAATTCTTATCTTAAACTGTCTTCGCACGAATTTTAATATGATTAGCAAGAATTTAAGATGAAAGAGGCTGATTGTTGGACTTCGCCAAAAAGGCCGCGAAACTGGATTTGAGGATTCTACGGCGCCGCAGCACTTACGTCCACCGCAATCCCAGGGTCAATTGAAATAAAGAGGAAGCCTTGTAGATTGGGGTGGTATATCTTTCTTGATAGTCCATCACCGTTACCTAGTTGTTTTCCTTACTTTATCTCGAAATTTTCTCGAAAAAGGGTTCCGCCATTTTTTTTTACTTTAAGTGACCACATACTGATCTCCGAGCGCAAACACTTCAACTATTCGAAAGACAAAGAGGTACACGAGATTCCTACATCGTTTTCTCCAACAAGTTTTCTCGAAAGTGGCAATAAATCAACCAACTTGAATGTTTCAGCGAATAATCTCTCATTTACTGTGAAAATATCAATTTTGTAAATTAGTTAATTAGCGTTACAAGAGTGCTCTCAGACGTAGGTTGCGAATCCTTGAAAGACAGGAAGCTGAAATCGCTGCTCTCACTGCCGTTTTCAGACTGTTCCCTCATTACGACGGCCTACTAACAGGTAAAAGAAATCTGTTTTCGCTATTCGACGCTTGAAAGATGTATGTAGGGATTATTCCATACATACATATTGCTAACCACATTTGAGAACAAATTGTTAAACATACAAAATTGATCATTTTCAGCTGACTGCAACTTGGTTATAAGATGCGATAGCCAAATCAACTTTCGTTTGGTCCATAGCAGTATCCTTTATCTTTGAATCCAGATACCACTCAGATACATCATATTCATACATTATGAGAAATCTTGGAAAATCGGAGTGCGTACAGAGCTTTTATGAATGCACAAAGAGAGCCTACAGTGGCGTTACCAGCGGCAGTTTCCTCCAACAACGACGCCCAGAAAACCGACCAACCCAAAAATGTAAGCGGACACACAGATGTGACCACCTTATTGATACTTCAAATGGAAGTCAACCTAGTGACGTATCTAGCAAAAGATGAAGCACAGTTTGGCCATCAGTTCGGGTTTCTCTTTGGGTTTAGATCTTCACCCCGCGGGCCGCCAGGGCGTATGGCAGGGAGTGATTTAAAAGCAACATTGCTTATATACTGTGCAATCCTCTCTGATGCTTTGCGGAACGAAAGATCGGTTATTTTCGTATCTGTATTATGTATCTTTATTTATATATCTTTATTATATTGCAATGCAAATGTTTATCAGAGGCATTGGCGGCGGGTCCATTGGGTGCACTGAAAACACCCTAAGAAAACTACTGCACTATTTTTCTATATAGCAATGTTCTTTCCATAACCCTCCTTTACACCAATCACTGGGCCTAACGTTTCCTTCGTTGAGTCGCGATTCCTGCCGCTTTTGGTTCCAACTAGCTTCACTTCGCGCGGAGGTTCACTTCCCGAACTGCTTTTGAATACGCGTTATAGGTGAAGAGCGGTGAGTGGAAAGAGGGGCTTTGGGCCGATCGCTGCTCTACGATGCAGCGACAGCCGACGAGAATGGCTTCATAGGATTTTCGGAAATTTTCCGGAAACGGGCAATAGCAAGTATTGGGCATATGCAGTTCCAACGCCGTTAATTGCGATGTACATCCAAGAATTTATAGCTTCTCTGGAAGGCTTGACTGTTTGTTGGATTTAAGTGTGGTATCTCTATGTGCACTGTGTGGAGGCAAAATAAGATCTGCCTGCACTAATTAGTTGAAACTTGATGGACGCCGTGATACCTTCAAGTAATGCCTTGCTGTTTACGAAGTCATGTCTGGAGGAACATAGGACACACAACCTTCCCGAACTCTATCCCTGAAAAGAAACATTGTATCCAAACTCTAAGGTTTAACGCTTTCTGCCTTCAGTTTATCACGCATAGAACTTGAGTTTTTTCCTGGCGCCATGTACTGTCACTGGGCGACAAAATCTTGGCACTAGGCAGCATTCCTGTTGCCTACTTTCTATGTTATTTCATGCACTGGTGTCTGCAGTTATCAAATGGCTACCCACAATGCGGTGCAATATTGTGAATTTGCGAAGTTCGTTCGTATCCAGTCTACATATTCAGTTACCGGTGTTGTGGTTGCTTGTGGCGTATTCAGTACACAAACCTAATGCGTTACGTGTTTGTGAACAGTTTTTCTCGCTCTTCACGATGACTAGTGTCCAATTTCTGAAAGACATTAATATTTCCTCTCTTTCTGTTGAAGAAAAATGTGCAATAAAAGAAGTAGGAAGGCCTATTCCTCTGCTAAACCTATCTCTGAGTCAGAGTAGCAGAGGTAGGCAATACTGCCGGGTGTTTATGTCACAAATATATGAGAGAAACAGTTGGATTTGTGGCTGTGACTCTTCCATTAGGCAATACTGATTCCTTTGTTTGCTCTTTGCGAAAGACAAGGGCGCGACCTGGACAAAAATAGGTGTGTTCGATTTAAGGCATTTATCTCAAAAAATTACAAAGCACGAGGAATCTATTGGACACAAGAATGCCAGTTTGGATCTTTCAGTTTTGGGTAAAACGGTGATCAGAAATACTTCAACCTTAAATAAAATAATGTAAGGTAATCGATTTACTTTCTTATGATTATATTTGATATTTCAACAAATAAATGCAACTTAGTCAAAAGGTATTTTGGTCTTTAAAAATACATACGAAGAAATATGAAGCGAGAATAAATAAAAACTCAATTTTCGTGAATATAGGGATTTTGTACAACAAAGGCATATATTGATCCAACCCGAGATATTCATTTTCATATTTCTATCGCTTTTATCCGCGGTTGTTGTGAATTATCCTGCGTCCATCAAAGCAGAGGCAATATTCCAGTATGAGCCACAATATTCAACCATATTCGCAGCCACTTAAAAAAATACGGCTTTTGAAGTGAACCCCCTGTTTTTTTCAACCACTGATCAGAGGGCTTTCGTAGTATTTTTCCAACGACTACTGTATCATTTAAATATTCCTTATCCCAACGGAGCAGTTGTTTGGGAAATTTAATCCCCAAATAACTTGCATTTTAATTTATCATAACAAAAATGGCTTTTAATATTTACTAGGAGAGTGTAAACCATCGGAATAAATATATTACGCCGATAATATTCTTCTTCGGTCGCAGTACTAAATATTATAGCTGCCAATTCAGGGGCGCTTTTCCAAATTCAATTGAATTCTTACTCAATGTATTTAGTGTCATAGTCCAGCAGGGAAATTATATCCTCAGCGCATTTATTTAAAATGTTTCCTGGGAAGCTAGGAACTGCTTAGCATTCATGTTAGTTTCATGAAGCACAGGGGTGCAAAATAAATTCAAGTACGCCCCTGGGTAAGCGTTGGCACATGCTGGTGAATTTCATGAATATATTATGTTGAACTCCGGTGGTGGGAATTCGACATTCATTGGTCTTCTTTCCTCTATAACTAATTTCCTCTATAGACAGTTGAAATTTTCTTG
The DNA here is from genome assembly GCA_947579665.1 of Sympetrum striolatum. Taxonomy (NCBI): domain Eukaryota; kingdom Metazoa; phylum Arthropoda; class Insecta; order Odonata; family Libellulidae; genus Sympetrum; species Sympetrum striolatum. The sequence continues at coordinate 1,251,253 of OX388345.1, read as the reverse complement.
AGCCAGAACTCACTTCATTTTTCTGGTGTTTTCTCTCGCCATCTTACTCTTAGTAATCCTCTTCGTCAGTTAGTAATAACTGGTAATTTACCAATTAACCATCTACTCTATCCTTTGTAGCATTTTAGTTGCCATTTCAGGAAACGAAATTGAGAAAAAATCAAATCGTACACATTTGCTTGAAATCGCATTAATACAACCGCATGCAGAATTTCCGCAAAGAGAAGAGACACTGTTTCTCACATTCTTTCTACAATTTATTCATAATTTCGAGGCAGAGGAAGATCAAAACCATGTCCTTATTTTTAGAGATGACGATGTAATCCCAATGCACAGGGCGATTAGCTTGAAAAGAGAAACCGGAATTACTACAAAGCAATGTTTCAACATGCTTCGGATAAACAAAGTCAGCAGTTTTTATCAAAGCAAAATTGCCGAAACACATTAAAAAATGCTAAAAATAAAAGTCCATTTGTTTTTCAGCGTCTTTTCATAGTGAAAAAAACAGCGTACAATTAGGTCGAGCTTCGAGACGCGTAAATTATTAACGCCAAAATTATAGTAAGAGTTATGATGAAATTATAGATATATATATAGTATTACGGATGGGCGCCGCGCCGATTACGCCAGCCGCCGACAATATCAGGCACGCCGCCGCCGCCGAAGAAATAACTACGGCGCGCCGCCGCCGGAAATTTTATCGGCGGCGGCGTGGCGTGGCTTGGATTTAAAAACTAGGTCCCACTGTCGAAAATATGCTGACAAGTAGTTCGAAGAGATACGCTTTGAACTGATAGAATACATCTCTGGTTTTCCACGAGGGCGCTGAGTTATACCTGAGTGATATCGATACGTGTTACGATTAGGCCGTTTGCACACGTGCCGGCAAAATAGGTGCCGGTGTAGGAGTCGAGGAGCACTTAACGGGCAGGAGTAACTGTACAGTGAGTCCCACCAGAAAGTGGCGTTCACTTGACAAGTGTGCCTTGCCCGGGCGGGGTACACTTTACTCAGGCGGCTATCACTTAACGCATAGTTTTCCTCACATATTTGTAGTTTTTTGTCTTAGAATTTGCGGAAACTTGTTTCTAATTATCAGACATAAGTTTTAAAGGAATTATAAATTATTATATCATATCTTATTAGTAAACAAAGTTATTAATTTTAAATAAATGAAAAAGCTATTTATTGCCGGTCTTTCCATTATAGTTACTTGAGTTTTGAGTTGAATAAAACTTAAACAAGAATGTCCACAGAAAAAAAGTTCTACCAAATTTTAGCTTGATACGAGTAAAATGCTGCTTGCATTCTGCACACACAACACAATAACACAAATTTCAAGTCGACAACATATCGAGAGGGTCATCAAAAGTAGAAAAAGTATTGAAATTATTCATAAAATTCGCTGAAATTTCTCCGTCCGACATCGAACCCGGGTCTTCCTGGTGATAAATACTATGCAGAACAACAAAGGATTACCGTCTCTAACTATGAGTGAAAACTCAAGCAGAAATATTTGCTGCAACTGTCTCAAATGACGTCCTACTTTTCCCATATATTCCTTTAGATCTATTATCGATATGATAGGAAGTTCTAGCTTAGATAGAAGATGTGTATCAAGAGTTGGTTTATGAAAAAAAAATAGATAAAACCATGCTGTTTCTGAGTTCGATGCCAGAACACATTACAAATTCTAATCTAATTCTAATCGAAAGCTTAGTTACGCCGCGGCTCCCAACAATCGTCCATACATTGTAGTAATCTCAAAGGGTATTGTTGTTGATTAAAGCAAGTAATGAGGGAAGGGGGTGTTTTAACTTACCGCCGAAGAGTGCAAGAGCCATGTTAAATGGTAAAACATTTTCTTGTTTCGATAATTAAACACATTAATGACTCCAGTTTAAGGTTTAAAGAGGCTTTGACTTGTTTGTTTGAACTGGGAATCATCGACTTATTATGTTTCGAATCAAATTTTAGGTATGATGCCGAAAAGATAACCCAACAAAATTTACGTGGTAAATAGCTGATGCATTGAAAAAGTTTTTTAAGATACGTGACAAAAATTTTTTTATTATGAATTTTTTTTAATCGCCCTCAAAGATTTTGTCAAAGTTCGGAATTTTGAGAATTTAAGAATTTGAAATTTTATTTTGGCTAAACGGTATGAGTAAGGGTAAAAAATATTCTCTTGTGAGTTACAACAACTATTTAGCATTTTTAGAGAAAACATTAAACATTGCATCTCAAATACTTACATAACCATGACCGCAAATGTCTGGAAAGTCATGGTTTTCTCAGAAAATACGAAAAAAATTCGTAACTCGAAAACAAAAGAAGATCGGACAACAAAATGAATTGCAAACCTGTAGCCCATGTAATGTTCTACCTCTATGGTTCCTTTGGTCCATGACTTTTGGGACACCCTGAATAGATATTGAATGTGTAATGTGTAACTATGTAATAGAAATTTTGTTGTTTTTTTCTTTTTGGTACTTTATCGCAGTCAGAAATAAATAAGTTCCCGATATTTCACGCTCTAAAACAGACCGCTCAATTTGAAAATGATATCGCAAAAAATATTAATTTAATTAACACAAAATTTTAACACATTATTGCGGTATATATTTTGAATAAAAATTAAAAATTTTAATATATTTCCTAGCCACCAGAAAAAATTATATATTAAATATTTTTCTTTTCTTATTTTTCCTTGTAAATATGATAATAATTAATTATAATTAAATTTCACTGAATAGCTTTCAATTACTTATCTCCATGTGGTATAATATTAAAATTAATTTAGGCTAACTTTCTCTTTCATCGCGTATATTTCTACTACGTGCATCAATTTCTCTTATGAACATGGGGCCGTTTGAGATACGTTGGGCATTTTAGTAGCGGCAAGCAGGGCCGGCTTAATGGGAAGGCGAATAAGGCGGTCGCCTGGGGCCGCCAAATTTTGGCCAAATTATTACATTACAAGATTATTATTATAAATTGACTCTCAAATAACCCACAAAAAAATTAGATAGAAAGAATCTTAGTAATTTAGTTTATTATTCAATGTAAAAGAGCCTGTTGTTATATTTTGTCAGGTTTACACCATTATTCAATTTGCAATATTACAAACGGGAGAGCCGCCAAATGCGTTTTGCCTGGAGCCGCCAATTGTCAAAAGCCGGCCCTGATGGCAAGCAATGTGTATTCATTACGTATCATAATTTATGTGAATACTTTGATAAAAACATCTTGAACATACATGTAAACCAAAATGTTAACTCCAATAAGAGAATTTTCTTCATAGGCTACAACAGTATTTTCCTGGATTAACTTCAATTATAAGCTGCTTCAATAATAATTGAAGCATCTTTTGATTTATAAAAAACGTCTAATCCATAGTTCTTAAACATTATAATCGATTTGAATATCTTTATTAGAACATAGTGTATTCCCGCAACCAGCACTCCCATTGAGAGTAGTTTTAGTATATGAGGGCTCACTCTCAACGATAAGAAAAGCAGACTAGAGCCGCAGAGATTGAATAAAATGGTATTCATCCATGAGAACTATGCGTTGTGCAAAGATATTGTTGACAGAGTGTAACCTACTGATGAATGTTATAAATATATTAATTTTAAACTCCTCTCATTCATTCATTTGCTTTTTTTTCTTTTAGTTTGTTTAAACTTAAATGTTTTGATTTGTGTTCATCATTTATACATTTTTTATTTTCTGGAAATTTCAATTGAACGTCTATTCCTGGATTCCATACTTGAAAAATGTGGCGCAAATGTGGTGTTAAAACTAATTCACAACAATAGTACATCCATTTATTTATATTCTACTGGCTATTTGTGCTCAATTTGTGATACCACTCTTTAACCGTTCTTAAAGTAATGTAGCGTAATTATAAGAAGAATGCTTTTGTGAAAATAAGGAAAGCAACGTATTTCCAAATTAACCCCTTTATGGCGCAGAGCAAGCTAGAATCGAAAAATGCTGGCCAAGAATAAGGAAATATTTTTTGAGTGTGAACTTTGAAACTTCGCATTTCCATACCTCTATAAGTTCTGCATATAATATTCCCAGACAGCGTATTATGTGAGCTCGTTTTCCTTAAAGGAGGGTCCGAGAGAGGATAAGAGAAAGAAATATAACTTAAAAGTCATGTTGCATGAAGTGAGTATTTCACCAACAGAAGCTAATTCAGAGATCTGATGGAAGTGATGCAATAATTCAAATATTCAATTGTGATCATTAAAAAAGCATAATTATGCTTAAGGGTCGATTATTTAACACTATTGATTTTTCCCGATGATTCCGCTTATTTTTGTTTGGTTTGAGGCTGAAGAATTTTGCAAAAATCTAAACCTGGCATTATTCGTCAATTTTGGTCAATTTTGACCACCTTTAGAATTTTAATAGGTAGAAATCAGTGTAAATAATTTGGTAGTAATAGGCAGGATTTATTCGTGAATTGCCAGCACTAAAGTCCGCACTCAAGAAAAGGATTTTTGCCGGGTTTTTTCGATGGTAGCCCATTGTGCTGCTTATTCAAGATAGCTCTACTTTGTCTTTATTGATATGATATAATTGTAATAATGTACTCTCAGATATTCGAGTTATTCGCCTTTTTTCCTGCCGTATACGAACGAAATTTTACACGCCGCCGGTTACGCCGCGCCGCTGCCGACGATTGCGTTGGCCGACGTTGGGCCTGTTGCACCAACTCCGGTTACGCGTATTCGCTACGTAGCTATCAGCTACGGCGTAGCCGAAGGTTACGAGTGACAACCGTTGCACAAAGGAAGTTCAGGAGCCGGTCACTAAACCAGAAGGCTACCTCTGTTTCCGAACGCCCGATCACTTTCTCATACAATCGTTCCGCAAAAAATAGGCTCTTGGGCTGTTTCAGCTTTCACTTGTTCGTGAAAGTTGGCATTTTATAAAACTTCAGTTTTATTAAAATAGGTTTATGTCACGGTATCTTGTCAAGAAATTGATTTTTATATTCTAATTAATCTGGTATATTTCCGTTAAGAATATATTTGTAGCATTTTGGGATATTTTTTCATTTTGGATTTTTATGCCTATCCACACAAGTGCAATGATGTATTTTTTTAATCAATAATCCTTATATTTTAACATCCTACATTAAGGTTATCGGCCGTATTTAATCCCCTTTAATAATAATAAACGTTTTCGCGGTGCCTAATTATTTGGACAACACGACCAAAACAGTAATCTAGAAATTTACCCAGCTATTTCTCGGGTATCTGTTATGCGTAATATTAAATAGCCTAGAAAATTATATTCATAAACGTTAATAAACTTAATGTAAATTATGAAAACACAAATTCACCTCGATACTGCCGTCTTTTGAGCAAGTGGAAAAGGAATTCTCGTATGTATCATTCGTGTAATATAAGAGAAAAATATCATCATAGTTATTTACTAGTAATAATTATTAAGTGGTAATTCGAATCTGTATTTCTGTATTAACTAAACGTTTGCATTTTAACACTTTTTCCATTACTTATTGTTATTTTTTTGATTTTCCAACATCACCTTAAGGACATCGTGTGTGAATACATATAATTAAAATAATAAAGTCTTTATAAATTCCCTTACGTATTTCAGATGTATTATCAATAATAAATATAATGTTGTTCCAGTAGGAAAACTTGAGAATTGAATAAAATTATACATTACTTCCAGAAATAATGGAGGTTGTCTAATTATTCGAAGATTTAGAGGAAGATGAAGAAGATTTAATGTTAACTTTATATGGCAACATCAGAAATGAGAGGAAGTTTAGAATTCGACCAGACAACTTTGTAGTTTGGAATGAAGAAGAGTTTTTAGCAAGGTTCTGGCTTAGCAAAGGTACTGTGGAGAAGTTGCTGGCAGAGATACAAGAGAAAATATATCATAAAACAACAAGGTGATTTAATATTATAACTAATTTGAAGCATAATTCAATATAACCTATGATGTCTATTGTGTAAATTCCATTTTAAGAAACATGGCTATGACAGCAATGAACCAGTTACTGATGACTCTGTGGTTTTATGCTACTGGTTCCATGCTTATAACAGTAGGTGATTTCTGTGGTGTGCATAAAGCAACTGCCATTTGGGTAATCAAGGAGGTGTCCACAGCGATAGCTGAACTAAGGAAAACAAACATAATGAAACCAGCCACAAACATGGAAATTAGTAAGGAGCAAGATGATTTTTACAAGATTGCACATTTACCAAGGGTTGTTGGGTGAACAGATTGTACACACATTAAGATACTATCACCAGGTATTGTGAATTATTGCATTAACTGAATTGAACATATTTTGATGATTATTCCCATATTATATTTGATTCAATAGAATAAGAAGATAAAATATAAATTACATAGGGTGTAGTATGATAGGCTCTGTAGAATTGATTATTAAAATATTATTTCCTGACACCTATTATTATCTTGAAAATACAACAAGAAAATTAAATGAATTTAATACAAAGTTTCAGCATATTATGCAGAAATTTGTCTAAATAGTATTATTATTACAGGAGGTGCTGAGCCTGAATCTTTTAGAAACAGGAAAGGATATTTTTCTTGAAACTTCCAAGTAATATGTGCTGCAAACATGCTAATAGAAGATATTGTGACCAGATGGCCAGGATCAACTCATGACCAAACTATTTTTAATAATGGATGAAAATAAAAGAACACTTTGTAGTAATTCCATTCCAATCCAATTACTACAAAGTGTTATTTTATTTTCATCTATTATGGAATTCCACCAAGTAACAGCCAATACCATTCAAAATATATTTTCAATAATTCAAACATTAAGTCACAATTAAACCAGAATAAATTCAGAGATGGAATTATTTTGGGAGACTCTGGATATAGACAAGAAAGATATCTTATGACTCCAATCAGAAATCCTGTTGCACCTGAGGAGCATCTGTATAATGAAAGCCAAATAAGAACAAGAAATGTCATAGAAAGAATGTTTGGAGTATGGAAAAGACAATTTCCAATTCTTTCGCATGGCATAAGGTTGTGATTAGATACTGTCATGACGGTTGTGGTAGCCTGTGCTTTCTTGCACAATTTAGCAGCTTAGAAGACTTTTAAGGAATGAAATGAATAATTAATGTTCTTTTCATAAATATTTATTTAATTCCTTTTCCTTTAGATCAATATCAAGAAGAATCCTCTTCTTCTCTGCCAAAGCAATTCTTATTTTAATAGCATGCAGTTCATTTTCCCTCCTTTCCTTTTCAGTATGTTCCTTCTGTAGGATGGTCTTCTGTGGTTTTATTAACTCCATCTTTACCTCAGTCAATAAATTCAAATTTTATTTTGGGCATTTCTTCATTTTCATTAATAAAACTGAGATAATTAAATAGAACCTAAAGCAAAAAATGTTCCAAAGAAGCTATTGCTTCGCTAACCTTCCGGACTGTCCTGGACGTGGTATATTTGTGAACCCCACAAAAATCACCGGCTGAGTTAAGCATTAAATTTCTAGCTAGAAATTCACCGGACATCGGATCGTCTTCAATAAAATATAATTTGGTAAAATTTCACTTTAAGGCCCAACAGCTTCAACACAGACGACTTGCAAAGACGAATCCGCACGAAAAATTCCTCTTTGCTCAAAATTGAAAAATGCACTGGACGTTGTTTTAAATTCCGCTTCCTTAGAAGAGCTTGCACCATTTCCCAGAGAAGTTCGTAGTCGGAATGAGCTAGCTCCTCGAACATGTCAACACAAAAACAAACGTCCATCTTCTATGTTTACGTAGCGCAGTGCATCATGGTAAAATTCTCATTCGCCTAGCCTCGAGGTCCACCGTAACGGAATAGCAAAACCCACGTTTTCTAAAGTAACTCGAAAACCGTTTAAGATATCTTCTTCATTTTGCCTTTATATGTAAATTTGATGTATTCTTTACATTACATTCGCTTACTATACACATGATTTCCCAACGATACGTGATTTAGCTAGAGACTGATATTTTCATGTTCAATCATTGGTGAACCTTCAGTTTTATAATTATTTATACTTTATTTATGTGAAATTGGATCAAATGATAAGACCGTCACAGGCTATAGGTATCTATTACTTTACTGTGAAAGAATCATGATGCATGTTTAAATACTTCTAGAGAAATCGTCCTCAGAGTTTGGATGCACGGGAAAAAAACGTTGTAATATATATTTTAATTTTTGTTTGCTACAAAATACATTGTTGAGCTATACCAAAAATATCGAATCAATAATTTTATAGGAAAAATCTACACAATTTTTTTCAAGTCGATATCTCGTATACATATAATGTAAAAAATTAAAAACTGATTTTTCGCTCAAGAGTTCGCCAACCTCCGGCTATCACGAAACCGATGGATCTACCATGGGTTACGGTTTGAGCTGCTTTAGCCGAGACTCAAGGCGAAACCAGAGGTGGTGCAACGTAAAACTGCCCGTCACCTCAACCCTAACCATAACTAGGAGTGTAGCCGGAGATGGTGCAACCGGCCCTAAGCAGTCAGCGTTCACGCCGTTACGCCGCCGCCGCCGCACAGTGTGATATTTTCGTAATCTAGAGGGACAAAAGTCAATTTTCTTACTTGTAAAATCGGGTCAAATTTTTGTATAGTTAGGAAGAGAACAAACCATAGTAACTGGATCTAAGGTTTATATTTCATAAAAACCGCGCCAACCAATAGAAAAAAGGGTCAAACCCGCTGACAATCTGAACTCAGCATGTCTAGTATTCTAAGCGATAGCGTCGTTCGTATGAGTTTACTTTAAGAATACACAGTGTTTCTGTGAGCTAGTAGCGGTTGTTTTTTGCTATTATTATAATACAAGTACCAAAGTTAGTTTACATAATATTTTACTTTAATATGTGTTTTAATTTAATCACGAGCATCATTAGAATTGATCGCCGTTTTTTCCGTATGAGAAAAACGTATGAGTCAGTTTGAACTTGAGTTTTAGTTTATTATATCGCATTATACCAATGTGAAATGGTATTTGCCTGAAAGAATGACTTTTTAAGTATAGGAAATACTTAAATTTGCTTGCGCATATTTGCGAATTTGAATATACTTTCCTTAAACATTAATTAGTCGCGTCAGGGGTAAATATGACCCCAAAATTATCTGAATTTTTAAAAACGCTTTCAACGATAAATCAACTGATTCAATTTATAAAAGTTCATAAATGATTCTTTAAGAAAGTGAATATAGCTTTTTTAGCGAAATATTATTTTCCATTTATTATTAATCAAATAAAATGTGTAAGTATGTACCGAAATTGCAGTAACTTACATAATTGATACGTTTTCCTATTAAGAATCAACCTAACAGTTTCATACTTTTGGAATATGTAGTAGAGGATTTATTATTTTGATTTTATTTAGCAAAATTACACTATGTTATAAATGCCATCTATCGGAAAATAATAAAAATTAATTTCACTCCTTTCGGAAAAAAGTCAAAATATTTTCGATTTTTTTATGACACTTTCAATTTAGAGGTTTCCGATAATGACAAAACAATTAGTAATACTTTCAAAATCGTAAAATCAATCCTTATCAGCGCTACCAACCAAAAGAAGTGTTATCTAAAAATGTTTTTTATTAGGCTAAATTTGAGGAACATAAATTGTATTTCAACAAGCTGACATTAATTAACATTTCCATAATTATATCCAGCCAAATAAGTTCACATAGTAGGGGTATCAACTTAAAAAATTATTCAAATGTATTCATTGCGTGGCTCTTTGTTACTATCTATTATAAATAGATGCTTCTCCGGATTCATTCATGTATATAGATAGATAGATAGAGAGGATACATTCACAGGCTAAATCACAAGCGTCATTGACTTAAAATTTTTTCGACGTATTGGCCATAACGTGTAACTGCCAGAAAAATGCTCAGACCAAGCGCTTGCTTTGATGTTTGATGCGAATCTGTCAACACATCAACACAATGTAATCCGACAACAAACTAACTAATAATATAAGAACATGAATCCAGCATATTATAATATTAAAGCAACAAAACAGCTGTGCTATCCTAGTGACGTCAATGCTACAGAAACCTTTGCAGAAAGAAAATTACAATCTTTAATGGACCACACCATGAGGCGATTGTGCAAAGCGCAAGAAGAGGTCCATAGGAGAATTGAAAACTCTTGACATAATTGTGAAGTGGGGTTGTGATGGGGCAGAACAAAGTAGATACAAAAAGAGATTTTCTTGTGTAAATCGCTCAGACGAAAGTTTATTTAGTGTATCGATGGCGCCTATTCAGATATTCTCAGTGACTGACCAAAAAATTAAAAATATTCTTTGGCAAAACCCTTCCCCATCCTCCACAAGATATTGTCGTCCCATAAAGTTCGTGTTTGCCAAAGAAACTGCGAATGTCATTAAGACAGAGGTAGAACAAAGATTTAATAAATAGATTACTCTTGACTTCAGACCCATTTATAGCAAGCATAGGATCAATTCCTAAAACCAAACGAGGCAAAATCAGTAGGGAGGTATATGACCTCTTAGAGATGAGAGCTCCAGCTCCAACGGATCAGGACGGAACCCTATCAGGTTTTTCTGATTCCGAAGAATCAGAAAGTGATATCGAAGAATCTGATGTTGATTCCGAATAATCCTCTAATTCATATTATATGTTGTATAAAATTAATTCCTTATTTTTCCTTTCAATTTGTTTTGTGATTACAAATTATTACTTACCAATATTATGATTTACTGTACCTATTTTATTGCACATTGATCATCGATCATATTGAATTGTTATTATTTATAATAAAAATATGTTAAAAGATATCTTAACACTTTCCTTCCTGAGATTTAAATAACCTCATATCCCTCTCCTTGCTAACTCGGCCGTTAGCGGCCGTCACCGTTTGCGCTTTATCTCTTTGGGCCTGTGTCTTCTTTGCGTGTGGTTGTGTTTATGCTTCATGTAAACATATCACTCGCATTCCAAGACTCAATTCCAGTTAATAACTCAAGAAATTAATATATTTTCCCAAATGCGCTTGATCCGCGTAGACAAGTAAGAAAATTGACTTTTGTCCCTCTAGATTACGAAAATATCACACTGTGCGCCGGCTTCATTTTCCCCCTACGCCGCCGCTGACAAAAATCATAACGGCGCCCATGTCTATATCGTATATATAGTGGTACCTTGGTTAACGACGCTAATCCGTTCCAGGACTATCGTCGTTAACCTATGTCGTTATCCAAGGCGCAATTTCCCACAGATATAATAATGGAAATGTATTACCGTATTTCTCGGAGTCGAGGACGCATCAACGTCGGGGACGCACCCCAGTTTTTGGAAAAAAAGTTTTGTTTGTATTAAAAATCTAGAATGTTATTTAGGTGATTCATGTCGGTCACATCAGTACCAGGAATCGGTTACGATTTCTCTGTGCATTTCATTTTAATGCGGTGAAATGCGGCAAAGATTCGGTAAATGTGTAGTGCAGATAACCTTCCTTTAGTATTAGCATTGACTTAAGGAAAACGTAACCTTCGGTGTCTAAGACGTACTGCAATTTCGTGAGACTTACTTCAGGTAAAAAGATAGCGTCCTCGACGCCGGGAAATACGGTAATTATTTCCGGCTCCTCCCCACAACCATGGTGCATGTCAAATATGCAGATACAATTCATTCAAATATCATAAAAATGTGGTACATATCATTTATTCATTTATATTTGCTACAAAAATGTATCATTAATAAAATGAGTAGTTCATGACTACAGTTTTTAAATGTCAATTTTCATCAGATGGACAATTCGGCTCACCCCCGAGATTTTTGATTGATGGAACTGTAAAAATAATGTCTAGGGTTGTTTGTCTTTTCTTCTTTTTTATAATGTTTCTGAAAAACTGCATGGACTTTTCATTAAATAGATCAGCAGTTCGGATAACATCAGATTTATTTGGATTCCATTTCATGGCAAAATGTTGAACTTCCTCCCACTTTGCCAAAAATTTTTGATTTCAGCTGTCGAAAATATTTCTTTCTCTGCGTCCTCATCTTCAGATGGAATATGCATTTTGTTTTCACATTGCTGCTTGTTAAGTTCTTTCATCTCGTCAGTTCTCGGTCATGCTCCTCCAGTAATTCTTCAACATCTTCTTCGTCTACTTCCAAGTTGAGATCTTGAGCAGTTGCCACACAATATCCTTTACCAAGTTATGTCCTTCATCTGAGGATTCTTCATTACCAAAGGAAGGGCAAAGTTTCCTCCATGCTGCTTTGTGACATTTCATTGTTACTTCTTGCCAAGCCTTTAAAATTAACCTAATTGCAATGACAATATTGAATTCTTCTTTCCAAAATTTCTTATGGTCATGTTGATAGCCTCACATATTTCAAAGCCCATGGTAAATGGTGCTCTTGTGTAAAGTTTTTTGAACTTTGAAATTACTAGCTGATCTATAGGCTGTATCATAGAAGGGAGGGAGGAAGAAAAATCACCTTAATAAAATCGAATAGCTCCGATAGCTCTTCTTGTGTGCCCGTTGGATCGCCAGTTGCATTGTCCATGGTTAAAATGGCTTTTAGAGGCAGATTGTATTGCTCAAGGTAGGCTTTGACAGTGGGTCCAAACACTTAGTGAATCCAGTCCCTAAATTCTCTTCTTGTGACCCAGGCTTTGCTGTTGGACTTCCACAAGACACCAAGATTGAATTTAGAGACATTGAATTTCTTGAATGCTCGCGGATTCTTAGAGTGGTAGATCAACATTGGTTTTGCCTTGCGGTCTCCACTTGCATTTGTTGCTAAAAGCAATTTTAACCAATCGTTCATTGGTTTATGTCCAGCGAGTGTTTTTTCTTCTTTTATCACAATGTCCTCTTGGGCATTTTCTTCCAAAATAACCCAGTCTCATCACAATTGAAGACTAGTCGAGGTAGGTATTCTCTTTCTTCTATAATTATTGTAAAGTCATTGACAATTGTATCTGCTGCTGCTTTGTCAGCTCCCTCTCCGTGTCTAACTACACTATGAATTCCTGTCCTCTTTTTCATAAAATCGTAATCATCTACATAAGAGCTTGATCCCGGAGCCTTCACTTTCAAATCTTGATAAATGTGTCTAGCTTTATCACAGATAGCATTTTGAGATGTAGAATCGCCCGCCATTTCTCTTTTTGAGATCCAAATTAGTAATAGATTTTCCATTTCCTCTAGAAGAAGACCTCTGACATTCAACCCTTAGCAACCTCAGCTACCATAAGTTTTTATATCTTTGCCAAAATAGTTGATAGTGTAGAATGGCTGGTTTCATATATTCCAGCCAACTCCATAACTTTTATACCTTTGCGATGTTTTACTACGATTTCTTTTTTCTGTTCAATAGAGAAAAATTTTCTCTTTTTTTTCCCTCGGAAGCCTTCTTGTTGGGACGCATTTTGTAACAACGAAATCTGTGAAATAATGGTACGTAAAATATTACTACAAATATGTACAGCACTAAGACAGTGAATACAAAGAACATAAGATACATCACTAACCATTATACACGTTAATTAGCAGCAGGTTATATAATCCAAAAGTTAATTTCCGACGTATTCATGTGGTATGTCCTCTTGGTCCTAACTTGGTCTTATGTCCTCTCTAAACCATATAATGTTATGTCTCGAATAATAGATCGTCACAAGCTATCGGTCTCTCTGACGAACAGACCAGAAGATCGGCCTCCAGTAAACCAGAGGTGGTATGTTGAAGGCACCTTCGAATTTAGACAGAGTCATTGAAACGAAGACGCAATATTTTGAAGAACTACGAGTTAAATCTCGGCAAAGAGGAAGCAGTCACCGCAGCAAAAGACACGCTGCGACGAAACTTATAAAATTTACCGATTCAACTCCGGTGAGACAACATGTGCCTATGTGAATTTAGCTACCATTTAGCATTTATCTATTTTTAATACTCTCCGCTAGCTGCTATTCAGTATGTTTTTATGATGTAACATCGTAACGTACACCAAATATTAGTTTGCAATGTAGTGATTATAAATAGACGTGCTGAAATACGTGAAACTCCGGAAAGACCAATCGACGAGGCGTCGTAAGCCAAATCCTACGTCGTTATCCAAGATATGATTTGGTTACAGCAACTCGTCGTTAAGCAAGTTCGTCGTTAACTAAGGCCGTCGTTAACCAAGGTTTCACTGTAAGAATTATCATGAAAAGTATCAACAATTATTATAAACTTGTTTAAATTTACATTCAAACCCTGCAATCCGCCAGTGGCGCGTGGCAGGGGGTGTAAAACACCGACATCCTTAACTAACCTGAAGAGCTGTTGTTTGGAATATGGAGATTATTCACACTTTTGATTGGGTAAAAAATACGGTATCCAAGAAAGATTTAATAAGTAAAAGCGATTTTAACAAGAGCTGATGTCGGCCATTCGCTCTATCATTCCAACGAGTAATTTCATTCATTATCTCTGTAATTACTGCAAAGTTTTCATCAAATATTGAGATAATATCCTGCCTCTCTATCCAGCGTATCTCTCACAAGTGACCTGACTTTCCTTCCATTTATTTATTTATTATAATTACTATTTTATGAGAAAATGAGAAAATTTATTACTTCGCGCATAAATCCAAGACATTTTCTAACTACCATTATTTCGCAGGATTTAGGAAAACTGAGTGAACGTGGTTGGAAATTCAGCTGTATAAACAGAAATCTTACGGATTTGGAAAACAGCACCACGCAAAAGCCACGGCGATAAAATTATCGGAGCGTACGCTTCGAATATCAACATTAAATTTCTAAATAACTGGACAACTTTTTTAAACGGCATCCCCTCCACATTTCAGTCTTTCTGTAACATATGATGGAAATATTTCATCGTGCAAGACAACGGAGCCTGTAAACGTTCTTTTACCTTATTTTCGAACGCATACCTAAAAAGTAAGCTCAAATGAGATGGCAAAGTGATGACTGCCATTTTGAAAATGTAACGGAAAAATATTTTCCTTTCTCCAAAGTATATTCTCCAAAATTTCTTAGCAACACATCAATCACCGATATCTAAGAGAGATTTAGAAAGAAAAAAGTAAATCGCCCCTTCGAGGAGTAACATTGTTCCGTCAACGTATACGATACAATCATAATGAGAAGGAAAAAATTTGTTTTTTCTAAAATTTAAAATCTTTTGCCTCGTGGTCCCGCCACATGACCATTTTAAGACCGGTCTTAAGGTCGAAAAAGGGGCCTTACTTCCGACACAAAAGTAACCCCGGCTGCAGTTTCGTCCCCAACTTCTCCGAAGGCGTCCACAACTGACGAGGGGGAATCTTCCCCTCCCGCGGTGGAAGTTTAAAATCAGACGGCGGTAAAATCTCGGGAATCTTATATTTATTCAGAAGTACTCAGTATGTATCAGAATGTATCCCTTGATTTTCAGAGTGGAGGAGGTACTTACCGAGTCAAAGGCCGGTTCGTAATCCACAAAGCAAAGGACGAGTGGCATCTCATACTCATTCGTTCTGTTAATAATTTCTTGTGGTGTGTGGATGTGGTCCATAGTGCTGAAGCCTTTCCGGAATCCTGCTTGTTCTCTAGGCTGGGCTGAAGACAGGGTCATCTTAAGAAGTTCAGCTATTATCCTCATGAATGTTTTATAGACAACTAAAAGGAGGCTAATGGGGCGATACTTGTTCAAATCTTCTTTGCTTCCTTTCTTGTGCAGAAGGGCAATCCTTGCGTGGTTCCATTCCTTGGGAATCATTCCTTGTTTTTGACAATTACTGAATAATTGTGCTAAAACATTAGAAATCTCTGTTCCACCAGCTTTCAGATACTCCGCCAACACACCCTCCTGATTTCCCATTCTTCATCTGCTTAATCGCCGCCATTACCTCTTCTGGGAGAATTGAGAGGAGATTTTGCGAGCATTGGCTTTCCTCTTGGTTCTCCTCTTCGGCATCTCCCATCTTCTTGTATAGGTTGCCAAAGTATTCTGCCACAGTCCTCAATATTGCTGGTCTGTTATATGTTGTGGTGCCATCTCCTTTCTGTAAGGCTAAAATGTTCAGCGTGGCACGAAATGAAAAATGAAGCCAAGAATAATGTTTGACGAGCGGTGTTCCATACAAAATTAGTTTTTGGTGAAATCTTCGAAACATGACGTGATAGAGAGAAACGATTTTCAGATGTGAAATCAGCACGAAAAATTATTGGCCATAACGTGTAACCGCCAGAAAAATTGCGATTTTGAACCTCGGTGTCATGGGTTCGATTCCAGAAAGCCCCAAAGTCGCGATTTTCCCCATAAGAATACATGGCAGGGATTTTCGAAAATTTTTTTGAAGCTTTTCCCGGAAAGGTAGAGAGTTAAAACTCGAGGGATCGCTAAATGCCGTGCATATCCAACGAAAATCAGAGAGACATCTTCGAATATTGTCCATGGTTCGATGCTAGGTCGGGGCAAAAATCGGCCGTTTAAAATGCATTGCGGCGATTTTAAAGATTTTTTTGGATCCTTTTCCGGTAACATTGATGCTTGAAACTCGGCACGTGGATAGATATTATTAATATATTTCATAATCAAATATTACACTTTCGCTGATGGTCCTTGGTTCGATCACAGAGGGCCATTTGCTCCATTCTCAATGTATATCTTACGAAGATAACGGAAATAAGATTTAGGTACTTCCTGGCATGCAATTGACTTCAAACTTTGCAATATACAAAAGCAAGACTTTGCAAATCAAACAGTGCATTCACAGCTTACATTATGTCCTTGCTTCGACGCCAGGTGTCTCTACAATCATAAGTTGATCCGAATTTTAGGAATTATTTTGAAACCTTTCCCAATAATATAGAAACTTGAAATTCGGCATATAGATAGAGATCATAAATAATTTTCAGACACATCTTTTAGATTTCCCAGATCGTCCTTGGATCAAATCCAGAGAGCCATTTACATTCGTGAAAAGTAGAACGTCATTTAGGTAGTTGCAGCAAATATTTCTGCTTGAATTTTCACACATATTTAGAGATGGTAATCTTCTATTGTGGTGCATAGTAAGTTCACCAGGAAGACCCAGGTTCGATGCCAGGCGATAAATTGAAGAGCGAATTACAAGAGTATTTTCAATCCTTTTTTTTTCTTTTGAGGACCGTCCCGATAGAATGCTGATTTAAAATTATTGTTGTCGATCTGCTTGCAGTATGCAAGCAACATTTTACTCGTATATAATAGATATGAATGAATCCGGAGAAGCATCTATATATAATAGATATAGATAGGTATATAGATAGGATACTAATTCACAGCCTAAACCACAAGCGTCATCGGCTTGAAATTTTTACGACGTATTGGCCATATCGTGTAACCACCAGAAAAATTGTGATTTTGAACCTCAGTGTCATGGGTTCGATTCCAGAGGGCCCCAAAGTCCCGATTTTTCCCATTTAAATGCATTGCGTTGATTTTCGGGAATTTTTAAAAAATACTTGCCGGATAGGTAGGGACTTAAAACTCAAGGAGCCGATATATATGGTCATGATCTATCGAAAACATAAATGAGTTTTACGGAAAATATCCTGGGTTCGATGCTAGGTCAAGGCAAAAATCGGCCGTTTAAAATACATTGTGGCGATTTTTAAGATTTTTTTTGGACAACTTCCCGATTACATGGAAACTTGAAATTCGGCATGAAGTTGGAGATCATAAATATATTTCATAATCAAATTTTACATATTCGCTGATGGTCCTTGGTTCGATCCCAGAGAGCCATTTACATTCCTCAATTTTCTTATGGAGATAACGGAAAAAGGTTTTAGGTACTTCCCGATATGATATCGACTTCAAACTTTGCATAACATAAGATGAAGTACTTATAAGTCATAATGTGCATTCCGGGCTAACAATATTTCCTGGGTTCGACACCAGGCGTCTCTATAATCAGTAAATTATCCGATTTTTAGGAATTTTTTTGAACCCCTTCCCAATAATATTAAAACATGAAATTAGGTATATAGATAGAGAACATAGATACATTTCAAAAACATATTTTAGATTTCCTAGATCCTACTTGGTTCGAATCCAGAGAGCCATTTACATTATTGAAAAGTAGGACGTCGTTTGAGGCAGTTGGAGCCAATATTTCTGCTTGAATTTTCACACATAGTAAGAGATGGTGATTTTCAGTTGTGCCGCATATTACGTTCACCAGGAAGGCCTAGGTTCGATGCCAGACGATTAAATTGCAGCGAATTTTAAGAACTTTTTCAATCCCTTTTTATTTTCTATTGAGGGCCGTCCCGATATGATGCCGGCAAGAAATTAGTGTTGTCGATCTGCTTGCAGTATGCAAGCTACATTTTACTCGTAATAGATATATAGATGCTTCTCCGGATTCATTCATCTATTATATATAGATGCTTCTCCGGATTCATTCATATATATAGCTATATAGCTATATAGCTATATAGATAGGATACAAATTCACAGGCTAAACCACAAGCGTCATTGACTTGAAATTTTTATGACATATTGGCCATAACGTGAAACCCCCAAGAAAAAAGCGACTTTGATCCTCAGTGTCATAGGTTCGATTCCAGAGGGCCCCAATGTCCCGATTTTTCCCGTTTAAATGCATTGCCGTGATTTTCGGGAATTTTTAAAAAATACTTTCCGGATAGGTAGAGAAGTAAAACCCAAGCAGCCTATATTTATGGTCTTGGACTTTTGAAAACATCAATGACTTTCACAAAAAATATCCTGGGTTCGATGCTAGGACGATGCAAAGAACTGCCCTTTAAAATACATGGGAGCTGTTTTTCATTATTTTTTTTGATGCACTTCTCGAAATAATAGGAAGTTCGTGCTTAGCCGGAAAGTGTAAGGTAACAATTGGTTTAAGAAAAAAATTTTCATAAGACCGTACTATTCCTGGGTTCGGTGCCAGAGCACATTAACATTTTTCTCATAAGGAATATAAGGGAAAAGTAAGACTTCGATTGAGGCAGTTGCAGCCTATATTTCTGCTTGAATTTTCGCACATAGTTAAAGAATAATATCTTCTATTATGTTGCATAGGAAGTTTCACCAGAAAGACCCGGGTTCGATGCTGGGCGGTAAATATGTCTCCCGTTTAAAATACATAGGGTTAGTATTTCATTATTTTTTTGATGCACTTATCGAAATGATAGGAAGTTCGTGCTTGGCCGGAAGATGTATGGTTAAAACTGGTTTAAGAAAACAGTTTTCAGAAGACCGTAATATTCCTGGGTTCGATGCCAGACCACATTAACATTTCTCTCATAAGAAATATAAGGGAAAAGTAGGACGTCGTTTGATGCAGTTGCAGTTGATATTTCTGCTTGAATTTTCACAGATAGTTGGTGATTTTCTATTGTGCTCTATAGTAAGTATCACCAAGAAGACCCGGGTTCGATGCCGGACGAATAAATTGCAGCGAATAATCAGAATATGTTTAATCCAATTTTTTTCTTTTCACGGCCTTCCCGATATGATGACGACATGAAATTAGTGTTGTCCATCTGCTTGCAGTATGCAAGCTACATTTTACTCGTATATATATATAGATAGGTATATAGATAGGATACTAATTCACAGCCTAAACCACAAGTGTCATCGGCTTGAAATTTTTACGACGTATTGGCCATATCGTGTAACCACCAGAAAAATTGTAATTTTGAACCTCAGTGTGATGGGTTCGATTCCAGAGGGCCCCAAAGTCCCGATTTTTCCCGTTTAAATGTATTGCGTTGATTTTCGGTAAATTAAAAATAATACTTTCCGGATAGGTAGCGAATCAAAATTAAAGGAGCCTATATATATGGTCATGATCTATCTAAAACATAAATGAGTTTTACGGAAAATATCCTTGGTTCGATGCTAGGTCGGGGTAAAAATCGGCCATTTAAATTGCATTGTGGCGATTTTTAAGATTTATTTTGGACCCTTTCCCGATGGCATGGAAACTTGAAATTCGGCATGGAGTTGGAGATCAATCATAAATTTCAGGATCAAATTTTATATATTCGCTGATGGTCCTTGGTTCGATCCCAGAGGGCCATTTAAATTCCTCAATGCATTTCTTACGGAGATAACGGAAACATATTATAGGTACTTCCCAGCACGATAAAGACTTCAAACTTTGCACTAAGAAAGATTTAGTGTACACAAATCAAACTGTGCATTCCCAGCTGTCAATGTGTCCTGGGTTCGACACCAGGTGTCTCTACAATCAGTAACTGATCCGATTTTCAATAATTATTTTGAACCGTTTCCCAACAATATAGATACTTGAAATTCGGCATGTAGATAGAGATCATAAATAACTTTCAAAATCATGTTTTAGATTTGCAAGTTCGTCCTTGGCTCGAATCCAGAGAGCAATTTAAATTCGTGAAAATTAGAACGTCTTTTGACGCAGTTGTAGCCCATATTTCTGCTTATATTTTCACACATAGTTAGAGATGGCGATGTTCTATTGTGCTGCATAGTAAGTTCAACAGTAAAGACCCGGGTTCGATGCCAGACGATGGAATTGCAGCGAATTTTAAGAAAAATTTCAATCCATTTTTTTCTTTTGATGGCCGTCCCGATATGATGCCGACATGAAAATAGTGTTGTCGATCTGCTTGCAGTATGCAAGCAACATTTAACTCGTAATAGATATAGATGCTTCTCCGGATTCATTCATATATATACCCAGATACCCAGTTACCCAGATAGGATACAAATTCACAGGCTAAACCAAAAGCGTCATTGACTTGAAATTTTTACGACGTTATGGCCATGGCGTGTAACCTCCAGGAAAAAGCCGACTTTGAACCTCGGTGTCATGGGTTCGATTCCAGAAGGCCCCAAATTCGCGATTTTCCCCATAAGATTACATGGCAGGAATTTTCGAAAATTTTTTTGAGGCATTTCCCGGAAAAGGAGAGAGTTGAAATTCGAGGGATCGCATGAAGCCGTGCATATCCAACGAAAATCAAAAAGACATCGCCGAATATGGTCCATGGTTCGATGATAGGTAGGGGCAAAAATCGGCCGTTTAAAATGCATTGCGGCGATTTGGAAAAATTTTTTTTTGATGTTTCCCGGATGGATGGATGGATACTTGAAACTCGGCACGTGGATAGATATCATGAATTTATTTCATAATCAAATTTTATATTTTCGCTGATGGTCCTTGGTTCGTTCCCAGAGGGACATTTGCACTTCTCTATGCATTTCTTACGGAGATAACGGAAACAAAAATTAATGTACTTCCAGACATGCTATCGACTTCAAACTCTGCATGATACAAGAGCGAGTCATTTCAAATCAAACAGTGCATTCCCAGCTTACTATATGTCCTGGGTTCGACACCAGGTGTCTCTGCAATCAGAAGTTGATCCGATTTTTAGGAATTATTTTGAAACCTTTCCCAATAATATAGAAACTTGAAATTCGGCATATAGATAGAGATCATAGATAACTTTCGGAAACATCTTTTAGATTTCCGAGATCGTCCTTGGTTCGAATCCAGAGAGTCATTTACATTTGTGAAAATTAGAACGTCTTTTGAGGCAGTTGTAGCCAATATTTCTCCTTGAATTTTCACACATAGTTAGAGATGGTGATCTTCTATTGTACTGCATAGTAAGTTCACCAGTAAGACCCGGGTTCGATGCCAGACGATGAAATTTAAGCGAATTAAAGAAAATTTTCAATCCTTTTTTTTTTCTTTTGAGGACCGTCCCGATATGATGCCGATATGAAATTAGTATTGCCGATCTGCTTGCAGTATGTAAGCTACATTTTACTCGTATATATATACTCGCTCCGCTCGGTAGGGGGCTCCGCCCCCTTACGACCCCCGCGAACGGCTTTGCCGTTCGTTCTACCTGGCTCCGCTCAGTAAAATGGGCTACGGCGAAGCCGTTCCTTATCCTTATCTATCGATTTATACTGGACGTAATAACATTTCCTCAAATCTGGCATAGTAATGCCATACGACTTCTCTGCTAACATCTGAATTCTAAGTAACGTAGCGCAGCACGGCTGCACTGTGCACGTCAAGGTTCATGGTGGCATGCCTTTTCTTAGTATTGTTGCACCATCATCACAGTTGCTCATCCCAACTTCTATTAAGAAGCTATAGGTGTCCGAGTTTCACTTTTCTTGGCCTACCTGCACATTTCCTACCTGCTGTAGTCACGTACTCTAAAGGAGTAAGGACTACTATAGGTTTCGTAGAATTCAATTTGGTATTGACAGACTCATGATCCGGGTTCGGCGACGTAAAAGAACAGGATAGTGTTGTTCCACCGGTCGCTGGAAGCGCAACTGGGTGATGGTGCACTGTCTCCCGATCCCATCTCGGACATCTAAACTATCTTAACAATAATCTTGCAAACGGCGAGTATCCGTCGCACCTAAAATAGGGGCTGGATTATCGTTTCCATGAAATTTAAATTTGCGCTCGCCGTCGACGGCATGTTGATCGAAAATAAAGAAATGGTCTTTCCGACGCCAAAAAGCAACGGTGACATTCAGGCCGGTCAATAGAAATCCAACTTCAATAGACATCCATTCATGGACATGATCTCCTCCAAGTTGCTGGAAAGTGATGGCTCGCTCTCCTCTATAGCCTCACCAGATGCGGGATTGAGAGCATCGTGCACGTGGGACAAGTCTTCGATATTCACCGCTTGCCCCAATAGAAGTAAATTCGCCTGGTTAAATGTGCCCGAGGCTACGATGGTGAAACGCCTCGATGGAGAAGGCATGATAATGAAGACGAACACGGGACGATTATATTTATAGTATACCTACCTACTGTACTCACGAAGTCTAAAGGAGTAAGAACTGCTGTAGGTTTCATAGAATTCAATTTGGGATCGACAGACTCATGTTCTCGGTTCTCGGCGACGTAGAGGGAACAGGTTGGTGTTGTTCCACCGGTCGCTGGAAGCGCAACTGGGTGATGGTGCAACGTCTCCCGAACCCATCTGGGACATCTAACATTTGGAACAACAATAATCTTGTCAACGATGAGTATCCGTCGCACCTAAAATAGGGGCTGGATTATTGTTGCCATGAAATTTGAATTGGCGCTCGCCGTCGACGGCATGATGATCGAAAATAAAGAAATGGACTTTCCCACGCCGAAAAGCAACGGTCACATTCAGGCCAATCAATAGAAATCCAACGTTATCTCCGTTCACGGACATGATCTCCTCCAAATTGCTGGAAGGTGATGGCACGCTCTCCTCTATATCCTCACTAGATGCGGGATAGAGAGCATCGTGCACGTGGTAAAAGTCTTCGATGTCCACTGCTTGCCCCAATACAAGTAAATTCGCCTGGTTAAATGTGCCCAAGGCTACTTACTAGGGATGCCACATCGACATTGATGTATCGGACTACTCGATGTTTTTTTGCCGATACATCGGAAACATCGAGTGGTACGAAAATGAGTAGAACATCGACTCGATGTTTTTCAAAACACTCAAAATCGCACCGATGTTTTGGAAGAGATTTTTAGACTTAGATTTTCTCCATAAAGATACATTGCGGGGATTTTGAAAATTGTATTGTGAGAGAGGGAAATGTACTTTTGGTATGATTTAAATAAATGTACAATGTACAATATATAATTGTATTATTTACGTATTTTTTGTCATATTTTTGATCACTCGTGACATCTTTGCTTACGCAAATTCACCTTTGATCTTTTGCAATAAATTCGCAAAACTTTCTTTCCATTGTGGATTATCACAAAATCTCGCCAAACTCCACCAAGAAATATGTTTTGTTTTTCCTAACATCTATCGTGTCAATGTGTTTTTAATGAAAATATCATGTTTTGTTGATCTGCAGCTGCGACAGCATTTTCCTAAGGTGTAAACAGCACAGTTTTAAATAAATTGAATTTAATATTTTGTATAATTTACAGTTAATAATATTTTCGATGTTTATGCTAAAGTGTGCCAAATATTATTCCTTTGCTTAAATGAGACTGTGAAAATTGGTAACACCAAATTTAGGAAACATAATAAGAACACAAAACACAACAATTTGGTTTTCAAATCAACAAATTTCAGAAAAAATAAAAACATTTTCAAACTCCTGTAACAATTAAATATATAATTAGCATTTTAGTTATGACTCAAAATGCTGGTAAAATGTTGCAGCTGTTTCTGTTGAATTTGAGTTTAGTATTCTGGTCTGGTAAGGGTGAATTAGAAATAATTGACAAAGTTGATGATATAGTATGTGGGCTGAGTACTGGATGAAGAATCATATTTTTATTTATAACTCGTAGACAATCCCAAAAATCCTTGATTATGCAATTGCTTTATTGCATAGAGAAAACCTTCTCACAGATTTTGCAATAGATGCGAAAAACAAATCTATTTCTTCCTGCTTATCTTGCTCTTCCTTTTTCTTCTTGTAATAAAACGTCCATCAAAACTGAGGAAGCTCCTGATCTTGCTCCTTATAGTCTCGTCTCCTGGTTCACTTTCCTTCTGTTCAATGTCTACCGAAGACTACTCTTCAGCATCATCTATGTCACCACCGGAGTAATGGTCTTTCAGGAACGGACGCAAGAAGGACATTTCTTCTTCATACTTCCATTTTTGAATGCTCTGTGCACTCGGTCCACTTTTTTTTACTTTCTCCATATACGAAGTATAGAGAAAGTATTGTTTTCATGCAAAAAATCGACTTCGAGATTTCAATGAAAATACATGTTTTGGGGTCCCTAGAACACGTTTTGACCATTTTCGGAATGATGTCTGTGTGTATGTGTGTGTGTGTGTGTGTGTGTGTGATAGTGGGCGCTCTAACGTGAAAACTATTACTCTTATCAACACCAAAATTCATATATAGTACTGTGGTGTGTGCTGTCAGAGTTGATTAGTTTTTGGAGTAAATCGGTTAACCGGAAGTCGAGCTTCATTCTTCAAAGCTCATTTCCGGTTTTCAAAATATCTCCATAAACATTATATTTAATTATAAACTATAATTGTAAAAGTTTTAGAAAATGAAATTTACTATTACTTTTGTATTAAGCATATTTTTTTATCACTGATTGTGTAGGAGTTATTTGTGAAATACTGATAAGCCGGAAGTTGCTGATTATGTATGTCGTGGGCGCTC
Organism: Sympetrum striolatum; assembly: GCA_947579665.1. Lineage (NCBI taxonomy): Eukaryota > Metazoa > Arthropoda > Insecta > Odonata > Libellulidae > Sympetrum > Sympetrum striolatum. The sequence continues at coordinate 1,226,044 of OX388345.1, read as the reverse complement.
TGGGCGCTGGGGCGAAAGGCCATTTCATCGTTTTTCATCGAACTTGTCCCGAAAAACATTATTTATAATCTTTGTGACATAAAGGATAATATGATATAAATTAATCACTTATCTTCCAAGTTTAGATTGAATATAGAGTTCGAAAATACTGTCGTAGATAAATATTTACATCTTACATATGGAGAAAGTCGTGTGCTGGCTTTTTTCTTTCTCAAATGCCTTCGGTTGGCGTCCCTCAGGTTGTTCCAATGTTGTTCACAGATTTCATCTAAAAATAAAATTGACTTTAAAACTACGAATAAATTTAAAAGTAATCAACGGACAGTATAAATCCACCTACCACAAAAATTGTCTCTAAAGTTTACATCAAATAAGTGTTGCATTTACTCTTAAGAATCTTCTCGAAGGACATTTGCTTGCGCCATTCGCCTCGGACGAACTCTCAGAAGAGGAAAGGGAAATATTTGTTCATGATCTATTCGATATTATTTAATTATGTGAAGAGTATGCATTCCTCGTATTTTTTATATTTAAAGTGTCGATTTTAATAAAAAATGCAATGCCGATTAATTATTAAATTCATTATCATAAAGAGTAATTTTATACTCATATATAATTAAGTATAATTAAGTTCCATTATTTTGAAAGAGGATTTCTGTATAAATTTTATTTTAATAATTGTTAATCGTGAATACTGTTTTTCTTACCATAGGCTCAACAATCAACCGCTCTTGAACATGGAGCTGTAGATGAAGCTTCTGACCGTGAGGTATGTACCGGACGTATTGAGGATCAATCCATTGAGTAATTATAATATTTTCCGTTTCAAAATTCCTGAATGGCTTATGGCAGACAACTCACTCCTTTCAGATCAAGATTAGAATGCATATAGAAAAGAATTCATATTGGTTGGCTTCGTTGCTGAATATATTTGGATAAGAATGACTTTATCTTCACCATGGATGAGATTTTATGCTTTTATAGCAATAAAACAATAAATAAAGCCTAAATTGAATGAAAGATTGTTTGTTACACCCGTAAAACCTTTTAAAACTCCCATTTATCTCTACAAATCCCATCTATCCGGATTTTCCTCATTACTTCTTTGTATCAATGGCACGCATAACAACCACAGGTTATGTTTTTTTCCAAGTACACAGAACTTAGTAATCAATTATTTAGGTGGAAGGTAACCTCGTAAATATTTAGTTGTGCAGTTTTATTTATGTATCGCCTAAAAGTTTTTTCTCAAGCGACGATAACTTTGTTGCGAGATAAATTGAAATTTTATGCCGCGGCGTTTCTCGGTCCGCTGTGGAAGTCGCGGATGTAAAAATAAAAAATCTGATGTGGCCAGCACATGACTTTCTCCATATATATAAGATGTAAATATTTATCTACGAAAGTATTTTCGAACTCTGTATTCCATCTAAACTTTGAAGATGAGTGATTAATTTATATCATATTATCTTTTACGTCACAAACATTATAAATAATGTTTTTCGGGACATGCTCGATGAAAAACGATGAAATGGCTATTCGCCCACAGCGCCCAGAGCGCTCATGAAGTACAAAATCGGCAACTTCCGGTTTATCAGTATTTCATGAATATCTCCTAAAAAATCAGTTTTACAATAATATATTTCAAACAAAAGTTATAGCAAAATTTATTTTCTAAAACTATTATAATTAATAGTATATACCTAAATATCATATTTATTGAGATATTTTGAAAACCGGAAATGAGCTTTGAAGAATGAAGCTCGACTTCCGTTGTACTGATTTGCTCCAAAAACTAATCAACTCTAAACACACCAACCAAAATACTATATATGAAATTTGGTGTTGATCCGACAATTAATTTTCATGTTAGATCGCCCACAAAGTACATAATAGCTACTTCCGGTTTATCAGTAATTCACGAATAACTTCTAATCAACCGATGATAAAAAATATGTTAAATACAAAAGTTATAGTATATCACATTATCTAAAACTTTTATAAGGTACACAATATACCTATCCATCATATTTATGGAGATATTTTGAAAACCGGAAATGAGCTTTGATGAAGAAAGCTCAACTTCCGGTCAACCGATTTACTCTAAAAACTAATCAACTCTGACAGCACACAAAACAGTACTATATATGAAGTTTAGTTTTGATACGACTAATAGTTTTCACGTTAGAGCGCCCACTAGCACACACACACATACAGACACACACACACACACACACACACACACACACAATAATAATAATAATAATAATGCCGTCTTTCTTTTTTGGGCGAATTTTAGCCTAGGAAGGCTATTCCTCCAATTAACCCCTTTTATTAATTTTATTCATTTTTTTTTTTTGCATTTTATTTTATTAATATCACACACACACACAACCATTCCCTAACCGGAAAAATCCGATTAGCCGGGACTCGAACTGAGGTTGGAGCGTTAACGCGCATAGCACGTTAACCACTCCGCCACCACGGCCGGTACATACACACAGACATCATTCCGAAAATGGTCAAAACTTGTTCTAGGTACCCCAAAACGTGTATTTCCGTTGAAATCTCAAAGTCGAATTTTTTCATGAAAACAATACTTTCTCTATACTTCGTATATGGAGAAAGTAAAAAAAATAAAGTTTCAATTGAAGATATAATGCCGAAACAAACTGAGCAAACGTTTCACTGGTGAAACAGGTAATCTTTCATTCGATTTCGGCTGTATTTATTGTTTTTATTGCTATAAAAGCATAAAATCGTAACCAGGGTGAAAATAAAATCATTCTTATCCAAATATAGTCAGCAATGAAGTGAAATCGACCAATATGAACTACAAATTATTTTCTCCATGCAATTTAATCTAGAGCTCAAAGGCTTCCCGTTTCTGCCGTAAGATAATATTTCAGGAATTTTGAAACGGACAATAGAACGTGTATGTACAACGTAGAGGTTTCTTTAATGGAAACAACAGTTAATCAGAGATGATCAAAACCGACAGTTGGAATCCTCTTAGGAGGATTCCAATGCAAGCAAAAACAGTTCGATAAATTCCAGATTTACATGATGAAATACCTCCTGCGCTCGGAAACGCGATTTTCGGGGCAACGAAGACATTTCGTGACATTATAGACAGAACGGAGAGTTATCATTTGTATCTTTGGTCAATGGTAGTTATGTGGGGGTTATACGATTATTGTTTTCAGGTAGAAATTTCGAGGGTCGCCGTCCTAATCCGGACCCTTAGCTCCGATTCCCAGCTCGGGAGCGCCCGGCATTTCCATCAGGGGGACCATAAAAAACTGACCGCGTGGTATACGATTTAAAAAGTTATAAACAATTAAAATGAGCAACAATTTATTATCTTCGTCGTCTCACTCGTCCTAAGAGATATACAAGCGTCTTTTGATCGACGTTCTAAGATGAAAATTAAGATTTTTCGTGATTTTGCAAGAAATTACCCGTTTACAAATGGCAACGTCGCCGTTGGGTTGATTTCGGGGGGAGGAATTTCTAGCAAAAATGTAATAATCCTCCCCCCAACCCAACCCCCGTTGAGATATTGAAAACATCTGACTGAGCAACGTTGCCGTGCGTAGATAAGAAATTGGGTATAACCCCCGCATAACTACCACTAACCGTATCTATTTCGAGATAGTAATAGAAAACCGAATGAGGTTACTAATTACCGACTAATAGTATAAATATGCCATACGGCGGTTCGCGGGGCACTTCTGTAAATAGAAATTTATGAGGTAGAGAGACTTCGTGTTTTCTATCTCAGCTGCGTTTGGTTTTGTACAGTCTTATTTCGGAAGAACTGTATTCGAAATTCATAAAATAACTGGTTCCTCCGCAGGTACAGTTTGGTGGTTCCTTTCGTTGAAGGTTCGATAGCACGCAGACGCGTTCGACGCAGAATCGCGTAGATCCGTCCTTCTTTGTGACCAACACCACCGGAGATGACCTTGACCATGCGATTCTGCGTGGACTACAGGAGACTGAACGACGTCACCAAGAAAGACAGTTTTCCACTACCTCGGATTGATGACATTCTCAACACGTTATCCAAAGCGAAATGGTTTACAACGCTTGATCTGAAGAGCGGCTATTGGCAGGTGGAAATGCACAAAGATGATAAAGAGAAGACAGCATTCTCTACAGGAAAGGGGCTATATCAATTCAACGTGATGCCCTTTGGTTTATGCAATGCCCCAGCTACGTTCGAACGACTGATGGAGTTAGTTTTAAGAGGCCTTACATGGGAATCGTGCCTGGTTTATCTGGACGATATCCTAGTTATCGGAAAGGATTTTGACGATCATCTTGTGAATTTGAAGACAGTGTTTGGGAGGCTTAGAAACGCTCACCTCCAGCTAAATCCGAAGAAGTGTACGCTGTTTCAAGAGAGGATCAGTTTCCTGGGACATGTGGTGTCATCTGCTGGCGTTGAGACGGATCCAACCAAAATCCAGGATGTAAAGGAGTGGCGACAACCAAAGAACAAACACGAAGTCAGGAGTTTCTTGGGATTATGCAGCTACTATCGACGATTTGTGAAGGATTTTGGACAAATTGCCAAGCCTTTGCATGGTTTAACAGAAAAGAATAGACCATTCATTTGGACTGCCGAATGTGGCGAAGCATTCCAGGAATTAAAGCAACGACTGATTACAGCAACGATTTTGGCTTACCCAGTGGATAACAGCCCCTTTGTGTTGGACACTGATGCGTCTCATCATGGCGTTGGCGCCGTTCTTTCGCAAATGCAAAACAAAGAAGAGACTGTCATCGCCTATTTCAGCAAGACTCTTGGAAAGGCAGAAAAGAACTACTGCACTACGAGGAAGGAGCTTCTTGCCATTGTGAAAGCGGTTGATCATTTCCACACTTTCCTGTATGGAAGGAAGTTCCTGATACGGACAGACCATTCTGCCCTACAGTGGTTGCTAAACTTCAAGAACCCGGAGGGTCAATTAGCTCGTTGGCTGGAAAGGTTACAAACTTATGAATTCGATATCCAGTACCGCAGAGGTAAAAGCCACAACAACGCCGATGCCCTGTCGAGAAGACCCTGCGCAGAAAAGTCATGCAAATTTTGTACCCGGCAAGAAGCAAAAGAAGACGCTGCGAATAGGGAAGTGCTCAACAGAATAACGGTCAGAGCTTTTACGGAAGTTGACTCAGAAATTACCAAGAGCACCGTGATTCAGAAACAACGAGATGACCCAGATTTGGAAATTGTCAGACGATGGTTGGACAGCAGACATCGACCAAGCTGGCAGGAGATCTCGAGATATGGACCAGTTGTGAAAGCCTACTGGTTGCAGTGGGACTCCTTAAGTATGTGTGAAGACGTGATAATCCGGAAGTGGGAAAGCGCGGATGGAAAAACTGTCACCAATCAGACCATCGTCCCTCGGGATTTAGTGGACACTGTGCTAACGGAGCTTCACGACAGTCGAACCGGAGGTCATTTCGGTGTCAACAGGACGCTCGCACGAGTAAGAGACCGGTTCTATTGGGCAAATTACCGTGAAGATGTAGAACAGTGGTGCAAACGATGCGATTTGTGCGCATCGAAAAAGGGTCCAAGAACTAGATCGCGTGGAAAAATGATGCAATACATCTCGGGAGCACCGTGGGAACGTGTAGCGGTGGATATTTCGGGTCCATTTCCAATGACGAAATCTGGCAATAGATATCTAATGGTGGCAATGGACTACTTCTCGAAATGGCCGGAGATCGTTCCACTCCCTAGTCAAGACGCAGCTACTGTAGGCGAAGCTCTGTTGGAGCATGTAATATGCCGCCACGGAGTGCCATTGGAAGTTCACACCGATCAAGGACGAAACTTTGAATCGGAGTTATGGAAGCACTTCATGGATAAATTGGGAGTCAAGAAGACCAGGACTACGCCTTTACATCCTCAGTCAGATGGCATGGTGGAAAGACACAACCGCACCGTGAACCAGTACCTGTGAATGTTTGTAGACCGGAACCAACGAAACTGGGACAGTTTGATACCACTTTTCTTGTTGGCGTATAGAAGTTCTCAACATGAGGCTACAGGTTACACTCCCACCATGTTACTGACCGGAAAAGAAATGAGACTCCCTGTTGACTTGATTTTTGGAGTTCCAACAACTGAAGAAGAGGACCGACAATGTAAACTTCCGGAATATGTCGGTCAACTAGTAGACCGACTAAGATTCATCCACAATTTCGTCAGGGATAAACTGAAGATGTGCAGTGACAGGACGAAGATGAGACTTGACCGGAAACCGACAGTTAGCCCCTATGAAGAAGGTGATATGGTGTGGTTGTATCAACCACAGAGAAGAAAGGGACGAAGTCCAAAACTTCAGAGACCCTGGGACGGCCCATACAGAGTCATGAAGCGGATCAACGACATCGTGTACAGGATCCGGTTAACGCCTAAAACGAAACCAAAGGTGGTCCACATCGAGCGGCTTAGCCCTTACAGGGGGAGAGAAACATCATGTTGGACCTCTGGTAGCGCTATTTGGGACGAATAGCATTAATAGAGAGGGGCAGTGTTACAAGGCTGGAGAGTGGGGGACTTGTGTTGGTAACGAGTTTGTTTTAGCGACGGGGTGGATTGTTGTGAGGGACAGAAAATGAAAGATTGGATCGGTTTGACAGTTGTAATTTGATATTTGGCTTTGCTCGATTGAGTTTAGAAAATAAAGTTTGTTGTTTCTTTTAAAACGAGTCTCACTTATCCCCGAACTCACGGTTTTCGTAACAATATCACCTTATTGAATCGAAAGGATAGTTCAATAAAACAGGTATTATAAAACAATAATGTAACGTATACAATTCCACCCACAGAGGTTACAGTGAAGTAGTTTCGGCTAGTAAATGAATAAAGCTTCAATCCCAGGAAAAGGTATTGAGAAGGGAGGCGAAAGGGAGGGGGAAGAGTTACAACAAAGAAGCGGTAGCAACAATGGATGGCGGTGAGGAGATGGAAAATGTGTTCGTTGGTTAAGATAGAGTTGGGATTTTTTGGTGGAGAAGGATTTCCATTTGCTCGAGTATATTTAATTTAAGGCTCTTATATTCGAGACGGAGTATGTTGAGGTTAAAATATGAAGAATTTTTAGCAAAGATGTTTGCCAAAGTGAGACTTGAAGGAACCGAAAATCAAAAGAAGCCTTTTGTTTCTTAATACGGATTTCGAAATTATTATAAAAGGCCGCCTTTATGTTACATTTAAGTAATAATCTGGATTTTATAACTCTTATAACACTTCTAACCTTAATCGTTTCCTCTGCAATCAAAAAGATATTGTTCCTAAAAATTTCGGGTATTTATAAATTCCGTTGCTGTGATTGGCCAGCAAACTATATCGGACAAACGGTGAGAAATTACGAAATCGGCGTGAAGGAAACCAAATGCAAATTACGATCTTTGGGTATGTGTTAAGTCGATCGCATCGAATGAGGTGTCATTTCTCAGAAGCCATCGATTTTGAAACTTCTTTCTCGCGATCATCAATTACGACTACCATTCACATTTCGAGTGTCTTTTTGTCCGAGAAAATAATTTGTGAAAATGTATTCGTTATGGAAGAATTTTGCACCCTAGTGGCGTCGAACCTAGGATTATCCAGGAACACGTGTTTTGAGTTTGCGTTATCACTTCTCCTGCTTCACAGCGTGGAAAAAATTAAATTCCCGACATCACATTCACAAGGAACCCATGGATCCATTTTCCAATTTTGCTCTTTTGCACTTTTTCCTTTAATTAAACATCGAAAGAGCATCAAAAGTCCTGCCGTCCGCACTGACCGGCCCTGATATTGGTCAGCTAATCTAAAGGCTCAACTTAAGCTGTTTTGTATCATATTTACATCTTTATATTTTGGTTGCTATGAGATACCTCGACGAAATTATTTTCTTACTTAAATGTCTAACTAGGCAATACCGGGATTAATTGTGCAGGAATTAGAGGTAAATATTAAGAGTGTGTAGTGTGCAGCATCGGTGTGCAGCATCGACCCAAGGCAATGTCTCCTCCGAAGGACACTGTGGGCGGTGCCTCAGCGGGGGAATACCCTCCGCCGATCGATTCTGGGCGGATCCTTGGGGAGGCTGCATCTGTCCATAACCTAAACCAAGCTCCAAGGCCTTGGTCGAGGTCTCCCCTTTAAAATCGGAATTCCTGGCAGCAGACAGCGGGTCGATACCAGCGTTCCTATTAAAGTCATTGCTCTCCATTCCATTTTTATTGACTTCTAATATGTGTTAATTACTTTTATTCACGTTCTTTTACTTTTTCGAAAACGGCAGCTCAGTGGTGGACGAGGAGTGAGATTGGCTTACCAGAATATGCTATATTTGTGTACGCAGTACGATTACTTCGTATCTCTTTTCAAAACATTCAAAAATGATAAGAATACTCGCTTCGAATTAGTTATTTACCAGCACTAATCTTGTTCTGCTCGGAGATCATAACTCGTGTTCTCATAAGAGCTATTTGCCGATCGACTTCACCGACGTTCTCTAAGTAGAGCCCCGATTTAAATAATAAGTCAGACCGATTGCGGCCGTTGCTCAGCGTTGTTTCAGATAAGCGAACGATTGATTTGACAAATTCACGCGCCTAAGAATCGCTAATTGCGATCTGCGAACGCCGTTGTCCGGATCGAGCTGTTGGAATGAGCAAATGTTAGCTCTTGGATTTACGTTTCGTGTGGTTACCGAAGTGTCTCCATCTGATGGATATTTTTCCACTTACATTCCATTCATAAGCTGAGAGGCTGTTATTTCGTTGCTGCTCAGTTTGCCGCTCCAAATACCACTTCGAATATTGAAAAATATTAAAGCGTCTGTGACTCCAAAACGCAGCATTCGTGAAGGAAGAATGACGTGAAGCGATTCTTCTAGAGGAGTATCAGTCATTCGGTGCGTCCGTCGAAGATTCGTCTCTCCGATTTACGTTTGATAATCGATATTTGCTCTGATGCTAAATCGATATTCATGTGAAGTCTCTAAGAAAATTTTAGCGGTCAATATCCTAGTTTTTCATTTAAATAGCAAACTATTATAAAAATTTTCTTTAAAATTTAATCAAAATTTATCGTTATTATAACTAGAGCGCGGAAAAAAGTGTTTTGACTTTTTTGTAAAAATGGGACTTTAGTGATTTTAAGTACAAATCTTCACCGATCTCATTAAACAAAATATTTTTAATGACTTGTTTAAGAGACTTATTGGGACTTCTTTTGTCGTGGCTCGACTTTTTCCGATAAACAGACTTAAATCAGACATTCCAATTCAACAAGGTCCCTTGAGGTGACCGATTTTCACCAAATTTGGCAAATCGCTTTGATTTGATAAAATAATGAAAACTCCCGAACCGTTTTGTAATTTACGGAATTGTTTAAGAAATATTGCAATGTTTAAAAATTAAAATTTTACGAAAGTGCCTTCGCATTTAAGGCCATATCCGCGGTAATATAGAAGCTAAAAATACCAATGAAGCTTAATTTAAAGGTATCGTGTTAGGTAAGATAAATATAGAATTTTTTATAAAATTTAAACAATTTAATGAAGTTTATAACAGTATTAAATTTTCAAATCGATTTTTGACGTTGTAACTACCCTCTCGATTTTTCTCATTTTTTGTATGTTGTACATACAACACTCCTCTACCAATTAAAAAAATTTTGTTAGCGTAATATTTCATTTAAGAAAGAAAACGATGTTTGAGTGTGACGCTCAACGCGGCGCCGCACTCCCTTCTCGCGCGCAGAAGCACAGTGGTCCGAAAAAAGACGGACTAAATCCGAAATTGCTTTTTTTGAGATACAAACTTGAAACTCGGCATAAATACAGCCAAATGATTGCTGATCATGGAACGGAAAGTCATTTACCATAAATCGTATGCGTTACTTAGATACGGAGGGGCAAATATGACTAAATTTCCAAAAACACGCCCAATTTTATTTTTCTTCGAAAATTATATAAGTTAATAGTGGACTTATAGAAGGAATTTAGTGGAATAAAAAATATTATATTCGATCAAAATGGTACTTTATCTATACTATCCATCAGTTTCAAGGATATTGGTCAAATTTGTGTGGTGTTCCATCACAAAATGGCGGACGCTTTTTTCAGACAAAATTTGACATTAAGTTGTCGATATCTTTTGTTTAAAAAATATATGCAGCGGGAAATTACACCAGAGTTTTGGGTAAAGACAGTTTAAGAATACCGAGCAGAGATCTTTTATGAATGTTACCGACCACGAAAATAAATGCGATTTTTCGATCGCGCTGCACGATCCGGGCCCGCGCTGCTGGGCCTGGAAGTAAGGCGGCTTCGTTGGATTGTTTAGGTTTTTGGGCCTTAACTCTTTAAAATCGCCGTTTTAAAGCTAAGTATGCAATCACTATCACTGTCACTGTAATGAAATTCCATATCGAAGATATGAAGAGGATATTTGATCGTGCGAATGAGTCAATGGATGCGGTACTCTGGTAAATACGCTAACGTTTGGATACTTTACGGATTCTAGCCGCAAGTTAGAAATATCCTTTTGAGGCAGTTAGGCTGGGAACACATTCACCGGTTTCGCTCGGCCGGTCGGTCATAAAATGGCCGTGAAACCGGGTAGGGATACTTTCACTCACAAGAACCGGGATAGCCATAAACTGTCCCGGTTGCTTCTCCGGTCTTGGTGAAAAATCAATTCTCTTTGGAATTTTTGGTTCAAATAACTTTAATTTTCAAAATAACTTGCTAATTTCGTCTTTATTCACTATGTCATTCGGCACGTCCACATTTTAAAGCAATAGTAGAGGAGAGGGCAATGGGAAGGGACCACGTTGAAAAAGGACGTTGGAGATAAAGATTGAGGATTATAGAACAAATTAAAATCGTCGCCTCGAAGGGAAAGTCCAAGTTTAGTTTTATTACGGTGGTTTTCATCGTTTGTTTATTTAGTTAACAACCTTTGTCAAAATTTCTAATAAACTATAACCAAATTACGAGTGAAAATGCCCTAGTTAACAGCAAATTATTTTCGGAAATTAAATTCTTTACATATTGCTTTATATGATAAAACGATATATCAGTGAGTGATTGGTGCATTGCCGGTAGTTAAAAAATATATAATTGGGTCATTCCATGCCAATTCGACAAGGTGATGTCCCTTGAGGTAACCGATTTCGACCAAATTTGGCAGATCGCTTTGATTTGATAACAAAATGAAAACCCCCAAGCCGTTTTGTAATTAACGCAATTGTTTACGAAATATTGCAATGTTTAAAAATTGAAATTTCACAAAAGTGCCTTCGCATTCGAGGCCATATCTCCGGTAACATGGAAGCTAAAAATACAAGAAATGGCTTTACCTAAAGGTCTTGTGTTAGAAAAGATAAAAATTGGAAGTTTTTATAAAATTTAAACAATTTAATAAAGTTTATAACAATTTAAAATTTTCAAATCGATTTTTGACGATGTAACCACCCCTTCGATTTTTCTCATTTTTTTATATGTTGTACATACAACCTTCCTCTACAATTTAAAAAGATTTGGCGAGGATAATATTTCATTTAAGAAAGAAAAAAAATTTTGAGTATAGGCGTGACGCTCGCCGCGGCTCCGCGCCGTCCGACTCGCGCACGTCTTCTATCACTAAGAGAGTTCCAACCGAGAGATTCTGTCATAGCCGAAACACTGCTGTAGAACATGCATAGATCAAGGATATATGAAATTGAAAAAAAGCTACCACTGCTTTGACATTATGTCTTCAAAAGTTGACTGGCGAGGAGGTGAAAATTCAAGATGATATTCCTTCATCGGAAGAACAGGAAGTTTACTTCCACCAAGATGGCAAGAAATGATTATGCAGCTGAAGGATATGTTCGCCAACGCCTCAAAAATGAGTGAAAAAATTCCAATTTTATATGTCTTGCCTAAATCATGGAGTTTTTCATATATAAAGCAGGAGTTTCAAGTTTCGGCATATTTGGTCAGAAATATGAAAAAGTACGTATCTGAGCAAGGAATTCTTTGCTGTGCGAACGCGAGACGAAGCAAATCTCTCTCGAAAGAAACTAAGCTGAAAGTGAGCGAGTTCTACCGTGAGCATGACATTAGTAGAGAAATGGCGGGCAAAAAAGTGTATAAAAGCATAAAAGAGGGAAATTTGCGCGCAGCAAAGCAAAAAAGGTTAATTCTTTGCTATTTGAGGGAAGTCTATGAAGCCTTTAAAGAAAATAATCCCAATGAAGAGATTGGATTCTACAAATTTGCAGATTTGAGGCCCCCTGAGCGTGTGTTGGCTGTTGCATTTCGCATACAATCCATACGTGTCTGCATGATCCACCAGAATTTCAAGGTACAGTATCTACGTTCTGGATTCGGATAACGGAGATTCATTGTTTAAAAATTATCGTGACTGCCTGGATTTTTCACTTTGCCGCCATCCATCAGAAATGTGCTTAATGGGTGAAATACTGCCATAATAAGACTCCGAAAACGTCGTAAGAAAATGTGGGAGCACATATAGAATGACTGAAATCATTTCAGAGTATTTCCGGGAAAACTGTTCCGATGAAGTTCGTTTCAGGCAATGGACTCAAGAAAATCGTTTTACCTTAACAACGCAGGTTATGGATACAGATAGTTTTTGCGAGGCATTCTCTGAGAATGTAATGAAAGTAAGGAAGCATGATTACATAGCTCGCATGCAAACTGTATTCTATTTGAAAGTCAGAAATAATCTGAAATTATGCGAAGTTTTGCTGTGGCCGCCTTTCTGAGAATTTTTCTTTTATCCATCAAGATGTTGTGCAATGAGTCCTCTGGTGTAGTAACCAAGCTAAAATACATCCATTTGCGTGTTACATCAGAAATACCGGCGATTAAGTCACACCTTTCGGTATGGTTATTATTTCGGATTGCATGGACCATAACGTAGGAACATTTTATACCTTTCAAAGGAAACTAATAACCTTTCTTCGAAGAAGGGTACGTAATCTGCGTAAAATAATTTATTTCTCCGACAGAGCTTTGCCTCAATAAAAGAACCGCTACAACATGAGTAATTTGTTTCATTACCAAGAGGATTTTGGAGTTAATGCTGAATAGCATATCTATGCTACATCGCACGGAAAGGGTCCAAGTGACCGGCAAGGAGAAATGCTAAAGCGATTAGCCAGTCTGCAGCGCCCGTATGGAGAACACATTCAGACTCCTAAGGAACTGTACGAATAGGCTCAATCAAATGTTTAAGGGATGGAGTTCGTGTTTGTAGCCAACGAAGAAGTGACCGAGGTAAAGAAGAAGCTGGTCAACAGATTTCGAGAGGCACCTGCCGTGGAAGGTATCCGTTCATGTCATGCAGCTATTCCACTATCCAAATAGATCTGTTACTGAAAAGTCTTACTACTTTCAGCTTTTCTGGCGCTAATTTGCAAAGTTTTAAGGAGAGTTCGGATATATTTCAAGGTCCAGTAAGAAGGTAAGTGAAATTCATTTGCGAGATTAACTAGGAAACATTTTTCTCACGGCTAAACAAAACTTTCATATTTTAGGTCTGCAGCTAAAAGGCATATAACCTCGATAGCTAAAACTGCACGTACAGACGTTCCTCATCAGAGAAAACGGAAGAAAACTTGATATTTTTAGGTGCTCTGTGCATCTGTAACTAGTATTGCGTTTGTTTTTTTATTTCCACGCTCTATAAAAACGATTTAGGATATTATTGAACATTAATATGGACAAAAATATCTTTGTTAAAATATTTATATTGGATATTTCCTTAATCTATGCATGTTTTGATTGAAATAGGTGTTTGATCGAGGGATTGTAACATCTCGTTCAGTCTGCCCAAGCGACTTACTTTTCCCAGAGTGTGATGACTCCCATTGGTTTCATCAGTCGGCAAGGGTGAAGGGAATTAAAGGGTCGGTTAATATTGGTTGAATAGTTAAAATTGGTGAAAAGCAGATGGAAGAATAAGCGTGCTGAGATATGAGAGGCCACACTTCCGAACGTTCAGCTCGCGAGCCGGACGGCGCGGAGCCGCGGCGAGCGTCACGCCTATACTCAAAATTTTTTTTCTTTCTTAAATGAAATATTATCCTCGCCAAATCTTTTTAAATTGTAGAGGAAGGTTGTATGTACAACATATAAAAAATGAGAAAAATCGAAGGGGTGGTTACATCGTCAAAAATCGATTTGAAAATTTTAAATTGTTATAAACTTTATTAAATTGTTTAAATTTTATAAAAACTTCCAATTTTTATCTATTCTAACACAAGACCTTTAGGTAAAGCCATTTCTTGTATTTTTAGCTTCCATGTTACCGGAGATATGGCCTCGAATGCGAAGGCACTTTTGTAAAATTTCAATTTTTAAACATTGCAATATTTCGTAAACAATTGCGTTAATTGCAAAACGGCTTGGGGGTTTTCATTTCGTTATCAAATCAAAGCGATCTGCCAAATTTGGTCGAAATCGGTCACCTCAAGGATCAATTTTGCCGATTTCCTTGTCGAATAGGCGTGGAATGACCCAATTGAAAGTACGCTTAAATAAGAATTTGTCAAAGTGGAGGCGAATAATGAAACCCTCCCTCCCCACCAACAACATCTTATAAACATTCATATCGCAACAATGTTTTTACCCGGCAGCGGCCGCATGTCAAAAAAGAATGAACCTTACTTCTCGGTGAATAATAAGTGTTTACATTGAATAATAAGTGTTTACATTCAACAGTTGCCGATGAAAAAATACTTAATACTGGTGGCTTTAAAAGGCCAAAATAAGCAGCAAGGGATGGGGGAAGGCACCCGGCAACAACCGTTCAATGTGAAAGCGCTCATTTGACCGACTTGCATTACTACCCACACCCGGTCGTTAATGGTCGTAATTGTTTTTCCACCACTTACCCTTTCGACCCTCGCCGACGAGGGCCTCGCGAAAATGGGCACCGCGCAGCCCTTAACGGCATTTACGGGGCTTTTCCACAGTTGCATTTCCTTTCCCTTTAAGAAATGAATCTTAACATGCAGTTCTAGTTTGACATCGGTGAAGTAGTGTTGCTCTTGTTGTGCTCTGGCGCACTGCTAAAAAGCGTGATTTCTCTCGTGAATCATTGTACTAGTTCGGGTAGCTGTGTCAGTGGTGTTTTTGATTATTCAACAGTTCATCCCTTTTCTAAAGTTGAGGACTTTTTCCTTTTTAACTTAACCGTGTTAATCATAACATTGTACCTACGAGCTTGTATGTGTTTTTATTACTCTGTAATTTTTTTCTGCCCTTGTTTTCTGCTAACTTTAATAGGAAAGTGCGAATATTATCTAACTTTACTTAAATTTTTTCACCTTGCCGGATTTCCGCGCATGTTTTTTTTCCATTTTTCTGAGCTGAAATGCCTTCATGCCAGATTACGCGTCTTGAGCTCCACAAACGAATAATTGAGATGAAGAAGAAATCATTAAGTGATAAAAGAGCATTTTTGGCAAATTAAATATAGATAAATAAAAAGACTTGAGGCTTTCCTGGTGAATAACTTGGGTTAAAAGCTCTCGGGTAATCATCCAGGTGGATTCCGGTGACCATGTCGCCAACGTTTCGACGGCCGGCTCTATTTATGTACTTATAATGTATGTACATCTGTTAAATGCATAAAATGCAATGACCAAAACGTTGACAATACAAATGAAAGTCCACGTATAAAACTGTAGTACAACTAATGTTTGATGGCTGTTATTTAATTGATATGTACCTAGTTTTGGTGTAGAACTCATCAACTCCTCGTGCCATACGCTAAAAAAAGAAAGATTATCACAAAAACGAGATTAGGCATATATCACTAAAGATACGACGGAAAGAGTTGTTTAGTTTATAACAAGTTTTGTACTCGCCCTCAGCGGAAGAAATCGGATCAGGCGGTAATGTGACGCTTCTTATTACTTACACTATGAGAGACCATTCGATTGTCTTCGATCTGGATAAAATAAGACAAAATAAAAAGTTGAACAAGGATTGAAAAATTGTGACATGACTGGGACTCGAACCCAGGTCTCCCTCTTTCCGGACAGGTGTTCTAAACTACTATACCACCCCAATTCCGTCAAAGGGATGCTTTATGAGCAGATTGAAATTATGAGCAGTTCAACTTTGGGTTTAAAGACCCTCGTGCTAAGTAAAATTTCATCGTTAAGACCAAATGAGCATGCACTACGTAAAATAAGCACGATTCTTAGAAATAAGCACGTTATGACAGCCCTGCTTATATAGGGAATGGAAAGAGCGCAGGGATAAGTTTGCTACAACCCACCTTTCCCTTTCGACTTCTGAAAACTTTTTCCTGGGCTTGAAGATGGCTATTACTAGCCGAAACGAGTCGCCTCTCTTTGTGTGGGATAGTAAAAGTTACTTTGTTATTTTATAAAAACTTTTTTATTAAACAATCCTTTCGATTATGTCGGATTTCCACTATATTTCTGCCTCCTCCGCGAATTTTATATAAAAACTAGCAGAAGTGCACGTTGATTCTCAACGGGGATATTAAATATCATAAATACCAGTGTAACACCCTTGATCGTAAAAAAGGTTTCATAATTGTTGGTATATAGCAAATACCAGACTTTCTAATCGAATATACCAAGAAATGTAAGTTACAGTGAAGTCTACAACGTCGCACCAACTCAATATTCAATCTCATATACTCCGAATGAAAAATTTATTCAAAAATCACATTAAGATAATAGGTACTACGTTTAAAGAGACATTATCAGACAGGTACATGGGGAAAAAGTAATTAAATATTAATCATAAATGACAGAAACAACTTATATATCACTCTAATAACCAACGATGAATATACTTTGTGAAAGGTAAGTGTATTATGGAGCTGACTTGTATCTCAATATTTATACGTGCAACATAAACATGGAAGACAAATAACACAAAAGTTATCGTAATGTAAAAATGGGAACAAAAATTAAACACTATTAACAGAAGGATAGTTAATGAATATGGTGTGGAAGCACTTAAAAACAACGGATAAATCAATGTTTATATTCTGCTTGTAATAAAATAAAATTTCTTTACCTTTTTGGTCTATCATACGATGCTGGAGGTTTGCTACAACTTTACAACTCGCCGTTCTACTCTTCAAAGATTACAAACACCGAATCTGGGAAATCTTTACGTTCTTCGCTAACTCCATTTCCGTCAATCGCTAAATATACATCATTACAAATAGATAAGATTTAGTACTTAATTCAGAAGAATATATATGAACTTAACGTGTATTTCTTATGCAAACTGTTTTACTCGTCTGGTTTCTAACCGTGGACGTGGAGGGAAATTAAAAGTACCACTTGATCATCGCCGGGAAGACTTTTAATTATGCAAAAAGTTTGAACATTGTGCGACTTCTGGTTTTCGAGATTATCTGGAGCATACATACATACATCCACTTTTATAGATATACTAGCAGAAGTGCCCGTTGATTCTCAACGGGGATGTTAAATTTCATAAATACCAGTGTAACATCCTTGATCGGAACACATGCTTCACAATTGATGATAGATAGCAAATAGCAGACTTTCCAAACAAACATACCACGAAATGTAAGTTACAATTAACTCTACAAAGCTGCATCATCCCAATATTCAATCTCATTTTCTTTGAATGAAAAATATATTCAACTGAGACAATATAAAAATATATTTCAAGATCACAGTAGGATAAGCAGTACCACGATTACAGTTACATTTTCATGCGGTAAATTTCTTCGTAGTAAACAAAGTCTCTCCGTAGCGACCAAGGCGACTGTTGAATCCGATCTTCTGCGTTTTCTCATTTGAATGCACGTGGATTCAATCCCATATTAATGGCGAGGGACTTATGCCAGAATTTATGAAAATTACGCAATACACTGTGATGACAACAAATAAAGCCTCGTATGATGCCTAAATAGTAGGAGGAAAACTACGGCCATTTTATATTGTTTTTTCGAAAGTATTTTTAAACAACATTTAGGAAGGGAAGATAATTAAGCATCATAGTGGTCCCAGAAGATGCGATCTTCTATATTACACTACATCCACATTATTACTCTGCGAGCCGTCTTTCGGCAAACGCCAGTTGATCTAAAGCAGTGGCTCCCAAACGTATTTGGCCTACCGCCCCCTTTCCAGAAAAATATTATTCAGCGCCCCCTGGAATTTAATTAAAAAAAAATTTAATAGCAATAAAACAGAACGATACATGTGTTAATGTTTCTACCTTTTTCGTAGGGTATAGTCAAGAAAGATGTAAATTTGAAACATTGAAGTTTGAAATTATGAAAATATTTATAAAACTCTGAATAAGGAAATACAAAAGAAGATGAAACATTCGAAATCATCTTAATAAGAAGGATGAACCTGGTATGCTGCTACCAATTTAGTAATCCTCGGCTCTATTTCCGTCAGCAGTAATCTTAAGTCACCACAATTGTCTATTTGCAATCGGTTTTTTTGTTGGTAAATTTTTTGCCGCACTAAATCCACGTTCCACTAAATATGTTGAAGGAAATGCAATCAAGAACTTTGGAATTACAGACCACATTTCAGGATAAGCCATAGGGATCTCCTTTTGTAGCCAGAATTGTTGGTAGCCGCTTTTGAATTTAAATTTCAACCCAACATTTGTAGTTACTTCAATCAGTTCTTGTAACTGTGGAGATTCTTCTGTGGTTGCACTTGAAAAAGGATCCAAAATCCAAACAGGTATGTTCATTTTCAGAATATCTTCAAATCGTTGGTTAAAATCAGAATTAAGAGCATCCAAGTGCTCACAATATGAAAGTATGTCTTCATTTTTTTTTTCACCTGATAAATTTGGGAACTGCCTGAATTCCTCTCGTCCAAAATTTTCTTTGTACAGAAGAAGTTTTGTCACAAATGCAGAAGTAACAGGTTTTGTTTTTATTGAATTCAGTTCATCACCTTGAAGCTGAAGATTGCTTTCATCAAATTTTTGAAACTTTGGGATTGAATTAAATTGGATCATAAAGGATCATGTTTATCTTGCAAGAACTCCAGCACCAAGTTAAACAGCTTATAAAACCTATCCAAACAGCACCCTTTGACTACCAACGAACTGTATGAAGCAGCAAACTATTAAATTCTTCATCGTTTTCAATACAAAGCTGTTTAATTGTTACTGTGAATGCATTTGGCACCTCCTTTTTTAAATATGCAAGAAAACCCCTGTAGCGCCCTACCATCGTTGGAGCACCATCTGTGGCTACTGATAAGATATTACACAGAGGTATTTCTTTTTCTTTAAAAAAAATCATCCAATACACTAAATATTGATTCTCTTTTAGTATCAGCTTGCAAATATTTAGCAAATTATAATTCTTGGCAAATTTGTTCTTCCTTTGTGAACCGCCCGTATGCTAAAATTTAAGCTTCCTTTCCCTTACAATGTTGACTCATCGAGTTGAATAGAAAACCGAGATGTTTTTAAATAGCCACACAATGAATCTTCAACATCTTGAGCCATTTCATCAATAGGGAATTCTACTGAAAATGAATGATTATGTGATTAAAACGTATTCCCTGCATATAAAATTACTGTGCAAGAATTTTGTTTATAACCCTCGTATTATTCGTAAAATTCTACTTTGAAAACAGCATTGAAACCTTGCGCTCGAAACGACCCGTCGCCATGTTTCTTGAGCGTGACGTCATTCCCTAGTACATAGCATGTCCCGTCAAGTACGTATTAAGCGTACATAGGTTTCCCTAGTACACGTACGTGCCAGTCGATGTTTGTCTTGCTTGGACCAATGAAGAGTAAAAGCTTCAACCATGCCGTACAAGTGGTGTATTGTGCCTTTATGTAAAAGCACAAGCGTATGTACGCCCAATAAGGTATTTGTGAGTGTGCTCCAAGGAGAAAAACGTAGGAAAATGTGGCTTAAAGCCATTCGCCGGGACGATTTGAAGAAGACATTAATTATGACAACAGCGTTGTTCGTTTGCGAAGATCATTTTGATGTATTTTTTATGCGTTTTTGTTTTAGTTAGTTGTTTTATAATCTTACTGCATGCGTAATAATTTAACGATTTTACCATGAATATACCTATAATGATTGAGGCATATCTTGAGGGAGAAATATCTTCTACTATTATATCTTTTTAAAATATTTTAGATGGAGAACTACATGAGGTTAACGATGGTTGGTGGTAACCTCAGAGCACAGTTCTCACTGCCAATACTTTCGTAAAATGAATAATTATAGAGTATTCACAAAAGAATTTAGCATTAAGGTAAATCATGTAAGAATCATAATTTGGCCCTTTGATCTTTTAATATTATTGATCATAGCTTAAATTAAAATCGATAAATAATAAACAAATGATAAAAACAAGAAATTTATTATTTTATTTTACCAAACACAGAACAACACTGCCCTTTAAAGTCATCAGTTTTTTCTTTGTATTACAAATTTAACAATCCAGTACCACTAACCATCAGAAATTCACAATGAATAAATGAGTAAACTTTTTTTAAAAGCAAAATTCAACAATGTCAGAAAGTAAGCAATTATAAATAAATACACATAGACATTATAAAGGTACCTTCTTTAACACTTACATTACATTTGGCAGCAAATTACAACTGTTGCTTAATTATTATTGGAAAAATAGCTTTTTTCCAGAAATTCATGGCTTTTTCTATGCATTCATTAATGTATCTTTCACAATATTCAGTTTCATAAACATTTATATTTCTGCTAGTCTCAAAATCAGGTTCAGCAACACAAAATATCACCTTTGATTTTCCAAATAATATCATTTGTAAATGGATTTGATCTTTACACTTGGGCCTCAAATGCCCATCTTGGGAAGTTTAGGGCTCTTTAGTTTTAATAGTACTTGGGCATTTTATTTCTATAACAAATTCTCCTTAAATTGCATCAGGAGATGCAGCAAGAAAAGCTGAATTCTTGCATAATATGATTCTTGATAGTAACCTAATTGTTTCTCAAGAACTTCAATGACTTGGGGCTCCAGGTCCCTACTTCTTTTCATGGGCAATGTCTCAGGAGTACGAGCACCCAATATTTGTTCCACCAGTGATCCCTCTATTCTTGAACAGACTGATGCTTCATGTATCTTGGAAGCTGTGATTCGCCCATACCTAAGTTTATGCCAAAAGGAAACCTTTGCTTGATGAACTGTGGCCCCCAATGCTTCCTTCAACACAGTTTCACTCATCTTGCTTGAGCAAAACATGTGAAAGTCCTAAAAAGTACCACCACGATTTTCATTAAAGCAGTTACCTAATAAATGAAGAGATAATTGGTCAACATCACTACCCTGTTGGAAGTGCTTGAATATTTGCCCTTGCAGTTTCTTCTCCAGCCCAGTTTTTATAATGTTTTGAAGAAACTTTGGGGGCTGCTATGCTAGTGCCTGGAGAAAGATATTTAGCAAGAATATACTTCATGCTCTTTCCAATATCTGCCAGCTTGGACCTCTTCCAATAACATTCTATCATAGAGTAAGGATATAGAGGGCTCGCCCCCATGCATCCAAGTGTCCCAACTTTTTTGCGTAGTTCCGGACCCAGCGCGCAGTTGTCGCTGCGCGTCCGTTGCATCCACTTGGTGGATGCAACGACGCACAAGGAAGCAGCCCCGAGCTGGATTCTCGGTTCCGTAGGCTATGGGCGGTGGTCTGCCCTCGCGCGTCTTCTTCGTGCCGATGAGTCCCCTCATTATAGGGGGCATTGATTTTGGCTATCTTTCTCTTTCAACGCGTATATTTCTACTACGTGCATCAATCTCTCTTATGAATATGGGGCCGTTTGAGATACGTTGGGCTTTAGTAATGGCAAGTAATATGTATTCATTATGTATCATAATTTATTTGAATACTTGTATAAACCCCATCTTGAACATACATGTAAACCAAAATGTTAACTCCTATAGATAATTTTCATCATAGGGTACAACAGTATTTCCTGGATTTCCTTCAATTCCTAATAATTGAAGTATATTTTGATTTATAAAAAACCAACGTCTAACCCAAATTTTTAATACATTATAATCGATTCGAATATCTTTATTAAAGCATATAAAAAAATTCTGTTATGCCAGTTATTTGACGATTAGAACGCCTGCAAAGCTTATCCTTTAGTTGGATGACTCACACCAAAAGATAAGATTACCATGAGAAAAGGTGATTCGAGAGGTGATTCGAAATTTGCACCCCGAAAACGGAGATTAAGATTACGTTTGAGAGACAAACAGATTGATAAAACGCTCAGTTAGATATTTTGCATGTGACAATTATTTTTATTAAAGTAAAAATCACTGTTACAGAAACTTTTTCCGCCTTTAAATTTTTATGTATTTCTATAAATATCATATCAATTGTTATCCTTCATTCAGGAACAACCCTTTGCTTTTTAACGCTCCTTTTACTAATAATAATACGTAAAATCTTATCAGGAAAATGAATATTCTCCGGATTTTCTTTACTTACTGAAATCGCTTTCTCTAACCACCATCAATAACGGTATATAGCAAGGAGAACGAAGAAAGGGAAGCGGGGAAAACCCGTGCCCAGAGGAAATTGTGAAAGATCCTTGCAAACTTAAACTGACATAACCGGCATCGAATATTATATTCTCTTCTTCAAACAGCAATTAAAAAAAATACAATGATTTTATTTTCCTTTTTTTAAGTTAACTTAAAGTTAATCAATTGCGCAATTGATTAACTTAAAAAGTTAATCAATTGCGAACTAATTCAATTCGAACGTTTTCATAATTTTCTTTTTAGGACGACGATTAAATATATTTAACTCAAGCCGTGAATTAACCTGTTTGAACAACTACATCGACGTTTCTAGGATACGTTATAATTATTTGAAGAATAAAAGCAAATACATGCTTATTTATGTGCAGAAAACATTTTCTTAAAATTTTTATTTTCCATATGTTTTTCGAACAATTCTTTGCTTTCTCACGCTTCTTTAAAAAAATTATATTTCTTAAAATCTTTGCGGGAATATGAATACTCTCCGAATATAACCTACTATTTGAAATCGTTTTCTGACGACCATTGCTAACGGTATATTTCGAGGAGGACGAATAAAGGGACGCGGGGAAAACCCTTGCGCCGAAGAAAATATGAATGAACCCTTGAAAAGCTTAAACGACCCATCCCCGAATATTTTCGTTCGACTTGGAGCTTTTGTTTAGCGAGGAGTATTGTGGAGAGAACATCGTGAGAGAGCACCGTCTTGAGTATCCTACACTCAATTTTATTTGCGCCTTGACCTGCCGTTTTCCTGTTTTGGATAAACCGTTTGCTGCATTTCCGGAAGAAACGTAAGTAATTTACGTATATGATGTTGAGACTTATTTGATCTTTAAGGGTATTAATAGAAAATTTTCTAAATGATAAAATCTTAATTTGCGATTAGGTTCGACTTGAAATTACAATTATAGACTTGTAAGTACAGTGATTTCAGTGTCCGTCTATTATGTTCTTCTTTCATTCGTGGATATCTTTTTATCTCATTTCTTTTGCTAGATATCATTCACAATCGCGAAGGTACAATGTATTTACCTTTGTTTACTTAAGTATAATGTATGAATTCGTCCATCACGCAGAACTTTTCGGAATTCCTGTTAATGTATTGCGAATGTATTTCTGTTAAAGTTTGGCTTACTTTTTGTTATACCGCATGAATTGCGCAATTCTCTCATTTGAGTACAAAATGTATAGTTACGAAGTTTAGTTCCAGTTTTGATCCAAACAATTTTTCTGTATGAGAAAGACAAAATTCAAAGAAGAACTTTAAAAAATAAAAAATTGGGGACGTTCGTTATCGTTTGTTTATAAATAAACCATTAGATAGTTTACAAAGTAAAGGGTATGATAGGTACGAGTACTGTAACTCCTTTTCATCCTTGTGTATAATTCCTGGTCTTTATTTATTTGTTTGGTTATGTTCATTTATAAATGCATCTACTCGCTGAATAGGTAGTCACTAATCGATCCTTTATCTTGCATCAGATTGCTGTAAATGACAGTGTTACTATAAGTAACCATAATCCACCGCTGTGATATCGTCACTGTAGTACCTGCAATTCCCATCTGTTATGTCTGGAAACTTATGTGTGTACCGCGGATGCGGTAGCAGCCGTCGAAGATGCCCAGGAATCCGATTTTTTCGCATCCCAACGCTGGATAGTGAAATCACCGAGCAGTGGATAGAAAATTGTGGTGAGCATTGACTTTCATCTTGCATCCAAAAGAATCACTAAGCAATGAATACGCTTATTCCTTTCCCTTCGCGAAACCTTAACTATGACGCGCAGAAACGTCTCTGCTAACGTAACTTCGAGCTCTTCCCCTGAACGGCGCGCTCAAAAACGCAGGAATTTCGTCATTTCCCTTTAACCGTCAACTAAAGTCTGTAAGCTATCTGATTAGTTAGTTTCGAGTTCTTTAAGAAGTAAATATATTATAAAGTAAATTGCCAGTAAATTATTCAGCATACGACAATTAAATGTAGCAAATAGTTGTACGTCAGCTTATCCTATGTGGAGAGTTTTTTAAATTCTAAATGTATGTTATACGAGTAAAAGTTGCTTGCATACTGCAAGCATATGAAATTTATTTGTAATCTTTATTAACATGCCAAGTTTTATGTTTCAATGTAATGGGGAAGGGGTTAAAAAAGAATCTTACAAAATTTTCTGTCGCACTTTCCGGCAAATTAGAGAGTTGAAATTCTAAGAATCGCTAGAATCCGTGCGTATCCGAGGAAAACTACAAGAATATTTTTGATGATTACCGTTGATTCGATGCTAGGTCAGGGCAAATATTAAGATTTTTTTAAATTCCTTTCCGATAACATAGAAACATTAAACTCGGTATGTGGATAGGTTATACGAATGCATTTTATATACGCAGTTTAGCGTTTCGCTGATGGTCCTTGGTTTGATCCCAGAGAGTCATTCACATTCCTCAATGCATTTCTAATGAGGATAACAGAATTCTATTTTAGGTCCTTCCCGGTATGTTATCGACTTCAAACTTTGCATGAAATAAGTTCAATTGCTATCAAGTCATACGGTTAATTCATATCTGCCAATTAGTCCTGGTATCGACACTAGGCGTCTGTAAAATTAGAAATTGCTACGTTTTTTTTAACCCTTTCCGGATAACATAGGAACGCAAAACTCGGCATGTGAATATAGATCACAGATCCATTTTATATAAGATATGTAAGGTTTCCCTGATGGTCCTTGGTTCGATCCCAGAGAGAACCCTATGGATTTCAGATGGGGATAACAGTCTTAACTTTCTGAACTTTCCCGGTTCTATATCGAATTCGATGATAGGTTCATTTTCTACCAGGGCGTCATATGTATTCACATTTTGTAAAAGGTCCTGCGTTTGATACCAGGCATTTCTACTATTAACAACTTATAGCGGGATTTCCAAATTATGTATGATTAATTTAACGAGTGTGTGGAAATTCTACGGCCAGGCATATGAACAAATGTAATACCTGGAGAAACGTCTATGTATAGTAGATTACTGTTAATAATAACTAAATAGAGTTTGTTTAGCATCAATATTATCGTACATTTTTAAAGTATAAAATTTATTAAAATCGAATACTCCAATCTTCTCTACCAAATTTGGTACCATCCGAATTTGTTTGTGTTCAATTCCATAGCCGGCATAGATTTTATGTGGTACACAAGTATTCTTTAATCTTTGATTAGTATTTTATCATAAAATTATGTGCAATAACAAAAAGATTTCATTCTATCTTGACCGCGAAGTTTCTTCATTTTCTCTATGAATATGCAATAGGGGAAGAGTTTTATTTGCATTGAATACAGTCTTCAGGTACTCAATCATCAAATCACAATATTCAATTTCACAAAATAGGAAAATGTCCTCCCTCGTTAGAATAGTCACAGATAGATCTTGCTACTTCGCCTTTAATGCATGGTTATTCTTTGCCTTTTACAGGGAACCCCGAATTGCTCGAACTTTCTCCGAAAGCTTTGAACAGCAAATATGTTTGCGAAAAACACATACCCAAAGTATACATCTATGCTAGCGGTCGCCTTAGAAAAGGAGCACTTCCCCTTCATCATCTTGCAGTCTCCGCGGAGCTGGAGACCAAGGAAACTACAAGTACTCCCCACACAGTTCGTCAGTATTCTGCAAAACCTTTGACAAGTACACCATCAGTTGAATGTACAAGTTTTAGTTTAGGAGAGAATACGGAAGTATCATTCATTACACCACAGAAAACCCAACAAATTCCGCTAACAACCTCCGGGAACGCACCTCGTCGAGCTTTATGGTCAGTTGAGACGAATCCTTCACCTTCCACTGAGGCATTTATTTCTTCAATTGAAATGGAAACAACCAATATTGAGACACCTAGGAAGAAAAAACTTCGTACTTCCATCAAAAAGCACAGGAAAAGAATACAAACTTTGCGGAAATCTGTTTCTCGGTTGAGAATGCATAAGCAGTTTCTCATGAAAACAAAAACATCGCACTTGAGCTTGGCTGATGCGAACTTTAAATCTAGAGAAGCATTAATTCTAACTCGAATGCAAGTGAGTCATAAGAAATCAACTCCGTGGATCAAGGAAGAGAAACATTTAGCCCTATCATTGTACTTCAAATCTCCAACAACCTACCGGTTTCTGTTGGAAAGACTGACTCTTCCAGCTGTATCAACGGTGAGGAAGTGGATCGGTCAAACGTGTAAATATTTCACAGGTTTTAATGAATTTTTTTTTAAACAACTGAACCTCAAAGTGTCCGTGATGTCAGAAAAAGGAAAATGTTGCGCCATTCTTTTCGATGAAATGTCGATTATGGCAAATTTGGAGTACTCAAATTCCATGGACCTAATAGAAGGTTTTGAAGACCTAGGACACCTAGGTAGGACATCGGCAATTGGAAGGTATGCTTCCGTCTTCATGATTAGAGGCATACATCTCAATTGGAAATTACCAGTGGGATACTTCATTTCGGGGAAAGGACTCAGCAGCTGGCAAATACGAAGCATACTTTTAACATTGGTGGAAAAATTGATCACCGTCGGTCTGCGACCTCAATGCTTCATCTGTGACCAAGGGAGCAGCAATCGTAAAGCAGTAAAAGATATGGGCGTTTCCTTGGAAAAACCTTTTTTTGAAGTCCAAGAAACAAAAATATACTGCATATATGATGTTCCGCATTTGATAAAGTCTCTGAGGAATAATTTCATTCAGAGCGATTTTAAGCTGGAGGGGAAACTGATATCTTTCGAAAATGTCCGTAAAGTTTACAGGAGGGACAAATGTAGTACCACGACAAGAGCCCTTTGGAAACTCACACCAGCTCACATATGGCCTAATCCTTTCCAAAAAATGTCAGTTAAGCTGGCTACTCAAGTTTTCAGCTTTTCCGTGGCGGCAGCCATCCGAACCGGCTACTCCATCGGGGAATTAAAACTTTCTTCTGCTGCAGGTACAGCGGATTTTATTGAGACCGTGAACAATTTATTTGACGCCCTTAATAGCAAAAGAACATTTTCTACGCGGTCAAGTCGTGTCCGTTTACATGCGGAAAACATGACAGCGATGGAATCCATAGAGAAGGGTTTCCGAGTCATGGAAAATTTGGTAAGAAAAGATGGAAGCCGTCCTCCATGTTTCGATGGTTTCCTTCTTTCCATCAACTCCATTAAAGAAATTTACAAAGTGTCAGGCGACGAAGGAATTTACACCGCTAGATTCAATCAAGATCCTTTGGAGAATTTCTTCTCAGTTATTCGGCAGAAGGGAGGATTTAATAGAAATCCAACTGTCAAAGGATTTAGGACCAGTTTCAGACAATTATCCTTAAAAAATTTGATGAAACCGCCGAAATCCTCCAATTGCGATTTAGACGAGGATCAGATTCTTGACGTTCCCCTTGGAGATGAAAAAGGAGTCAGCGATAACCCCATCCATCCCGATGAAGCGGAGGGAATACCTGTAAGTTCAGAAACCGCCTCCGAGACGTCCGACGAAAATTCCTACGACCTTCCAGCCGCCGCTCCTGCCCGAGCGAAAACTACCATTCAGCATTGCTCGGAGGTCTATTTCGCTGGCTATCTGTTAAAAAGACTTGTTGGGAAATTTTCTTGTACGAGATGCAAGGAGGAGTACACCGGTGATCGAGAGCTGCGAGACAAGAGTCAACTATTGATTTTACACAAAACGTTTCCCGAAGCCAAAGGAATATCTACCGGCCTAATGTATCCGTCAGATAAACTATTAGGAATCGTTAGATTGGCTCTCCATGTGCATAAAAATTACTTTACTAAAATTTCGCATTTAAAAAATGTAAAGAAATATATGTCGAGGAAGGTAGAAAAAGCAAAACCGAAAATAAAAAGTCGGTATTACGGCAAGATACCTGACGAATGTGAAGTCCATATTCATTTTATTTTAGATTTATTGTTCAGTAGTTTAATAAAAAAACACTGTAAATGGTCGCTTAAGTAAAGTTATAGTTTAGATTTCTTTGATTGAAGATTTCCATTGAGTATTGCAGATAACGAATAAAACTTGTAAAGTATATTGCTTTTTTATTTAAAAACAAAATTCCAAATCCTATCCTGTAGTGTAAACGGTTCTGTCTGTTGATGTGCATATCTCTCCTACCGCTACGACAGTCAAATGTTTGGCTGAAGTTAAAGATAACTAGTTTACTTCCGTCCTATAGATGGTTTTGTATTGTACATAATTTTAAGGCTTGTTCTTTCCAATGATAACTTCTATGACATTCACTTTGATTGTAAAAAAATATATATATATCGTAATCATTCGTCTAACGGCTATCTTTATAAAATTAACATTCGTGGAAAGGAATTTTTTTCAATTACTTAAGGCCTTTAGTAAAAAATTAATATTTGTTAAGAACAGTTGATTCACTAATCTTTTTCCGGAATTGATGACATCAAGAAAAAAGTTACCAGTATATCTCTCAAAACGCGAAAACTTTAATTTTAAGACAGGATGTACAAGACACTCTCTTTCACTTATTTGTTTCAATAGAAAACACTTGTTAATAGAACTACCAAGAATTACGAGCTCGTCATCGCTAGAACTGGCTATATTTCGCCTATATACCCGCTATGTAACCGGATGTAGTCTGCAAAAATGTCCTGTCTCTCGAGTTTGAGACTCAACTACTTCTAGTAGAGTGGATCGATTTTCACGATTTGATTTTTATTTGATAAAATATTTATTTCTACGTTAATTGACGCCAATTTCTAATTAGCATTACTGTTTTTTTACTGCACTTTGTTTGAGAAAAGCACTCAATTTTGGCGCGTAAATTTCGGTTACTCAACTTTCACCGATTGTCACTAAGTTATTTTTCGTTATAACAAATTGAATTTTGGATGCAAAAAATACTATAATATTGGCAGTATACCTAAGTGAAAGTACGTTTTTTTTCACCAAATTTGCTATAGTTATACACAATTTTGTAAACTATCGCTAACTTCGGAGATAACCACGTCATTGAAATCAGAGTTGTACCGTTGTTTCCGCAAAGATAACAGAATCTCGAATGATTACTTTAAAAAAACTTCAGCAAACCAGTATAAAAACTATTAAGTTTTATTTACTTCCGCGAAACCTTACTTCCCTTTCCCCTCCGAAAGAAGGGAGCGAGCGCAGGGGAAACAACCAGCGTGAACGAACCAGCGACAAGCTGGTATTTTTCTCGATCCTTGGGACGAAAAACGCCGCCTGAGACATCTTATGGCGGTTAGGCGAACGAAAAAAGGTTGGGACACTTTCTCCCATAAGGTTAGCCCTCTATATCCTTACTCTATGATTCTATGGAAGTAGGGGATTGATCTTCATTTTTTCGATGGACCCACATTGTTAGGCACACAGCATGCTTGCATCCTCCTTTAAAAAAAAACTTGTACTGTGTACCAGAGCATATGAACAATTATGTATGTTCCTTCTACATATTTCACAAAACTTAGGTTTATTATTGTTGATCTGTTTTTCTAATTTTGGTGGCTCTATTATGTTAAACGTGGCTTACACATGCCTCTGAAAATGTCATTTATAGGCAGAAATCTGCCAAAACAGCCATGTTTAAATATTTATAACAAACTGTTAAAATAAAATATCTATTAAAAAAATATTTCCGATTTTTCTTAACTGGTGCTGCAACTGGCTACAGAGAGAAATTATTAAATTCTTTGAGTGTGTGTGGAGCCTTTGTTGAATGCATGGAATGACCTGAAGTTTCTGTGTTGATATGACCGATAGGAGCATCACTTATGTGTAATTGCACAGTTGTATCAGTACCCTATATTTTATAAATAATTAAGGGCTGGTAAAAATGTATGCATACCGGAAGACGCGGCACAGTCTTGACAAATTGCACTTATTACTGTTTCTTCTTCCTTATCGACAGTGATTTCCACAGTTTAAGACTTGTTTCTCACTTTATGTTCAGGAGTCACCTTCGCCCTTAAAGTGCAAACATTCAAATTTCTTTTCAATTGGACGTATCCAACTGCCGAATCGCCGTAAGTCTCTCTTCCAGACCTAAATGATGCAAAGTAAATCGGTGTTTAATATGTTTCGTTGTAATTTTTCAAAACTTAAGTCGAGTACACATTACAAGCAATGATAAATTCAGATATAAACCATGCTCTAGATACCTAGTGAATGAAATAGTTAACTTAAATCGTGTTTCTCACCTTTCAATTTTGCGGCTTCGTATTTCTGCGCCAACTAAACCATCATTGCCGCAGAAGAAATCGGCAATCATTTCAGAATCCAACTTCGGGTGATTCCGTGATGGGCCTTCACAAAGCCGGAGTCAGCCATCACGCAATTGTTTACACTTTACAATGTTACACACTCAGTCAAAAGCTAAGTTCGACAAACCTAAACCTCAACTTGTGAATCACAGTATCGCTGTATTCTTTGTACTATTACCATCACGTCTAGGCGGAACAGAAAGAATGTTTGCTTACTGGGGCTTACTAGGTGATGACGTCACACCAATCATAAGGCGTTCCTTTCGCGCGAAAGAATTTTGAAATTTTCGCGAACTTCGAAGCTCCGTAGCAGCAAGACTATTGAAAATTATAAATTGCTGTTTTGCAATCGTTAATGGCTTTAACTTATCAATCGATATACGTTAAAAAATTAATATTTTAAATTTATGAGAGCACCCTATTCTTCTTTGCACTGTATTATTGCTCAACGAAATTTTCATGATAATATCAGATGCTGGCTTGTGTAGCACAGTACGTACTACTTAAATTATAGCCGGTATAATTAGTTCTTCACCAATTTTATGAAGTTTTCCCGATTTGGCAATCATTAACGAAATATTGTTAGAAGCCAGCCATCGCCATCTTGTGTGGTTGCGGTTGAAAAGAGCTTTGCCAACGTCGGTTGTTTGGTACATTTTTCTTTTAGTGCTCCAAAATAAGATAAATCCTTATGTTTTTATCGCTATGAATTTTAGTCAAATGCTTTTGTAGTCTAGAAGGCTTCATACCTTCGTTTGATAAAACTTTCTGGCAAATCAGGCACATTGGTAATGTATTGTTTACAAGCGACTCAATAAAGCCATATTTCAAATATTCTATGTTATATGTTCTACATTTTTTCTTTTTATGATCCATTACTATCTGTAGAAAAAATAAAATTTTTATGGAGGTATATTTAATTTATATTTTTTATAATCGTTTGAAATATTTTTGTAAAAACAGACTTAAATACTAATGATTTAAATAAAAAATATATTATTAATCATTTCGCGCCGATAGAGTTTTCAGAAATGTTACTTTCAGGTACGGAACGCTTTTTCGGATTTTCACCCGCTGAACGGACTGATTTTTGATGCAATGCTCAACGTCAATGTCTGACTTCCTCTATTATTCTACTCAAAGATAATTTATTTGCACATTTCAATGGTCGGGCGCTCGCTGAGTAAGTCAGCGCAGAGAAGGTGATTTGGCTGCATTTCCGTATCTGACTAGGGACTGTGGTTTTCAATAGTGAAGCCAGGATCACGCTAGGCTGATTACCCAGCTGCTACTTAGTATCAGCTGATGGTAGCATCAGCAAGCAGCAGCTGGTTTTGTGGTCACGCTCCATACACTAGCTGCCAGTACCAGTGGCCACTTCGCAAGAATCTTTGGGTCGAAAGAAAAAAATCCTTAAGGGGCTATTAATAATTGGAGTGAGTGAGCTTTGTTCGGATATGCGAAAACGGAAGGAGAGGCGGGTTCGGCCATGGATACAAACGATTGGGAGCATCTCCAATGCTTTTAGAACTTAAAGACGAGGATCCAGAAACCTACAGAAAGGTGTTACGAATGACGGCCAGAGAATTTGAAGAGGTGTGTGAACTAGTCACACCTCTAAATAAAACCCAAGAAACCATCTTCAGACAGTCTATTCGCACGTTTTTCAAAGGAAAATTAAGTGTTATGAGCGGAACACATAAATCCATTTTTCTAAATCTTCTCTTTTCTTTCACCGCCCCCCTGCAGCGCCCACTTTGGGAATCGCTCACCTAAAGGACTTCTTTACTCTTTTATTGTCTCGTATCGTTCGCGGAAAGAATGAATTTTTAATGCTTTAATTGTCATAGAACTGTCACCAAATGTGCGTGGGTTCAACGTCAGGTGGGTGCAATTGTCTTCCATTGGAAATACCTTCTTTTTAAGAATTTCAAAAATCCCTTCTCGATATAATGGAACCATAAAACCCAGCTACGAGTACCCAGCTCGTATTAAACAGAGTTCGTAAATACATCCCATTTATGCGGTTTACCGCTTCATTGGTGGTGCTTAGTTCGACCACAGGACACCATTTGCGTTCTGCCTTTCAAAATAATGAGAACACAGAATCTTCTGTTTTATAAGAATAGAAATGTCACCAAATATGCGTGAGTTCGGCGCCAGGTGAGTGCAAATGTCTCCCATTTGAAATACACTGCGGCGATATTTAAGAATCCCTTCCCGATAACGTGGAAACATAAATCCCGGGATCTGAACGGAGTTCATAAATATATTTCATATACGCAGAAATCGTTTCCCCGATGGTCCTAGGTTCAACGCCATATGCATGCTACCATTCAATTAAATGGGAATACAGAATTTCGTTTGAGGACATTCCCGATACGTCAATTTGAAAGTTTAGCATCGGTTCTGAGGTTCCTCTACCTGATTGTTCATTATCGTATTGCAAAAAGATCCTGGGTTCTATCTACCATTTGAAAGGCAGTTATTTCAAATTGTTTTAGGATACATATTCTGCGAAGGTCTATGAGTAAGCGTGAGAAGCAATGAATATGTTACATTAGCACAGATCATTGGTTGGATGCCTGAGAATCGTTCTTCCATTCAATTAAAGGGGAATACGGAATTTATTCTGAGGAATAATACACTGTTCGAGCCCTTCTTGTTAAAAACCAACAAATGTCATTAACCTGTGAGTCACAACTATTGTTAAGACGAGTCACATCCGGGTGACACGGCCCAGCTCACCAAAACAACCAAGTCAAGTATTCTGAGGGCCCTCCCGGTATCCAACTTCTGACTAAATTTGCCTTATCCCTACCAGGTCGTTACATGTCTTGCAAAAAGATTCTGGGACCAGTCGGCGTTGATTCTCCCCTATAAAATCTCTGATTTCAAACATATATATGGAGCATGAGAAGATCCATAATGTGATCAGTAGTCATGAGCATGTTTTACAAACACAGTTTCCCTTATATCATCAGTATGCTTGCAGAATGCAAGTAACCTTTCCTCGTAAAGAATAAAGTAGAAAGCACTTACAACTTTACCCCACTGTAATTTATTGCACCTCATTTCGACCCTTTAAAACTGATTGGTTGACATAATGGTTTGGAACCATGATCGTGCAATAAATGGCAAAGTTATAAGTGCCTTCTACTTTATTACAGTAGTTGTTGCTGAAGCTGCCATTGCATGAGCTGTATATTGGCTCCGTTAACGCCCTTACGAGGCAATGGATTGTGGCAGTGGAAGAAAGTTTCACTTCCTCTGCATCGGTTGAGTGTCGGCAAATAAGTATCTCCTTTCATCTCGAGAGAAAATGGGAGAGTCTGGAAAAGGGCTGAAGATGAATGCAATTCTAATAAAGAGAGGCTTGTCCAGCCCACATCGTAAAAATCACAATCTTTAAAGGGTTTTCATTATATTCGATGGGAAGCAGTCATTAGAATTGGAAAAGACTGAAGCAATCTCCCAAAGAGATATTAGGGAAATGAAGAAGAGATTAAAATATATTAGTTATCATTTTATCTTCCTTCTCCCAAGTAACTTGATAAGGTCGTTTGTTTTGTGCGAATCGTAGGTACATCATTTGAGGTGTTTTTTTTCTATTCGAAGTACTTCGTTGTAATATAATAATGTATTTACTGCATTGTCCATTTCCTGCGCCTATCTTCAGCGTTTTCAGTGGAAGCTTCCTAAAGTGCCTGATGAGTGGGGAAGAAGGATTAAACAGTAAAACTATTTGTACAGAAGAGGATATCTCGTCTTTGCTTCGTTTTGTGGGTTGAGTTCAATGGTAAAGTTCATAGGCAACGAAAATTTTTAATTTTATCAACTTAATCATAATTTTTAGTCGAAATTCTACCTCGACCATAAGAATATCAACGTCTTACTCTAATTTGCTGTAGAAATTGTGCCAAAAAACAATTTACAACCTTTGAAATATTTCTTAATGAGAGGGCTTAAATGGAAGTAATTTAAGTATCGAGAGATGGTCAAATATTAAAAGGAGAGGAAAGAGAAAGTAATTGACGGTTAATTTCAAGGAAAACCAGAGGGGAAGACCATAGATGTGGATGACTTATGTGGTGGGTAAACTTCCTAGTGAATGCGTAAGGATTATTAATGTACCGATAGGTGGACCACACCTAACTACTGGATCAACTAAACTCACTATTAGATAATGCAGTAAAGCGGTGTAGCTTCCTCAATAAACTGCCAGGCAAATAAGGGAGTGAGGCAGCCCCTTCGGATCCTTAATGCTAAAAATCTCTAAGTGATTAAAGGACCACTTTGTTGAGTATTCCCTGAAGAATCGTACATGTGGAAGGACGATACTTTGCAGCTAAGTGATATAAGGCAATAAAACGGTGCCGACACAAATTACGCAGACTGTCGTTGTATTTCTATTCGGCCAACCTAATGTATGTCCCCGAAGCGATAAAAGCTTGAATCCTGGAGCTGAAAGGTTCTTTTTGCATTCTCCAGACGTATTTTAAGACGCGTGTCTTAAAGTCCGATCAAGAATAGGTTTTTGATAATAATTATCAATGGGCTGTAAAGAATTTTTCGGTCTTAGCAATATTCGGTGGACTATTTTTATACGTAGAACAGGAAACTGAGAGAATATCGATACGTCATGCAACATAATAGCAATTACAGCTGCAACGAAGACCTGGAGAAGATTTGGGAAAAAATCTGCGCATTATTAGTATTTAGGCAGATGTAAAGGTCATCAATGTGGAATTCGGAGAGCGTCGAGCCCCCTTCGCTTCCTTATTTTTAGACCCCTCTAATTAGACTCCTCTTTCTCTCTGCAACTTTACCTCAAACGGTTGTCTATTCTCTTCGTTTGCGAAGCAATTCTTCGATGGGGTAGTTTTTTTAAGGGAATTCTTCGATGACGTCTCTGTATCTCGTCTCTATCATAACCCAGATCTAGGTATTGTTTCAGAAAATTGCCAAAGAATTTGACTTTTCCATATCGAGTTCATTATTTGTCTTCTTTCGTCCCCTTGACATTCCGGTGTTGAAACTTCTCCACGTGGGACGGGCAAACATTTATCGCGCGGCACAATTTTGGATGGCTGTTGCTCTTCAGAGCCGAATTATTCCTATCAATGTACGTTTCTTACACGACATTGTTTGGATCGGCACTTC
This sequence comes from Sympetrum striolatum, assembly GCA_947579665.1. Lineage (NCBI taxonomy): Eukaryota > Metazoa > Arthropoda > Insecta > Odonata > Libellulidae > Sympetrum > Sympetrum striolatum. The sequence continues at coordinate 1,190,004 of OX388345.1, read as the reverse complement.
TCTCGAATGTGTGTTGTTCATGCGAGAAGCACAGTTGGTAACTGAACATCCCTCTTGTATTAAGTGAGCCTCGTTGGCATAATGGTTAGCCCTGCGACAGCGAGATCCCGGGTTCGAATCCTGGATGGGGCGCATGGTTTGGATTGTTGATTTAAAAGATTCGTTCTATCTAGCAGCATAGGATATGTTGATGGTTTAACTTAGTAATCGATGAAACCTCGGCTATCCCAAAGAACAGAGAAAACGAAACCTTTGCCTGCTTCTGTCCGCTCTATGCCTCAGAATGGATGAGGGTTTCATCGATTGTGATAAATCGTTGGATAACTTCGGCTGGATTTTTTATACAGGTCAAGAAACTATCCACAAGTCGCGCTATGCGCTTTTGTCGAGAAACGCGGCACCCAGATAATCTTCTCCAAATATCGATACAAATTCTTGCGCACCCTCACTCAAGCCTCCTTCACAGTCAATAGGGCGCCGCAGTTCGAAGCACTAAATCAACTATTTCTACAGTTGCAGGAGGTCCCACATCAAAAATGCTCATCCTACCGAACTCAGCCGCCCTACGCTTGTAAATGGAGAACACCGAGTTCTTTTAATTTACACTAAGAAACTTTATCTGTGCACGCTACTTGATCTTCTCCATCGTCCGACAACTTCGGCTTTAGTGATCTGATCGGATTTTATGGCGTACGTATATCAAGGCCACCTATCGGACGATGAAAACATTTGATTCTCGTTTGACTGTTTGTCGATAAGGCCGGAAACTTTTCCAGTGGCTTTCCTATGTTAACGTGAATCGTGCATGCAATTGTCTGTTGCGCCTTTTGACTTTTTCATCTTATTTCAGAGAGATGCCTTTGGTGTTGTGTGGAGGAGAGAGGGGTGGAAGAGGAGCTGCCTCGGGCCTTGCTATAAAGGTAATTGCCAGTTTATTTTTTGCTCTTTTTCCCTTGAAATGTTTAAATTCCTTTTTGCTCTGGATGACCTCTACCAACTGCGTTCGTTATTTGAACCGTAAGCTGTGGTGCATTTGATACGCCTTAAATTATCATTTTATTAATTTTATTGAGATTTACAGCGATGTGTAAAGTTGCCCTGGGGACAGAGGGTTCAGGGGTTTCAGGGTTCAATGTTCCCTTAAAAATTATGAAATTTAAGCATTATCTTATATGATCATAATACTGTGGTCGTTTCCACTTATTGTGAATTCTATCCTTGGAATTGAGCGTTTATCCAAATATTGGAATAAGTTATTTCTTCTTTGGGAATTAGATTTTTTTCATCATCCAATTCTCAGTGGAAAAAATTTAACTTTTAGACCTCGTTCGAGTGAATCGCATAAAAATGTCAACGTAAACACGGAATTTGGTGTATTCTTAATAAATAATCGGGGTATGTATAGAGCAATTAGTGGAATAATTAACCTGGCCTGACAAAGGAGCGTTTTATTGCGAGCGTGTGACGTCTCTAGTGTAAGTGAAAGCGAAGTGGGCCGAGTTGTATTGACGCAATGTTGACGATCCGAATTCTCCAATGAAATATTATTTAAGTTTTCCGAAGGCGATAAAAAAACTTGAAAAAAAAACTTGAGGCACTTCCTGGCAAATAAAAGAGTAAAATTCGAGAAATCTCAGGAAGCCGTGCATATCCGATGAAAACCATATCTTCGAAGATTGTCCTCGGTTCGACGCTAGGCATTTATTCTCCTGTTTAAAATGCATCGTGGTGATTTTCTTTCTTAATCCCTTCCCGATTACATGAGAAATGAAAACTCGGTATGTGGATAGAGATCATGAATATATTTTTTATACTCTGTTTAACGTTTCGCTGATGGTCCTTGGCTCGATCCCAGGCGTCTCTACTGTTTGAAACGTATAGATGATAGGTTTATCGTAGCTCTGGGGGGATTCTCATAAGAGCTGAAAAGAATACATATTTGCATTATGCAACAATACAAAATCAGAATATAAACCATACAGTAGTAAAAAAAGGATAACACAGTATGTATTACAAAATTTGCAAAAGAAGCATAGAAAACAACAAAAATTAATCATAAAGTAAAAGAAGATGGTTGAATAGATTGTTTTTGTATTGATGTGGAGTTTTTAATCCTGTGGGGCAGTATATAGATGCTCTAATTAAAAAGGAATTCAGATACGTATCGGAATTGGATGTGTGAGGTGATCAGGGCTGGTTCGTGTATTGACAGAAGAACTCTTACGGGTGAAGAGATATACTGAGGTTGGGAATAATAAATACGAGAACACACCAAGCATCCTTCTTGAGGCCACATTAGTTCCCGGCGAAAGGGAGATATGTGCTCCTCTCTTCGAAGATTGAAAACCCACGTATGGCGGGAATTTGAAATTATTTATGACCCGGAAAATATTTTAAGCTACATCCCGGTACAGGATAAAAACAGAGAGAGTCAATCTCATGCGCTTTTACGTCGTAGATATATTCGCAGAGCATAAGGAGAAGACCAGGTGTCGTTTACCGAATGTTCCTTAATTAAACTAATGAAGGCATTACTTTTCCCCGAAATACATTCATTTAAGGGATTTAAATCGGAATTGGGAATACAGTAAATGATAATTGGATAGAGTTTCTCCGGATAATCGAGTAGGTTTAATTAAATACGATCCCACTAAAAGTGTGCGTGAGCGTAAAGTGGAGGAAGCCTAAGTTACGAGCATTGCATCGGAAGAGTCATTGACTCGCAATTGGGTTAAAATATACGGAGAGAACCATGAGATCGAAGAATAGAGGAGTAGCTAGATGAGGAAGAAGCACGAAAAGAATATCAGGAATATAGATCTGGAACCCTGTTGTAATCTCTAGGAGGGGATCAGAAAGAATTTTGGTAATAGGTGCGTGAGACTCTTCACCAAGCATACAAAGTCGGATGGACCATTTGCTTTTAAGAACAAAGAGACTCAGACCGAAGTGTGTGCGTGGAGGTCAGTTCTCTGTGCCTAGTGACTATGGTGATTCCCTCTTAAGCGATGAGGGAATCACCATAAAAAGGAAAAACTTTCCTAACCGGCACAACCAAAACTTCATTACTGTAGACAAACATAAAGTTAACTATTTTACTTCGTGATTGATTGCATAAGCGAAGAGGGAATTGCCGTAAATTAATCGGAAGAAAAAGGCAACTTTCTTAACTACCAGCAATGCTTCTCAATGTTCAAGTGAAGGATTTTACCTCGCATTCGGAAATGAGGACCATCGAGATATCAGTTGATGGAATTGGAAAGTTATCGCGAGAGATTGATAGGAAAGGGGCGCCTGGACCAGAAGGTATTCCCGTTGTTTATATAAAAACTGTAGCTGATGAGATTGATCCCTCTCTTTCAGGGGATTAAATGCTATGACCATGCATGCGAACAGACGTAAGGAATGTTTTATAAAACAGTTTTTCTTTAACCTCATGATCATTGTTCTGGCATCTGGGCATCATTTGCGTTCACTCAATTTCGGTTGAACACATTCGCGACTTGAAATTTTGGATTCGGTCTGAATTGCCCAAACCAAATATTTATATGCAAACTCTACTTACAAAAAGGTCCTGGGTTCGACACCGGGCCACTTGGATACAGATTTTAATTTACGTAGAGTAATTTGGGTTTCTGTATCCTAAATTTTCAAACCAAATATAACTTTGCGAAGTACAGTACTTTAAACAAATGCTTGCAGTATGCAAGATACTTTTACTCGTATATCTATACACCTATATACCTTTCCACCAATATACCTTTACACCTATATACCTTTCCACCAATATACCTTTACACCTATATAGCTTTACAATTATATACCCTTACACCTATATACCTTCACACCTATATACCTCGTATTCACCTATAGTGGAATTGTAGCCATGTTCCACATGTGTCATTGACCGGAAATTTTTACGGCGTACTAGCCATAGCGTGTAACCGCCAGGAAAGTCCGACTTCGACCTTTACTATCGTGGGTTCGATGCCAGTAGGCCCCGAAATTCCGGTTTTTTCCATAACAATGCATTGTGGGGTTTTTCGGAATTTTTTAAGTCACTTCCCGGCAAATCAGAGAGTATCGAGGGATTGCTGGAAGACGTTCCGACGAAAACGTCATAGACGGAAGATTATCCTTCGTTCGTCGCTTAGAAAAAATATACTATGAGTAGTTTTGGGTTCCTACATCCTTAGAGGCTTGACCTTTCCCCTATAACCATTGCGTAATTTCTGCTGCTAATGATTTTCTACTGTTCCTGTTCCTACCCCAAGTTACACCTTAATGCCACTTGGTTTGAAGAAACTGGGTTACCAACCCAGTTTCTTCAAACCAAGTAGCACCATATACACTGCCATCAGGACATAGCAGCCACCAAGGGTCACTAACAGCGAAGCTTTTTCTTAAAGGAATCCAGCAGACTACATAAGACCTCCTTGAAAATGGCAGCAGAATTTGTTGCCGAAACGTCGGAGCCATCCAACATTACGGTGTCAGAAGAAAACTTTCTGAGTGGAATTGGGATGAACGATCTCACTTCTTCGCAAAGTCAACTTTCGTTTCCCAACATTATGTCGGCGCATTCTTTTTGGTCAAGTCGAATAACCCCGTTTGTTCATTACGAATACTTGTAGAATTCACAACGAGTATAGTATTGCCGCTTAGCAGAGAGCGTGGAAACGAATCCCCTCCTCGGAGGGGTGCACCCCCACTGGCCTCAAATCGACTCCTGCAGTCTTTGGTTTAAGCCGATAATTCGAACCGCGGAAATATGTTGTAAATGGACAGCGAGCAACGTCTGTTAACCGGACGAGATGAGGACATAGTGGGACCCAAGGGCGTACTTTGTAGTCACAAAATGCATTAGAATTGTTAAGAATTTAACAATGGGCCGCCAACAATAGATTTTGTTTCATTGTAAAAAAGGAATGCCAATTTATTTAAGAAATAGTTAAATAGCAGTGGCCCGAATGAGCCCAGGATGAGGATGACCTGAGGTGCTTCTTTGAATGCTCCTGGTGGAATCCACCGCTAGTAAACACCTTCATACTAAAGTTATCCTTTGTTTTCCTGAAATTGATGGCAAGGAGTATTATAATCGTACTTAAACCAGTAAGCACTAGGGTGGAGCGTTTTCCCGCTTTTTTCTGATCGAAATGTAATACCCGGCAAAAGTGGCTCAGCCGCATGGACATTACAAATATAAAATATATTTGAAATAAAAAAATATCTTCCGTGAGAATTTTTGCCTCGAAGTTACGGAATTTCGACAAAAACCATCAAAATTGTCTTAAATGGCATATTGAGGCTTAATTATCAGTTTTCTTTGTAAGTGACATCTTATAACGCAAAAATATGGTCGTTTAACCGAAAAAAAATAGCCTACGTCAATGATGCCGGAGTTATGTAGAAAAGATTTACTAAACAATTATATTCCAAGATCATGAACCTGATCCTGAATTTTCAATCTGCTATACTTTTGATATTATTTCTGGAATATATTCTTGCCTGCTTTTGGGATGCAACATACCACTCGGTATATGGAACGTACGATTTTGCAAAGTTCAGTTAAATTTGTAATCATCCAAGTATTCGGTTGCACCGTGTTGCTCATTTGAATGCGTGGATGAAAATAGATTGTAGTGCCGAAATTCAGCAGTAAATTATTTAAGAAGAGCATATTTGTGTGTGTGTGTGTGTATATATATATATATATATATATATATATATATATATATATATATATGTAAATTGTGCAAGGAAATTATTTTAAATGTTCCCAACATTGAGCCATCCGTAGATGTCGAGGAACTCCGTTCTATCATTTTCTTGATTTTTGTTTCGATTATAGCTCTAAGTTGGTTTGCGGTCTGAAAATATACGGAAACCATATTCACGACGAGGGTTGGTGGTTAGTAAGAAAAATCTGGGCAGCACAATTAAAGCATCTTGCGTATAAATGCAGAGGCATTTGAGCAATTAACGGGGATTTGGCTGGCGATCGATGCGAAAATGCGATTTGGAGAGTGAAACTGCGCATAGCGGTGGTGCAGTTCCCCCTTTCGAAGGGCAGACGTCTCGACGGCATTTCGTTGTCCGGGGTCAAGGCCTTCGTTGGATGTGGTTAGGGTCGACATTTGATAACCTTCCCTTTGTCGCTCTTTGCTGCACCAGTCTTGCGCATTCACTTCTTTGTGTATACTTTCACGCCTCTCCCATCTATTTTTAGTTCTTTCTGTAACGACTTCTTTCGCTGCAAACCTTTTTAACATCGATCACTGCATTCCTCTTTAAACGCTTTCTATACAGACTCTTCTATAAATATCTGTAAACTTACAGTTTCAAATCTCCTGCGTCTTTGTAATTTCCGCTGCAATTGTAAAACTAAAAGAATACAAATGAACGCTTAATCTCTCGTAGTCTAAGAAATGGAGAATACAATTAATGATCCCAATAGCTCAAGGAACCGCCGAAGTCTCAAGTGCTGTCACCATTGTAGGTGATGATGAAGAAAGGAAAATAAAGAAGAGCAGATGATGTAAAAAACAAAGGAGAGAGTGGAAACGGGGCTATCACATTCCTGCTTCAGACATTATGATCGTCCATGACCTAGACAAGACAATCTATAGAATACCTTTTCCGAAAAAATTATCTATCTAAATACACGCTACAAAACGGTAAGTGGGAATGAGGCTTATTTCGTGTTAGGTCGTTTCTAAGGCCACACAAGTCCATGAAATTTTAGAATGTATTTAGTTTGCAGCTCTCGGAGGGTGTCCTTGTGTTCCCTTATTTGTTCTCTGTACGGGCTAACAGAACTTCTTTATTTCTACGGTTACTACTTCCATTATTTCTATATTATTCTACTGCCAACGATCATCTTCAGGGTGATACGTACTGGCGTGTTTATATTTCCCTTCAACACCTTTCAACAACGAAAGTTCACAAATTTCTTTTCAAATTTCAAAGTTTTAGTAATAATTACGATGATGATTCTCGCTGGCGAATTTTGGTCTTTGGAGACAACTTCTTCAACGTCTCAGCTAGAAGCAGCCACACAACGCCACCGAGCGATTGTCCAAAAGAATAAAACCAATAACTAAAGGAACCAAAATTAATCAAAAGAAAGTATTTTGAAGCTATCATTTTATAACTTAGAGTTGCAAGTTAGTGAAAGGAATGGAACGTGAAACATTAGTAGAAAACGTGCCGATGGAAGGGATTGAGACCATTCGAAAATAATGTGTGATAATAATTATTTCGTTTTAACTAAGATCCAGAATGGGAAGCAGAAGGACGATTCTAAAATTAAAGATAGAATTGAAGATATTCGACAGAAATTCAGGCTTTCCATTCAACTGAATTCGAATTGATCTCAAAATGAAAGCGAAGTGACGAATGAAAAAGGCAGTCTTAACTTGTCGATGTACTTCTTTTGGAGGACTTAATTAAGTTGATAAGTTCCTTCCTCACTCTTGTCGCTCATTCCGAAGTCATCTCAGAATGTCGAAGCGACAGAATGTGCTTTACGTTTACTAAATAGTTATTCTCACGCCTCTTTGTCGTTATTTTTGTCATTTCGAGAGTTAGTGTCGTAATTATCGATTTATGTTTTCCTCTTTCAGGATCGATGGCCAGATCAGTTAGGTATGATATGCTCACTTTCCATTCAGCTATGTAACTATCGATCCACACATTCAGACGATTTAAATAACTAAATACTTAAGATATCTTCGTATAAGTAGTCATAGAAATCTTTAGCGTCTTTAAGGCATAACGTTTTCACTTGGAATACTAGCGTGTTTGAAAGGTCTCTCAGACGAGACTGCATTGCTATCGACCCACCTTCAATGTCAAACGAAGAGAAAATCATTGAAAAGAGACAAATGCAGCGGGAATCACACTAAAGCCAAGTCGCGATATTATCATAACTCAATCGTTATTCTATGTGTATATATTACATATAATGATTTATAAGGAAAGAGAGACCGAATCCGTAAGTTTACCACTTTTCCATTCGGCGTCCCTCTTCCTTTACATCCTTTTTTACTCTGTCCGTCGTCTCCATGCGTTCAAACCAACGTAAATCCCTCGTGTCGTGGTTTTTATTATATCCCGGCCTATATACAGACTTGTAAATTCTATCGCTGGCTGATGTTTAATCTGTGTTTATTCGCTATGAATGCGAAAAGAAGGATTACGTGCTAATACTTTTAAGTCTTTGCAAAGTATAGTACTTTTTACAAATGCTTGCAGTATGCAAGCAACTTTTACTCGTATATCTTTAAATATACGAGTAAAAGTTGTTTGCATACTGCAAGTATAAGAAATGTTTTTATAATCTTTATTCACATATCACGTTTTGAGTTTCAATGTTACCGGGAAGCGGTTAAAAATATCTTAAAAATCGTAGCAATTTCTATTTTTTGTAGACGCATGGTGTCGAACCCAGGACCTATTGGCAGATGCGAATAGGTATAATAACTTTTTAGGACTTCATCTTAATTAATGCTAAGTTAGAAGTCGATATCATACCGGGAAGGTCCTGAAATAAGACACTATCATTCCCATCTGAAATGCATAGGGTAATGTAAATGGCTCTCTGGGATCGAACCAAGGACGATCAAGGAAATCTAAGACAGAGTAATTGAAATGTATTAATGATCTCTATCTACATGCCAAATTTCAAGTTTCTATATTATTGGGAAGGGGTTCAAATAATTCTTAGAAAACGGATCAGTTACTGATTGTAGAAACGCCTGGTGTCGAACCCAGGACATAATGGCAGCTGTGAATGCACAGAATGACTTGATCTATCATAAAAGACGTACATAAAAGACATCGATGATCTCCATCCGCATGCCGAGTTTCCAATTTCCATGTCATTAGGAAGGTGCCCAAAAAATCTTAAAAATCGCCGCAATGCATTTTAAATGGGAGATATTTCCCCTGACCTAGCGTCGAACCAAGGATAAGATGCATTTATAGTTTTCTTTGGTTATGCACGGTTTCTAGCGATCCCTCAAATTTAAATTCTCTACTTTGCCGGGAAGTGCCTCAAAACAATTTTGAAAAACCCCGCAATGTATCTTTATGAAGAAAATCGTGATTTTGGGGCCTTCTGGCAACGAACCCATGACACTGAGGTTCAAATTCAGCATTTTTTTAGAGATTACACGTAATGCCCAATACGTCGTAAATATTTCAAGTCAGTGGCACTTGTGGAACATAGCTAGAACTTTGATCCCTAATGAATTAATGAATGAGTGTATATATATACGAGTAAAATGTAGCTTGCATACTGCAAGCAGATCGACAGCACTAATTTCAAGTCGGCATCATATCAAGAGGGTCGACAAAAGAAAAAAAGAGGATTGAAAATATTCTCAAAATTCGCTACAATTTAGTCGTCCGGCATCGAATCCGGGTGTTCCTGGTTATACTTACTATACAGCACAACAGCAGTTCACAATCTTTAACTATGTGTGAAAATTCAAGCAGAAATATTATTTGCAACTGCCTCAAACGACGTCCTACTTTTCCCATATATTCCTTATGAGAGAAATTTTAATGTTCCCTGGAATCGAACCCAGGAACAGTACGGTATTATCTAATTTCTTTTCAAAAACCTATTCTTAATATATATCTTCCATATAAGCAAGAACTTCTTATCATTTCTATAAGTGAATGAAAGAAAATAATGAAAATCTACCTCAATGTATATTAAACGGCCGATTTTTGCACCGTCCTAGCATCGAACCTAGGATATTTTCCATAAAAGTCATTTATGATTTCGATAGATCATGACCATATATATAGGCTCCTTGAGTTTCGATTCTCTACCTATCCGGGAAGTATTTTTCAAAAATTCCCGAAAGTCAAAGCAATGCATTTAAACGGGAAAATTCGGGACTTTGGGGACCTCTGAAATCGAACCCATGACACTGAGCATCATAATCGCAATTTTTCTGGCGGTTACACGTTATGGCCAATACGTGGTAAAAATTTGAAGTCAATGACGCTTTTGGTTTAGCCTGTGAGTTTGTATATTATCTATCTATCTAGTTACATGAATGAATCGGGAGAAGCATCTATATAGAGTAAAATGTAGCTTGCATACTGCAAGCAGATCGGCAATATTATTTTTATATCGGCATCATATCGGGTCGGTCCTCAAAAGAAAAAAAAGGATTGAAAATATTCTTAAAATTCGCTGCAATTTTAGCGTCTGGCATCGAACCCAGGTCTTCCTGGTGAACTTACTAAGCGACACAATAGAAGATCCCCATCTCTAACTATGTGTGAAAATTCAAGCAAAAATATTGGCTACAACTACCTCAAACGAATTCTACTTTCACGAATGTAAATGGCTCCCAGGATTCGAACCAAGGAAAATCTAAATGTATCTATGATCTCTATCTGTAAGCCGAATTTCAAGTTTCTATATTATAGGGAAAAGGTTCAAAAAAATTCTTAAAAATCGGATCATTTACTGATTGTAGAGACGCCTGGTGTCGAACCCAGGACACATTGGTAGCTGTTAATGCGCAGTTTGATTTGTAAGGACTTGATCTTACTTTACGAATAGTTTAAAGTCGATATCATGCCGGGAATTACCTTAAACTTGTTTCTGTTATCTCCATAAGAAATGCATTTAGGAGTGCAAATGGCCCTCTTGGATCGAACCAAGGACCATCAGCGATAATGTAAAATTTGATTATGAAATATATTTATGATATCCATCCCCATGCCGAATTTCAAGTATCCATGCCATTGAGAAGAGGTCGAAAAAAAATTATAAAAATCGCCACAATGCATTTTAAACGGCAGATTTTTGCCCCGACCTAGCATCGAGCCATGGAAAATATTCGAAGATGTCTTTTTGATTTTCGTTGGATATGCATGGCTTCTAGCGATCCCCTGAATTTCAACTCTATACTTTTCCGGGAAGTGCCTCAAAGAATTTTTCGAAAATCCCCACCATGTATTCTTATTGAGAAAATCGCGACTTTGGGGCCCTCTGGAATCGAACCTATGACACCGAGGTTCAAAATCTCATTTTTCTGGTAGTTACACGTAATGGCCAATACGTCGTAAAAATTTCATGTCAATGACGCTTGTGGTTTAGCCTGTGAATTTGTATCCTCTCTATCTATCTATCTATCTATATACATGAATGAATCCGGAGAAGCGTCTATATATAACGAGTAAAATGTAGCTTGCATACTGCAAGCAGATCAACAAAAACTAATTTCAAATCGGCATCATAATGGGTCGGTCCTCAATAGAAAAAATGATTGAAAACATTCTTAAAATTCGCTGCAATTTAATCGTCTGGCATCGAACTCGGGTCTTCCTGGTGAACTTATTATGCAGCGCAACAGAAGATCACCATCTGTAACAAAGTGTGAAAATTCAGGCAGAAATATTGGCTGCAACTGCCTCAAATGACGACCTACTTTTCACATATATTCCTTATGTGAGAAATTGTAATGTGCTCTGGCATCGAACCCAGGAACAGCATGGTCTTAATATTAATTTTTTTCTTAAACCGTGTCTTAATATACATCTTCCATAGAAGCAAGAACTTCCTATTATTTCGATAAGTGCATCAAAAAAATAATGAAAAACTAACCCACTGTATTTTAAACGGGAGACATATTTACCACTTGGCATCGAACCCGGGACTTTATGGTGATACTTTCTATGCAGTACAACAGAAGATCACCGCTTCTAACTATGTGTGTAAATTCAAGCTAAAATATTGGGTGCAACTGCCTCAAACGACATCCTACTTTTCACATATATTCCTTACGTGAGAAATTATAATGTGCTCTGGCATCGAACCTAGGAACAGCATGGTCTTATCTAAACTTTTTTCTTATATCGAGTCTTAATATACATCTATCTAAGAATAAAACCCCTATTATTTCGATAAGTGCATCAAAATAAATAATGAAAACTAACTCAATGTATTTTAAATGGGGGATATATTTACCACCTGGCTTCGAACCCGGGTCTTTCTGGTAATAATTTCTATGCAGCATTAAAGAAGATCACATCCTTCAACCATGTGTGAAAATTCAAGCAGTAATATTAGGTGCAACTACCTCAAATGACATCCTACTTTTCCCTTATATTCCTTATGAGAGAAACTTTTATGTGCTCTGCCATCGAACCCACGGAACAGTAAGGTCTTATCTACATTTTTTTCAAAAACCTATGATTAATTTACATCTTTCTTATAAGCGAGAACTTCCTATCATTTCGATAAGTGCATGAAAAAAATAATGAAAATCTACCTCAATGTATTTCAAATGGCCGATTTTTGCATCGACCTAGCATCGAAACCAGGATATCTTCCGTGAAGGTCATTTATGTTTTTGATAGATCATGACCATATATATAGGATCCTTGAGTTTCGATTCTCTACCTATCCGGAAAGTATTTTTTTTTAATTCCCGAAAATCAAAGCAATGCATTTAACCGGGAAAATTCGGGACTTTGGGTCCCTCTGGAATCAAACCTATGACACTGAGGTTCAAAATCGCATTTTTTCTGGTGGTTACACGTTATGGCCAATACTCCGTAAAAATTTCAAGTCAATCACGCTTGTGGTTTAGGCTGTGAATTAGTATCCTATCTATCTATATACATGAATGAATCCGGAGAAGCATCTATATACGAGTAAAATGTAGCTTGCTTACTGCAAGCAGATCGGCAATACTAATTTCATATTGGCATCATATCTGGACGGTCCTCAAAAGAAAAAAAAAGGATTGAAATTTTTCTTAAAATTCGCTGAAATTTCATCGTCTGGCATCGAACCTGGGTCTTACTGGTTAAATTACTATGCTGCACAATAGAAAATCACCATCTCTAACAATGTGTGAAAATTCAAAAAGAAATATTGGCTACAACTGCCTCAAAAGATGTTCTAATTTTCACGAATGTAAATGGCTCTCTGGATTCGAACCAAGGACGATCTTGGAAATCTAAAATATGTTTCTTAAAGCTATATATGATTTCTATCTATATGCCGAATTTCAAGTTTCTATATTATTGGGAAAGGTTTAAAATAATTCCTAAAAATCGGATCAACTTCTGATTGCAGAGACACCTGGCGTCGAACCCAGGACATAATGTAAGCTGTGAATGCACAGTTTGATTTCTAAACACTCGTTCTTGTATCATGCGAATTTTGAAGTCGATAGCATGCCGGGAAGTACCTAAATTTTGTTTCCGTTATCTCCGTAAGAAATGCATTGGGAAGTGCATTGGGACCATCAGCGAACATATAAAATTTGATTATGAAAGATATTCATGATATCTATCCAAGTGCTGAGTTTCAAGTATCCATGTTATCGGGAAATGGTCCAAAAAATCTTCAAATTCGCCGCAATGCATTTTAAACAGCCGATTTTTGCCCCGACCTAGCATCGAACCATGGACCATTTTCGGCAATGTCTTTTTTATTTTCGTTGGATATTCACGGCTTCTAGCGATCCCTCGAATTTCAACTCTCTCCTTTTCCGGGAAGTGCCTCTAAAAATTTGCGAAAATCCCCGCCATGTATTCTTATGGAGAAAATCGCGATTTTGGGGCCTTCTGGAATCGAACCCATGAGACCGAGGTTCAAAGTAGGATTTTTTCTGGCGGTTACACGTCATGGCCAATACGTCGTAAAAATTTCAAGTCAATGGCGCTTGTGGTTTAGGCTGTGAATTAGTATCCTATCTATCTATCTATCTATATAGGTATATCCATGAATGAATCCGGAGAAGCATCTATATATAATAGAAGATAATAGATAGATAGATAGGTACGAGTAAAGGTTGCTTGCATCACAGAAGGCCCCAAAATCGCGATTTTTCCCATTGAAATGCATTGCTTTCAATGGGAATTTCTAAAAAATACTTCCCGGTAGGTTGAGAATCAAAACTCTAGTAGCCTACAGATATATTATCATGATCTATCGGAAACATTAATGACTTTCATAGAAAATATCCTGGGTTCAGTGCTAGGACGATGCAAAAATCTCCCATTTATTAACATTGGGGTAGTTTTTCGTTATATTTTTTATGCACTTTTCGAAATGAAAGGAAAATCTTGCTTTGCTAGAAGATGTATATTAAGACTAGGTTTAAGAAAAACATTTAGATAAGACCATACTGTTCCTGGGTTCGATGCCACAGCACATTAAAATTTCTCACATAAGGAATATAAGGGAAAATTAGGACGTCGTTTGATGCAGTTGCAGTCAATATTTCTTCTTGAATTTTTACACATGGTTAGATACGGTGATCTTATATTGTGTTGCATAGAAAGTATCACCAGAAAGACCCGGGTTCGATGCCGGAAGGATAAATTGCAGCTAATTTTATGAATATATTCAATACTTTCTCTACTTTTGAGGACACTCTCGATATGATGCCGATATGAAATTAGTGTGGTCAATCTGCTTGCAAAATACAAGCAACATTTTACTCGTATATATATACATTCATTTATAGGGGATCAAAATTCTAAGCATGTTCTACAAGTGCCACTGACTTGAAGTTTTTACGACGTATTGGCCAATACGTGTAACTTCCAGAAAAAAGCCGACTTTGACCCTCGGTGGCATGGGTTCGAATCCAGAAGGTCTCAAAGTCACGATTTTTCCCGTAAAGATACATGGTAGGGTTTGAACCGTCAAAAAGTTTTTGAGGCACTTCCTGGCAAAGCAGAGAGTTGAAACTCAAGAGATCGCTAAAAGGCATATCCAACTTAAACAATAAAGACATTTTCAATAATTATCCTTGGTTCGAGGCTAGGTCAATGAAAATATTCACTCATTTTAAATGCATTGCGACGTTTTTAATGATTTTTTAAAATCAATTCCCAATAAGATGGAAATTTGAAACTTGTGGATGGAGATTATGGATATATTTAATGTACGCTGTTGAATGTTCCGCTGATGGACCTTGGTTCGATCCCAGAGGAGCCATTTAAATTGATATTTGATGATATCATATCCACTTTCGACATCTACATGATATCGACGATGTTTTGCATTAAATAAGATCAAGTCATAAAGTGTATTCATATTTGGCAATAGGTCCAGGGTTCGACACCAGGCCTCTCTGAAATTAGAAATTGCTACGATTTTTATGATTTTTTGTAACCTCTTCGCGATAATATAGAAACTTAAAACTCGGCATGTAAATATAGAGATCATAAATACATTACGTATACGCTGTTTCCCTGATCGTCCTTGGTTCGATCCCAGAGAGCCATTTTCATTCTTCAATGCTTTTCAGATGGGGTTAATGGAGTCTTATTACTCGATATGATATGGCCTTCAAACTTTGCATTAAATAAGATCAGGTCCTATGTAGTTATTATGTCTATTGACATCTGCCAATGGGTCCTGGGTTCGACATCAGGCGTTTCAATATTAGAAATTGCTACGATTTTTAACTTTTTTAAACCCCTTCCCGATAACATTGAAGCTTAAATTTTGGCATGTGAATAAAGATTATAGAAACATTTCACATGCTTTTACATTCCTATTAGAAAAAAATGAAAAAACGACCCGCCCTTCTGTCTAGCCAACATCCGTTACATTTCTATATATTTCGCTTATTTTGACGAATCGTGGTCTACTCCCTTATTCGAGCGTTTTAAATCTTTAATAGTAAGCGACTTACAAGCAATACATGTACTTCGGTGCCGTTAAATCACTTAGGAAACATTGAGAAACCATCAGAAGAATTGCAAAATTTTGACATTTTTCACAAAAATTGAAAAGTTTGACGTCGCTCGGCCATCTCATCTTGGCCTTCTTTATGCGGCTCCCAAACCACGGAGCAGTATTCTAGACTCGGTGGAATGAGAGGAAAATAAGCTATGTCTTAGACTCCCTCAACGTTCTACCAGTTTAATCTTTGCATTCTACTCGCTTTTCCTATTGCATCTCGAATATGTTATTAAAAGATAAGTTACTGCTAATCGTGACTCCTAGGTGTTTGTTGTCGTGCACTTACTCTAATGGATGCCCTGAAATTTGGTACTGCGCGGGAATATCGTTTCTGGAACGTGTAAAACTCACAGCAACGCATTTATTTATATTGAAATCGAGCTGTCAATATTTACACCATTCTGATATCAAGTGAAGGTCGTTTTGTAGGATATATCTGTCGTTTTCTGACGAAATCCGTCAGTGTTTTATTGAGAGGCTTACAGTTGGACAATTAAAAGTTTGAAAAGGCGAAATAGGTGACGATGTTGTTGGGTTTTTCATCACTAGTTTCTATGGTGTCTTAATTTTCGAATTAGCTCTAAACTATGGTTGATATACTGTGGCTACCGTAATTTGCATTTGTATACCAGCTGAAGAGCCTTTTAGTTATCAACTGGGAAATAAATATTTATGAATATCATATTAATTACTCAACTCTGCAGAAAACGATAGATAGTCGATTTAAAGTGAAGCAGAAAAATTTAGACATTTAGTCGATTCTACATTTTGAAATCTCTTTACTTCAGATTGTATATTTGGTGTATTCAATCGAAAGATTGAAACTTAAGAGTAAAAAACTAGCCAAAGTAAATGGAACAAACTGAAATTATTAAATAATACAGGTGTAAATCCACTCAGTAACCCAAGTATACCTCATTTTCGTTAAACATTTCTCGGATTCTCCCAAAAGTCCTCCGTCCCTGCAAAATGTTGCTCGGCTACTTGATGGCGAGTAAATATTTAAATGTTGAATTTCGGGATAGAAATTTCTTAATGATGGTAATTTTGGCGATTTGTCAATAGTAATTGAAACTAAGTCTCCTCTTCAAATAATCTGCATAATGAATTGACTTCTCCTTCACTCTATTCCGATTCGTCTGCTTCAAGAATCGCTAAGAGTACGGGTTGTTTACAATCGCTGCATTTTACAGAACATTCATTAATATATATTGAAAATTCTCTCAATTTTAAATAAAAAACAATTTTCCTTGATAAAAAAACAATATTATCTACTCAATTTCCCTTCTTTTGGTACTTTTCTCGATTTTGTGAGACTATTCTTCATAATTTATTTTTACAAAAGATGCAGACGTTGAAATTGTCTCATTAAAACGGCATTTCTTTCACTCTCCGAGCCGAGGATCAATACGTTCATATCCTACGGTATTTTTAAAATACGGCCAATAGTTATTGAGCGAATTTCTCTTCAAGGTTTACCATGCTTACAATAAACCCATTTCTTTACACTGAATGCCCCGGAGTCGAACCCCTGCACCATTAGACCATTACACCCGCCCGAGGAATACATTTAGCTAACTTCGATGTTTGAAAACCGTGCAGTTGTTTTATCGGACTCCTAAGATTGTTTGGAATCGTCCTCTTGTTGTATATTTCGTGCGAAGCGTTGTATCATACAAAGAGAGTGTGCAGACAGCCTGTCTCTACAAGATGTCGTTGACCTCCCTCTCGACCGTCCCTGACCTCTGATAATCTTGTACGCATAGAGTGGATTTCCAGACCTCCTTTTCGCTCCAAATTTTAATCTCCCCCCCTCGGGGTCCTTCACTCCGTGCCCCACCCCAACCGGATGACGTCACCAGCTGCATTCGATGATTCGCAGTCTCTCCGAAAGAGGGACGACGCCATCATCGATCGGCCGAGAGTATTTTTAGAAATGGCTGCTGCTTTCTTTCATTTCACGCAGCCTCCTAATTGACCGAAAATTCTTCGTTATTCATGCTAATTATTCCTAGCTTAGGGTCTTTTTTATTCTCTTTCGAATTAAATTTCGAATGTATAATTCCTGGAGCTTCGCGAATGGGATGTCTTTTATTTTTCGTGCTGCGAAATCGATGTTCCAATTGCTCTCTATCTTGTTGAAGAAATGTAAGAAGTGATCAATACTCGTAGGATCAGGATGTCAGTTGCTAAATTAACCTTAATTTCACTAGCAATAATTATAAAAATTAAGATATAAAATAGTTCAATATGTTTCCATTAGTAACGAAAGTGAACCATTGAACGACCTTCCCCTTCTCAATCCTATATCGATGCTTCATTTTTCTCATCCCTCGGATGTTCACCCGAGGATTGTTCAGCCCCATTCCATCTCTTTCCATCTCTCCCTTGGTCAATCTCATGCTGACTAAACCATCTCAGCTGAGTAAAATTGGACAAAGTTTTATTTTCCCGCCTTTTTCATTTACGGCAAATCATTCTTTCATTGTAGCTGCTTCTTTAGTTCTGCTTCTGTCCACGTTCCCTAAAGTTAACATTCTTTCAAAAGTAACTTTTTGGCTGCAAAAGGTATTAACGTAACCTTACGAAGTGAGTATAATGCAACGTCTGCCTTAGTATATTTTTTATTTCGTTTTAAATTCAGTATTAATTGTTTCCTAGGATAGAAAATATTGTACTTAATTTCCTTCGCAGCCCTAATCATGTATATCTGCATGAATATATCATCATATTCACCCTTACTTACTTTCATTATCTTGGTTATCGAAATAATCTATGGAGAGAAAAGTCTCCTTCAGTAATTCGCTTGAGATAAAAAAATCCATCGAACTAATTATTTCGGTCTCACGATCTTGCTGTCTCAAAGTTTAAATTCTGATCCCTGGAGTGATACAGCACATTTACAGAAGAAGACGTTCCTCAGAAACGACAGCGATGTCTGACATTGTCATTAACAAGCGGTGACTGTATCTCAGATGTTTCATCGTTCGTTTTATTCCAAAACTGGCTACCCTTAGTTTGAAATAACAAACAATTTCGTTATCATCGTCACCTTTACTATTCGAAGTCTGATGTAGGCTTCCATGTTCTTTCAATTTTTTCTGTCCTGAGCTTTACATTCCCATCCGTAAGTATTTGATGATGTCTCTATTCCATCTGTCCATTGGTACTCTTCTTGGTCTCTTCACATCTCTTGGTATCCAGTTGAGGACTGCAGAAGTCCAACGGTTGTCGTTTCTTCTCGTAACATGGCCGGCCCACCTCCATTTTAGTGATCTTACCTTATCTATGATGTCTGTAACTCCAGTCATCATTCTCACCCAAGTGTTGCGTTTCCTGTCTCTTCTTGTGATTCCCAGCATGCAGCGCTCCATGCTCCTTTGCGTTGCCTGAAGTCTCTGGGTTATTGCAGCATTTAACACTCAAGTTTCTTTTCAATCGGTCAGGACAGGTAGAATGCATTGATTGAAGACCTTCCTCTTCAAAGGCATTCTTGACTTCAGAATGTGTGAGTTCCTTCCAAATGCGCTCCAGCCAAGTTTCATTCTTCTGTTTACTTCATTAATCCTGTTTTTCTCTCCTGTTGTTACCATTTGTCTTCATAATGCATATTCTAAGCAAACATCCAGAGATCTCTCTTGAAGTCCGAGTGATTCTTGTGCCGAAAAGGATAGTCTTTCCTGAGTCCTATATTTTGTCCCACTGAGCTTAGTTCTCGTAGTCTTAAAGTTAGATCTTCTACGTTGGCTGCAAAAAGTAAAATAGCATCTGCAGAACGCAGGTGGTCGATGTTCTCCCCATTTACACTTAAGCCCTTCTCTTCCCAATCAAGGGTTGTAAAACTTCTTCTAAAACGGTTGCAAACAAGATGGGAGAGAGACCGTCACCTTGTCGAACTCCCTTCTCTATCTTGAATCCATCGGTATCTTCATGCAGCATTAAAAAAACTGAATACACCTTCGATTGTTACCACATTATCCTTCCATCTCTCGTTGATCAAGAATCCAACGCCTCCATTCCTTCCATCCTTGGTACCCCTGTAAAAGAGTAAATGTCCTTCCTTCATGGTAAGTAGCTCCTATGATTTTCTTCTGACTTCGCTGAGACCGATGACATCCCATTTTATCTTCTCTGCTTCATTCAGTAGTTCCAGCAATCGTTCTTCACTCTTCGAGCTGCGGCAGTTGTAGGTTGTGAATTGCAGGGAGGTAATTCTTTTCTTCATGACGGACCTCTTTAATGCCACCGGACATCCGAATGGGTTGTGCTTTTACGTCCGGATAAATTTCAAGAAGCTCATCACGAAAATTGTACTTGTATTTGGGGGGGTTAGGACAATAATTCAACAGGCTGTCCTACTGCCGGTTGGTGGATACCACTTTCATTATTTGGCCGGAGATATTGTTGAAGCCTTCTTAGCATGGTTGAACCTGGGCTATACATCGCCTCCGTTAACACCCCTCCGCCCCGATGAGGCAATGAACAGTGGCAGTGATGAATTGGCGATATATATTTTATACGAGTAAAATGTTGCTTGCATACTGCAAGCAGATCGACAACACTATTTTCATGTCGGTATCATGTCGGGACGGCCATCAAAAGAAAAAAATGGATTGAAATTTTTCTTAAAATTCCCTGAAATTCCATCGTCTGGCATCGAACCCGGGTCTTTACTGTGTACTTACTATGCAGCACAATAGAACATCACCATCTCTAACTATGTGTGAAAATTAAAGCAGAAATATGGGCTAAAACTTCCTAAAAAGTTGTTCTAATTTTCACGAATTTAAATGGCTCTCTGGATTCGAACCAAGGACGATCTTGGAAATCTAAAAATGTTCCAAAAATATATTTACGATCTCTATCTATGTGCCAAATTTGAAGTTTCTATATTATTGGCAAAGGTTTCAAAATAATTCCTAAAAATCGGATCAACTTCTGATTGAAGAGAAACCTGGCGTCGAACCCAGGACACATTGATAGCTGTGAATGCACTATTTGATTTGTATTGACTTTATCTTTATATATGCAAAGTTTGAAGTGGATATCGGGCCGGGAAGTACCTAAAATTTGTTTCTGTTATCTCCGTAAGAAATGCATTCAGGAATTTAAATGTCCATCTGGGATCGAACCAAGGACCATCAGCGAATATGTAAAATTCGATTATGAAATACTTTTATGGTATCTAACCTCATACGGAATTTCAAGTTTCTATGCCATCGGAAAAGGGTCCAAAAAAAATCTTAAAAATCGCCACAATGCATTTTAAACGGCCGATTTTTGCCCTGACCTAGCATCGAACCAAGGATAATATTCGTAGATGTCTTTATGGACTCCTTTAGATATTCACGGCATCTAGCGATCCCTTGAATTTCAAATCTCTCCTTTTCCGGGAAGTGTCTCAAAAAAATTTTCGAAAATCCCCGCCATGTATTCTTATGGACAAAATCGCGACTTTGGGGCCTTCTGGAATCGAACCAATGACACCGAGGTTCAAAGTCGGCTTTTTCCTGGAGGTTACACGTTATGGCCAATGTGTCGTAAAAATTTCAGGTCAGTGGCACTTGTGGAACATGGTTAGAATTTTGATCCCCTATATATCTATTATATATAGATGCTTCTCCGGATTCATTCATATATCATATCTATTATATATAGACGCTTCTCCGGATATACCTATATATAAGTTATATATATATACGAGTAAAATGTTGCTTGCATACTGCAAGCAGATCGACAACACTAATTTCATATCGGCATCATATCGGGACGGACATCAAAAGAAAAAAAAAATTCAAAATATTCGTAGAATTCGCTGCAATTTAATCGCCTGGCAGCGAACCCCGATCTTCCTGGTGTACTTACTATGCAGCAAAATAGAAGATTACCATATCAAACTATGTGTGAAAATTCAAGCAAAACTATTAGGTTCAACTACCTCAAACGACGTCCTACTATTCACATACACTCCTTATTTGAGAAATTATAATGTGCTCTGGCATCGAACCCAGGAACAGCATGGTCTTATCTATTTTTTTTCTTAAACAAAGTGTTAATATACATCTTCCATCTAAGCAAGAGCTCCCTTACATATCGATAAATGCATAAAAAAATTATGAAAAGATACCCCATAGTATTATATATGGGGGATATTTTTACCGCCCGGCATCGAACCCGGGTCTTTCAGGCAATACTTTCTATGCAGCACAACAGAAAAACACCATCTCTAACCGCGCATGCAAATTCAAGCAGAAATATTGGTTACAACTGCCTCAAATGACGTCCTACTTTTCCTTTATATTCCTTATGAGAGAAACGTTATTGTGCTCTGGCTTCGAACCCAGGAACAGTACGGTCTTATGAAAATTTTTTTCTAAAACTTATTCGTACCATACATCTTCCAGCCAAGCACGAACATCCTATCATTTCGATAAGTGCATCTAAAAAAATAATGAAAAACGGCTCCCATGTATTTTAAAGGGCAGATCTTTGCATCGTCCTAGCATCGAACCCAGGATAACTTTTGTAAAAGTCATTGATGTTTTCGAAAGTCCAAGACCATAAATATAGGCACCTTGAGTTTTACTTCTCTACCTATCCGGAAAGTATTTTTTTTTAATTCCCGAAAATCACGGCAATGCATTCAAACGGGAAAAATCGGGACTTTGGGGCCCTCTGGAATCGAACCTATGACACTGAGGATCAAAGTCTCTTTTTTCCTGGGGGTTTCACGTTATGGCCAATATGTCATAAAAATTTCAGATCAATGACACTTGTAGTTTAGGCTGTGAATTTGTATCCTATCTATCTATATAGGTATATATATGAATAAATCCGGAGAAGCATCTATATATAATAGATATATATATATATATACGAGTAAAATGTAGCTTGCATACTGCAAGCAGATCGACAACACTAATTTCATATCGGCATCATATCGGGACGGACATCAAAAGAAAAAAAAAATTCAAAATATTCGTAGAATTCGCTGCAATTTAATCACCTGGCAGCGAACCCCGGTCTTCCTGGTGTACTTACTATGCAGCAAAATAGAAAATTACCATATCAAACTATGTGTGAAAATTCAAGCAAAACTATTAGGTGCAACTACCTCAAACGACGTCCTACTATTCACATACACTCCTTATTTGAGAAATTATAATGTGCTCTGGCATCGAACCCAGGAACAGCATGGTCTTATCTATTTTTTTTCTTAAACAAAGTGTTAATATACATCTTCCATCTAAGCAAGAGCTCCCTTACATATCGATAAATGCATAAAAAAATTATGAAAAGATACCCCATAGTATTATATATGGGTGATATTTTTACCGCCCGGCATCGAACCCGGGTCTTTCAGGCAATACTTTCTATGCAGCACAAAAGAAAAACACCATCTCTAACCGCGTATGCAAATTCAAGCAGAAATATTGGTTACAACTGCCTCAAATGACGTCCTACTTTTCCTTTATATTCCTTATGAGAGAAACGTTATTGTGCTCTGGCTTCGAACCCAGGAACAGTACGGTCTTATGAAAATTTTTTTCTAAAACTTATTCGTACCATACATCTTCCAGCCAAGCACGAACATCCTATCATTTCGATAAGTGCATCTAAAAAAATAATGAAAAACGGCTCCCATGTATTTTAAAGGGCAGATCTTTGCATCGTCCTAGCATCGAACCCAGGATAACTTTTGTAAAAGTCAGTGATGTTTTCGAAAGTCCAAGACCATAAATATAGGCACCTTGAGTTTTACTTCTCTACCTATCCGGAAAGTATTTTTTTTTAATTCCCGAAAATCACGGCAATGCATTCAAACGGGAAAAATCGGGACTTTGGGGCCCTCTGGAATCGAACCTATGACACTGAGGATCAAAGTCTCTTTTTTCCTGGGGGTTTCACGTTATGGCCAATATGTCATAAAAATTTCAGATCAATGACGCTTGTAGTTTAGGCTGTGAATTTGTATCCTATCTATCTATCTATCTATATAGGTATATATATGAATGAATCCGGAGAAGCATCTATATATAATAGATAGGGGATCAAAAGTTTTACCATGTTCCACAAGTGCCAAAGACTTGAAATTTTTACGACCAATTGGCCATAACGTGTAACCTCCAGGAAAAAGCCGACATTGAACCTCGGTGTCATGGGTTCGATTCCAGAAGGCCCCAAAGTCCCGATTTTCTCCATAAGGATACATGGTGGCGATTTTCAAAATTTTTTAAATAATACTTCCCGGACAGGTAGAGATTCGAAATTCAAGGACCTTAGAGATATGGTCAAGAACTATTATAAACATTAATGATTACTGATGAGAACGTCCTGGGTTCGACGCTAGGGCGATTCAAAAATCCCGCATTTAAAATGCATGGGGATAGTTTTTCATTAATTTTTTTGATGCACTTACCGGAATGTAAGAAACTTTTCGCTAAGCTGGAAGATATATATTGAGAAATGGTTTAAGAAAAAAAATTTCTTAAGCCTGTACTATTCCTGGGTTCGATGCCAGAGCACATTAACTTTTCTCTCATAAGGAATATAAGGGAAAAGTAAGTCGTCGTTTGAGGCAGTTGCAGCCAATAATTATGCTCGAAATTTTACACATTGTAGGAGATAGTGATCTTCTATTATGTTGCATAGGAAGTATTACCAGAAAGATCCGGGTTCGACGCCGGGTGGCAAATATGTCTCCCGTATAAAATACATTGGTTTAGTATTTCATTATTTTTTTGATGCACTTATCGAAATGATAGGAAGTTCGTACTCGGCTGGAAGATGTTTGAAAAGAATTGGTTTTAGAAAAAAAAATCAGATAACACCGTACTATTCCTGGGTTCGATGCCAGAGCACATTAGCATTTCTATCATAAGGAGTATAAGGGAAAGGTAGGAAGTCGTTTGAGGCAGTTCCAGTTAATATTTCTACTTGAATTTTCACACATAGTTACAGATGGTGATCATCTATGGTTCTGCATAGTGAGTATGACCGGGAAGACCTGGGTTCGATGCCAGACGAATAAATTGCAGTGGAAATTAAGAATATTTTCAAACCATTTTTTTTTCTTTTGAGGACTCACTCTATGTGATGCCGACAAAAAACTTTTGTTATCGATGTGCTTGCAGTATGCAAGCTACATTTTACTCGTATATATATATAGACGCTTCTCCGGATATACTTATATATATACGAGTAAAATGTTGCTTGCATGCTGCAAGCACATCGATAAAAACGTTTTTTGTCGCTATCACATAGAGTGAGTCCTCAAAATAAAAAAAAATGGTTAGAAAATATTCTTAATATCCGCTGCAATTTCTTCGTCTGGCATCGAACCCAGGTCTTCCCGGTCATACTCACTATGCAGAACCATAGAAGATCACCATTTTAACTATGTGTGAAAATTCGAGCAGAAATATTGGCTGCAACTGCCTCAAACGACGTCCTACTTTTCCCTTATACTCCTTATGATAGAAATGCTAATGTGCTCTGGCAACAAACCCAGGAATAGTACGGTGTTATCTGTTTTTTTTTCTAAAACCAATTCTTTTCAAACATCTTCCAGCCGAGTACGAACTTCCTATCATTTCGATAAGTGCATCAAAAAAATAATGAAATACTAAACCAATGTATTTTATACGGGAGACATATTTGCCACCCGGCGTCGAACCCGGATCTTTCTGGTAATACTGCCTATGCAACATAATAGAAGATCACTATCTCTAACAATGTGTAAAAGTTCGAGCAGAAATATTGGCTGCAACTGCCTCAAACGACGACTTACTTTTCCATTATATTCCTTATGAGAGAAAAGTTAATGTGCTCTGGCATCGAACCCAGGAATAGTACAGGCTTAAGAAATTTTTTTTCTTAAACCATTTCTCAATATATATCTTCTAGCAGAGCGAAAAGTTCCTTACATTCCGGTAAGTGCATCAAAAAAATTAATGAAAAACTATCCCCATGCATTTTAAATGCGGGATTTTTGAATCGTCCTAGCGTCGAACCCAGGACGTTCTCATCAGTAATCATTAATGTTTATAATAGTTCTTGACCATATCTCTAAGGTCCTTGAATTTCGAATCTCTACCTGTCCGGGAAGTATTATTTAAAAAATTTTGAAAATCGCCACCATGTATCCTTATGGAGAAAATCGGGACTTTGGGGCCTTCTGGAATCGAACCCATGACACCGAGGTTCAATGTCGGCTTTTTCCTGGAGGTTACACGTTATGGCCAATTCGTCGTAAAAATTTCAAGTCTTTGGCACTTGTGGAACATGGTAAAACTTTTGATCCCCTATATATCTTCTATTATATATAGACGCTTCTCCGGATATACCTATATATATATACATTCATAGGGGATCAAAATTCTAACCATGTTCCAGAAGTGCCAATGACTTGAAATTTTTACGACGTTATGGCCATGACGTGTAACCTACAGGAAAAAGCCGACTTTGAACCTCGGTGTCATGGGTTCGATTCCAGAAGCCCCCAAAGTCGCGATTTTCCCCATAAGGATACATGGCGGGGATTTTCGAAAATTTTTTTGAGGCACTTCCCGGAAAAGGAGAGAGTTGAAATTCCAGGGATCGTTAGAAGCCATGCATATCCAACGAAAATCAAAAAGACATTGCCGAATATGGTCCATGGTTCGATGCTAGGTCGGGGCAAAAATCGGCCGTTTAAAATGCATTGCGACGATTTTGATGATTTTTTTTGGACCCATTCCCGATGGCATGGATACTTGAAACTCAGCACGTGGATAGATATCATGAATATATTTTATAATCAAGTTTAACATGTTCGCTGATGGTCCTTGGTTCGATCCCAGAGGGCCATTTTCACTTCTCAACGCATTTCTTACGGAGATAACGGAAACAAAATTAAGGTACTTCCCGGCATGCTATCTACTTCAAACTTTCCATGATACAAGAGCAAGTCTTTATAAATGAAACTGTGCATTCACAGGTTACAATATGTCCTGGGTTCGACACCAGGTGTCTCTGCAATCAGAAGTTGATCCGATTTTTAGGAATTATTTTGAAACCTTTCCCAATAATATAGAAACTTGAAACTCAGCATATACTTAGATATCATAAATAAGTTTCTGAAACCTATTTTAGATTTTCAAGATCGTCCTTGGTTCGAATCCAGAGAGCCATTTAAATTCCTGAAAAGTAGAACGTCTTTTGAGGCAGTTGCAGCCAACATTTCTGCATGAATTTTTACACACAGTCAGAGATAATGATCTTCTATAGTGCTGCATAGTAATTTTACCAGTAAGACCCGGGTTCGTTTCCAGACGATGAAATTGCAGCGAATTTTAAGAATATTTACAACCCTTTTATTTTCTTTTGAGGGCCCTCCTAAAATGATGCCGATATGAATTTAATATGCCGATCTGCTTGCAGTATGCAAGCTACATTTTACTCGTATATATATATATATAACTTATATATAGGTATATCCGGAGAAGCGTCTATATATAATAGATACACTGGGGATCAAAAGTCTAACCATGTTCCACAAGTGCCACCAACTTGAAATTTTTACGACGTTATGGACATGACGTGTAACCTCCAGGAAAAAGCCGATATTGAACCTCGGTGTCATGGGTTCGATTCCAGAAGGCCCCAAAGTCCCGATTTTCTCCATAAGGATACATGGTGGCGATTTTCAAAATTTTTTTAATAATACTTCCCGGAAAGGTAGAGAATCGAAATTCAAGGAGCTTACAGATATGGTCAAGAACTATTAAAAACATTAATGACTACTAATGAGCACGTCCTGGGTTCGATGCTAGGACGATGCAAAAATCCCGCATTTAAAATGCATTCGGATAGTTTTTCATTATTTTTTTTGATGCACTTACCGGAATGTAAGGAACTTTTCGCTCAGCTAGAAGATATATATTAAGAATTGGTTTAAGAAAAAAAATTTCATAAGCCGGTACTATTCCTGGGTTCGATGCCAGAGCACATTAACATTTCACTCATAAGGAATATAAGGGAAAAGTAAGTCGTTGTTTGAGGCAGTTGCAGCCAATATTTCTGCTTGAATTTTCACACATAGTTAGAGATAGTGATCTTCTATTATGTTGCATAGGCAGTATTACCAGAAAGATCCGGGTTCGATGTCGGGCGGCAAATATGTCTCCCGTTTAAAATACATTGGGTTAGTATCTTATTATTTTTTTGATGCACTTATCGAAATGATAGGAATATCGTACTTGGCTGGAAGATGTATGAAAAGAATTGGTTTTAGAAAAAAATTTTTATAAGCCGGTACTATTCCTGGGTTCGATGCCAGAGCACATTAGCATTTCTCTTATAAGGAATATAAGGGAAAAGTAGGACGTCGTTTGAGGCAGTTGCAATTAATATTTCTACTTGAATTTTCACACATAGTTACAGATGGTGATCTTCTATGGTGCTGCATAGTAAGTATGACCGGGAAACCTGGGTTCGATGCCAGACGAATAAATTGCAGCGGAAATTAAGAATATTCTCCATCCATTTTTTTTTCTTTTGAGGACTCACTCTATGTAATGCCGACAAAACAATTCTGTTATCGATGTGCTTGCAGTATGCAAGCAACATGTTACTCGTATCATATATATATATAGAGAGGATACAAATTCACAGGCTAAACCCCAAGCGTCATTGACTTGAAATTTTTACGACATATTGGCCATAACGTATAACCTCCAGAAAAATTGCGATTTTGATCCTCGGTGTCATGGGTTCGATTCCAGAAGGCCCCAAAGTCGCGATTTTCTCCATAAGAATACATGGCGGGGATTTTCGAAAATTATTTTGAGGCGTTTCCCGGAAAATTAGAGAGTTGAAATTCGAGGGATCGCTAGAAGCCATGCAACTCCAAAGTAAATAAGAAAGACATCGTCGAATATGGTCCATGGTTCGATGCTAGGTCGGGGCAAAAATCGGCCGTTTAAAATGCATTGCGGCGATTTTGAAAATGTTTTTTGGATCCTTTCCCGATAACATGGATACTTGAAACTCGGCACGTCGATAGATATCATAAATATATTTCGTAATCAAATTTTACATGTTCTCTGATGGTCCTTGGTTCGATCCCAGAGGACCATTTGCACTTCTCAATGCATTTCTTACGGAGATAACGGAAACAAAATTTAGGTTCATCCCGGCATGCTATCGACTTCAAACTTTGCAAGATACAAGAAAAAGTCTTTACAAATCAAACTTTGCATTCACAGCTTACAATATGTCCTGGGTTCGACACCAGGTCTCTCTGCAATCAGAAGTTGATCCGATTTTTAGGAATTATTTTGAAACCTATCCCAATAATATAGAAACTTAAAATTTGGCATATAGATTGAGATCATTAATAACTTTCAGAAACATTTTTTAAATTTCCAAGATCGTCCTTGGTTCGAGTCCCGAGAGCCATTTACATTCGTGAACATTAGAGCGTCTTTTGAGGCATTTGTAGCCAATATTTCTGCTTGAATTTTCACACATAGTTAGAGATGGTGATCTTCTATTGTGTTTCATAGTAGGTTTTCCAGTAAGAACCGGGTTCGATGCCAGAAGATGAAATTTCTGCGAATTTTAAGAAGAAATTAAATCCTTTTTTTTTTCAATTGAGGACCGTCCCGATATAATGCCGATATGAAATTAGTGTTGTCGATCTGCTTGCAGTATGCAAGCAACATTTTACTCGTAACTTATATATATATATACGAGTAAAATGTTGCTTGCATACTGCAAGCAGATCGTCAACACTATTTTCATGTCGGCATCATATCGGGACGGCCATCAAAAGAAAAAAATGGATTGAAATTTTTCTTAAAATTCGCTGAAATTCCATCGTCTGGCATCGAAACCGGGTCTTTACTGTGAACTTACGATGCAGCACAATAGAACATCACCATCTCTAACTATGTGTGAAAATTCAAGCAGAAATATGGGCTACATCTGCCTTAAGAGACGTTCTAATTTTCACGAATTTAAACGGCTCTCTGGATTCGAACCAAGGACGATTTTGGAAATCTAAAAAGTTTTTCTGAAAGTAATTTATGATCTCTATCTATATGCCGAATTTGAAGTTTCTATATTGTTGGCAAAGGTTTCAAAATAATTCCTAAATATCGGATCAATTTCTGATTGCAGAGACACCTGGTGTCGAACCCAGGACACATTGATAGCTGTGAATGCAAAGTTAGATTTGTATGGACTTGATCTTTCTATATGCAAAGTTTGAAGTCGATATCGTGCCGGGAAGTACATAAAATTTGATTCCGTTATCTCCATAAGAAATGCATTGAGGAATTTAAATGTCCCTCTGGGATCGAACCAAGGACCATCAGCGAATACGTAAAATTTGATTACGATATATTTTTATGGTATCTAACCTCATACCGAATTTATAGTTTCTATTCTACCGGAAAAGGGTCCAAAAAAAATCTTAAAAATCGCCACAATGCATTTTAAACGGCCGATTTTTGCCCCGACCTAGCATCGAACCAAGGATAATATTCGTATATGTCTTTATGGTTTCCTTTAGATATGCACGGCGTCTAGCGATCCCTTGAATTTCAAATCTCTCCTTTACCGGGAAGTGCCTGAAAAAAATTTTCGAAAATCCACGCCATGTATTCTTATGGACAAAATCGCGACTTTGGGGCCTTCTGGAATCGAACCCATGACACCGAGGTTCAATGTCGGCTTTTTCCTGGAGTTTACACGTTATGGCCAATACGTCGTAAAAATTTCAAGTCGATGGCACTTGTGAAACATGCTTAGACTTTTGATCCCCAGTGTATGTATATATATCTATTATATATAGACGCTTCTCCGGATATACCTATACGAGTAAAATGTTGCTTGCATACTGCAAGCAGATCGACAACACTATTTTCATTTTGGCATCATATCGGGACGGCCATCAAAAGAAAAAAGTGGATTGAAATTTTTCTTAAAATTCGCTGAAATTCCATCGTCTGGCATTGAACCCGGGTCTTACTGGTGAACCTACTAAGAAAAACAATAGAACATCACTATCTCTAACTATGTGTGAACATTCAAGCAGAAATATGGGCTACAACTGCCTCAAAAGACGTTCTAATTTTCACGAATTTAAATGGCTCTCTGGATTCGAACCAAGGACAATCTTGGAAATCTAAAACTTGTTTCTGAAAGTTATTTATGATCTCTATCTATATGCCGAATTTGAAGTTTCTATATTATTGGGAAAGGGTTCAAAATAGTTCCAAAATATTGAATCAATTACTGATTGTAGAGACGCCTGGTGTCGAACCCAGAACCTACTAGCAGCTGTGAAAACACATTATGACTTGGTTTGACCTGATCTTATTAAATGCAAAGTTTGAAGTCAACAACTTGCCAGGAAGTACCTAAAATTTGCTTCCGCAATCTCCATAAGAAATGCATTGTAGGATGTAAATGGCCCTCTGGGATCGAACCAAGGACCATCAGCGAGTTCTAAAATTGTATTATGAAATATATTTATGATATATATCCACGTGCCAAGTTTCAAGTTTCCAAGTCATCTGTAAGTAATTTAAAAAAATCTTTAAAATCGCAATGTAAATTAAACGGGAGAAGATTTGCCCTGGCCTAGCATCGAACCAAGGATAATATTTGTAGATGTCTTTGTGGTTTCCTTTAGATATACACGGCATCTAGCGATCTCTTGAATTTCAACTCTCAACTCTTCCGGGAAGTGCCTCAAAATAATTTTCGAAAATCCCCGCCATGTAATCTTATGGGGAAAATCGCGACTTTGGGGCCTTCTGGAGTCGAACCCATGACACCTAGGTTCAAAGTCGGTTTTTTCCTGGAGGTTACACGTCATGGCCATAACGTCGTAAAAATTTCAAGTCGTTGGCACTTGTGGAACATGGTTAGACTTTTGATCCCCAGTGTATATCTATTATATATAGATGCTTCTCCGGATTCATTCATATATCATATATACATATATATATATAAAGTCACAGGCTAAACCACTAGCGTCAATGGCTTGAAATTTTTACGACATATTTGCCATTTTGTATAATCTCCAGAAAAATTGCGATTCTGAACCTCGATGTCATGGGTTCGATACCAGAGGGCCTCAAAGTCCCAATTTTTCCCGTTTAAATGCATTGCTTTGATTTTCGGGAATTTAAAAAAAATACTTCCCGGATAGGTAGCAAATCAAAACTAAAGGAGCCTATATATATGGTCATGATCTATCTAAAACATAAATGAGTTTTACGGAAAATATCCTGGGTTCGATGCTAGGTCGGGGCAAAAATCGGCCGTTTAAATTGCATTGTGGCGATTTTTAAAATTTTTTTTGGACCCTTTCCCGATGGCATGGAAACTTGAAATTCGGCATGGAGTTGGAGATCTATAATAAATTTAAGGATCAAATTTTACATATTCGCTGATGGTCCTTGGTTCGATCCAAGAGGGCCATTTAAATTCCTCAATGCATTTCTTACGGAGATAACGGAATCAAATTATAGGTACTTCCCGGCACGATAAAGACTTCAAACTTTGCACTAAGAAAGATTAAGTGTATACAAATCAAACTGTGCATTCCCAGCTGTCAATGTGTTTTGGGTTCGACACCAGGTGTCTCTGCAAACAGAAGTTAATCCGATTTTTAGGAATTATTTTGAAACCTTTGCCAATAATATAGAAACTTCAAATTCGGCATATAGATAGTGATCATAAATATCTTTCAGAAACAGTTTTTAGATTTCCAAAATCGGCCTTGGTTCGAATCCAGAGAGCCATTAAATTCGTGAAAATTAGAACGTCTCCTGAGGCTGTTATAGCCCATATTTCTGCTTGAATTTTCACACATAGTTAGAGATGGTGATGTTCTATTATGCTGCATCGTAAGTTTACAGTAAAGACCCGGGTTCGATGCCAGACGATGGAATTTCAGCGAATTTTAAGAAAAAACCATTCCATTTTTTTTTTGATGGCCGTCCCGATATGATGCCGACATGAAAATAGTGTTGTCGATCTGCTTGCAGTATGCAAGCAACATTTTACTCGTATATATATATAAGTATATCCGGAGAAGCGTCTATATATAATAGATACGAGTAAAATGTTGCTTGCATACTGCAAGCAGATCGACAACACCAATTTAATGTCGGCAACCTTTCGGGACGGTCTTAAAAAGAAAAAAAAAATTGAAAATAATCTTAAAATTCGCTGCAACTTTAATCGTCTGGCATCGAACCCGGGTCTTCCTGGCTAACCTATTAAGCAGCACAACAGAAGATCACTATCACTAACTATGTGTGAAAATTCAAGCAGAAATATTGGCTGAAACTGCCTCAAACGACGTTCTACTTTTCACGAAAGTAAATGCCTCTCGGGACTCGAACCAAGGACGATCGTGGAAATCAAAAACATGTTTCTGAAAGTTATTTATGATCTCTATCTATATGCCGAATTTCAAGTTTCTATTTTATTGGGAAAGGTTTCAAAATAATTCCTAAAAATCGGATCAATTTCTGATTGTAGAGACGCCTGGTGGCGAAACCAGGAAACATTGGTAGCTGTGAATTAACAGTTTGATTAGTTATGACTTGATCTTATCTTATGCAAAGTTTCAAGTAGATATAATATCGGGAAGCACCTAAAATGTGTTTCCGGAATCTCCATAAGAAATGCATTGAGGAATGAAAATGGCCCTCTGGGATCGAACCAAGGACCATAAGAGAATATGTAAAATTTGATTATGAAATATAATTATGATATCTAACGCCATGCCGAATTTCAAGTTTCTATGCCATCGGAAAAGGGTTCAAAAAAAATCTTAAAAATCGCCGCAATGCATTTTAAACGGCCGATTTTTGCCCCGACCTAGCATCGAACCAAGGATAATATTCGTAGATGTCTTTATGGTTTCCTTTTGATATGCACGGCATCTAGCGATCCCTCGACTTTCAACTCTCTCCTTTTCCGGGAAGTGCCTCAAATAAATTTTCGAAAATCCCCGCCATGTATCCTTATGGAGAAAATCGCGACTTTGGGGCCTTTTGGAATCGAACCCATGACACCGAGGTTCAAAGTTGGCTTTTTCCTGGAGGTTACACGTCATGGCCAATACGTGGTAAAAATTTCAAGTCGTTGGCACTTGTGGAACATGGTTAGAATTTTGATCCCCTATATATAACTTATGTATATATATATAGGTACGAGTAAAATGTTGCTTGCATACTGCAAGCAGATCGGCAATACTAATTTCATATCGGCATCACATCGGGACGGTCCTCATAAGAAAAAAAAAGGCTTTAATTTTTTCTTAAATTTGCTGAAATTTCATTGTCTGGCATCGAACCTGGGTCTTTTTGGTAAAACTACAATGAAACACAATAAAAGATCACCATCTCTAACTATGTGTGAAAATTCAAGCAGAAATATTGGCTACAACTGCCTCAAAAGACTCTCTAATGTTCATGAATGTAAATGGCTCTCGGGACTCGAACCAAGGACGATCTTGGAAATTAAAAATATGTTTCTGAAAGGTATTAATCATCTCAATCTATGTGTCAAATTTCAAGTTTCTATATTATTGGGAAAGGTTTCAAAATAATTACTAAAAATCGGATCAACTTCTGATTGCAGAGACACCTGGTGTCGAACCCAGGACACATTGATAGCTGTGAATGCATAGTTTGATTTTTTAAGTCTTGCTCTTCTATCATGCAAAGTTTGAAGTCGATAGCATGCCGGGAAGTACCTAAAATTTGTGTCCGTTATCTCCGTAAGAAATGCATTGAGGAATTTAAATGTCCCTCTGGGATCGAACTAAGGACCATCAGCGAATATGTAAAATTTGATTATGAAATATAATTATGATATCTAACGCCATGCCGAATTTCAAGTTTCTATGCCATCGGAAAAGGGTCCAAAAAAATCTTCAAAATCGCCACAATGCATTTTAAACGGCCGATTTTTGCCCCGACCTAGCATCGAACCAAGGATAATATTCATAGATGTCTTTATGGTTTTCTTTAGATATGCACGGCATCTAGCGATCCCTCGAATTTCAACTCTCTCCTTTTCCGGGAAGTGCCTCAAAAAAATTTTCGAAAATCCCCGCCATGTAATCTTATGGGGAAAATCGCGACTTTGGGGGCTTCTGGAATAGAACCCATGACACCGAGGTTCAAAGTCGGCTTTTTCCTGGAGGTTACACGTCATGGCCATAACGTCGTAAAAATTTCAAGTCGGTGGCACTTGTGGAACATAGTTAGAATTTTGATCCCCTATATATATATAGGTATATCCGGAGAAACGTCTATATATAATAGAAGATATCCGGAGAAACGTCTATATATAATAGATATCCGGAGAAACGTCTAT
This sequence comes from Sympetrum striolatum, assembly GCA_947579665.1. Taxonomy (NCBI): domain Eukaryota; kingdom Metazoa; phylum Arthropoda; class Insecta; order Odonata; family Libellulidae; genus Sympetrum; species Sympetrum striolatum. The sequence goes on along the minus strand of OX388345.1, from coordinate 1,154,870 downwards.
ATATAATAGATATCCGGAGAAACGTCTATCTATTATATATAGATGCTTCTCCGGATTCATTCATGTATCCATATATATATATATATATATATATAGAGAGGATACAAACTCACAGCCTAAACCACAAGAGTGATTGGGCTGAAATTTTTACGGCGTATTGGCCATAACGTGTAACCACCAGAAAAATTGCGATTTCGATCCTCAGTGTCATGGGTTCGATTCCAGGTGGCTCCAAAGTCCCGATTTTTCCCGTTTAAATGCATTGCTTTGATTTTCAGGAATTTTTAAAAAATACTTTCCGTATAGTTAGAGAATCGAAACTCAAGGAGCCTTTATATATGGTCATGATCTATCGAAAACATAAATGAGTTTTACGGAAAATATCCTGGGTTCGATGTTAGGTCGAGGCAAAAATCGGCCGTTTAAAATGTATTGTGGCGATTTTTAAGATTTTTTTTGGACCCCTTCCCGATGGCATGGAAACTTGAAATTCGGCACGGAGTTGGGGATTATAAATATATTTCATAATCAAATTTAACATATTCGCTGATGGTCCTTGGTTCGATCCCAGGGCGCCATTTACATTTCTCAATGCATTTCTTATGGAGATAACGGAAACAAATTTTAGGTACTTCCCGGCATGCTATCGACTTCAAACTCAGCGTGGTAGAAGAACCAGTCTTAACAAATCAAACTACGCATTCATAGCTATCAATGTGTCCTGGGTTCGACACCAGGTGTCTCTGCAATCAGAAGTTGATCCAATTTTTAGGAATTATTTTGAAACCTTTCCCATTAATATATAAACTTGAAAATTGGCATATGGATTGAGATCATTAATAAATTTCAGAAACATTTTTTAAATTTCCAGGATCGTCCTGTGTTCGAGTCCCGAGAGCCATTTACATTCGTGAACATTAGAGCGTCTTTTGAGGCAGCTGCGCCCAATATTTTTGGTTGAATTTTCACACATAATTAGAGATGGAGAAATTCTATTGTGCTGCATAGTGTGTATCACCAAAAAGACCCGGGTTCGATGCCGGACGAATAACTTGCAGCGAATTTAAAGAATATTTTCAATCCCCTTTTTTTTCTTTTGAGGACCGTCCCGATATGATGCCGAGATGAAATTAGTGTTGTCGATCTGCTTGCAGTATGCAAGCTACATTTTACTCGTATATAATAGATATAGGTATATCCGGAGAAGCGTCTATATATATATTTTATATATAGACGTTTCTCTGGATATACCTTTATCTATACGAGTAATAGCTGCTTGCATTCTTCAAGCATTTTGATGACACAAATTTCAAATCGATATGATATCGAGAAGGTCCTCCAAAGAAAAAAAATTGTATTGGATTGAAAATATTCTTAAAAATCTCCGAAATTTATTTTAAATAGGAGAAATTTTCAATTATGTGGCGTCAACTTCACACACATTGGTTGACGGTTTTACAGATGTAAATAAATAAGAGCGCGTTTTCTGGGACCTCTATGATTTTGAATATCCTATCCTACCGGGATGTAGTTTAAAATATTTTCGAAACAGTATAATAATATTTTGAAATTCCCGCATTACGTTTCAATTAGTAGAGACGCCTGGTTTCGAACCAGGACCTATTGGCTGATGTAAATACACATTATAACTTGATAGGACTTGATCTTATTTAATGCACTGTTTGAAGTCGATACCAGGAAGGACATAAAATAGGATTCCTTAATCCCAATTAGAAATGCATTGAGGAATGTATATAACTCACTGGGATCGAACCAAGGACCGTCTGCCATATGTTAAGTTGCGTACATAAAATATATTCATGATTTTATCTACGTGCCGAGTTTCAATTTGCCATCTTATCGGATAGGGGTTTTTAAAAATCTTAGAAATCGCCATAAAGTATTTTGAATAAGAGAATATTTGCCGTGACCAAGCGTCGAACCAAGGATAGTCTTTTTTTATTTTCGTGGGATATCCAAGGTTTCCAGCGATCCCTCGAATTTCAACCTCCTCGAATCCTCGAATTATAAAATTGTTACTCTTTTTGCTAATTTAACTTGTGAAACACCAATGCTTTATTCTGCCTTCGCCCGTCTGCCTAAGGATTTGAGGAACGTCGTAGGTTAATAATTTGGGGTACTGATAATGTAAAATATTTTGGTTCGTATTAAAATGACTTCAAATAATCTAAGCTGCTTTCTTAGGCGAATGAATTCGCAGTAATCCATGGAAGGAGGTGCTTCGATACTATCGCAATGCGGGTGCAACGACTGGTTATAAATATCATATTTTCGTTTCAATTTCTTAGAATAATTTTTGTATGATGTATATCATAATACGCTTTATTAATGCTTCGCAAAAAGTTGTTTACGAAAAGAAATTGTTAGAAATAGAATGGTAAATAAGGAGCTCAAATAGAGGTGGGTCGAAAGCAGTAGTTGATGCGGCGGATGCTTCTTAAAGTTTAGAGATGTGAACTCACAGAATGAGGGACATATTTTAATCGGTATGTTACCTGTTTCGTAGATGAACTTAATAATTTGCATGTGCTCATCAAGTAACATAGTGGTTGTTTGCTATACTTGGGCTCATTTTTTGTAAAATAAGAATATTCGTGAAGAGAGGTTGTGAGATAAGAAATACAAAGAGAGGATTTGTGCAGCCTTCGCACCCTTTTTCTAAATTATTACCTGAGAGAGTATTTGATCTACGAAAGAGCTTACTGTTCATTAATTTCCGTTATATTCAGGTTAGCCATTTTGCAATGGAGGAAATATTACAAAGAATAGAAAAATCGGACAAGAAATTGAATTCGATCGACAGAAGGAATTATTTTCGAAATAAATTAACCTGCTGTTGTTTATACGAAATAAATATTTAAAACTATCAGGTGTGTTTTTATTTAAAATTATTCGTTCAACCATAAGAAAACCAAATATATGAGGAAACAACTAGAAAACCAATTAGATTTCGTTTAAACCAAAAGAAACCAATGGCCAAAACCCTATTGGAAACCAATAGGATTTCTATAGGAAATGTATTGTTTATTTTTTTTGGAAACCAATAAGTATTTCCAATAGGCCACAGGAAAAGCACTCGTCAGCTTTAGAGAAAGGTGTGGAAAGTTTACGTGTGCCTCTCCAAGAAGAGGTTGTTTGTGTTTTTGAAAGTAATTTATATGTTTTCTTTCCTAAAATATAACGAAAGAAACTTTCCCGCTTATTCTTAACACTCACGGTAACCCATTCAAATTTGGCGCTGTGATCATGTGGCGTCAGACAACGCCGATCGCCATACTGTCAACAATTAAATTATAGTTACGGAGAAAGCACATGGGCACACAGCACGAGTAATACTATATCTTTACTTTTACTTCTTACTAAAAAGTACAGTAGAAAGGGAAACCAAAAGAAACGTAGCATCATAAGTGTCCTTTACAGAAGCCATAATTGGTTGTCCAATAACGCCATATTTGTGCTTATCCATTGTTTAAGTAGTAAGGATGATCAAAGAGAGATTCATGTAATAATAGTAAACAACCGCTTTTTCAGATATTTTGTTAAGTGGAAAATTCTGATGTAGCGGATCCATCCTGAGATATGTTGGAAGCAGTACGTTATTTGTAACTTCGCTGTATCTGAAAATGGGAGCTCTTTTGTTATTTACCTAATTCATTTCTTCGTCCAAACTACGTATATGATATCATTTTAGCGAAAATTTCAATTGAGTTATGTGTTGGTCCCATCGAAACTGATATTGTCGCTGTCAAAAAGTATTCGTTTTACTTCAGATTCCTCTTCGGAAAGCTTCTAAGAGTATCGTGTGATAAGTTATTTTGTATGCATCAAAGTCAATTTCGTCGCTCCCATTAAAACTTTGTTCTAAACAAATTCGCTATTTTGTTACATGAAGTATTAAAGAATTAAGCTGTTGTCTCTAAAGTCTGATTTTATGAAATATAAGGGAATAATAATGATAATTTTACCGGCTGAGGTGGTCTAGCACTTGTAGGTTCTAGTGCTTACTAGCACTCCAACGCCAAGGTCCCGTGTTCGAGTCGGATTTTTGTGGCTAGAGAATGGTTGTGTCTTTGTAATTAGTGTTAATTATTGAAATGGATGTAATTGGGGTCTTCCCTTTTCCATTAGAGAAGCTATTATCATTTTTATTATTATCGCCCGACGGTTTTCCTATTTGGGTTCAATGTTGACTTAAAGCTACGGAATATCGCTAATAATTTAATGCATTCTCCGAAATGTTTGCTCAACTTATATTATTATGCCCACTGTATCATTGCGAATAAACTAAAACCACAGCTGCATGCAGAATTTATTCGAGATTGATCAAACGAACTTTCTAAGTCCCCATTCAGAAAAACCACTTTCACATTATTATTAATATCTATTACGAGGGTAGGTAAACAAAAAATCGCAAAGTCAGTTTATTTAATACTATATTTAAATCAGGCGTGAATGTTATGCATGTAGGAGACCGCGCGAAATTTCGCGGCCGGTCATTTGCAGTCGCTGCAATGTGCTGGGCATATTGCAATTTGTTGCAAGAGTGTGCACGGGAAGAACAGGCCGTGCGTTTTTCATTGGCAAAGAAGAAGCGTCTCCTGAAGGTGATCCTGACAGAGGGACGATTTCTCTTGATGACGATGCCGACTACAGTTCCCATCGGTGATTTTAATCCAAAAAAGCATTTGGGTGGCAGATGATGTTGCCGACGGCTGCGACAAAAGAGATAAGTGTCCGAACGAATATCGTGGATACGTAGAAAAGTGAAATATATTGCTAGAAGTTGCTTTGATTATTTTGCCTCCTGTTTTACGACTAACTTATTGACTAGGCCTCGTAGTATACTAATTTAGAATTTTTCGATTCTATACAACCCGTTGAACGGCGCCCTGAATTCAGTAATTCGGTAATGATTCTTGTCAGTGGCGCAGCCAGGATTTGCCAATTGGGGGGGGGTCCAAGGCTGCCGAGAAAACGAAAAAATGCATTCCTTACAGGGGCTAGTATATTCATGCCCGCTACTTACTACAATACATGTCAGTTCTTTCAAAAACTAAATGTATTGAAAACTAGAGGAGTTAAACGCTTATGTGGCCAACTGATTACACTTTCCAAGATAGTAGTTTACATAAGCGAACAGTTGGAAACTTATCATGAGTGCAGTTTGGATTTCTGCTTCGGATATTTCCAATATCTATTAAAAACACCTTTTTTTTCCATGTTAAAGTTTATTAGTGTTGTAGATCTATACTCTATACTTTCTATAATCCCAAATAATGAAGAGTCTACTGTGCAGACTTTTAATCGTCCAGAATGCTTAATAAAGGAACAAGTGACTTTGCAATTGTCGCTAACTCATCTTGAGATTTCCCCTCCGATAACAGCCCTAAAATAAGACAATCCTAATTTATGCATCTAATAATGGTCATTTCACAAAAAAAACACGTAGCCATTAACTTACGCCTTTTCTGATAAAGGTCTCAAGCTATTAGCGGACGGTGAAAAGAATTTTCGGATGTCCATCTGTACCTTATGAAATCCAAACTAAACTCTCCTTGGAACTGTTCACTGTGAATTTCTCAAAAGCACCACTCAGGAGCCTAGCTTAGCATTCACACCCTCAAAACAGATTTAGATTTTAGATAAGATTTCTAATTTCTCTAGATTTTTGCAAATTAGCTTGAAATCTAGAATTTTAGATTAAACAAAAATCTAGAAATCCCCCAACCCAAGATTTTTAGCAAAATCACGAAAAATGTTAATTTTCATCGTAGAATGTCGATCAAAAGACGCTTGTATATCTCTTAGGACGAGTGAGACGACGAAGATAATAAATTGTTGCTCATTTGAATTGTTTATAACTTTTTAAATCCTATTCCACGCGGTCAGTTTTTTTTATGGTCCCCCTTGCTCTGGCGGTCGGGCGCTCCTGAGCTGCAAAGGGGAGCTAAGGGTCCGGATTAGGACGGCGACCCTCCAAATTACTACCTGGGTAAAAGTAATGGTGAAACCCCCATATAACTACCATTAACCTAATATTTTCTTACGTGGCAACGCTCTAAATGGTAATGGCCGTGAGTCCTATATATTTAAATTGTAATTTTGCCTAAACAAAAGTCGATCGAGTTTAACGTTGGGAAAGATGATTTTATAGCAAGAATATGCCATGAAAGTGTGAATCTGTCGAAGTACATTTACCCTTGCAAGATAAAAACCATTAAATATTCCAACTAACTAACTAACTAATATTTTTGCGGCGTATATAATTTTATTTTTCTCTAGGAAAACAAATCTTGAAAAAGGAATTAGCTCTTTTATACGGATTGCTTTATTATATTTTCTTTTTCGGAAATTTGAGCTTTTATTGCATATTCCTAAAATGTTCTCCTATAATTAAATCTGATTGTTATTGCATTAAAAAATTTTCACTATCTTGTATATGTTTGAATTTTTATATGAGTACCCTCTCTAAGAAAATTTATGTTTGGTATTTCTTATTTCAGATATTACGTTCGAGATAATCCTTAACAACCATGTGAAGGAATGGAACTACTACCTCTGGTGAGTAATAATTACATCTGCTTTTCCTATTCTAAAGTAATTGTCGAATTTTGTGTACGAGTTTATTTTTAGAAAAATCAGGAATATCTAGGATATGTATTTATTCATAAAAGTACCCCTATGTTATTTAAACTTACTGCAATACTTCTAAGAAATTGAAAAAAAATTATTTCACCCTATTGCTTAATGTGTTTTTAATGTAATCAATGAGATCACTCATAGAAGATATTTCGCGAGAGCTGGCGTTTGAATACTTACTCTCACGACTTCTAACCATCGTTTAATTCATGTCTTTGGATAATTAAATTATTACGAACAAAAATATCACCCGACTGATTTCGACGCATCATCTTCACCACTCACATCCAACGATCCTCCTTGTTTATTTCACTTATCACACTACAAATAGGCTGCTAGCCTGGTGGCAGTTTTTTTATACCTTCATACACATATATACTAGTGATAAATATAAATAACAGAAAATAAGTACTTCATAACATAAAATTCCCACAGAATGATTTCATGCATATATTATATTTACATGACAACTTAATAATGAATTTATAATAAAATTTGTAACTGTTTTACTGGTTTTTTTCGAGGTTCATGACATATTGCAAAAAGAATATCAAGAATATAGATCTGGAACCCTGTTGGAATCACTAGGAGGGGATCAGAAAGAATTTTGGTAAAAGGTGCGTGAGACTCTTCACCAAGCATACAAAGTCGGATGGACCATTTGCTTTTAAGAACAAGGAGACTCAGACCGAAGTGTGTGCGTGGAGGTCAGTTCTATGTGCCTAGTGACTATGGTGATTCCCTCTTAAGCGATGAGGGAATCGCCATAAAAAGGAAAAACTTTCCTAACCGGCACAACCAAAACTTCATTACTGTAGACAAACATAAAGTTAACTATTTTACTTCGTGATTGATTGCATAAGCGAAGAGGGAATTGCCGTAAATTAATCGGAAGAAAAAGGCAACTTTCTTCACTACCAGCAATGCTTCTCAATGTTCAAGTGAAGGATTTTACCTCGCATTCGGAAATGAGGACCATCGAGATATCAGTTGATGGAGTTGGAAAGTTATCGCGAGAGATTGATAGGAAAGAGGCGCCTGGACCAGAAGGTATTCCCGTTGTTTATATAAAAACTGTAGCTGATGAGATTGAGTGATTGGGAAAAATACGAGTAGCCGGGATTCGAACCCGGGACCTTGGACTCCGCTACCGCAGCCTGTTTGAACAAAGAGTTTTGACTATCATCAGCATTGAGAATGGATGCACTTCCTTTCGGTGGTATTATTTATATTCATTGGTTCTTAACATCCATGGAATTTGCATTTTATATCATAGAATAAAATAATACTTCCCTTCTTTCTCCTGTCGTTGGGATAATATCTGAATCTTAATGCTGGCACCCCGTCTATCATTTCTTGTTCATCATTTCCTAAAATTTCCTGGTTTAGAGATAAGAAAGACATTTAAGGCCCCTACACACGTTCCAACCAAACCACCCAACTTTCGGGACCAACACCGTCGGCCCCGACGGTTGGAAAAGCAAAGACTTGTTCTTGTATCATGGAAAGTTTGAAGTCGATAGCATGCCGGGAAGTGCCTAAATTTTGTTCCCGTTATCTCCATAAGAAATGCATTGTAAGATGTAAATGGCCCTCTGGGATCGAACCAAGGACCATCAGCGAGTTGATAAAATTTGATTATAAAACATATTTAGGATATATATCCACGTGCCAAGTTTCCAGTTTCCAAGTCATCTGGAAGTAATTAAAAAAAATCTTAAAAATCGCAATGTAAATTAAACGGGAGAATATTTGCCCTGTCCTAGCATTGAACCAAGGATAATCTTCGTAGATGTCTTTATGGTTTCCTTTTGATATGCACAGGATCTAGCGATCTCTTGAATTTCAACTCTCAATTCTTCTGGGAAGTGCCTAAAAAAAATTTCGAAAATCCCCGACATGCATTCTTATCGTGAAAATCACGATTTTGGGGCTTTCTGGAATCGAACCCATGACACCGAGACTCAAGGTCAGCTTTTTCTGGAGGTTACACGTTATGGCCAATATGTCGTAAAAATTGCAAGGCAGTGGCACTTGTGGAACATGAATAGAATTTTGATCCCCTATATATAACTTATATATAAGTATATCCGGAGAAGCGTCTATATATAATAGATATCTATATATATAGGTATATCCGGAGAAGCGTCTATATATAATAGATATATATCATCAGCATCAGCCATTTTCAATCCGACCTCGGATGTAGGCCTCCCCAAGTACTTTCCAATTTTCTCTCTCCTGAGCTTCTCGTTGCCACGTTACACCTAAGTACTTGATGATGTCTCTATTCCATCTGTCCATAGGTCGTCTTCTTGGTCTCTTCACATCTCTTGGTATCCAGTTGAGAACGGCAGATGTCCAACGGTTGTCGTTTCTTCTTGCAACATGGCCGGCCCACCTCCATTTTAGTGATCTTAGCCGATTTAACGGCTTGTTAAAATGTTCTGGTCGGGTAGCCTAGATGGTTAAGGCAGCCTTTCGGTTATAGGAAGATCCCGGGTTCGATTCCCGGCCCTGTCAGACTTTTTTCAAGTCCGTTTTTCCTTGGGAATTTCCCATCTTCTTGTATAGGTTGCCAAAGTATTCTGCTACAGTCCTCAATATTGCTGGTCTGTTATATGTTGTTGTGCCATCTCCTTTCTGTAAGGCTAAAATCTGTTTCTTACCAATTGCTAGGCGTCTTCTAGCCCTCTTTATGCTCTTATTATTTTCTATGGCCTCTTGCACAATCTTTTCATTAAAATTCCTCACGTCTTCCTTGATTGCTACTCTGTTGCCTTTGCAAAGCTCGGCATATTCGATGTTATCTCTTGGAGTGTCTGAATTCTTCAGTTCCTTCCTTCGTTTCATCATTTGCCTGGTTCTATCACTATATTTCTTATCCTTAGGTTTTCTTGGCATGCTTGCTACTTCCTCTGCCGCTTTCTTCACGACTTCCATAACTTTGGTTTCGAGTTCTTCCTCCTGAACTGCTGAGAATCTATTTCTAAGTTCCAGCTGAAACTGTTTCTTATTATCTGATAGTTTACCAATATTTATCTCCTCCTTCTTCCAAGAAACCAACTTCTTTCGTTCCTCGGGGGTTAATATTAATTCTGCATCTAACAATTCTCTGGTCACTTCCAGTGTTGAAGTTATTTAAAACATCACAATTAGTTACAGTGTAGAGTCTGTTTACCAATATGTAGTCTATTTCATTCTTTGTTCCATTGGGACCTCTCCACGTCCATTTCCTTGTAGGATTTTTCTTAAAGTATGTATTTGTTATATACATATTCGTGCATTCTGCAAACTCTACTAATCGGTGACCTCGCTCATTTCTCTGGCCCAGTCCGTATTGTCCTGCTACAGCGTCATCAGCTTCCCCCTGACCTACACGAGCATTAAAATCTCCCATAATGACTTTATAGTAGTGGGCTTCCTTGTCATGGTCAGTGCCGTGAGTTTGGTAGAAGTTTGCAATTTCCTCTTCGCTGCTTGCCGCTATTGGTGCTTAGACTTGGATGACCTGCACTGAGTAACACTCATTGATCTTTAGTACGAGTTTACAAATTCTATCTGATACACATTCGATTGTTACCACATTATCCTTCCATCTCTTGTTGATCAAGGATCCAACGCCTCCATTCCTTCCATCCTTGGTACCCCCGTAAAAGAATAAATGTTCTTCCTTCAGTGTAAGTAGCTCCTCTGATTTTCTTCTGACTTCGCTGAGACCGATGATATCCCATTTTATCTTCTCTGCTTCATTGAGTAGTTCCAGCAATCGTTCTTCACTCTTCGAGCTGCGGCAGTTGTAGGTTGTGAATTGCAGGGAGGTAATTCTTTTCTTCATGACGGACCTCTTTAATGCCACCGGACATCCGAATGGGTTGTGCTTTTACGTCCGGATAAATTTCAAGAAGCTCATCACGAAAATTGTACTTGTATTTGGGGGGGTTAGGACAATAATTCAACAGGCTGTCCTAGTGCCGGTTGGTGGATACCACTTTCATTATTTTGCTGGAGATATTGTTGAAGCCTTCTTAACATGGTTGAACCTGGGCTATATATCGCCTCCAACCTCCGTTAACACCCCTCCGCCCCGATGAGGTAATGAACTGTGGCGGTGATGAGGAGGGGGGATATATATATATATATATGGAACACGGAATTGTCTACACCGAATTAACGGTAGAAACTAATGTCAGAATTTATGAAAAGGAGACAATTTTTTGAGATGTAAACATCTGCTAAGAATGATACATAAATATCAGGGTCAATGTTACGGGCAATTTGGATTTTATTTCGAAAATATTTTTAAGGAATATCTTCGTAGGTTAGGGAATTAAAAATCGTGGAGGTCCCGGAAGACACGTTATTCTATATTATTATCAAAGAAATATCACCAAATGTGCGTGAATTGGACCACTGGTGGTTGCAAAATCTTGTAATGCCGCGGATATGAGCACACCCCATCCCCATTATCCTCCGCTTTCTGTCCTTCGGCAAAAGAGGAAGAATAGACATCCGTTCGGTCCGTGTTGTTTGTCGGCCTATTGCTTTCGAAAATAGTCATAATTTGGTCACTTTCTAATTCCTCCCATTTCCACAAATACCTGGTATAAATTTAGATTCACTCTCCTTTTTGCTAAATGTCAAAACCAGGTATATAAAGGCTCCATCAGGGCAGAGACAAGACACAGTCAGGTGGGAGCTCGGTAGAGCGCCGTCCAAGGCGCAGCTCCCCGAAAGGGAGACCCCTCAATCGGTGGTCTCCGAAAAGCAGTTATAGCCTGCCTTCTTTCGTCTCCCGTGTATCATCCTTCTTCCCGTGCTCGTATCCACGATCTTTGGACAATAAACATCATTTTTAATTCAAATTAAGAGGTAAATATTTATTTCTCAATGGCTTTCGACACCAAGGGCAAGAACCCAGTAAATTAACGTAATTGCTCCGTCCCCTTAACCATCGTAAGGGGCGGACTTTACAATCCTCTTGTTAAATACATTGCGGCGATTTTTAAGGATTTATTTGAATCCCTTTTCCAGAGCATGGAAACGTTTAACCCGGCATGTGGTTTGAGGTCATAAATAAATTGCATGTACCGTTTCCCTGATCGTCCTTGGTTCGACGTCCGGGCGCCATTTTCATTTCACCATTCAATTAAAGGGAAATTTGGTTTGTCAGTTTGAGGACATTCCTGACTTGGAAACGACCAGTGTTGTCCCTAAGAAAAAGTAATCGAACGAAAAGATCCTGACCGCCATTCGAGATGTATGCTAGGAATTTCAATTTTTTTGTGATACCGAGAAGGTGTGACATGTGGACAGAAGTAATGAACATGCTTCATAAACACAGTTTTCCTTATGATCATTAGTTCGGCGCCTTGGCACGTTTTGCATTCAATTAAAGGGGAGTCCGTTTGAGGATCTTCCTCGTCTACAAAAATTCAGGATGATTTCTTATCAACCCGAGAAACTCCGAAACTTTACAAATGTTCATAAGAGATGTGTGAATGTCCATACAAATTGACATTGAAATCCGTGATGGTCGGCACTTCTTCTGGAAACTTATTTATATATCTGGAAACCAACTTCTTACACTTCTCTTTCTTACTTCAACACCAAAATAATTTAACCGATACATATAAGGGTTTTCCGGCCTGTCAGACTTTTTTCAAGTCCGTTTTTCCTTGGAAATTTAACCGATATACACTAACTTTTGCGTAGTTTACCATTTCCCTGATTGTCCCTGCTTCGACGCCAATCCTACCAATAAAGATTCTTATTTTGGTATTAGAATATCGTATTCGATTCGAAATTGAGAGAATTCAGACAAAATTACAAAAAACCGTGTTATATTGTGGACGTGAAGGATTCCCTAACGATAAAAGTTGGACTCAACTCTCGTACGAATATATGGGAAAGATACGGAGAAATCAATTAAAGAGCCGACAATATACGGCAATAAAACCATCAATAAACTTGAAAATTGAAATTCAGCTATATGTTTTTATAGATCTTCTTCCATAATGTATGTTTAAAATATGTCTTCGTGATTAAAATTTCAAATGATTAATGTTTTCGTTCTCAAAAACGGAAAATCATAATAAATCGAAAGGCAACATTGCGTACAAACGCCATATTGTTCTACCAAATAAACAATTGCTATAAAGAGTACGTCTATCGCATGGGGATTATTATTTTTGGTAACTAAATTTAATTTTTATTCCGTCACTTTCACTTTTATAATGGCAATGATACGGCGGTATAATACTATGTCCGTCTTCTGTAATATGTTTTTGGTGATGGCCATCACAGGCACTCAGCCATTTCGACGACTGCTCAAAGCGATCTTCCGACCATTCAGTGCCTGTAACTTATTCATTTAGAAAATCCTTCATAATAAACGTAGTAGTTTCCAAACGTAAAATATCTTGGAAAACTACATCAAACAATCTGATTTCTTAAATACTTTGACAAATAAGTATTAAACTGTGAAATGAATACTTAAACTCGCCCTTTGCCGCGGAACCAGTCGTCCGATCAGTGCCTCTGCTGTGCGAGGCACACTCTGCAGTGCATACAATTTAACTTTTCTTATCTTTGCCATGAATATCTAAGTATATATATTCTTAGGGTTTTATATGATTAAATTTCTAGGCCTTGATTTTTTTGCCTTTCGTACAACCGGAAGGATCTCAAAATAAATGTCCGCTTCTTAGTTTTCTCGAAATTCGAGTAACTCCCAATCGCTATGTTATTCATCATTTTGCACTTCATCGTTGCAAATTTAATTGGCTGTTCCGACACTTAAAACTTAATTTATTTTACAGATATGTACCTGAACCCTGGACTGAATTTTGAGACTGAAACCTACATAAACATATAGACTGTTTAAAGGTGAGTACCTCTTATTGTTCTAACCGTAAATCAAATTTGTAGCAGTGCAATTGACGTGTGATAGCTAAATCCTATCTATGCTTAGCGTCAAGATGAATCTTTTTTCTGAAATCTAGATGATCAGGCGTTACTTTGTGGAAAGCCATTTTAGATAATGAATAGAAACAGTGTCATTTTCCACACTTTTATTTAGAGGACGACCGGTTTCGCTACCGGAGTAGCATCATCTGGTGATGATGATGATGCTACTTCGGTAGCGAAACCGGTCGTCCTCTAAATAAAAGTGTGGAAAATGACACTGTTTCTATTCATTATCTAATCTTTTTTCTGTTACACGAAGTAAAATACCTGATCGTAATAGGACTTTTTAATCTGAATTCAAATTTGAAAATGATTTATAACCTCGCTCTAGTTATATACTCTTACTCTAGTTTCCGGGAAAACCCAAAAATTCCGGATTTTCCCAATATTTGTAAGTTTTTGTAAAAAACGTTTACTATTCCTATCCTATTAAGCGCATGACAACGAATGAAAAATAAAGACACCGACCATGATTTAAGCTTCGAAAGCAGATTTCTCTCCATGCGAGTTCAGACAATTTTTTCATAAAATTTAAGTTTGTGTCTTCGTATTCTGTAAGGGTTTGCCCCTTCTTGATTGAATACCGGAATTTCAGACCACGATGTCATAACTGCAGTTGTGAAAGTGGAAATAGTTAAGTCCCTCAAGCCACAGCGGCAGGTTTATATGTTCCGCAAAGCGAGATTTTCGGAATTCAGGGATTACATCAATGCGAAGGGGAAGACTTCTGTAGTTTTTTGAGTGGTTATACTGTTGAGTATAGCTGGATGGAATTTCTCCGGATATTAAGAGAAGGCGTAGTTGAGTTTGTCCCTATGAGAACCGTTCAGGAGCGCAGGGATCCGCGTTGGATGAATCCTAAGTTGCGAGCGTTAAGAACGACCTGAAAGTATTTGCTATCTCTTTCTTGTAACATTTGTAGATGCTTCTCGGAGATCGCGTTCCTTCTTTACTCGAAGTAAAATTTCATTTAATTCATCCAAAAACTGTTGAACTGTTGAATTTTACGAAAGGTTTCCGTCGGTAGTTAGATCTTCTCACCTGGACCACCCATCCGTAACGATGCTGTTGAACCTGGAATCTCCTCTAACGAAACGAGCTGCTCTACTGTGGACCATCTCTAAATCGGAGATTAAACCTTTATGCGGTTCACAAATTTCACAGCAATGTTGAGACTAATTTAGATTAAAGAAAAATAAGCGTTTACTTTCATTCTAAATCTGCATCCTCTTAGCGTTCTAGTTGTTTATCCTTGCGTGTCGTTCGCATTGCACCTTTGAAATGGTTTTAAATATTAACTACTACTAAAAATTACTTCGAGGTATTTAGACTATAGAAGTGGACAGTTTCACATCTACTCTTTCCTTGGAGGAAGAACTTCATCGCAGCTGATAGGACCAGGATGTCCACTTCTTTCCTATATCCTTTATATTTGACTTTTGAATAGTTCTGTTTAATTATTTCCCGATCAGCCTCTTCTTCCACCAGTTTCAGTACAAAACACTAAGGTTCAAACTCTTTTACGACGAATAAGGCGGATGCGAAGTAGCTTAATTTTTCTTAAATTTCCTCCTTTCCGGTCCAGTAGGAGGTGTCGTAGTGCTTACTACGACGGGGAGCGGAAATAACTAACTCCTCGAGGCTTTCTGCTTATGTTTATTATTCGACTCAATACACAAGATAAGGACGGGGATCTCGACCCTTAGTGGCCTAAAGTCGGAATTGGAATCGTCGGTGAGGCTGGATCTGCCCCGTAGCAAGCTAAGGTCAGATAGGGTATGGTATCTTCTCATTGGGAACATAGTCCTCTTTGGCAGGACGCTATCCCGACTCCTCCGGGCGGACGCTACCCCGTAAGTACAAAGGGTACAGGTGGAGGTGCAGCCTATCCATAGACTTGTGTCTCAATCAGTCCTCATAGAGAGGTTAAATTTATCGCGGGCAGCTTGAGTGGTGTGTTCTCAGTGATAACTCATCTTCCTGGGCAGAAAAAACGGCGATTATCGTCCTAAATACTTGACTTCACTAGAAAACCGTGGCCCCGAAAAGGGCCGTTTCTACGTCTGTTATTTTGTGAGTGCGACGAAAGTTTTCATTCTCTTTGCGCGACATCACCATTGGTGACCGACGTCACGGCGCCGCTTCGTCGTTGTTTAACAGTGACGAAGCACAATCATCTCTACAGGTTCCACTGCCTTAGCTGACAAGGCGACGAAGATGCAAGAATTGGTAGCTGTTTTATGCCATCTCCAGTCGACGCTTCATCCGGGCAACTTCCATTCTGTCTTGAGTGCTTGCAGGAAAACCTCGGAAAAACAGTTGAATGTAGAGGAT
Organism: Sympetrum striolatum; assembly: GCA_947579665.1. Taxonomy (NCBI): domain Eukaryota; kingdom Metazoa; phylum Arthropoda; class Insecta; order Odonata; family Libellulidae; genus Sympetrum; species Sympetrum striolatum. The sequence goes on along the minus strand of OX388345.1, from coordinate 1,138,907 downwards.
AAGAGTGATTTGGTGTCCCGCCGTCGATAGTGAAGGATTTCAAAGTGTTCTTTCCAAAAAGAACCCTCCAGCTCTTACCTTTAAACTTCCTACCGAAAATACGGCGCCCGGTGAATTGGTCCGGGGGGGATTCGTACACGGGGAATTCATCTCCAGAAAGATTGGTACGCGGGGAATTGATCCCCGCGCTGATGTTATACTACCAACCCAACCCCCCCCCCCCACTACGGTTAATTTATTTATAACATTAACCAATTATCAGGGCGTGTAGATTAACATAAGACTGAATAACAGTAGTACAACATCAGCGCGGGGGATTGATCATGCAGTGTTAGACAAACCTCAACGCGCAGCACCAGCTTCAACAACTTCATCAGCTGCAACTTCAACTCCATCAATGTCTCCTTCAACGTAAACAAGCTCCATCAACTTCATCGACCATCAATGCAGCTTCCACCAGCAGACAGTCGACGAGAGACCAAACAAGAACACAGTTTTTCCATCAAATTTACACCGGATTGCAACAGTCACAAGATTGAAAGGATTGTGTACTTACCCTCCAATTTGTCAAATTGCCGACGAAGAAATACTTCTCAAGTGTTCCAACGTTAAGAATTGTGTTGACTTGTATCAACAACTTAAAAGATGGCAAAACGGAGTTCTACCCTTATCAACTGCCCTCTAAGCGAAACTTTAAATTTGATGTTCCTCACCTCCCGATCAATACGCCAGTAGAAGACGTGAATTAAAATCCTTGGGCTTCGAGGTAGTCAACATTTAACCACTTTTCACGACTAGGCCAACCTTGAAAGAAAAATAAGAGAGGATAATCTCAGTGGAAAAAAGACCGACCTACTTGATGTCAGTTTTCGTCGCAAGTACTTGTCCAAATAAATTCCGATTCGATCGAACTAACTTTTTTCACAATTCTGGCGTTTCCTGTCAAAAGTTTGAAACTTCGTGACAAAACTTGCAACGGAAGATATTATTTGATTTGAAAGCAAAATTATATCTGTGAGGTTGGTAAGGCCATATTTTCCCGATATTACATTTCGACCAGAAAAAAGTAACAATACGACTCATGCTATTGCCTAACCAACATTCGTAACATTACTGTATTTTTGGCGTTTTCGATGTGATTTGGCGTACTAAGGAACCATTTTCCTTGAATCAAACGCACTAAATCGTTAATATTAAGTAACATACGATACAAGCTATATCGAGAAACCATCGGGAAAAATTGCAGATATTTGACTTTTCCATAAAAATTTAAAATTTTGACTAAAAAGCACAGCCTTAAGATATGATCCGATCGAGTTGAAATTTTTAATCGGTTATAAATACCGCCATCCGTAAACTTGAAGGACCAGCCGCAGACTGATTTCGAAAAGAACCATTTCTTCGATCTATTTCCGATCCCACTACTGCGAGATGAAGCAACGCCCGATGGAGCAACATTTCGCTGTGGTTGAAACCACGTTATTACAGCAAACTGACAGACGAATGTTGTGATGTTTGAGGAAGACTGAGAGTAATTCGTGAAGACTAGGAAACAAAGGCTAAACAAAATATCGAAACTCACCATTGTAGAGCGGAGGAAGGGGAGGAGGTCTAACCACACAGAAAACATGTTTGCGTACGACCTTAAAGGTGCGTCCACACTATGCCGATCGGCATTTCCACGCGGCAAAGCCGATCGGCCTCATAGAATCGGCACGCGTCCACACTACACATTCAGTGTGGACGCAACAAAGCGCGCGAGATGATTGAAAGTGACGAAGACGATGCAATTCTGGTGGCTGCAGCTGCTGTTATAATTGATTCTTGTGTACCTGCACGTAAGGAGAAGAGGTTTTGGGTCCGTCCCAGTCTCAAGAGTCGCAACAGATACAGCGCGAGTGATTTAATGAAAGACTTTATTTCGGACGATGTAGATGACTTCAGCTTAGAATACCGATTCGATAAGGGTTTCAGAAATTTCTTCCGTATGACGAGCAGTGATTTTGAAACATTTTTGAATTTGAATATCCCGGCTATTACTAGAAGGGATACCTCATTCAGACCTGCTATTCCAGCCAGTGAACATCTTGCAGTGACGTTGCGTTTCCTCACCACTGAAGAATCCTATCATTCTCTCATTATGTACACCTTTAAGTTATAAAAAAAAAAATTTCAAGCTGTGTGCCAGAAGTCTGTGAAACTCTCGTGCAAATTCTTCAAGGTTATTTCAAGGTATAAAATAAATATTATTTAACTTTAAAATTTGTCGTAAATTTTTATAGCACAAAGAAAGTTCAAAATTTCCAAAATAAATCTACCTTAATATAATCGTTGTATAGCATTTACATAATCGTCAATACAATAATCATAATTACTATTGTGTTAGTCAACACATAATTTAATAATTACATTATAATGAACATAAAATGTTGTGCATGCACTCATCATTTTCATCACATTGGACGGAATTATTGCAGTCCAAGGAGACTCATAATGAGCACTAGTAGATGGGGAAGTGGTAAATCCAGATGGGGTTATAGGAGAACCTGAAGTAAAAGAGGGGGACACTAAAAGTGGGCACAGGTGCCGGAAAATAGGGATACATGGCAGATGGATTGTCAAATTTGCCTTTATTTTTGCTTCAAATAGCACCTTATTTATAATGTTTTGAACCGTAAATTTAGCGTAAGGAGAAGTAATTTTGCGCAGTTTTATTACCACTTGCTCTCCGAATATAGAATACTCATCCTTTTCTACACGTCTAGCGTTGATACTGCGAATTAGATCAAGTGCTTCGTTAACCAAAGGCGCATTAACATACGCACTTCTAGGTTTTGAAACGTATGAATTCTTTTTGGGAGACTTGATGATTTTTCGCTGTGGTTCATCAAGTTCTCCATCATCGTCAACTTCACCATCTTCTTCGTGATTCCGTTTTCCCTGAAAGGATTTTTTCAAATGGCTATGGATGGGAAACACATTGCACTGCAAGCACCAATTCACTCTGGAACTGATTTTTTTAACTACAGGAGCTTTTTCATTATCGTAGTGGAGAGCGGGGGAAGGCCGTACAGCGGGGTATGACCGTACACCATGCTTTCCGGTTCTAGAGTGGGGGTCCGATCGGTTTTGCACCCTAGCAAAAGACCCCGTAAGCTCTACGGAAACATGTGGTTGCTGTATGATCCACGGTGTGGTTTATGTAAAACAAATAGTGTTTTCGCTTGATTTGTTACTATTTCTAAGCTTCAAGTAATTAGAGAAGTAGGTGGGAAGCCTTTACATATTAGCTGGTAACTATCAAACCATCTACGGTTCTTGAGCTATATTTTGGATACACTTGGTGATCCGTCTATGCCAAGTTTTTAAGGTTATGTTAATGATTTGTCACGAGGTCAAAGTCCCCCCGTACGGGATTACCCCAACCGCTGGGGCAATTCCATACAGTGTAACTTTTTCCTTTAATTTTTTTACAAAAAAATTAAAATAAATAATCCAGCCGTTTGGTGACGATTTGGTAGCCAATAAAACAAAGTAACATTCGATCATGTGTCTATGCTTCTATACTGAATATTATAAGAGCTGTAATAAATCTCCCTTAAGTGTACGTAATTACCCCGCTCTCCCCTGCTCTTTGCGGTGGTGGACGCAAATTACAATTTTATATATGCCAACGTTGGATGCCAGGGAAGAATATCTGATGCGGGCGTTTTTAACGAAGCATATTTCAAGCAATGTCTTGAAGAAAACACTTAGCATCTTCCTTCACCTCGTCCTCTACCGGGGCAAAGCGATCCAGTACCATTTGTTATTGTTGCTGATGATGCCTTCCCTCTATCAATGAACATTATGAAACCCTTCCCAGGACACCAAGAAAAAGGTTCTGCATGTAGAATTTTCAACTATCGACTGAGCAGAAGCAGTAGAGTTAAAATGCTTTTAGAATACTTTCTGCTGTTTTTCGTATGCTACGCAAGCCGATGCTTTAGCAACCAACAACTGCACAGCTAGTAGTTCTGTCTTTAGTTCACCTGCACAATTTCTTGCGGAAAAAAACATTTATCTACAATCCTCCCGGAATGGTTGATATAGAATGTTCAGACACAGGAGAAATCAATCCACGGCTTTGGAGATCAAATACTTCAGATACTCAAGCAAAGAATTTCAACCGAACGGCTAGAAAGAGTCTACTGCCGCTCAAAATGTGAGGAACAAATTTGTAGAGTATTTCAGTTCATCGCAAGGGCAATAGCATTTTCAGAATTGACAAGTAAATCATGTTACATCTCATTGTACATACAGCAAAATTGAAAGAATAAGGTCCGTCTCCGCAGAATCTTACCTCAGTGACCACTATCGGTGTATGTTTATTCTTGTTCTTGAGAAAGACCATACTTACTTTACTTATTTACTTTTGTAGATTTCTTCGTTCGAGGCCCCACTTTTACGAGAATTCTTTTCTTTCTTCACCTCCCGCGAAAAATGGCTTAACAGATACCGAATTTTTCCGTTTATCTCCTCCTTGTCAACACAGAATGAAATGCTGATCTCCTGCAAAGCATCGTGCCGTTTATTCCGATTTTTATAATCTGTCAGCCGACTTTTCCATAGAACTGGAAGCTCTCGGTACATATCCAGAAGTTTCAGAGTATCCGAATCAGTCCATTCTATTTCAACGGAATATAAAAATTACAAGAGAACTAAGTTATATGAACAAAATATATAGAGGTAGGTGGCTTCGATTCTTGAGCGGAACAACTAATGCCGACGGGGTTTGCCAACTAAAGCGTCTCCACTACGAGCAGGCCGATCGGCTTCCTTTGATCTTTACCGCCACCGCTCGGGAAAGGATCGGCATGACGATCGGCATGATGCCGAAGCCGACAGTTGCGTCTTCATTGGCTCTGCCTTGCCGATCGTCATTGCCGATCGGCATAGTGTGGACGCACCTTTATAGAGCAGGCATGTGCAAAGAAAATGCCACGGTGGCAGCCGCCTGCCGTGGCAAACTCATAGCCGTTTCAAATTGCGCGTTGGTGTGGAGGGGGAATCTGAGTCGCGGCGCGGAAGACGGTGTTGTGGTAGCGGTAGGAGCAGCGGACGGTTCGGAGACAGAAATGGTAGCACGGTCAAATGGGGCTTTGCTATTATTATCGAAACCAATAACTCCGACAACCACTAAATTTACTTAATATTTGCTTTCATGCGTATGCTTTATACAAGAGTAGTATGACAATATTTACAAAGCTCCCAGGAAGGGTTACCTCCAGCTCCCTCCGAGGCCGAAACCCTTTTTGCCGCCATTCGGCAAGAAAAGACAGAATGACTGCAAAGGCCTAGCGCGAATGAGGTTTTCTCTTTCACTCCCGCAGGAGGAGGCGGATTGCCACAGTCCCGTGGTAGCCTTTTAACATGCCTGTTATAGAGCATTGCAGTAGGAATATTTTTCTGTGTTATTAATTCGGAAATTTAAAAGATTCTATGTTGAAAAGTGAATTCAGGAGACTTTCTTATGCCAAAATTTGTCTAACAAGGGAATCCGGTGAAGAACGGGGTTCCAAGTTGTAGTAGTATTAGTATTGTTAAAAGTGCTTCGACAGCTTAGGTCATTTCGCACATTGGCTCCCACCGGGATTCGAACCCGGGATCGCTTTCACCAAAGGCAAACGCGCTGTCCACATGACTATCTGGGAGCCTCCAAGTTGTAAATAGTTTAAAAGAGTACAAAAGGGTTAATAAAGAGACCTGCAAATTTTTCTATAATCATATTATAGCTTAATAATAAAATGATATCGTAAGAAAACATAGGACCGATATTTTTTATTTCAATATTTTGGCGGAATAAGATTTTCCAAGTTCAACGAACGCAGGGAAATAACACTTTAGTCTTAACACTTGGCGAATTTCGATGGAATAATTGTTTTTCGGGAACGACGTACTAAAAAGAGGAAGTTTTGATATAAATAGGACTTTATTTTTCCATATTGTAGGTTGTGGAGGAAATAGTCTGCAAAATTTGGGGAAAAGGGAAGCACGCAAAAGTGTCCCATCATTCACAGACTCAAAATAGCAATTAAAATTAAACATAGTCGATTTAAAATAAAATTAGTAGAGGATAAGAGAGTAGAAGCTTTGAAAAAATTTGCAAATCTCATCTCGGAAGATTTATAAATTCGCATGCTGTTATTATTATGTTATTCAATAGCACGGAACTAAAATTTTAAACTGCATTGGGGAAATGATTCGTCGTTAAATCGCGTGAGTGATTCGAAGGAGTTGTAAATAAACAACTATTCCATGTTTATAACGGGTTGCAATGATCCAGAGTGCGATGATGTAAAAATGAAAATGAGTTTGGGTGTAGCGAAAGGTGTCGATAAATGAGGAGAATCGGGAGCAATGCGCGATAATCCTTATCAACACAGAAGGTGATTAGATATGGAGCCAATGACCTGCGCAACATGAAATATTTTATCGGATTTCTTCCATTTTCATAATTTGATAAACCTCCACTTTGGAGAAACCCGCTTTAGGTGGAAAGCCGGAAACAATAATATTTCGGCAACTTGCCAAATGCAGCAAAAGCTTAATTTGAAAAATATTCATTCCTGTTGTAGAAACGATACGTCCAACGGTGAAATCTATTTATCCATATTACACAAATGTCATAAAAAGGGTTTTCTTGGACTTCTACGAGGGGAGACTACTCTCCGGTTTTATCTTAATCTTATTGTGGCGGTCGACACTTACATACATTCGCCACAAAATTTTGCAGAATATTTTTCATACAAATACTTTCCGTAACAATAAGGTTTAATTTGTTTTTAATTTTTTTCCAACGTAAAAGTCATGTGTGCCCCAAGGTAGTGTTCAAAGTCCATTTCTTTTCACTCTTTACATTGATGATTTAGTCGATATCATTCTACCTAGTTCCTGTCATATATTATTATTTGCGAATTACTAAAAGATATTTAAGTAAATTGAATCTATTCAAGAAAATTATTCCTTAAAACAAGCTCTAGATATACTTTCCTCCTGGTCAGATGAATGATTAATTTTTATTAACCCTCTGAAATTCTCCCACCCACTCTCTAAAATTCCCTAACAAATATCAATACCGTCTAAATAGTAAGTTCATTCGTTCGGTTGACTCACAAAAGGTGTTATTTTCGACTCGAGGCTTTTGTTTGTTTCATGAAAATATTCTTCCAGGGCAATTAGAACGGTTGGCTGCCGTTTTCGGAGTTATCGGATCTGACTGCTTTTTCAGATGCGATTTATCAATAATTGATCACTGTTCTCCTGTTTGGTCTTCCAATTCAAATATTCAACTTCTCTCTCTCTATTATGACATATCGTCACCCTTTCGCAAACTTAAACTAGAAAATATTGCATCTATCTCACAGGTCTCCCAATGAGCGTCGGCAATGACCTCAGAAAATAGTTAATACCATTCAGTCTCTCTCTTTTCCCTCCGTATATCTTCCCACCAAACTCTTTATTTCATTAGCCAACGCATTTCCATTACTAAACGGTCTTTCACTTATCTCATCGTACAATAGTTATTTACCTCTTATCTCATCGTTCAATACTATAAAAATGAAGAATATGCCTATGTCTAAAATAATTCAATAATTAAAATAAAATGTCTTATTTATATCCAATTGCATTCAAAGCATCAACGCTTATGCTAGTAGTAGACGCATAAACTTTCTACGATTGGCTCCTTTTCACAAAATCGCGAACTTTATAATCTGTTATGAAAATATCTTTCTGCAAAATTAAAAATAGCAACAGTTATTTTTATGGAAAAACTAAATTTACCACAGCCCACTGCAAATTAGGAAACTATCGGCCACTACAAGATGAAGAGTACATACATTGGGTCTGATTTGGGAATCCTACATTTACATGTATAGCCTGCAAGCTGCCTTTTATATATCTAAACTCTACTTCTATAAGCAATTACTTTCGCGTATATTTTGCGGAAAAAGTTCAAAAGTTGCATTTTCTCTGAATTGATCGAGTATTTAGAACCATTTCTCCTTCAAAAGATTCCCATCCTAATTAGTAATTATGATTTAATTATATTCAGTTAGTAATTCTCTGCTACTGACTAATTAAAGCAGTTTTGCTGTAAAAAAATCATATTAACGTAAAACGAGTAAACATTTCCGTAGGCTAATCGCTTGCTAAGTAGGTTTTCTGCAAAAACTGCTGGCTCTGACGAGAACTTGCTTAAGGGGGTGTTCTCATGTAACGGCCGTTTTTCAAAGCGTTTTTCGGAATTTTACTGTGAAGAAAGTATGAAATATTTTTCAATGCGGTTTTTTTTCGTAAGTTTTATTGATTTTTGAACTACAAATAAAAGTTATATTTGGTGAAAAAACTTTGGTTTTTTCGCCACTGCACCCTTGCAAAGTTAGTCCTTTCAAAAACAGTTGGTCGATGGTTCGCCCGATAGCGCAAATACGGTTGGTCTGAAACGAGCATAAAATATTTTTTATCAATTAACAACGTTGTGATTATCGTTTGACGGGGACTTTTTTTATTACGATAAAAATTTTCAAAATGGCGGGACTTAGAAGAAAAAAATAATTTTTCTCACTTTTTTCGTCTTAAAAAAATTCGTCAAACATTTGTTATTAATAATAGGGGGATAAAATGCCTTCAATCGATAGCGGAAACATTAACACGAATTTAAAAAGAAACCGCATCCAAATCCGTGTATTAGTTTTCTAGGAATCGTGCGAACCAGTTTGAAAAACGTAGTTTTGAGAAAAACGCGTTCAAAGTTTCAAGTTAGCTTTTTTTCGGGATCGTGTCACTTACAATCAATCGGCGATTCCGGGGCCGTACAACACACCTTCCTCGACCTCTGCGAACTCGTGTTTAGCAGAATCGCTTTCTCTCCGATAGATCCTGGCCCTTTTAGCGAGATCGCCCATGCGCCCCTCCGAACGGATGATCTGACTCTCGTCCCGTATTAGGCCACAAAACAAATTCAGTCCTTGAAAAGCAATTCCCAGAAGACGCATATTAAGCACAATACTACGACGATTGATTTCGTAGGCATTTCTTATGAGCGGGCACGAATTTATCAAGACATCACTACCACACTTCTTGCATTTCATGCACCCTGTAAAGCCCAAGCCACGTTCACTTTTCCGCTCAAATGCTACTTCCCCATGGCAGTCCTTGCAAACTACAAGTGTAGCATGTGTCGAAAAGACAGAAAAAATATCGATGAAATTGTAGCTTAGATGTTCGTTGACGACGAAGTCAGTGGCACTTGCGCTCCCAATTTTACGAGACGACGTGCTGGCGTACTGGGTAAATTTCTCGGGCTTGCCGACGTTCCTTTGCAAACTTTTATTTTTTATTCGATAAGCAAAGGTCTTTTGCTTCGGGAACCGTTCCTATTCATGGTTGAACAGGCAAATTACTCGCGAATCCAAAAGAATACGGAGAAGAATATTTCGATAAGAGTGGACGCAACCACGACGAAAACAACTACTACATACATACTACTACAACTAACTACATCTAAACGAAACCGTAAGAGTGTGTTAGTCACAGACTTTTTTTCTCAATCCCTAACCCTATTTTCCCGTCTTCGGATATCGGAAATAATTCAGGTATAAATACCTGAAATACAAATGCTTTACGGCGCGCCATGTGCGAGCTCGGCACGCCGCGAGAGCGCCCCTAAACTTGCCTCAAAACTTGGTTTAGGTTTCGAATCCGGCAAAATCCTTTCGGTATCTTATTTTTAGATACCTAAACATGAAAATAATTCAAAAAAATTTTTTTCCATTTTTTCAAAATGCTACATGAGAACACCCCCTTAAAATTACTCTTGTCCGTTAAAGAATCAGGAGTTTTCGCAGCCGTTGCTGATGAGATAATGCATTTTATTGAAAGAAAAAAAACGTGAAACATATTGTGCGGAAACCTTGCATTTAAGGTGTTGTAAGTAGTTGCGAGGATATAATTCTTTCTCCGCGACTCTAACGCTAACCAAGATAATTTAGCGTTTGATTATGAAACGTATTCGATTTTTTAACATTAAAAATATATCTCACTGCTTCATTTTGGATACGCTAGAATACTTGATTCGCATAGACGAAGAGCGCATCTCTAATTATGTCTCAATTTCGTTTACGCTTAAATGTAAATATATTTCTTCATAACCATAACCATTCTTTACTAAATGATCAAATCTTGAATAATAGCTTTGCGATGAAAATCTTCGATCAGTGCCACAGCCGAATATTCATGGTCCCTGCAGTAACACCTTCTTTAGACTCCCGCGGAACTACGAGGATCCTCACTATGTCTTTCAAAGTATTTTCTTCCGGCTAGAATATCCATCGGCAATTTTCTGCGCTTTTCTCATGGCCCGATTCTTAACGAGGTTCTTATCGCACAGAAACATCCTCTTCTCTGACCACTGTTGCCATTTCAAGTCCGTGCTAGCAGCTCTTCCGGTGGTCGTTAGGATCGCTGCGGAGGTGCTGCGTTAATTTTGGCCAGCAGTGTACATGAAATGTATTTATGATCTCTAATCACATGCCGGGTTTTAAATTTCCATGTGGTCGGGAAGGCATTGAAAAGAAATCTGAAAAATCGCCGCAATGCATTTTAAATAGGGGAGTATTTGCCCTGACCTAGCGTCGAACATGATTATTATTAGGGGTCTTTATTATAGGCGAGATTGAGACTAAAAAGTCTCCTCTTCCATCTAACCTGTGAACATGGGATATTCTTCGCGGGCGTCTTTGTAGTTTTCGTTGGACACGCACGGCTTCCAGCGATCCCTCGAATTTTAACTCTCTAATTTGCCGGGAAGTGCCTAAAACAAATTTCCGAAAATCCTATGAAGCCATTCTCGTCGGCTGTCGCTGCATCGTAGAGCAGCGATCGGCCCAAAGCCCCTCTTTCCACTCACCACTCTTCACCTATAACGCGTATTCAAAAGCACTTCGGGAAGTGAACCTCCGCGTGAAGTGAAGCTAGTTGGAACCAAAAGCGGCAGGAATCGCGAAGGAAAAGTTTGGCCCAGTAATTGGTGTTAAGGATATTTGGGTTATTGAAAGAACATTGGTAAATTGGTGTATAGAAAAATAGTGCATTAGTTTTCTTAGGGGGTTCAGTGAGCCTTTAGATGACATACATTGCAAGGGATTGAATCCCCGTTTCCTCCCGAAACAGTGAGTCCTCCGGTTGTTTCTTCACAGTATGAGTTTGCATCCAGTGTTTTCTCTGTCTCTTCTTGCACGCTTCGAGTAAACACAATTTTGCGAACAGCATCCGAAGCATTTGCTATGCTTCTAACAATTAGATCGTAGGAGGTCTGGAAAATCGGAGGATGCAAATCCGCAGAACCTTGTTGCACCAAATAATCCAATTACCAAAAGACGCGTAGCAAAAGTAAATCTTCGATTTATATCGAATGTGCTCCCCACGTGCGGACAAGATGTTGATAGGTGGATTACAACTGAAAATTATCTTGAAACCTCGTTCACTCGCTCGACTGAATGTCCCACACTGCTTACACTGATTGTAGAAAGAACAGTAAAAAAATTCAGAACCCAATAGAATCATTTATCGGAATATCGTGATCATTCGATGATCCTAATTTTCTGTCACTCCTCTTCTACTTTCTTCTCGCTTTCGAAGGGATTCATTTTCGATCTATCGAACCGAATTCTCTGACATCTCGAGAGATTTTCCCTTTCGATGCAATCGCCAACACACTACTTCAAGAGACTCAAGAAGAGCGAAAAACTCCACTTGAACGTCCACTCGCAACCTCAAACACCGTGAGAATGAATTTTCGCAGTTCTGAACTCTAAGATAAAGAGAAAAGGGACACTTATGGCCTTTCTCAGAACCAAAGACTGTAAAAAAGGAAGGGGAATCCCAACCACGGTACTTGACGCCACAGGCTGCAGTTGTAAGCCCCTGCGCGGACGGAAATGCGTGGACTCCCTTTGCTTAGATCACCATAACTTCGTCAATTTTACAGATATCGACGTGACATTTTCAGGATACATTCTTAAAACTAGTACCATTAAGAATATGCAATACAAAAATTTGCATAAATTTGATATTTCTAGGTGGATGTAACCCCAACCTAGTACTCGTCACAGCCATTTTTGGAGAAAACCTTCTTTAAGGCATGCGATTAGCCTATGGTATCAGTGACATCTTTACTTGTTTTACGTTAATGTTATTTTTCACAGCAGAACAGCATTAACTAGTTAATGTCAAGTTCAAGTCGAAATAATGTTCAAGTCAATAGTAGAGAATTAAGGCACTAACATTATTTACAATAAAACCCGTTGGGACGCTTTTCAGGGTAACAAATGAAATCCGCGTTACAAACAGGATAGCCTTATTAGAGGGTTACCATTACTCTATATTAAATTTACCTTGGAACACTATAGGGAAGGGTTTTCTGACTAATCACGAGTAAGTGTCCTGCAACTGCTGATTTTTCGGTTCGCGAATGAATTTTCTTTGATTCAGGTGGTAATGGAGCGCCCTGTAATGTAGCAGGACCCACATTCGTAACATTCCTGGAGTCCTTAGTCCAGGAATATTACCAGGTCATACATGACAAGCATCAGGCATTCCTGATGGGTTTCCGGATGGGTTTTTGTATTGTTCGGATGTTATTCACGATTCTGGTGATCCTTCCGGAAACAGTAGGAATGCAAGCAAATGGTTCCCCTTTCGGCGAAAAAGGGAACCTTGCGCGGTCAGTGCACAATCCTTATCAATTGTGTCGGAAGATGGTTCCTGCTGAAAACTGTTTTCTTCCGGAATAGTTTTTTCGCGGTGAACTAGAGTTGACCGCTTTGGGTTGTGAGGGATGACTATTGATCTGGAGGTCAATGTGAGTAGGTACACACTGTCTGCTTGTCTATGGACCAAGACATCCGGAAACGGAAGGCAACCATTATTTCTAACTCCATCGTGAATGTTGGGATGGATGAGGTCCTCGAGGAAACAATCGAGCGGAATTACGAATGTGTCGTCAACGTATAAGACGCAGATGCAGAACCAAAGTTATAGAGAAGCAGGTGATCCCATTGCCATCTGTTTATTCATAGAATTTGCCATCATACAGGAATTAGTGGTTGTAAATCTCCAGTAGCTGTCCTCGCCAGCGTTCTTCGTCTCATTTTTCCCATCCCATCATACATTACATTTTACATCCCAGTATTCGGAGAAAACAAGCAAGTAGTACAGCACTTTTAAGATACCCAATCCTTTCGAGAGCTAAGTTTTTCGTCATCAAGGGTGATAAATTACTAATAAAAGGATGTTCGGAGCCGTCTTGATTTTAGTCAGCGGCGGCATGGATTCGAGGCAATCGAAGTTTGGAAATTTCGACAAAAAACGCCAAAATTGCCAAAAATTCTAGCTCGGTGAAAACGAATATTTTTTTGGGTAAAGATATGCCATCTGGAACGAAAACTGTCGCTCAGGCCTCAATATTAGACGTGAGTTCCCGAAATTATATCTTTTTTACATTTTATTTTATGTAGCACAAATTGATACTTACACAGCGGTTAAAATTAATTGATTTTGTTCGGTGTAAAGTAATAAATAGAATCTGATGATAAAATGCTCAAAATTACACCGTTAAAAGCAAAACATTTCTGAATTTATAAATATCTGCAAGTGGTACTAATTAGGGAACCTGTTTCCTTATTTTACCTCTCGCAGATATTTATAAATGATAATAATTTGGGTTAGTGGTAGTTATGCGGGGTTTATACCGTTACTTTTTTCAGGTAGAAATTTCGAGGGTCGCCCTCCTAATCCGGACCCTTAGCTTGCCTACGCAGCTCGGGAGCGCCCGGCCGCCACAGAAGGGGGACCATAAAAAAAACTGACCGCGTGGAATACGATTTAAAAAGTTATAAACAATTCAAATTAGCAACAATTTATTATCTTCGTCGTCTCACTAGTCCAGAGAGATATGCAAGCGTCTTTTGATTGACGTTCTACGGTTAAAATTAAGATTTTTCGTGATTTTGCAAGAAATTACCCGTTGACACACGGCAACGTTGCTCAGTCAGATAGGCGCATAACTACCATTAACCATAATTTGTACCGGTGGTTTCCTAAATTGGACCACACATTTACTCTTATCAATTGAAGAAATCCATTACATTTCAGATCAATCTAAATAATATATTATACTGTACCTTTCGTGTATTGAATCCTCTCACATGAAGCTTTCTGCATGACAATTCAAGATGCGAACCATCTTTTGCCCTTTACGACGTTAAAGTTATGAGCTATTTTCCTTCTTTCTGCAACGTCACAAACGCCGGATTTCCAGCGTTGTATTAAATTAAACGTCATTTATTCATATTTTTGTATGTGCTGCTCTGACTCCGAATCAATTACTTCCGAAAACACTTTACTGCGACCTAAAATTTTATTTCCCCATTTGCACTTTTGTTCTTATTTTCAGCCTTTTATAGTCTTTGGTACGTTATAATTTCGGGCATTTAAACCGCAATTTCCATTTATATTTACTGCCTCAAATAAATTTGGTTCATCTCCACTTTCCATATTTTCCTTTGGGACCCATACTGTGACGAAAATTGACTATTTAATTTATTAATGACTGTAAATAACACATTGAAAATGTATCGCAACAACTAAAAATAGCCTTATTCATGTAAAAACTCTAAATCATTATTTAAAAGCACTACGGTTTTCTAAATGTACATAAAGGGAACTGTGATCGGAACAATAAAGGCAACTCCGCCATTTTTTCTTCGTCGTTTCCTTTTGAACTAACAGTTTCAGCTACAGAATCGTACCTTCATGAAAACTAAAGCATATTTATGTATTTTCATCTGACAAATAATACAGTTTTTCCACATACTGTAATACCATTATTCCCTTAGCCACGTGCAGAAAAAAATGCTTTAAAACTTCAGAAAAAATAACTAGCCCACGAACAGACGGTTTTCGAACGCACGAAGATAATGACTGGAATTTCTACTAATTACGTACTACGCGCGACAAATCTCGCTTAAAACGAAGCTCTTCCATTTTACGGAGGCGGTACACACAAATTAGGTGGGCTGAAATCGAAAAAAACCGGACTTCGGGTTAAAAATGGTTTTTTGAGTGCGGAACTTGAAACTTCGCATAGTTATTGCAAAAAGATTGAATTTTATGTTTCTGTTTGTCGTTTTTTAATGTACTTAGGCGTAAAAAAGATACAGGGGGTCAAACTTGAGAAATTTTCACAGAAAATTAATCTCTCGGTTTTTTCAGAGAAACATTCAAGTTCGTTGATTTATAGAGACTTTCGAGAGAAACTGCTGGAAAAATCGACGATGCAGCAATATAACATGACACTTCGTCTCTTGATTCGTTGAAATTGTTGCGCTCAAAGACTAGTCTTTGCTCATTAAAAGCAACAAAATGGCGGACCCCGTTTTCGGCCAAATTTCGAGTAAGAACAACTGGGTCAACGGCGATGGACGTGTCTTATACCACGTCAATCTACAAGGCTTCTAGATATGGAATCTGAAGAAACTGATACAATTCACCCTGGGATTGCGGTTGATTTTTCGTAAGCGTTGCGCGGTCCGGCTAGGCCCCATAGAATCCCCAAATCCAGTTTCGCTATCTTTTCAGGGCCTCAACGGGGCCCAACCATCAATTTGGGGGCCCTTTTTTTCACGTCCGTTCCCTTCTTCTTTCGATTAAAATAAAAACTTATACCTTTCATAAAAATTTTCAGTTATGATTATATTTTCATTTAATTCTTTGGAATTTTTTGTTTGTAAAAAAATTTTCAAAGATTTTTTCATTTTTAGGCAACTGCCAATTCTGCCTATTGGTTAACCCTTTTTGGCGATGTGGAGTCTAACAGTGAGCCTTTTTCATGTTAAATTCTTGCTAATCATATTAAAAACTCGTGTGAAAAGAGTTTAATATAGGAACTTGATACTTCTACTTGACAAAATGGAAATAGAATTATGGAAATTGTTCATCTTACCGAAAGGAGTGTGTATTTTAATGGCTATGATTTTATCCTCTGTATTGGTCGAAAATAAAGTCGGCAGAATTAACCGGAGAAAATTCATGTACGACTATTTTAGCCGCTCGGAGTCGATTCCCTCTCGCTTCCCTTTTACAGCAGTCTTTCTCATGCATTTCAGTGTTGTCTTTAAGATGAATCTCTATAAGTACTTCTGATGCAGTTTTTTGAGTGGAATTTGATTGAAGATTCGATGCGTTTTGTGAGGCCTTTCGATAAGAGCTTTCTTTGATAAATAACGTTGTTGAAAGTGTTTTGGGACGTTTTCGAAAGTTGTTTGTGTTTTAAGGAGTTGAATTTTCGGCGAAGCTTATCTTTATTTTGGGCGTATTTCGTATTTTATGAATTGTGGTTTCATGTACCTGTCCCAATGCATGCATTCTATGTTGTTCAAATTTTAGGTTATTCTTAATGTAAATTGTAGGCTTGCTATTCTAATTGAGAACGTTTGTTGTATAAATTGTTGATTTTTATGTTTGACTTTTTTTGGCATTGATCATTTCTTTCTTAGCGGAAGAGTTTTCTGTTTTGAGGAAAATGTTAGTGAAGTTCGGGAATACGTTTATATCATTACAATCTTTGAGGCATCTGATGCCAGCGCCAATTGTGTGTAATTTGTGAAGCAAGTAGAGATCCTTAGGCCGGAGAGCGATGCTGCCGTAAAGAGGAAAAATTTAAAACACTGCTGTTAACGAATTAGAGATTTTTAATCTCCAATAGCCGTCCTCTTCTCTTTCCCCGGTTTTACAGGAAAGGCACTTTTAAGATCGCCTTTCTAGAGGGAAAGTGCGCCTTCTCCGAATGCTGGGGAACGCCGACAAACACGGCTATTGGAGATTTAAGAACTCGTAACTCGTTGACAGGCACATTCCAAATTTTCTTTCCTTGCAGGAAGTATGTGGACATAACTCCATCGAGTCTCTTAAAAGTTGAAGGAATGATACGTTCCCTTCTATGAGTTCCATGTCGAAAAAATGGGGTTCCGAATGTATTACAATTTTTGAGATTGTTTTGGAGTTTTGAAAAGATAATATAACAAAATGGAAATCAGATATGTTTTTTTTTAATTTCAATACTAGGCAGCCGTGGGGGTTTATGGAAAATTTAAAGGGGTCCACCGGAAATAAATGTTTGGGAAGCTGTGAGTTTCGTCTGCGTACGACCTTTTGCTTGGGATCGTTGAGAAAGTGACAAAATGGAAAAGTATTCGGTACACGAAACTCAAATGCAATATTTCTGAATCGAAAGATGTTTGCCAATTGGAGAAGTTATACAGACCACGTGCTTTTCTTTTGTAGGATTGGCCTTTGGATATTCCGCCCTTTTGAGTCCTGGAGAAGCCAACTTGTGGTGAGTGTACCCTCCCTTAAATCGGACTTTGTCTATAGTCCTTTTGCAGAATGTATGTTTTGAATAAGCTGCTTAAAATTAATATCTTCGACATCGTCTTGTTATAATGCTTCCTTTGCAAAATGTAAGTAAATAACATGGCTTTAAAAATGTATCGTAGTAACCGTTATCTAAAGGACTGTAAATAGACTTACAAATCAATTGCGAGGCTCATCTGTGGACATTCGCAGCATATTCTACTTCTTATATCCTACTTTCTTCACCTTTAGAAGTCCTCATTCGTAAGTATAAGCTGTGAGATTGTTATCCTTGGTAATTTATTTCCAATGTTGAATAATTGTAGCTCCGGCATTACTGATTCGGAATGTCCGAGCCAATGGAACACCAAAGGAATTTTCATTGAAATCCCTGATATTGACTTCATCTGAGATCTCCTTCTAGTTGTTACAATCCTCAGATTTTCGCTGTTTTGGATTTCCACCGTCAAATCACTAATTCTGAGGTGAACTGCACCGGTGGGCACTCTTTCAACGATTTGAGACAATTGCGGTAATTATTTGCAAGTTTTGAAATTGGAAAACGTGAGTTCGGTCGTTAGGAAAATATCGGAAGGTAAATTCGACGAAATCGCTTTATACCGCGTTATTTTGTGCTTATGAATGGAAGCTATTTCATGTGAGTCTTGTACACGGATTTATTTCACGCTGTTCCATTTTGGGATTCCTCTTTCGCATCTCCGCCGTTGCGGAACAGATCAATCGAATCAGTGGCACTTCACGCAATTTGTGTCGAGTTATTCTTCTTAGAGGTCGGGTAATTCGTCAGCTAGCGTTTTATTTTCTAGGGCATCCTACGTTACAGCGTTTTTGTAATAATTCGAAAAACGAGATCGATGACATACCTCAAATTAAGCGCATAATTTTTCTAAACTATTCATCCAACGTTGGCAAAATAAATCGATTCGTATTTGTTAACCTTCGTGTTAGAATAGACGCTAAGTATGCCCAAATGTAAATGTTGTAAATTTGGCAGCGAAGGAAGTTTCTCAGGCGTAACGTTTTCGACGCTAGAAAGTCCGCCTCAAATTGTATTCTTTGATTGCGTGTATCTCGGTGCATCAACAAAATGGCCGCCTGTTAGGCCTTGAGAGAGGACACGGAGCGGCTGTCGACCATAAACACTAGCAATTCTGTCTCTTGGATACAAACGAATACGAGAAAGTGCTGTACTTATTGCGGAACAATGACGCTTTCCATCGATGCGCTCAAACGGTATCCTCATCATCCGAAATGAACGAATTCGGGTAACTCATATTTTATTCCGTTTGCTCCTTCGCCTAATACTCGGTAGGCATCCTCCACCTTCCATCAGTTACGCAAATATCCGAATTTTGATCGAGAAATCTCTCCAATTGATGTACTTTTTCTCGAAGTAGTCCCTTGGAATGCTCTTCGCTAACCAAATCTCCTTTTAAGTCTGAATTGCCAATTTGGAGTGAATGAGATGCACTTGGAAGTAATTTGGAAGGGTCTTTCTGTCATGATAAACGTGATTTTTTGCTGTAACTTGCTTCTCCGTTGGATTCGGTTTTGCATTTGACTCCACAATCGTGACAGTACCCTTATAGTGGCCCCACCTACGTAGCCCTCGAGCGAACATTAAAACATTACTTCCCAACAATTTTGCCTCCACTCTTTTCTGTTGAATCAAACTCATTCTGTGTGAACTGTGATTGAAGAAAAGAGATTGTTTTAAGTGAAGAGATTTTTACTATTTCTACCTTTCTAACAGTGGAAATAGGAAAAATGGGAATTCAGAAAATTTACAACTAATAATTATAATTGTATTTCAGTCTTTATCTTTAGCACATCGATGCACGCTGACTTAGGGATTCTCCTTTGCCTACTTTCCAACCCTTTCTCCAGAAAAGGCTCGACCGTGTATCGCTTCTTATGCGACCTCGTTTCGCCCCTGTTTAAACGAATATTCCATGAACCAATAAACTGAACCTATTCGGATCCACTAATCGAACCAATCCGTGCGGGCCAATATATCGATTGCAGTTTCTCGATTAATAAGAAGTCTCCATTGACGGGATTAAAATCATGCTTTTGTTTGAGTTTAGCGACGATCGCTCCATATCTCGAACAATAGTGAAATCAGATCCCGTTTGCAACGCTGTGATTGGCTCTTGAAATAGTAGTTTTGAGGAAACCGATGCGTCCTCCGAGGCTCTTCGTTTTCTGAAACCAGCACATTAATGCAAATTCAATTTGTCGCTTCTTCGAACAAAGCCGAGTTTCAAAAGTCTATATGACGGATATTGGGAGATTTATATTGCTCCAAGTTATTTGAACGAGTCTCACAGTTACTAAGTATTTCCAAGTCTGTATGTTCTTTCTTAGATGCAAAAAGCTGAGGATTTCTCTGTATTGAATTTCTTCTAACTACCAATCGTTGCACAATTTTGATTCTTTCATAATTTATCCGCCTTCTGTAAAGAATTCTCTGCCGATATCTGTTGTTGTTTGAGAATGTTCGCCTCCTGACCTCATCCTTTCCTATAATTTCAAGGTTTTGACGTCCTATTTTGGAGTACATTTGGCTAGAATAGGGATAACTATCACATATAGCCACTTCTCCGGATATACCTATACTTAGGGGTGTTTGAAAATGTTATTATTTTTTCTGAAATTTGTTGATTTGAAAACGAAATTGTGCTGTTTTGTGTTCTTATTAGGATTCCTAAATCTGATGTTCCTAATTTTCACAGTCCCATTCAAGCAAAGGAATAACATTTGGCACACTTTAGCATAAACATTAAAAGCATCGAAAATATTATTAACTGTAAATTATACAAAATATTAAATTAAATTTATTTAAAACCGTGCTGTTTACCACCTTAGGAAAATGCTGTCGCAGCTGCAGATCAACAAAACATGATATTTTCATTAAAAACACATTGACACGATAGATGTTAGGAAAAACAAAACATATTTCTTGGTGGAGCTTGGCGAGATTTTGTGATAATCCACAATGGAAAGAAAGTTTTGTGAATTTATTGCAAAAGATCAAAGCTGAATTTGCGTAAGCAAAGATGTCACGAGTGATCAAAAATATGACAAAAAATACATAAATAATACAATTATATATTGTACATTTATTTAAATAATACCAAAATTACATTTCCCTCTCTCACAAATGATGAATGAAGCGAAAATCACCAAAATTCGTGCTGCTTATTGAAACTGTCGAAATTAGCATTATTTTGCTAAATCGGCCAAAATTCGCGTTATTTGTTGGTTTTATCGCTTATTGCGAAAATCAAATACACCTCTACCTATACTCCTATAAGAGTAAAAGTTGCATTCTGCAAGCATGTTGATGATAAACCTGTTCCTACAATTTGTTTTAAGTAATGAACTTTGCAAAGGTCTCTGACCGTTTCTAAAATTTCAAGTCGATATCAAACGAAATTCCGTATTCCTCTTTAATTGAGTGGTAGAATTTAAATATGGCTTCGATCATAGGGTATTAATTAATGTTTATTTTCACGAAGTAAAACTAGAACCAAAAACTCGTGGAAATGTACCGGTTATTTGTTTTTATTTTACTTTGTGAAAATAAAAATTAATTTTATCACGATAAAATTTAGTTTCTGGAATGTATTCATTATTTCTGTTCACACGCGTCGTCATTTTCTTCTCAATACATCCTTTTTTCCGCCATTTATTTCTAATGATGGAGTTGGCTGTTGTCGAGCCAATGTTCCACTCCCAATTTTTGGACGATCATTCCAAAAATGTTTACAATAATAATAATAATTATTATTACTGCATTTTTTACAATAATAATAATAATTGTTTGGTAGGGACGACGTTTCTAAAATATCAAGTCGTTGCATCGGGGAGATCCTTTGACTGAATGCAGATGGCGGCGGTCCAACGTTTTTTATGTTTCCACGTTATCGGGAAGGGATTCTTAAATATCGCCGCAATGTATTTCAAATGGGAGACATTTGCACTCACCTGGCGTCGAACCCTCGCATATTTGGTGACATTTCTATGAATATAAATGCAAAAGAGTGCGTTTTGTGTGACCTCCGTTGTTTTGAATTCTCGATCCAGCGGGATGTTGCTTACAAATATTTATGAAAAAAACTAAAAATGGCCGTAATTTGTTGCTGTATCACAAATTGACATCTCAGTAAATTGCATGCTTTTTGAGCCTTTTCATAATCATAGTTAACAAGCAGTCCTTCAAGAAGATAGTTGAAACCGAGCGCAAGCGTTTTCACATTTGAATGCTCTGCGATCTTAAGTCTATACGATATTAATGGTATGTGTCAGAAATTACGAAAAGGAAGTTCGTTGTAAAGTAAAAGGCAAAAAGCCTATTTAATAGGTATCCTGGTTAATTCCTCGAAGGATTCCATCCCTCCAACCAGTATTGGTGTCCCTTCCTTCCAAGAATATCTCATCACCTTTATGTTGGGTCATGGTGTACACAGAATCTACAACTAAAACTAAACTCACTATAAATAAGATATTGAATGCAATAAATTGGTGCGTAACAGCAATGCTACCGCTAATAGGCATCGTGTGAAGGAACTGGCGAAGGTGCTACAAAGCAACTTAATTTTACTGAATTTGCATCTTGTTCCAGTTCCATAGGAGACATCTCAGCCACCTCCAGAGGCATATCGAGGCTTGATTATCAGTTTTATTTGCAAGTGACATCTTCTTACGCAAAAATATGGTCGTTTTAACCGAAAACAATTATGACAAATTTTGATGTTTTTCGAAATTTCGAGGTATTTGTTGATTTGGGGAAAAGTTAAATCTGTAATGTCCATGTTGATAGGACACTTTTGCCGAGATTACATTTTGATAAGAAAAAACGCTCCACCGTTTTATCACTAATTTCACTTTATAACACTATCACTGGCACTATAGTGCCCACTGAATATTAAGATGCAGAATGACGTTTAACCCCCAAATGGAACAGAAAAATTAAATTTCTTGCGAAGCACGGAATAAGCATTGATAGACTTCCGGAAATAGATTCTCAGCACTTCATGAGGACGAACTTGAAACAAAAGTCATGGAACTGAAGAAGGCTGCAGAGGAAGGCATGCCAAGGAAAGCAAAGGATAAGAAGTTCAGTGATAGGACCCGGCAAATGATGAAACGACGGAAGGAACTGAAGAATTCAGACACTCCAAGAGATAACGTCGAATATTTGCAATTTGAATTTGAATTTTGCTTTGCAAAACCATCAGAGTAGCAATCAAGGAAGATGTGAGGAACTTTAATGAAAAGATTGTGAAGAGGCCATAGAAAATAACAAGAGCATAAAGAGGGCTAGAAGACGCCTAGCAATTGGTAAGAAATAGATTTTAGCCTTACAGAAAAGAGATGGCACATCAACATATAACAGACCAGCAATATTGAGGACTGTAGCAGAATACTTTGGCAACCTATACAAGAAGATGGGAGATGCCGAAGAGGAGAACCAAGAGGAAAGCCAAAGCTCGCAAAATCTCCTCTCAATTCTCCCAGAAGAGGTAATGACAGCGATTAAGCAGATGAAGAATGGGAAAGCAGGAGGGTGTGTTGGGGGAGTATCCGAAAGCTGGTGGAATAGAGATTGCTAATGTTTTAGCACAATTATTCAGTAATTGTCTAAAGTAAGGTACCCAAGGAATGGAACCACGCGAGGATTTCTGCATAAGAAAGGAAGCGAAGTAGACTTGAAGAACTACCGCCAGCCTACTTGTCTGTAAGATACTCATGAGGATGATAACGTCGGATGACTGTCCTCAGCACAGCCTAGAGGTTTCCGTAGATTGGTACAAAGCCTACGTCGGAAGATGGAGAATCTACTTGTATTCTTGTAATTATTCTTTCAAGATCTATTCTAACGCTAATTATTCTGGAAATTACACTCACTCATATTTCCATTTGCTTACACTGCTTTCCAATACCTTCTGAGTATTAGCAAAAGAGTTTGAGCTATTCAAGGAAAGACTGCCTTGGTATTCGGTCTGTGAATAGACAATCCATTTCGCTGTGGGGTAGGTCTTATCGGACCCTCACCTTTCGTTATCTTCGGCTGTTATCAACGAGAATCCCTCCGCTGGTGCAAATCTCGCTAAACGTGTGATTTATACGTTGAGAAGGCAAACTCTCAGAACGTCTTCTTTCCATCACATTGCGAAGCTCATCTGTTTTTGACACGCATTATCATATGCCTAATAATTCTCATCTATTTCTTTTTTTTCTCTCTTTTTTTCTTACTTAGAGTTACCTAAATGTCTATGTTATATACAATTTCTACTAGTACATACTGTATGCATTATTTTGATACTGTTTTTTATAATATTCTTTTATTTTTCCTCATAATGTACTTTATGGATGAAAATCCATGCACGTTTTCCTTGTTTTTCTGTTTTGTTTTTTATGTTATTTTCTATATATTGCTATCTCTTTTTTAAATGTGAACAGATTATTATTTATTTATCGCACGTAAGTACTTATTGGTAGTGCATTTATTTGTGAATGTTTTTCTCTTTTCTTATCTTTTAGGTATTACTATCGGTAGGTTTGCGCAGGTTTTTCACACCTCCCTTCCTTGTGGGTGTTTTCCTGCAGAGGATTTTTTTTCCCTTAGGTTTTTTACATCCAAAATTCTTCTAATTATTTCTACTTCATATTTTATAATTAATGACGATGGGTTGGATGGAAGAAGAGACTTTTAAGTCTCAATCTCGCCCAAATAAAGACGATTTATTATTATTATATTCTTGTTCATTCTTAAATCAGCGTGCAGATCTTCGTCATTCATGCATCTCAGTGCAGATGTAGAAAATTACCACGTTTGGTATTGGATGGTATCGTTCGTACCCATTAAAAGGAACAAAAATCTCAGAACCTATCTCCAGTTAATGCCGCTTTCGCCAACAATAATGTGCAAATATTCTCCCAGAACGCGCAATCTCTCCGCCATTCCAATACTCTGGCGATACGTCCATGTAGAAATTGAATGTCAGAAATTATTTATAGGTAATTATTATTTTAAGTAGAAATTATTGTTTCGTGCATCTGAATTTCTCGTTCTTTAAATCATAGTCTACATTCTAGATAATCCTGAAAAGAAAAAAAAAGATCCGGAAAAGAACTATGTATTTGGATAAAGTATAATGATTTATGATGATCTAATGGCACAGTTAACATCATTACATCGGCAAATAGATTTCCTCACCAGAGGAAAAATCTGAAAAGGTTGTCCCCGTATCAGGTGGAATTGTCGAGAGTGCAAACGATTGTCGCCACGCCTGAGTTTAGGCCATATTTTATTGCAAACTTCAGTTTTATTTTTCATGTATCCAGGTGTAATCCCGTTTATTATTTTCATTTTAATAATTTCGAATGTATGTTGATGCGAATATGCACGTCTTCGAGTGAACTCATATTTCTTTACTATATCGTGATTACGTAGCAAAGGCGATGTCTTCTTAGTAATTTACTTCACATCCTTGCCATATTCAATCAAGTGTACGACCAACGGGTTTTCTATTTTTTCGGTTCTCTCGATTGAATTCCGTCATTTCTTTATCCGGTTCACGCATTCTCTACCGCGTTACAACCGACAAATTTCGGCAAACTGAATGAACAAACAATTCATTCTCTATCGGCAGGTTACGAATTACAGAAAGAGCCTTGATAATGTCGCCGTGGGCAAACGCCATTTTGAGCCCTGGGCAGAGTATGACATCCAAATTCCTTCGATGGCCAGCTCTTTCGATATCTCGAGTTCTACGCCCTCGTCACTTTGACTAATATTCGTGCAAACTCATTCCGTCGGATGGATAGTAGAAATTAAGATAATTTAAATTTATAAATACCAATGATGTTATTTGCAAATTTGAAACGCTAATAAACGCTTTAAGTTTTCAGAGGAAATATTTTGGCACTGACGGAACTGAGTAATGGCGAATGAATGTCAAAAAAAGAATTCGTGGAATGAGATTCAAGCTGCAGTTCTTAAAGTTGTCGTATTTAAAAAGGTTTTGCAGAATCTCTTGATTATTACAAATCCGCACTCGCCCTTTAGTCACAATTCTTTAAGCTCTTTTCCGTATTTAGTGTATTTATTAAAGTATATATTATAAATTTTTATTTCTTTTACTTAACGCGGATTCTATTTAAATTACTATAAATTACTCTCTTAGGAACGACTTTCAATTGTTTGCCAAAAGAGTCGTACGGACGAGTGTGCGCCTTTCAGTCAATTGTTTTCATTTACGTCTTTCATTTGTTAATATAGATGGCGCATTGTTTTTGTGCTGCTTAGGGATTTATTCAATGGCAATTTCTCTGTCGAGGTGAGCGAGCGGCTGTCCTTGAGTGCTGTCCTCCAGACGTTCCTTATGCAACAAAAAATGCCTACGAATAGACAGTTTGCAACGGCACTACTAATGGAACGATATTTCGGACGTATGATTTGCGATCAATTACTCCGTTAAAGTTAAACATTTAGGTAACATTGGTTGCAATTATTGGTGCTAAAAAATTTTCCGAGTTAGGAATAACGTATTTTTATGTTTTACTGTCGCGAATTCTTCGGTACTTTAAATTATTCAGTAGTTGTGACGACATGATTTGACGAACTCACTTGGTTTCTTTTTGTCTGAAACAATTGCCGGGCCCCGAACTGTGCTCTATCGAGGAGAATTATACGGAATATTTGGAGACAATCGTTTGCCAAATAAGTTTTGGATAACGAATGCATTCATTTGAAGTAATTAGTGTTTCCTGTGGAAATTCGTAGAAGTTGCTAGAGCCTGAATGCTGACGGCAACGGTTGTGCGCGTGTTTGTGTGCGATGCATGAGTTAACATTTGCAAGAGTTAGTAAATCTATGTAATATTACTGTTAAATTTGGAAACAACTCGTTGTAGGCAGAAACTGGATTTATTAAAGAGATATAATTTGTACCTAATCATTTAACGTGAAAGCACTCGCCATTTGAAGCATTCAACAGTTAAAGCGATAAATATTTTGAATTCGGAAATGGTGAGTGTGTAGGAATCTCAAATGTGTACATTTTTAGTGCTCCTCAAAAGCGGTGGCTTTATTATTTCGCCTTCTCGTTGAGATACGACAAACGAAGTTCGAATCGAAAAAGAAGCCTCATCTCGAAGAAGATGTCAGCATCGAATATTATGCGGCACTCCGGTAGGTAGCGCTTATCTTGAAAGTCGCCAAACGAATAGAAAATAAAAGCGTTACAGCAGAAAATCAAAACAGGTTTACAACAACTGCAGTGCGCTTACTCCGCTGAGCCCATTTAATCGGTATTCTGTCTTGATGAGACATTCTACCCCCAAATCAATTGGATCTGATACCGTCCTCATATTTAGCGATTACTCAGGTTTTAATTAGTCTAGAATTCATTTACGAAATGCGCTGGTGCGCGACCATTCAAAAATCTACATCTCCTCGTAAGATTATCGTCATTTTATAAATCGTTAAAGTGATGGTTTTAATGATAATTAAGATAGGTAGTTGAAGAAGGGCATTAACTATAGTTATTTATATTTTATGATAAAAAAGTAATATCTTCATTGGTGGATGTTCTCAATTTTAGGATACTTGGTCAAATTCTTTGGGAAGTCCTCAGCAGTTTCAGTCGCCAACTTTTCATTTTAGTTGTAGTCGAGCGAATAAGTTATTTCTAAATTATTAATTACGTTAGAAGTACTTATTTCTTTTAAGTGTGACAGTGATCCTCTGTTCTCTCAAAAAGGACGTCTGTGATCATCGGGTGAAAAGCGACGATCGCTGTCACGTTGTGATTGTTTTTACCGTGGTTATGTTGGATACACGTCACGAAGTGAGCACGTCGTTGTTATTAGTTATTTATGATCGATATATCGAATGAATGTGTTGGTTATTTCAGTTGCTCGCCATAACTTTACGATGCACAATGATTCTTTTCTGGCCGTTCGCCGTCATGGCTGCGCCGTCATGGAAGAGCGAGAGTGACCTCTGTGCGACCGATTGCGACACTAGAGACATCAATGCCAAATTCTCAACCGTTGCATGCAGTAACAGTGTCTTCGATGTTCGAATCATTTATGTATCATAGTCATATATTTATTTTCTTTAAGTTTAAAGTTTTTAGATGAAATTTTAATTTTATTATAAAGGAATTTTGTTGAAGCTATGAAATTTATTTTTAAAACAAGGACTAGAAACCCTTTTATTTTAAATGTAAATACGAACCATTAATATTAATGGTATTAATAGTTATGTTCTTGAAACCCAAAGAATTTGGCGGCATTTTATTAATTTTAGAGGAACCTGTCCTGTAATTGATAATCCACGATAGGAGTTACTTATTACAACATGTAGAATTGCACCTGTAAAAATTACAACTTCTTATATCGTATGAAAGATAAAAACGTAAAAATTTGGAAATGCAGATTTTCACTTTCTCCTCTTGTGAGAACTTTAGAAAATAATATATGAAGAAATCATTTAGTTTAGGCGTACGTAAAACTTCTGCGAAGTCTCTTTCATTTTAATCACCATAGTTAATATATAATCGTAAAAATAGCATTCTTTTTCGATTTAACTTGCTTGACGAAACAACTAAATTGTGGATTCGATATCGACGTGAAGCGGTGGAAATAAATTTGGAATTCGTAACTATAGAAGAGGTGAAATACTCAAAAAGGCCGCTTATTTCCATCAAAACAACTCATGGATTATTAGTTATGAAATATAAGAATCGTTTTAAATTTTGACGGGGTCTACACTCGAACAACTTCCTCTATCAACTTATCGTCTATGACGTGACTTCCTATTTGTTGATCTTTCGTAATTTGTTCAAACAAGCTGGAGCTTGAAAATAATAATGTTCGGCAATCGGCGAAGAAGCGGACATTAAACCCGTTTCTAGCCTCATTTTACGGAGGAATAATTACAGAATGTAGTTCTGTGGCCTTACTTAATTCCCATAGGTCATTACGTTGTTTGCTGTTTTTTTTTATACGTATGATCCCTGAAACCTTCTGCTTAGTAACTGTATAGCCTAGAACATTCTTTCAAATAATTATTATATTTATGAAAATATACACACGAGTTAAAAAGCTACTTTCATTCCTTGACATTCTTAATTAATTCCAAATTTTGTACCTCTTTTATTTTTAATATAAAAAGAAGCGCTTTAAAATAAAACAATAACAACCGCTTTCCCTTGACATCGGCTTGCCTTTAAAGTACAAACCACACTCTCATAGAAAGTATGAATTTTGTTATAATTCGAACGATCGTCATAAATGAACCTTCAATGATTTTTTCGCAATCCTTTCACCGAAAATTATTTATTTATCCTTAATTAATTTTATTTACGTAGTTAAATTGATTAATTCAGTAACTTTATTCTAAATTCGAAATAATGTTGTTATCATTTCGATGCATTTGTTATGTCCGTGAGTGTAGATTTGGTAAAATGAAGAGTCGATATTCCTTTTATTGTCTTACGAATTCCATTGAAACTGTTCCTCCAATTATATTTGGAACGATTTATCGGAAATCGAATTTTTAACCTTTTTTAATTATTTTAAACATAATTTTGTCATATTTGAACACTGAGTAAGTCAAATGTTGTTTTCTTTAGTTGCTAAGGGAGACCAATTAAATTCGTTGGACTGATTCATTAATTGCCAATTTACTAAGACATTCGCTCCCAAAGGAAAGGGTTTGTTTGTAATTTACGGCTATCCATCATCTCCGATTAACAAATGAACCTCATTCGATGCAAGTAAACGATAATCCCGTAAAAATCAAATCCCAACTAGTTGCAATTATACTCCTCGAGACATTTATGATATCGAATGAGTCGTGACCTTGACTGGTTTTCCTTTCTATACCAAAGATGGCAGCTACATAACGGTTCCCGCACACTCGTTTTTATTTGAGAAGGACTTCCATGTTCGATCCGAAAACATTGGACGGTAAAGTTACCTTAAGAATGATTCCCGTTTTGCGTTCGGACAATTGGAGGACATGTTGAGAGGCGGAACATTACATTGCTCGAATCTAATTTTAAAAACTCTGTTTTTGATTTCTCTGTTTTAAGTATAAACAGTGTTATTTCGGAGTTACGTGCAATAACATTCGACCTAGAACGTTATGCTCTTTAGAGTTTGAAATAGTTTTTCAAACTATTTTTTGCGAGTAATCCCCGATAAGATTAATGAAAAGAGTTTTTTGATACTAAATTCGCCAATAGACCGTTTTAAATCGAGATCTTTTTCATGCTCGATTTTAACCTTCTGCGCCTCATAGAACTCTCTCTAGGTCAATTCCAAGGAGATGTCCTTGCGATCCACTCCTTTTACACAGCTTTCATCGAATTGTGAGTTCAGCGGTTGACTCCGAATTGGATGCCAATCAATTCTTTCAAACTCAAAACTCCTGAATAAGTTGCTTCTGAAATCGCTCTTGTATTTTAATGGACGCTTTGTCAGCTTTTGAGTGGAATGGACGTGTGTCTACCGTCGATTTTTAATTTTGCTTTCAATTTAGAATTCGATTGAACAGATTGATTTCTCGTCTACACTTTAACGAGTGGTGAAAGTACGTGGAATTCGACCACATATTTCAGATCTCCTTCTTTTGACCCCATATAGCCTAAGTTTTGTTTTTATCGGGATTAGAACGTTTTTGGTTGCATTTAAGAGGAGACTAATTGCTCTCGATTTTGCAGTAATCGCCGTAATTGGAGAAAACTCGTCTTCGCGTGAATCAAGCTCGATTTCATTTAAATTTCTAGAATTCCAACGAACATTTGCTAGTGATAATCTCTTTTCAGATTCGTTCTTAAGCGTGTGATAACTGTGGGAATTAACGACGGACTAACCTTGGTACGCCGTCGTCAGGTGCAGCCGTCAAGGACACCGCTGTCAAATTCCTCTTTTTTGGCTTCGTAAAAAGCCATTTCAAAGCGGACAAGGCCAAAGCGGCCATTTTGTTTTCTGCAAACGGATTTCCGTAGCGAATCTCCGCTCGAAGCTCCTCGACAAATGATTCTTCGTAGGATTCACAAGCGTTGCTCAGATGCAACAGATCGCTTCGTTTTAGCTCGAAAGGAACCCCTCATCTAGATGAATGACCTCAGCGATAATCAGAGATCACCAATATTATTCTTCACGTCCGATTATTCGTGATTTGTGATCCCCTTTGAGAATAGCGATGCTTTTATTGAAAGACGTTGTGAAAGAAGTCTGAACATATGTATAATCTTATTTAATTTATTTGGATCCATCTCGTATTCCTCGAATCGATTGCTCTCATTTCATCATTCTTAGCATCCGTTTCACTTGGAGTGTTAAAGTTAAGGGCCTTCTTTTAAATTAGCCGCGAATCAAATATTGCCGAAGTTTGCGAGGTTTTCCGATGTACGTTGAAATGTTATTCGGATTTGTGTACTTCGAGATTAGTTTCATGTGTTGTCTCACTTCGTGAAACGAATCGAAATGATTGAGCTTTATATGTTGTAAGACATTCGCAACTGCACAATTTCTCGGTTTTATATTAATTCTTGGCTTTAGAAAATGTATTAACATAAGTTATATCTGTTAATTATATTTTTATATTATTAATATTGGTATATGCGAAAGGTAGACTCGATAAACCTCGAAGTCCTTTCTTAGATGACCTCGTAATTTGAAGGAAGTGGCCGACTCGATAATTTTGTATTTAGGTAAATAAATGTCTACAAAATAATGATAGTTAACTCTTTCTCCTTCTTCTATTTTTGGCTACTCATCAAGTAATTGCCTCCAAACAGTGTCCTTACTATAATCGAAGTCGCCTCTATCCTGGATTCGTAATTCCATTAATGATTGCCATTGGATTCGAGCTTCTTCGTGAGGAACGGTTGCGATTCAAGGACATCGGAAAGTTGCTGATATTTCGCTATGCTTTCTCCGCAAC
This sequence comes from Sympetrum striolatum, assembly GCA_947579665.1. Taxonomy (NCBI): domain Eukaryota; kingdom Metazoa; phylum Arthropoda; class Insecta; order Odonata; family Libellulidae; genus Sympetrum; species Sympetrum striolatum. Next base: position 1,107,461 of record OX388345.1, on the reverse strand, counting down.
AGCACTTCCGAATGAAATCTTGGTTGGCCTTTTACTGCTGATTTCGAACGCATTTACAATTTTAGCGTCGTCATTGATGTTCAACGTGCACAGGGCGTTCGGCTTCCGTGGAAGCGGTCCCCGGTTCGATCCCACAATGATGTCGAACCAACGGACGGACGCTCACAATTTGGATTGTCGATATCAAATTTCCGCGGAAGAATATTTATTTTTCCCGCTAAAGCAAACTTCTCGCAAAATCATTTAAATGCATTCGAACGCCTATTTATTTATTTACAATAATATATAGGCAGTCAACCCATTTACACAGGGAATTGGTACATTTAAGAAGCATATTAATACAGTAAAGACAAAAAAAATAAAAATAAGAAATGTTGAAAACAATAGAATAAAAGGTACAAAATCAATGCAATTAAAAAGAACAATTGTCACCAATGAAAACATTAAATATATAAATCATCAAATAAAGAAATCCTTAAATATTACAAATAAATCGAATAAATTTAATTAGATAAAATCAATAAATCTAAATATAAAAACATAAGTCCTTTTACATAAAACATATAAACAAAAATGCATACCTATGTGTTACTTTCAATAGGTTAGTCTCGGGGATTGTTGATTCCTGGGAAAGAGTTTATTTAGGAATAGCTGATGAGTTAAACCTTCTTCGCGGTCATCAGGATTTTTGACCTGGCTCTATAGTAATGTTCCGGATAATACTTCGATATTACGGAAGAGATTAGCCGATGAAAATAAACGATTAGAGGACACCTGAATCTACGGAATCAAAGTAATGATTACGATCTCTCTTTACTCTCGACTGCAAAGAATTCCCTCGCATTAATCGAAAAGAGCGATTATAAATGTAATTTTGATGCTTATTCGAGAAGTATTGTTTTAACTTCTGATCTACGTCATATTCTGTGTTTAAATAAGCGGCAAATAATCTAGTAAACACTTTATGTCTGTGGAAGAAATCAATTTTTAGGAAAAAAGGAGAAATCTGTAACGCATTTTGAAATTTTCACATTTTTTTATTTAAACGGGTGACAAAACATTTTAGCCCATCATAAATTATCGATCATTTCCATTGTTCTTAATCGTTTTCCATAAAACATGCTCAGTGCGTATAAAAGTGCTCAGCTATGATTTTATGATTATCAAGGACTATCATTTTCGCCGCTTAATTATTGCGACTGAGTGGATTTCATTTTAAAATAATTCCCCATCATTCAGTTCATCCTCCTCGATGTTCTGTGGCGACTTAAGCAATTGTATTTATTTATTTACACTAAAATACTACAAATATTTATTTATTCATTTGAATAATAAAATATGGAATTCGGTATATTTTGCAATTGTTTGTAACAAAAAAGTTTTAAAGTATATCTTTGAAATAATAATAAGTGAGCGTGATGATTCATTTGATGCCTGTTAAACTTAAAAAATAATTTTAAAAAGAGCAGCACTATGGTTACTCCAAGCATCAGTATTTGTTGCAAACGCTATTGCATGTTGTGACGCGTTAGTGATTAGATAAGTGTTGAATAATTCAAAGATGGGGAAAGAAGCCATGCGATTGGCCAAAAAAGTCACGTGATGCGGTTGTGATTGATGCCCTCTGTTGTGACTACTAAAAGACTGGACGAAATTGTAAATATTTTCCGGTGTTGTTAAACGCTTACAATTAACTATTACATTTACTGAAAAACTATGCAACGTGTAAAGATTTAGCAATATCTAAAACGTGAAAATTATAAATATTTCCATGGCTGCTGCCATAACAGACAGGCGTGCCTTTCCACTAGACATTACGGCCTGTGGACTTTTTCCTTGTATTGATAAACAACGGGCAATTTCTCTACTCTGCTGTATGGACAACGATATTAGATAAACTTATTCAAATGTAAACCTTATTCTAACGTGCCTTTTATGATATGTTCTAAGGACATTTTAAAAAGGATGAATCGGTAGAAAAACAATAAGTTACAAAAACGGAATGCGAAGTTTTAAAATTAGGAAGCCGGGAGAAAGTTCCATATTTAGACGGAACATTCCACGTAGCCAACTGTCAGGTACGAGGAGATTGGAGATCTGCCTGAGTAATTATACGTTAAGGAGGAAGCAAAGAGTCATTGTAGAATTATAAACCAGTCAGCCTAACTAGCGTAGTGTGTAAGTATTCGAAAAATGATAGCGGGCTGTTTAAAACACTTTTGGGAGGTGGAGTGATGAAAACCAACATGGGTTTAGGAAAGGTTTCTGTCATCAAGCCTTGTGTCATCAAGCCATGTGAAAGTTCAAATACTCCTAATTTTACAGTTTAACTTTAGCTTCACACTAAAATGAAACTGACCGATATGTTTGCAAATTGGTGTCAAGTTTCCTCAAACTTAAGAGCCCACGCACACGGAAAAATAGCTTCAGAAGATTAATAATTCCAGAAACATGTTGAGATGAAAACCAACATGGGTTTTGGAAAGGTTTCTGTCACAAATGTTAGGGCTGTATCAAGACTTGATAGAAGCGCAGGGGAGATCAGGTAGATGCTTTTGGGGTGGATTTAGCGAAGGTGTTTGACCACAGTTTGTTGATACAAAAAATGAGTATGACTCTCCAAAGCAAGGGTTTCACCAATCTTTTCCTGATTCCTCTGTCAAGGCAAGGTCTCATAGAGGCTCCCTTGGCCTAGGCTATTATCTAACGAACCTCCTCTTTACATCTTCCGTCTCAAGAGAGAGAACTTCCCAAGGAAGAAAATTTATCCACCTGCTCTAGTTTTTCCCCATCCTCCCTAATACTTAACTTAGCTTTCTTTCCCTCACTGAACCTCGAAACTTTAGTTTTACTTACGTTAATTTTCATTCCAAATTCCCTTGCTTTATCGTTAAGAGCATTTACGGAATCGCTCACAATAGCTTTATCGTCTGCCTACCTTACAGACTATTTCTTCCAAGGCTTCTTTCGCCATTTCCTCTGCATGTATATTAAAAAGCGTTGGTGACATAGGACACCCTGATCTTACCCCCTACCCTGAACTGGGAAATACAATATTAACAACTATAACAAGTTTACTCAATGACAGGATGCAAAAGGACGCTTAATATGATTCATTTTTTGCCGAAAACAAAGATTCGCAGAAAGTTAGTGAAATCGGACCAAACAATTGGGTTGTAAATTTGATCCCCCAAAAAAGTCACAAAATATCGTTTAAAATGTTTTAAAACAGTACATTATGATACAAAGAGCAAGTTTTCTTTTAAATGTTTGGGACAGGAGTTGCGTCGAAACTTCATTGAAAGTATGTAGAAAATATTTTGGTGTTTCCGTAGCCTCATCATAAGTGCTTGCATATCAGGATAAGAGAGAGATAAATGGTCCAGATAAAGTACGCTGAGGAGCATGTGATTCCGAAAGATTTTTTTTTACTGTGGATCCAGTTTTTCCTGCAGCCAACTGAGCTGCCAGGTAGCGTTGGTGAAGATGTGACGATTCATACGGTATAACCCAGTTACTTTGAACCCGTTTATTGCTATCTCAGCCGATTAGATACGAAGGTATCAAAAAACCTCTGTAACATAGTAGAGAGCGAGATGACGCCCATTCTGATGCAAACATACTGTTACGAGTTAAGAGTTCGGGATGATTAAGCAACTCTCGTAATCCGAAAAACAACACTTTATTACGGAGCGACACAAGAAACTAAGTCGGACCAAACAGAGTTAACTATAGCACCGACTTAGATAAGAACTCTCCACTTATATCTCAATCACACTCTAACGTTTTCTTTCTCAGCCCGAAAACTGACTGTTTATTTATTTATCTCTCGAGACCATTATTGGCCTTAGCAACTGCCGCGTATTTATACTCGTTCTCTCCCGACGAGTGGAGAACATTCCGAATCCCATCAAATAACGTTGGGCGCAGCAATACTATTACTGCCTCTCTGTAGTACATTTTCAGAGGCCCCATGAACATCCAGGGGCTGCAATTTGTGGGTGGGATGAGGAGGAAGTAAGAGTCATATGGTTCTTCTTGGCCAGTCACATCCTGGTCACGAAGGACTTTATAATGACAATTCAAGATACGTAGAACATGCCATAGAAAAGATGGTCCTTTAAATGGAGGCCCATATTCACAACAATCCCACCTCAGCAAGATGGCGACTATCACATGTAATGGCGTAAGTGACTTAAGGCATGCTTCTAAAAGTAGCTTAGGATCTCTGCTTTCCCGATATATCACTGTGAAATTACGTTTCATAACCTGTCTGCGGTCCAGACCAAGCTCGAAATCATACAATCACTGACTCTGCATCCACACTACTTGAAAGAAAGGTTTCAACTGTTTAATGCTATCTCATCTCAACAAATAGCACTGTTAAGAGTTATAACCACCAGTCTGCAGGACCTCCCTTTTGGGAGGGGTTTTTACACCTTTTCCTCTGCGCATGGAATCAATTCTACTTTTGTCATCTATATTTGCTTACCCATATTTTTGTCTCATAAAATTCTGGCTTTGGAAGGGAAATAGCAATGGGGTGACTAATGTGACAAAAAAATGATTTTTTTCCATTTGTGGATATCAGTTTTAATAAATACTTTTCCATATATCCATGATAGGTTCTTTTATTTCCTCGTCAAAATATTGTGTGCACTTTTTTTTATACACAACTGCGATTCGCTTGGTTAACTCGATCGAGAAATTATGATGTTGTTAAGGGGATGTTTACCAATGTATGGACCATACTAGAATAGATATGCGTATCGGGTGTTTTATGCGGAAAATGGAGAAGTTGATAATAGAACGGCTTGGGCGAGATCTCCTCTTCAGTCTAACCCACCATCATACAATACATAAATAAAAAAATGTAATAGATAGTATGAAAAAGATATGAGAAGACTTGTGGATGTAAAAAACCTAGTTAATGGTCAGGGTTAAGTCCTAAAGAATTAATTTTCCAATAGATTCTATTTCAAATGTAAATGTTTGTATATTTAGGTGATTAAGGAACAAATCTAAATGTCTTTGGGTTACATTTTCCGCACCTTGAATTGGCGTGATTGTTTTCAAAATGTTCTCTTTAGAGGGAGAAAGAGTACATCATTAAACAGAAAAGTAATTTATTGAATAATAACACTCATTTTGTGATACACATAACCTTGTGTAACATAAAAGCTCAGAAATATTGTCCCTCGAAACCTTCTTACCCACTAACAATCCTTTTCAAATGCATGACTCCGTTTGGGATGGGAGGATTGATCTCATCTCACCAAACATTTTGAATTTCACATCAAAGTCTACAAAAACACAATCTGAAGTCAGGAACATTCTTAAGTTGAACCTGGAGGCAAGTTGAATGGCAATACAAGTTGAAAGAGAAGAATGGTTGGGAAAATAATTGATTGTAATAATATATACATATACCCTGTTTTACGTTTCCGTCTTGGTCCTTGGTTCGATCCCAGAGAGCCATTTACATTACCCTATGCATTTCAAATTGGGATAACGAAATCTTATTGTAGGACCTTGCCGATGAGATATTGTCTTCAAAATTTGAATTAAATAAGTTTTATTTATACTAGGACGTTATGTGTATTCACATCTTATAAAAAGTCCTGGGTTTGACCCCAGGCAGTTCGGCCATTTTAGCTACATTCCGCGAAATGTCCAAAAATAATTCCGGTGGGATGAAGAATCACGGATGGCCCAGATATTTTTAAATGCCACCGGATGGCCGTGGGTTCGATGCCACGTGAGTGCAAACCTCCCGTATGAAATACATTTCTGCTACTTTTAAGAAGTTTTTATTCACTCCCGTATATAATCGAAAGGTAAAACTCCGCATACGAATGGAGGCCATAAATACATTTCATATTCGCAGTTAACTGATCCCTGAGAATGCTGGGTTCGATGCCAGATCGCCATTTTAATTCATTATTGCATTTCGAAGTTTGTAAACGGGAATCTTATACCCAGTATGATATCGACTCCAAACTTAGGATCACGTTAGTTCCATCACTTCCGTCATACGTAATCATATCTTGCTTAAAGGTTCGACTTCAAGTGATCTTAATTTTCTCTTATAAAATGATTGCTTGAGATTTCAAACAATTCTTTTTAAGTATTTCCCGAAAAGATCCATAACCCGGCATGTGTAGTGAACACAAACGCACCGATCTCCGAATTTTGATTCGAAGCATCATTTGAAAATGCATTTAAAAAGGGAATGCTGAGTTTCCTTTGAGCAATCTGGCTTATTTCCCGCTAGATCTGGCGGAATTTGTTGTCACTTAGCGGAAGAAAATATCATTTAGCGGATAGCGGTAAATTAGACGGGAAAGTCGTAATTTTTGACTTTTTCTAGCGGAATTTGAGTTTCAAGTGGCATAGCGCACTTCGACAACTCCGTAAGGGGATTGCCGGAATACCACACCCGGTGAAGGGACGGAAGTGAACCCTCATTCATTTAGAAGAGGTTTACGTCGGAAATTTTCTTTCCTTAAAGGGCGAAGAAGACCGAAAGATCTTAACACACTGACGCACACAAATTTTTGGCAATGCGTTAAATAGTGTCCAGATGGAGGAGTAACTTCCAAGTAGACAAATGTTGGGGAATTTCTAGGAATTACCGTATATTCTCATGTACACTCCTGGCCAAAATTAACGCAGCACCTCCCTAGCGATCCTTACGGCCGGTGCTGCGTTAATTTTGGCCAGGACTGTACCACGCGCCACTGTGTAAGACGCGCACCTCGTTTTCGGGCAATGAATTTTGGTAAATTTACAACCGGCAACAGTTTACTCATCGGCGAAATAGAGCATGCTCTAACTTTTTAGTTGCCGCAACTTAATAATCTCCCGTGCGCTGGGTTGTATATAATACAATGTGTTCCATTTCTGTGATTAAAAAGTTGCTCAAAAAAAGTTGCCAGTGCGCGGTAGGACTAAAGCGGAGGTCACCAGCCTCAGCTGAAGGAAAATACGTCGCCTCTCGACTTTCATTACGGCGCCTCGCAATGAGCCGAGCAAATCCAACAAAGTAATCGCTGGGCCGGAGCTTTCTGATACCAAATTTCTTGTTTATATTCAATGAACTTTCAATTTTTTTGTGCAATTATTAATTATTGCAATGAACGTTCGAACTGTATTGAAGGAAAAATGAAAAACGCAATGAAAAAAAAGGTTAAATTCCATATTGACAGTTGAAACTGGTCTGAAGCGCTGTGGGAGTAATTGTTACAATTACGAAATTTCAGAGGATATCCAAAGTGCGTACAATGCAAGCATACAGTTATGAGGGAGAGGAGGAAGATATGGATGAGCTCATAAATATCTAAGTATTTTGCAACATTTAGTTTTTAGTTAGTTTTATAATACCTTTAAGTATTTGCACATTGTAAAAGTTATATATTTTTGTTGAGAAAATTGTAAAATAATGTTTTTTCGATATTGTACTATTTTCCGTGCATTATTTTGATAGGAAATTAATTTTGAAAAAAGATACAAATGCAAAAATTAATTTTTGTTGATATTTTTACCCTATTTTCCTTCAGCGGAATTTTTGACTTTTTTTAAGATCATTCTAGCGGATTTTGACTTATTTTCGATTAATTTTAGCGGATTGTTGAAGCAGTAATTTGGCAGCTCTGCTTTGAGCACTATCTCGACATATCGACTTGACCTTTAAGAAACCGTCGGAGACCTTCGCAAAATCCATTACTTTAAACAGTTCGTAGGTGCATGCAAAAATACATCATTTGTTTACATGCTTGCAGTACGCAAGCAACCTTTTACTTTATATATATATACGAGTAAAATGTTGCTTGCATACTGCAAGCTGATCGACAAAACTATTTTCATGTCGGCATCATATCCGGACGGCCATCAAAAGAAAAAATGGATTGAAATTTTTCTTAAAATTTGCTGAAATTCCATCGTCTGGCATCGAAACCGGGTCTTTACTGAGAACTTACTATGCAGCACAATAGAAAAACACCATCTCTAACTATGTGTGAAAATTCAAGCAGAAATATGGGCTACAACTGCCTCAAAAGACGTTCTAATTTTCACGAATTTAAATGGCTCTCTGGATTCGAACCAAGGACGATCATGGAAATATAAAAATTGTTTCTGAAAGTTATTTATGATTTATATCTATATGCCGAATTTGAAGTTTCTATATTATTGGCAAAGGTTTCAAAATAATTCCTAAAAATCGGATCAACTTCTGATTGCAGAGACACCTGGTGTCGAACCCAGGACCCATTAATAGCTGTAAATGCACTGTTTGTTTTTTATGGATTTTATCTTTCTATATGCAAAGTTTGAAGTCGATATCGTGCAGGGAAGTACCTAAAATTTGTTTCCGTTATCTCCGTAAGAAATGCATTGAGGAATGTAAATGGCTCTCTGGGATCGAACCAAGGACCATCATCGAATATGTAAAATTTTATTACGAAATATATTTATGATCTCCAACTCCATGCCGAATTTCAAGTTTCCATGCCATCGGAAAAGGGTCCAAAAAAAATCTTAAAAATCGCCACAATGCATTTTAAACGGCCGATTTTTGCCCCGACCTAGCATCGAACCATGGAAAAAATGCGAAGATGTCTTTTTGATTTTTGTTGGATATGCACGGCTTCTAGCGGTCCCTCGAATTTTAATTCTCTCCTTTTCCGGGAAGGGCCTCAAAAAAATTTTGGAAAATCCCCGCCATGTATTCTTATGGGGAAAATTGCGACTTTGGGGCCTTCTGGAATCGAACCCATGGCACCGAGGTTCAAAATCACATTTTTTCTGGCGGTTACACGTTATGGCCAATACGTCGTAAAAATTTCAAGTCAATCACGCTTGTGGTTTAGGCTGTGAATTAGTATCCTATCTATCTATCTATCTAGGTATATACATGAACTAGTAAATGAGTGCTTGCAAACTGCAAGCAATGCAAATCATTAAGGGATACTACCCTGAGTTATCGGTCTATATGTTATATTTACGTTTCTTTTTATTTATACCACTGTCTATCGTATACATAATTTTGAAATGTGAAATCGAGATTCAACAAATAATATAATAATAGACTAATTATTTGGAAAGCATTTCACGTTTAATTGATATGGGAGTTTTAGAGTTGAGTTCTTAATGAATATACATTCGTATAGTTAAATTAAGGGAATGAGCCAAAGTAAAGTTAGAATAAAAATCTGCATAAAATAAAAATGCGAGAAATCGATAGACGATTCGTTACCTGAAGTACTCGGTTTAGTGTAAACATACTGCAATTGAATCCTATGTTCATTAAATGGCGTCTACCACGACAATGAGCTCCGTTTCTAATTAAATAAACAAATATACAATAGGCAACGTAATTATGTAAATAGTTTTAAAGAACGTAGAAAAATAACATTATTCTAAAGCCCGTTTGGAGAAGATGGGAAAATAATATTCATACAATGATACATGCAAAGATTGTTTTTACTAACCAAGAATTATCCAGCGTAGAACAACGTAATCAGAAGGTCGTTCAAGGAAATCAGTTTATTTCATGTGTAGATTTTTGTTTTTCATTTCGATTAAAGTTGAAATACATAATATACTACGTTTAATTAAAGAAACGTAGAAAAAAACTTATTATTTCTATTATTTCTACAGATTGACGTTAAAACTATTAATTTGCATTAATATTCTGATAGTAATATTTTAGGATTATGTAAATTTCAGTTGTACTTACTTTTACTCAGGTAGACTTGATCCGGTATAATACGTCCTTCATCAGTAATTAAAGAGTATTTTTCATCCTAATTGCTTTCCTATCCCTCTTATATAGATTCAGTGGTGACTTTTCAATTAATTCCTCGAATAATCTCACTACTTACATGACATTTCCGATTATCTTCGTTGATAAATAGTCTCGTATTCTCTACATAAACTTATGTTATCACAGCATGCATTCCCGATTGATTCATTGACTGTGCAGATATCTACTGCCTATTTGGATGAAATTTACATTTTTCAGCATTCAGTATTAACATATATCGAAAGAAACATTTAAAATAATTAAAAATGCATCAAACCTTTATCATGGCGTATGAAATTAAGGATCATAAACAAACTTGTTTTCGATTCAAACAATGGTTGTTGTCATAGATTTAATTTTCGAAAGGAGGAGAAGAAAACGTAATAAATTGGCGTTCAAATTAAAATTTTGCAAATTTCGTGCCGGAATGTTATAATCGGTCGCAAGAAAAGTAAACTTTGATCTTTTAGACGCAATAAAGACCAAGCCTCGCTACTTAACGATTACGTTTTCAAATTTTAATTAACGAAAGTAATTTGCTCTACATGGCCATTTTTCGTTTTCCCCATTTAAATACATTGAAAAATATAATCGTCTCTATGCTCAATCCTAGGTCAAAATCTGGGAATTTTCGATTTTTTCCTGACTCGACTGTCAATTATGAATCTCTCCTGAAAATTTCAGCCTTCTAGCTTGATTAAAAATGCTCAGGATTTTGTGTCAATCAGTAGGATTTGCAGCTTTATCTATTACTAGTATATGGGTGCTTGCAGACTGCAAGCAAAGAAAATAATTAAGGGATACTATCCTGAGTAATCGGTCTATATGCTATATTTATTTTCCTTTTTAATTATGCCATTGTCTTTGGTATACATAATTTTAAATCTAAGATCGAGATTCATCAAATAATATAATATTAGAATAAGTACTTCGAAGGCCTTTCACGTTCATTTTATACGGGAGTTTTGGAGTTGAGTCCTTAATGAATACACATTCGTAAAGTTAAATTAAGGGAATAAGCCAAAGTAAAATTAGAATAAAAATCTGCATAAAATAAAAATGCGAGAAATCGATCGACGATTCGTTACCTGTGGTATGTACTCGTTTTAGTTCAAAACATACTCCAATTGAATCCTATGGCCGCGGTGCCTGCTTTTGGGCAGATCTTCATATGATGATGAGGACAATATTGACAGCGTGCTGAATGTTATCAAATATCCTTTCCGGTGAAACTAACACCCTGATATTTTCTGAGGAACGTACTCTTCCTAGCGCGACATAAAGCTGGCAATGTGAAAACACGTCGCTTCTCAAATCAAGGTTTCCGCGGCGATCGGCTGATTCCGTGGTATCTACTACGGGATCCCACCGCGATGAATGTTGCAGCGGCGACGACGACGTTTTAATGTGCATTCGTAAAAGTAAATTAAAGGTAAAAGCTTAAGAATATTAAGTTAGAATAAAAATCTGCATAAGATAACAATTCGGAAAATAAATTGTTGATTACCTGTGTAGTATTCGGTTCATTGCAAGACATACTGCAAAATAATCCTGTATTCATTGAATGGCGTCTACCACGACAATGAGCTCCGTTTCTCATTAAATAAACAAATAGACAATAGGCAACGTAATTATGTACATAGTTTCAAAGAACGTAGAAAAAGAACTTTATTCTAAAGCCCGTTTGGAGAAGATGTGAAAATAATATTTATACAATGATACATGCAAAAATTGTTTTTACTAACCAAGAATTATCCAGCGTAAAACAACGTAATCAGAAGGTCGTTGAAGGAAATCAGTGTATTTTATGAGTAGATTTTTGTTTTTCATTTTGATGAAAGTTGAATTACGTAATATACTACGTACTAATTGTGCACTACGTATTAATTAAAAAAACGTAGAAAAAGAACTTAATTTTAAATTCTCTTTGGAGAGGATGATACAATAACTATATGTAATTAAAATAGGAAAGAAGAAATATAATAGGCATATAATAAAAAGCACAGAAAAACAAACACGAAAAAAATCCACCATATACGTAGAACAACGATATCCTAACATCGTTCAATGATACCATGTATTTCCTGAGTAGATAGTTGTTGTTCATTTAGATGAAAGTTACAATTTCTTGATATTCAATGATAACATGGTCCTTCAGGAAAGGCGGGCAGCAATGGGTTTAGTTGCCGTTTTGAGCTTTTCGGTGACAATTTATCACAATTTATATAGTACGAAAGTGAAACACACATGGAACTTTTTAGTCTGAGTTCAGTATATGATAAATGTATTTGGTTAAGTGAGCAATGAAATATAATATTTTACTAAATTATAGTGTTCGTTAAACTAATGATTCGTATTGCTTGCAGTTATGTTATTTCTAAAGATTGTTGTTAAACCTTTTAATTTACATTAATATCCCTATTTATTAATTTATATTAATATCTATGTACTTCATTCTCGAATAATCTCACTACTTACATGACTATTCCGATTATCTTCGTTGATAAATGGCCTCGTATCCTCTACATAAGCTTATGTTATAACAGTATGTATTCCCGAATAATTCATTGACCGTGCAGATATTCACTGTCTATTTTGATGAAATTTACATTTTTCAGCATTCAATATTAACATATATCGAAAGAAACATCAAAAAACATTAAAAATGCATCAAACCTTCATCATTGCATATCAAATAAGTATTGTAAACAACTTTGTTTTCGATTTAAACAATGGTCGTTGCTATAGATTTAATATTCGAAATGAGGAGAAAAAAACGTAAAAAATTGGCGTTCAAACTAAAATTTTGCAAATTTCCTGCCGGAATGTTAAAATCGGTCGCAAGAAAAGAAAACTTTGATCTTTAAGACGTAATACAGACCAAGTCCTACTGCTTTACGATTACTTTTTCATATTTTAATTAACAAAAGAAATTTTCTCTGCATGGCCATTTTTCGTTTTTCCCATTTAAATACATTGAAAAATATAATCGTTTCTGGGCTCAAACCTAGGACAAAATCTGGGAATGTTCGATTTTTTCCCAACTCAAAAGTCAATTATAAATCTCCCCTGAAAATTTCAACCTTCTAGCTCGATTAAAAATGCCCAGGAATTTGTATGAATGAGTCGGATTTGCAGCTTTATATATATGTAGTAATATATAGATGCTTCTCCGGATTCATTCATATAGATAGATAGATAGATAGATAGATAGGATACTAATTCACAGCCTAAACCACAAGCGTCATTGACTTGAAATTTTTACAACGTATTGGCCATAACGTGTAACCGCCAGAAAAATTGGGATTTTGATCCTCATGGTTATGGGTTCGATTCCAGAGGGCCCCAAAGTCGCGATTTTCTCCATAAGAATACATGGCGGGGATTTTCGAAAATTTTTTTGAGGCACTTCCCGAAAAAGTAGAGAGTTGAAATTCAAGGGATCGCTAGAAGCCGTGCAAATCCAACGTAAATCAGAAAGACATCGCCGAATATGGTGCATGGTTCGATGCTAGGTCGGGGCAAAAATCGGCCGTTTAAAATGCATTGCGGCGATTTTGAAAAATTTTTTTGGGTCTTTTCCCGATAACATGGATACTTGAAACTCGGCACGTCGATAGATATCATAAATATATTTCGTAATCAAATTTTTCATGTTCGCTGATGGTCCTTGGTTCGATCCCAGAGGACCATTTTCACTTCTCAATGCATTCCTTACGGAGATAACGGAAACAAAATTTAGGTACTTCCCGGCATGCTATCGACTTCAAACTTTGCAAGATACAAGAAAAAGTATTTACAAATCAAACTTTGCATGCACAGCTTACAATATGTCCTGGGTTCGACACCAGGTGTCTCTGCAATCAGAAGTTGATCCGATTTTTAGGAATTATTTGGAAACCTTTCCCAATAATATAGAAACTTAAAATTTGGCATATAGATTGAGATCATAAATAACTTTCAGAAATATCTTTTAGATTTCCAAGATCGTCCTTGGTTCGAATCCAGAGAGCCATTTACATTCGTGATAATTAGTACGTCTTTTGAGGCAGTTGTAGCCAATATTTCTGCTTGAATTTTCACACATGGTTAGAGATGATGATCTTCTCTTGTGCTGCATAGTTAGTTCACCAGTAAGACCCGGGTTCGATGCCAGACGATGAAATTTAAGCGAATTTTAAGAAAAATTTCAATCCTTTTTTTTTTTCTTTTGAGGAGCGTTCCGATATGATTCCGATATGAAATTAGTATTGCCGATCTGCTTGCAGTATGCAAGCTACATTTTACTCGTATATAGTAATGAATCCGGAGAAGCATCTATATATAATAGATAAATAGAGAGGATACAAACTCACAGCCTAAACCACAAGAGTAATTGAGCTGAAATTTTTACGGCGTATTGGCCATAACGTGTTACCACCAGAAAAATTGCGATTTTGATCCTCAGTGTCATGGGTTCGATTCCAGAGGGCTCCAAAATCCCGATTTTTCCCGTTTAAATGCATTGCTTTGATTTTCGGGCATTAAAAAAAAATACTTCCCGTATAGGTAGAGAATTAAAGCTCAAGGAGCCTATATATATGAAAATGATCTATCGAAAACATAAATTGGTTTAACGAAAAATATCCTGGGTTCGATGCTAGGTCGGGGCAAAATTCGGCCTTTTAAAATGCGTTGTGGTGATTTTTAAGATTTTTTTTGGACCCCTTTCCGAATGCATGGAAACTTGACATTTGGCATGGGGTTAGAAATCATAAATATATTTCATAATAAAATTTTACGTATTCGCTGAGGGTCCTTGGTTCGATCCCAGAGGGCCATTTGCACTCCACAATGCATTTCTTATGGGGATAACAGAAACACATTTTAGGTACTTCCCGGTATGATATCTATTTCAAACTTTGTTTGAAATTAGATCAAGTCCTAGCAAGTAATTTTGTGCATTTACAGCTTCCAATACGTCCAGGGTTCGACACCAGGCGTCTCTACAATCAGTCGCTGATCCGATTTTTAAGAATTATTTTGAACCCCTTCCCAATAATATTAAAACTTGAAATTCGGCATATATATAGAACTAATAGATACATTTCGAAAACACATTTTATATTTCCTAGATCGGCCTTGGTTCGAATCCAGAGAGCTATTAACATTCGTGAAAAGTAGGTCTTCGTTTGAGGTAGTTGCAGCCAATATTTCTGCTTGAATTTTCACACCTATTTAGAGAAGATGATCTTCTGATGTACTGCTTAGAAATTTCACCAAAAAGACCCGGGTTCGATGCCAAAAAATTAAATTGAAGCGAATTTTAAGAATATTTTCAATCCTTTTTTTCCTTTCTGGGACCGTCCCGACATAATGCCGTTATGAAATTAGTGTTGTCGATCTGCTTGTCGATCTTATATATATATATATATATATATATATATATATATATATATATATATATATACGAGTAAAATGTTGCTTGCATACTGCAAGCAGATCGGCAACACTATTTTCATGTCGGCATCATATCCGGACGGCCATCAAAAGAAAAAAAAGATTGAAATTTTTCTTAAAATTTGCCTAAATTCCATCGTCTGGCATCGAACCCGGGTCTTTACTGTGAACTTACTATGCAGCACAATAGAACATCACCATCTCTAACGATGTGTGAAAATTCAAGCAGAAATATGGGCTACAACTGCCTCAAAAGACGTTCTAATTTTCACGAATTTAAATGGCTCTCTGGATACGAACCAAGGACGATCTTGGAAATCTAAAAAATGTTTCTGAAAGTTATTTATGATCTCTATCTATATGCCGAATTTCAAGTTTCTATAAAATTGGGAAATGGTTCCAAAAAATTCTTAAAAATCGGATCATTTACTGATTGTAGAGACGCCTGGTGGTAAAACCAGGAAATATTGGTAGCTGTGAATTCACAGTTTGATTAGTAATGACTTGATCTTATCTTATGCAAAGTTTCAAGTAGATATAATATCGGGAAGCACCTAAAATGTGTTTCCGTAATCTCCATAAGAAATGCATTGAGGAATTTAAATGGCTCTCTGGGATCGAACCAAGGACCATCAGCGAATATGTAAAATTTGATCCTGAAATTTATATTTGTTCTCCAACTCCATGCCGAATTTCAAGTTTCCATGCCATCGGGAAAGGGTCCAAAAAAAATCTTAAAAATCGCCACAATGCAATTTAAACGGCCGATTTTTGCCCCGACCTAGCATCGAACCCAGGATATTATTAGTAAAACTCATTTATGTTTTCGATAGAACATGACCATATATATAGGCTCCTGGAGTTTTGATTCTCTACCTACCCGGAAAGTATTTTTTTTTAATTCCCGAAAATCTAAGCAATGCATTTAAATGGGAAAAATCGGGACTTTGGGGCCCTCTGGAATCGAACCCATGACACTGAGGTTCAAAATCACAATTTTTCTGGAGGTTATACGTTATGGCCAATATGTGGTAAAAATTTCAAGCCATTGACGCTAGTGGTTTAGCCTGTGACTTTGTATCCTCTCTATATCTATTATATATAGATGCTTCTCCGGATTCATTCATATATCATACGAGTAAAATGTTGCTTGCATACTGCAAGCAGATCGACAACACTATTTTCATGTCGGCATCATATCCGGACGGCCATCAAAAGAAAAAAAAAGATTGAAATTTTTCTTAAAATTTGCCTAAATTCCATCGTCCGGCATCGAACCCGGGTCTTTACTGTGAACTTACTATGCAGCACAATAGAACATCACCATCTCTAACGATGTGTGAAAATTCAAGCAGAAATATGGGCTACAACTGCCTCAAAAGACGTTCTAATTTTTACGAATTTAAATGGCTCTCTGGATTCGAACCAAGGACGATCTTGGAAATCTAAAAAATGTTTCTGAAAGTTATTTATGATCTCTATCTATATGCCGAATTTGAAGTTTCTATATTATTGGCAAAGGTTTCAAAATAATTCCTAAAAATCGGATTAACTTCTGATTGCAGAGACACCTGGTGTCGAACCCAGGACTCTTTGATAGCTATGAATGCACTGTTTGATTTGTCTGGACTTGGTCTTTGTACATGCAAAGTTTGAAGTTGATATCGTGCCGGGAAGTACCTAAAAGTTGTTTCCGTTATCTCCGTAAGAAAAGCATTGGGAAGTGCAAATGGTCCTCTGGGATCGAACCAAGGACCATAAGCTAATATGTAAAATTCGATTATGAAATAAATTCATGATATCTATCGACGTGCCGAGTTTCAATAATCCATGTTATCGGGAAAGGATCCAAAAAAAATCTTAAAAATCGCCGCAATGCATTTTAAACGGCCGATTTTTGCCCCGGCCTAGCATCGAACCAAGGACAATATTCGAAGATGTCTTTCAAATTTTCGTTGGCTATGCATGACATTTAGTGGTCCCTCGAGTTTCAACTCTCTGCTTTTCCGGGAAGTGCCTCAAAAAAATTTTCGAAAATCCCCGCCATGTAATCTTATGGGGAAAATCGCGACTTTGGGGCCCTCTGGAATCGAACCCATGACACTGAGGTTCAAAATCGCAATTTTTCTGGAGGTTATACGTTATGGCCAATTTGTCGTAAAAATTTCAAGCCATTGACGCTAGTGGTTTAGCCTGTGACTTTGTATCCTCTCTATATATATATATATATATATGAATATATGATATATGAATGAATCCGGAGAAGCATCTATATATAATAGATATTCATATATATATATATATACGAGTAAAATGTTGCTTGCATACTGCAAGCAGATCGACAACACTATTTTCATGTCGGCATCATATCCGGACGGCCATCAAAAGAAAAAAAGAAAAGATTGAAATTTTTCTTAAAATTTGCCTAAATTCCATCGTCCGGCATCGAACCCGGGTCTTTACTGTGAACTTACTATGCAGCACAATAGAACATCACCATCTCTAGCGATGTGTGAAAATTCAAGCAGAAACATGGGCTACAACTGCCTCAAAAGACGTTCTAATTTTTACGAATTTAAATGGCTCTCTGGATTCGAACCAAGGACGATCTTGGAAATCTAAAAAAATTTTCTGAAAGTTATTTATGATCTCTATCCATATGCCGAATTTAAAGTTTCTATATTATTGGCAAAGGTTTCAAAATAATTCCTAAAAATCGGATTAACTTCTGATTGCAGAGACACCTGGTGTCGAACCCAGGACTCTTTGATAGCTGTGAATGCACTGTTTGATTTGTATGGACTTGATCTTTGTACATGCAAAGTTTGAAGTCGATATCGTGCCGGGAAGTACCTAAAATTTGTTTCCGTTATCTCCGTAAGAAAAGCATTGGGAGGTGCAAATGGTCCTCTGGGTTCGAACCAAGGACCATAAGCTAATATGTAAAATTCGATTATGAAATAAATTCATGATATCTATCGACGTGCCGAGTTTCAATAATCCATGTTATCGGGAAAGGATCCAAAAAAAATCTTAAAAATCGCCGCAATGCATTTTAAACGGCCGATTTTTGCCCCGGCCTAGCATCGAACCAAGGACAATATTCGAAGATGTCTTTCCGATTTTCGTTGGCTATGCACGGCATTTAGAGGTCCCTAGAGTTTCAACTCTCTGCTTTTCCAGGAAGTGCCTCAAAAAAATTTTAGAAAATCCCCGCCATGTAATCTTATGGGGAAAATCGCGACTTTGGGGCCCTCTAGAATCGAACCCATGACACTGAGGTTCAAAATCGCAATTTTTCTGGAGGTTATACGTTATGGCCAATATGTCGTAAAAATTTCAAGCCATTGACGCTAGTGGTTTAGCCTGTGACTTTGTATCCTCTCTATATATATATCTATTATATATAGATGCTTCTCCGGATTCATTCATATATATACCTATATAGATAGATAGGATACAAATTCACAGCCTAAACTACAAGCGTCATTGATCTGAAATTTTTATGACATATTGGCCATAACGTGAAACCCCCAGGAAAAAAGAGACTTTGATCCTCAGTGTCATAGGTTCGATTCCAGAGGGCCCCAAAGTCCCGATTTTTCCCGTTTGAATGCATTGCCGTGATTTTCGGGAATTAAAAAAAAATACTTTCCGGATAGGTAGAGAAGTAAAACTCAAGGTGCCTATATTTATGGTCTTGGACTTTCGAAAACATCAATGACTTTTACAAAAGTTATCCTGGGTTCGATGCTAGGACGATGCAAAGATCTGCCCTTTAAAATACATGGGAGCCGTTTTTCATTATTTTTTTAGATGCACTTATCGAAATGATAGGATGTTCGTGCTTGGCTGGAAGATGTATGGTACGAATAAGTTTTAGAAAAAAATTTTCATAAGACCGTACTGTTCCTGGGTTCGAAGCCAGAGCACAATAACGTTTCTCTCATAAGGAATATAAAGGAAAAGTAGGACGTCATTTGAGGCAGTTGTAACCAATATTTCTGCTTGAATTTGCATACGCGGTTAGAGATGGTGTTTTTCTTTTGTGCTGCATAGAAAGTATTGCCTGAAAGACCCGGGTTCGATGCCGGGCAGTAAAAATATCACCCATATATAATACTATGGGGTATCTTTTCATAATTTTTTTATGCATTTATCGATATGTAAGGGAGCTCTTGCTTAGATGGAAGATGTATATTAACACTTTGTTTAAGAGAAAAAATAGATAAGACCATGCTGTTCCTGGGTTCGATGCCAGAGCACATTATAATTTCTCAAATAAGGAGTGTATGTGAATAGTAGGACGTCGTTTGAGGTAGTTGCACCTAATAGTTTTGCTTGAATTTTCACACATAGTTTGATATAGTAATTTTCTATTTTGCTGCATAGTAAGTACACCAGGAAGACCGGGGTTCGCTGCCAGGTGATTAAATTGCAGCGAATTCTACGAATATTTTGAATTTTTTTTTTCTTTTGATGTCCGTCCCGGTATATGATGCCGATATGAAATTAGTGTTGTCGATCTGCTTGCAGTATGCAAGCTACATTTTACTCGTATATATATATGAATACGAGTAAAATGTAGCTTGCATACTGCAAGCAGATCGGCAATACTAATTTCATATTGGCATCATATCGGGACGGTCCTCAAAAGAAAAAAAAAAGGATTTCATATTTTCTGAAAATTCGCTGAAATTTAATCGTCTGGCATCAAACCCGGGTCTTACTGGTAAACCTACTATGAAACACAATAGAAAAACACCATCTCTAACTATGTGTGAAAATTCAAGCAGAAATATCGGCTATAACTGCCTCAAAAAACGTTCTAATTTTCACGAATGTTAATGCCTCTCGAGACTCGAACCAAGGACGATCGTGGAAATCTAAGACATGTTTCTGAAAGTTAATTATGATTTCTATCTATATGCCGAATTTCAAGTTTCTATTTTATTGGGAAAAGTTTCAAAATAATTCCTAAAAATCGGATCAACTTCTGATTTCAGAGACACCTGGTGTCGAACCCAGGACGTATTGTAAGCTGTGAATGCACAGTTTGATTTGCAAAAATTTGCTCTTGTATCATGCAAAGTTTGAAGTCGATAGCATGCCGGAAAGTACCTAAATTTTGTTTCCGTTATCTCCGTAAGAAATGCATTGAGAAGTGCAAATGGCCCTCTGGCATCGAACCAAGGACAATCAGCGAACATATAAAATTTTATTATGAAATATATTCATGATATCTATCCACGTGCCGAGTTTCAAATATCCATGTTATCGGGAAAGGATCCAAAAAAAATCTTCAAAATCGCCGCAATGCATTTTAAACGGCCGATTTTTGCCCCGACCTAGCATCCGACTTTGAACCTCAGTGTCATGGGTTCGATTCCAGAAGGCCCCAAAGTCGCGATTTTCCCCATAAGATTACATGGCGGGGATTTTCAAAAATTTTTTTGAGGCACTTCCCGGAAAAGGAGAGAGTTGAAACTCGAGGGATCGCTAGACGCCGCGCATATCTAAAGGAAACCATAAAGGCATCTACGAATATTATCCTTGGTTCGATGCTAGGTCGGGGCAAAAATCTGCCGTTTAAAATGCACTGTGGCGATTTTTAAGATTTTTTTTGGATCCTTTTCCGATGGCATAGAAACTTAAAATTCGGTATGAGATTAGACACTATAAAAACATATCTTAATCGAATTTTACATATTCGCTAATGGTCCTTGGTTCGATCCCAGAGGGACATTTGAATTCCTCAATGCATTTCTTACGGAGATAACGGAAACAAATTTTAGGTACTTTCCGGCACGATATCGATTTCAAACTTTGCATATAGAAAAATCAAGTCCATACATATCAAACAGTGAATTCACAGCTATCAATGTGTCCTGGGTTCGACACCAGGTGTCTCTGCAATCAGAAGTTGATCCGATTTTTAGGAATTATTTTGAAACCTTTCTCTATGTTATAGAAACTTGAAATTCGGCATATAGATAAAGATCATAAATATTTTTCAAAAACATTTTTTAGATTTCCAAGATCGTCCTTGGTTCGAGTCCCGAGAGCCATTCACATTCGTAAAAATTAGAACGTCTTTTGAGGCAGTTGTAACCAATATTTCAGCTTGAATTTTCACACATAGTTAGAGATGGTGATCTTCTATTTTGTTTCATAGTAGGTTTACCAGTAAGACCCGGGTTTGATGCCAGACGATAAATTTCAGCGAATTTTCAGAAAAAATTAAATCTTTTTTTTTTTTCTTTTGAGGACCGTCCCGATATAATGCCGATATGAAATTAGTGTTGTCGATCTGCTTGCAGTATGCAAGCAACATTTTACTCGTATATCTATTATATATAGATGCTTCTCCGGATTCATTCATATATATATACGAGTATAATGTAGCTTGCATACTGCAAGCAGATCGACAACACTAATTTTATATCGGCATCATATCGGGTCGGTCCTTAATAGAAAAAAAAAGGATTGAAATATTTCTTCAAATTCGCTGAAATTTCATCGTCTGGCAATGAACCCGGGTCTCTCTGGTGAATTTACTATGCAGCACAATAGAAGATCACCGATTCTAACTATGTGTGAAAATTCAAGCAGAAATATTTGGCTACAACTGCCTCAAAAGACGTTTTAATTTTCACGAATGTAAATGGCTCTCTGGATTCGAACCAAGGACGATCTTGGAAATCTAAAATATGTTTCTAAAAGTTATTTATGATCTCTATCTATATGCCAAATTTCAAGTTTCTATATTGTTGGGAAAGGTTTGAAAATAATTCCTAAAAATCGGATCAATTTCTGAATGCAGAGACACCTGGTGTCGAAGCCAGGAGATACTGTAAGCTGTGAATGCAAAGTTTGATTTGTAACGACTGGCTTTTCTATCATGCAAAGTTTGATGACGATAGCATGCCGGGAAGTACCTTAATTTTGTTTCCGTTATCTCCGTAAGAAATGCATTGAGAAGTGCAAATGGCCCTCTGGGATCGAACCAAGGACCATCAGCGAACATCTAAAATTTGATTATGATATATATTCATGATATCTATCGACGTGCCGAGTTTCAAGTATCCATGTTATCGGGAAAGGATCCAAAAAAAATCTTAAAAATCGCCGCAATGCATTTTAAACGGCCGATTTTTGCACCGACCTAGCATCGAACCATGGACAAAATTCGAAGATGTCTTTTTGATTTTCGTTGGATATGCACGGCTTCTAGCGGTCCCTCGAATTTCAATTCTCTCCTTTTCCGGAAAGGGCCTCAAAAAAATTTTGGAAAATAGATGCTTCTCCGGATTCATTCATATATCATATATATATATATATATATATATAGAGAGGATACAAAGTCACAGGCCAAACCACTAGCGTCAATGGCTTGAAATTTTTACGACATATTGGCCATAACGTATAACCTCCAGAAAAATTGCGATTTTGAACCTAGGTGTCATGGGTTCGATTCCAGAGGGCCCCAAAGTCCCGATTTTTCCCGTTTAAATGCATTGCTTAGATTTTCGGGAATTTTTAAAAAATACTTCCCGGATAAGTAGAGAATCGGAACTCTAGGAACCTTTATATATGGTCATCATCTATCGAAAACATAAATGAGTTTTACGGAAAATATCCTGGGTTCGATGCTAGGTTGAGGCAAAAATCGGCCGTTTAAAATGTATTGTGGCGATTTTTAAGATTTTTTTTGGACCCCTTCCCGATGTCATGGAAACTTGAAATTCGGCATGGAGTTGGAGATTATAAATATATTTCATAATCAAATTTTACATATTCGCAGATGGTCCTTGGTTCGATCCCAGGGCGCCATTTACATTTCTCAATGCATTTCTTATGGAGATAACGGAAACAAATTTTAGGTTCTTCCCGACATGCTATCGACTTAAAACTTAGCGTGATAGAAGAACCAGTTTTAACAAATCAAACTATGCATTCATAACTATCAATGTGTCCTGGGTTCGACACCAGGTGTCTCTGCAATCAGAAGTTGATCCGATTTTTAGGAATTATTTTGAAACCTTTCCCAATAATATAGAAACTTGAAATTTGGCATATGGATTGAAATCATTAATAACTTTCAGAAACATTTTTTAAATTTCCACGATCGTCCTTGGTTCGAGTCCCGAGAGCCATTTACATTCGTGAACATTAGAGCGTCTTTTGAGGCAGCTGCGCCCAATATATTTGCTTGAATTTTCACACATAGTTAGAGATGGAGAAATTCTATTGTGCTGCATAGTGTGTATCACCAAAAAGACCCGGGTTCGATGCCGGACGAATAACTTGCAGCGAATTTAAAGAATATTTTCAATCCCCTTTTTTTTCTTTTGAAGACGGTCCCGATATAATGCCGAGATGAAATTAGTGTTGTCGATCTGCTTGCAGTATGCAAGCTACATTTTACTCGTATATATATATATATGATGTATGAATGAATCCGGAGAAGCATCTATATATAATAGATATACATGAATGAATCCGGAGAAGCATCTATATATAATAGATAGATAGGTATATAGATAGGATACTAATTCACAGCCTAAACCACAAGCGTCATCGGCTTGAAATTTTTACGACGTATTGGCCATATCGTGTAACCACCAGAAAAATTGTGATTTTGAACCTCAGTGTCATGGGTTCGATTCCAGAGGGCCCCAAAGTCCCGATTTTTCTCATTTTAATGCATTGCGTTGATTTTTGGGAATTTTTAAAAAATACTTGCCTGATAGGTAGGGACTTAAAACTCAAGGAGACGATATATATGGTCATGATCTATCGAAAACATAAATGAGTTTTACGGAAAATATCCTGGGTTCGTTGCTACCTCATGGCAAAAACGGCCGTTTAAAATACATTGTGGCGATTTTTAAGATTTTTTTTGGACCCCTTCCCGATGACATGGAAACTTGAAATTCGGCATGAAGTTGGAGATCATAAATATATTTCATAATCAAATTTTACATATTCGCTGATGGTCCTTGGTTCGATCCCAGAGAGCCATTTACATTCCTCAATGCATTTCTTATGGAGATAACGGAAAAAGGTTTTAGGTACTTCCCGGCATGATATCGACTTCAGACTTTGTACAAAGAATGATCAAGTCCGTGCAAATCAAACCGTGTATTCACAGATATCAATGTGTCCTGGGATCGACACCAGGTGTCTCTGCAATTAGAAGTTGATCCGATTTTTAGGAATTATTTTGAAACCTTTGCCAATAATATAGAAACTTTAAATTCGGCATATGGATAAAGATAATAAATAACTTTCAGAAACATTTTTTAGATTTCCAAAATCGTCCTCGGTTCGAATCCAGAGAGCCATTTAAATTCGTGAAAATTAGAACGTCTTTTGAGGCAGTTGTAGCCCATATTTCTGCTTTAATTTTCACACATAGTTAGAGATGATGATGTTCTATTGTGCTGCATAGTAAGTTCACAGTAAAGACCCGGGTTCGATGGCAGACGATGAAATTTCAGCGAATTTTAAGAAAAAATTAAATCCTTTTTTTCCTTATGAGGACCGTCCCGATGTGATGCCGATATGAAATTAGTATTGCTGATCTGCTTGCAGTATGCAAGCTACATTTTACTCGTATCTATTATATATAGATGCTTCTCCGGATTCATTCATGTATCTATTATATATAGATGCTTCTCCGGATTCATTCATATATATAGCTATATAGATAGGATACAAATTCACAGCCTAAACCACAAGCGTCATTGACTTCAAATTTTTACGACATATTTGCCATAGAGTGTAACCGCCAGAAAAATTGCGATTTTGCACCTCAGTGTCATGGGTTCGATTCCAGAGGGCCCCAAAGTCTCGATTTTTCCCGTTTAAATGCATTGCTTTGATTTTCGGGAATTTTTAAAAAATACTTCCGGGATAGGTAGAGAATCGAAAATCTAGGAGCCTTTATATATGGTCATGATCTATCGAAAACATAAATGAGTTTTACGGAAAATATCCTGGGTTCGATGCTAGGTCGAGGCAAAAATCGGCCGTTTAAAATGTATTGTGGCGATATTTAAGATTTTTTTTGGACCCCTTCCCGATGGCATGGAAACTTGAAATTCGGCATGGAGTTGGAGATTATAAATATATTTCATAATCAAATTTTTTGTATTCGCTGATGGTCCTTGGTTCGATTCCAGGGCGCCATTTACATTTCTCAATGCATTTCTTATGGAGATAACGGAAACAAATTTTAGGTACTTCCCGGCATGCTATCGACTTAAAACTTAGCGTGATAGAAGAACCAGTCTTAACAAATCAAACTATGCATTCATAGCTATCAATGTGTCCTGGGTTCAACACCAGGTGTCTCTGCAATCAGAAGTTGATCCGATTTTTAGGAATTATTTTGAAACCTTTTCCAATAATATAGAAACTTGAAATTTGGCATATGGATTGAAATCATTAATAACTTTCAGAAACTGTTTTTTAATTTCCAAGATCGTCCTTGGTTCGAGTCCCGAGAGCCATTTACTTTCGTGAACATTAGAGCGTCTTTTGAGGCAGTTGTAGCCAATATTTCTGCTTGAATTTTCAGACATAGTTAGAGATGTAAGTCTTCTATTGTGCTACATAGTAAGTTCATCAGTAAGATCCGGGTTCGATGCCAGACGATGAAATTTCAGCGAATTTTAAGAAAAATTTCAATCCTTTTTTTTTTCTTTTGAGGACATTCCCGATATGATGCCGATATGAAATTAGTATTGCCGATCTGCTTGCAGTATGCAAGCTACATTTTACTCGTATACCTATATAGATAGATAGATAGATAGGATACTAATTCACAGCCTAAACCACAAGCGTGATTGACTTGAAATTTTTACGACGTATTGGCCATAACGTGTAACCGCCAGAAAAATTGCGATTTTGATCCTCATGGTTATGGGTTCGATTCCAGAGGGCCCCAAAGTCGCTATTTTTTCCATAAGAATACATGGCGGGGATTTTCCAAAATTTTTTTGAGGCCCTTTCCGGAAAAGGAGAGAATTGAAATTCGAGGGACCGCTAGAAGCCGTGCATATCCAACGAAAATCAAAAAGACATCTTCGAATTTTGTCCATGGTTCGATGCTAGGTCGGTGCAAAAATCGGCCGTTTAAAATGCATTGCGGCGATTTTTAAGATTTTTTTTGGATCCTTTCCCGATAACATGGATACTTGAAACTCGGCACGTCGATAGATATCATGAATATATATCATAATCAAATTTTATATGTTCGCTGATGGTCCTTGGTTCGATCCCAGAGGGCAATTTGCACTTCTCAATGCATTTGTTACGGAGATAACGGAAAGAAAATTAAGGTACTTCCCGGCATGCTATCGACATCAAACTTTGCATGATAGAAAGTTCACCAGAGAGACCCGGGTTCATTGCCAGACGATGAAATTTCCTCGAATTTGAAGAAATATTTCAATCCTTTTTTTTCTATTAAGGACCGACCCGATATGATGCCGATATAAAATTAGTGTTGTCGATCTGCTTGCAGTATGCAAGCTACATTTTACTCGTATACCTATATAGATAGATAGATAGATAGGATACTAATTCACAGCCTAAACCACCAGCGTGATTGACTTGAAATTTTTACGACGCATTGGCCATAACGTGCAACCGCCAGAAAAATTGCGATTTTGATCCTCAGGGTCATGGGTTCGATTCCAGAGGGCCCCAAAGTCGCGATTTTCTCCATAAGAATACATGGCGGGGATTTTCGAAAATTTTTTTGAGGTACTTCCCGGGGAGAGAAACAGTTGAAACTCGAGGGATCGCTAGAAGCCGTGCGTATCCAACGAAAATCAGAAAAACATCTTAGAATATAGTCCATGGTTCGATGCTTGGTCGGGGCAAAAATGGGCCGTTTAAAATGCATTGTGGCGAATTTGAGTATTTTTTTTGGATCCTTTCCCGATAACATGGATACTTGAAACTCGGCACGTGGATATATATGTTGAATATATTTCATAATTAAATTTTACATGTTCGCTGATGGTCCTTGGTTCGATCCCAGAGGGCCATTTGCACTTCTCAATGCATTTCTTACGGAGAAAACGGAAACAAAATTTAGGTACTTTCCGACATGCTATCAACTTCAAACTTTGCTTGATACAAGAGTAAGTCTTTACAAATCAAACTCTGCATTCACAGCTTGCAATACGTCCTGGGTTCGACACCAGGTGTCTCTGAAATCAGAATTTGATCCGATTTTTAGGAATTATTTTGAAACCTTTCCCACTAAAATAGAAACTTGAAATTTGGCATATAGATAGAGATCATAAATATCTATCAGAAACATATTTTAGAATTCCA
The DNA here is from genome assembly GCA_947579665.1 of Sympetrum striolatum. NCBI lineage: Eukaryota > Metazoa > Arthropoda > Insecta > Odonata > Libellulidae > Sympetrum > Sympetrum striolatum. The sequence continues at coordinate 1,079,863 of OX388345.1, read as the reverse complement.
CGATCGTCCTTGGTTATTAGTCCCGAGAGGCATTAACATTCGTGAAAATTAGAACGTTTTTTGAGGCAGTTATAGCCAATATTTCTGCTTGAATTTTCACACATAGTTAGAGATGGTGATCTTCTATTGTGTTTCATACTAGGTTTACCAGTAAGACCCGGGTTCGATGCCAGACGATGAAATTTCAGCGAATTTTAAGAAAAAATTAAATCCTTTTTTTTTCTTTTAAAGACCGTCCCGATATGATGCCGATATGAAATTAGTATTGCCGATCTGCTTGCAGTATGCAAGCTACATTTTACTCGTTATATATAGATGCTTCTCCGGATTCATTCATGGATATACCTATATAGATAGATAGATAGATAGATAGATAGATAGATAGATAGGATACTAATTCACAGCCTAAACCACAAGCGTCCTTGACTTGAAATTTTTACGACGTATTGGCCATAACGTGTAACCGCCAGAAAAATTGCGATTTTGATCCTCATGGTTATGGGTTCGATTCCAGAGGGCCCCAAAGTCGCTATTTTTTCCATAAGAATACATGGCGGGGATTTTCGAAAATTTTTTTGAGACACTTCCCGGAGAGAGAAAAAGTTGAAACTCCAGGGATCGCTAGAAGCCGGGCGTATCCAACGAAAATCAGAAAGACATTTTAGAATTTAGTCCATGGTTCGATGCTAGGTCGGGGCAAAAATCGGCCGTTTAAAATGCATTGCGGCGATTTTGAAGATTTTTTTTGGATCCTTTCCCGATAACATGGATATTTGAAACTCGGCACGTGGATAGATATCATGAATATATTTCATAATAAAATTTTACATGTTCGCTGATGGTCCTTGGTTCGATGCCAGAGGGCCATTTGCACTTCTCAATGCATTTCTTACGGAGATAACGGAAACAAAATTTAGGTACTTTCCGGCATGCTATCGACTTCAAACTTTGCATGATACAAGAGTAAATTTTTACAAATCAAACTGTGCATTCACAGCTTACAATTCGTCCTGGGTTCGACACCAGGTGTCTCTGAAATCAGAAGTTGATCCGATTTTTAGGAATTATTTTGAAGCTATTCCCAATAAAATAGAAACTTAAAATTCGGCATATAGATAGAAATCATAATTAACTTTCAGAAACATGTTTTAGATTTCCACGATCGTCCTTGGTTCGAGTCCCGAGAGCCATTTACATTATTAAAAAGTAGAACGTAGTTTGAGGCAGTTGTAGCAAATATTTTTGGTTGAATTTTCACACATAGTTAGAGATGGTGATATTCTATTGTGCTGCATAGTAAGTTCACCAGTAAGACACGGGTTCGATGCCAGACGATGAAATTGCAGCAAATTTTAAGAATTCCTTTTTTTTTTTCTCTTTTTAGGCCCGTCCCGATATGATGCCGATATAAAATTAGTGTTGTCGATCTGCTTGCAGTATGCAAGCAACATTTTACTCGTATATATATATATATATCTATTATATATAGATGCTTCTCCGGATTCATTCATGATATACCCAGATACCCAGATAGGATACTAATTCACAGGCTAAACTACCGGCGTCATTGACTCGAAATTTTTACCACGTATTGGCCATAACGTGAAACCCCCAGGAAAAAAGCGACTTTGATCCTCAGTGTCATAGGTTCGATTCCAGAGGGCCCCAAAGTCCCGATTTTTCCCGTTTAAATGCATTTCTTTGATTTTCGGGAATTAAAAAAAAATACTTTCCGGATAGGTAGAGAATCGAAACTCAAGGAGCCTATATATATGGTCATCATCTATCGAAAACATAAATGAGTTTTACGGAAAATATCCTGGGTTCGATGCTAGGTCGGGGCAAAAATCGGCCGTTTAAAATTCATTGTGGCGATTTTTAAGATTTTTTTTGGACCCCTTCCCGATGGCATGGAAACTTGAAATTTGGCATGGGGTTAGAAATCATAAATATATTTCATAATAAAATTTTTTGTATTCGCTTATGGTCCTTGGTTCGATCCCAGAGGGCCATTTGCACTCCACAATGCATTTCTTATGGGGATAACGGAAACAAATTTTAGGTACTTCCCGGAATGCTATCGACTTAAAACTTAGCATGATAGAAGAACCAGTCTTAAAAAATCAAACTATGCATTCATTGCTATCAATGTGTCCTGGGTTCGACACCAGGTGTCTCTGCAATCAGAAGTTGATCCGATATTTAGGAATTATTTTGAAACCTTTCCTAATAATATAGAAACTTGAAATTTGGCATATAGATTGAGATCAATAATAACTTTCAGAAACATTTTTTAAAAATCCAAGATCGTCCTTTGTTCGAGTCCCGAGAGCCATTTACATTCGTGAACATTAGAGCGTCTTTTGAGGCAGTTGTAGCCAATATTTCTGCTTGAATTTTCACACACAGTTAGAGATGGTGATCTTCTATTGTGTTTCATAGTAGGTTTTCCAGTTAGACCCGGGTTCGACTCCAGACGATGAAATTTCAGCGAACTTTAAGAAAAAATTAAATCCTTTTTTTTTCTTAAGAGGACCGTCCCGATGTGATGCCGATATGAAATTAGTATTGCCGATCTGCTTGCAGTATGCAAGCTACATTTTACTCGTATATATATATATCTATTATATATAGATGCTTCTCCGGATTCATTCATATATATACCTATATAGATAGATAGATAGATAGGATACTAATTCACAGCCTAAACTACAAGCGTCATGGATCTGAAATTTTTATGACATATTGGCCATAACGTGAAACCCCCAGGAAAAAAGCGACTTTGATCCTCAGTGTCATGGGTTCGATTCCAGAGGGCCCCAAAGTCCCGATTTTTCCCGTTTAAATGTATTGCTTTGATTTTCGGGAATTTTTAAAAAATACTTCCCGTATAGTTAGGGAATCGAAACTCAAGGAGCCTTTATATATGGTAATGATCTATCGAAATCATAAATGAGTTTTACGGAAAATATCCATGGTTCGATGCTAGGTCGGGGCAAAAATCGGCTGTTTAAAATGCATTGTGGCGATTTTTAAGATTTTTTTGGACCCCTTCCCGATGGCAAGGAAACTTGAAATTCGGTATGAGGTTAGATACCATAAAAATATATCATAATCAAATTTTACATATTCGCTGATGGTCCTTGGCTCGATCCCAGAGGGACATTTATATTCCTCAATGCATTTCTTACGGAGATAACGGAAACAAATTTTAGGCACTTCCCGGCATGCTATCGACTTCAAACTTTGCATGTTAGTAGAGCAAGTCGTTAAAAATCAAACTGGGCATTCACGGCTATCAATGTGTCCTGGGTTCAACACCAGATGTCTCTGCAATCAGAAGTTGATCAAATATTTATGAAGTATTTTGAAACCTTTCCCTATAATATAGAAACTTGAAATTCGGCATATAGATAGAGATCATAAAAAATTTCAGAAACATGTTTTAGATTTCCAAGATCGTCCTTGGTTCGAATCCAGAGAGCCATTTAAATTCGTGAAAATTAGAACGTCTTTTTAGGCAGTGGTAGCCAACATTTCTGCTTGAATTTTCACACATAGTTAGAGATGGTGATTTTCTAATGTGCAGCATAGTAAGTTCACCAGTAAGGCCCGGGTTCGATGCCGGACGATTAAATTGAAGCGAATTCTAAGAATATTTTCAATTTTTTTTCTTTTGAGGACCGTCCCGATATATAATGCCGATATAAAATTAGTATTGCCGATCTGCTTGCAGTATGCAAGCAACATTTTACTCGTATATATATATATATATATATATATTATATATACAGTAGAACCCCGGTAATCCGGACGAATTCAGGCACATAGGCGTCCGGATTAGCGGGGTTTCCGGATTAGCGAGGTTTTAAAAAAATAACGTAAAAAACATTTTTTCTCAATAATTACATTGTGTAGATAATGCATGTATGTATTACATAAGGTATTACAACATATGAAGTGAATGAATATTATCAGCGAGCAAAAAAGTCCGTTTTTTCTTTTGCGCGACCGTTCTTATTTTTAAATCAAGTGCACGGTCTCTAAAACGTCTAAAGAGCATAATTTAATGTGCTTCAAAATTTTGCTCCACGGCCCACTTCAAAGATGTATTGAGTGCCGCCAAAGCTTCAGAATGAGAAATTTTGACGGAGTCTAGAGGGTGGTGGTGGTCGTCATCATCATCATCTTCTGCCGTTACTTTTCTGATAATTTCGTCATCTGTTGAAGCTTCGTTTCGAACAAAACTGTCGTCAGCCTCAGCAGCCCACCGGAGAGCTTCAGGGTTAGATATTGGGTTCGAATTTTGTAACTGATTAATTAGTGGCGCAAGCTGAATTTCTTCAGTTTGCACATTTTCTAAAACTTCAGAACCAATAAAATTTGGGAGTAAATTTTTCTATGACTTGCTGATCAATAATTTAGACACAGATGCCCAACAGTTAGCTAGATTGAACACGACATCTTTTAAATTTACCTTTTTCAGTGCATTTTCCAAATTTTCATTGTGCACAGGATCATTCAGAATAATTGTAAGAAGCAACTTACGATATCCTAACCTAATGCTTTGAATAACATTCTGATCCATGGGTTGGATCAGCGCAGTCGTGTTAGGGGGTAAAAACATTGCGGAAATTTCACCGTCATTAGTGCACAATTCTTCTGCAGAAGGATGGCCAGGACAATTATCAAGCAACAATAAAGCACGTTGTGATAAATTGACGGATTTCATATGTTGTCGAACTGCTGGAACGAATTCTGTTTTAAACCAATCTAAAAATAATTTTCGTGTGACCCAAGAGTTTTTTTGCCCTCGATAGCACACAGGTAGTGTGGCTGACTTGAATGCACGGGGATTTTTGGCTGTTCCGACAACAAACAGAGGAAGCTTATGTTTGCCAGTCACATTTGCACACGACATAAATTTAATCCTCGCTTTAATTACTTTCTCATTGATTACACTCAGTAAAATTGTTTAGCTTTTCTCTCTTATAAACACCAACTCTATAGCCCATGCATGGTCATCCTCATTGGACGTCTATCAAAGGGAAGGATTGTTTCTTACGCCTCTTCTCTCATAGCATTTTAATGAACGTGATGTTTTGAGAAGTGATACCCTGCTGCAACTGAAAATTTATTGTCTTTCGAAATTGTTTAGTCTTGCATATATTAAGCATTTCTCTAATGGAAAAATGCTGTCTCAGAAAAGTATCACAGCTTAGATGTATTATCACAATAAACGAAATACTTCGCTCTCCATCACATCATTGCAGCCAATGGAGAAATTTTTCAAATAGTATGTCCACCTCACGTTTCTTGTTACTAATATGTTCACAAGAAGAAGTTGCGGGTTTGCATAACTCCCAATGGACCGTCCGGATTACCGAGGGTTCCGGATTAGCGAGTGTCCGGATTACCGGGGTTCTACTGTAGATGCTTCTCCGGATTCATTCATATATATAGCTATATAGATAGATAGATAGATAGGATACTAATTCACAGCCTAAACTACAAGCGTCATTGCCTTGAAATTTTTATGTCATATTGGCCATAACGTGAAACCCTCAGGAAAAAAGCGACTTTGATCCTCAGTGTCATAGGTTCGATTCCAGAGGGCCCCAAAGTCCCGATTTTTCCCGTTTAAATGCATTGCCGTGATTTTCGGGAAATTTTAAAAAATACTTTCCGGATAGGTAGAGAAATAAAACTCAAGGTGCCTATACTTATGATCTTGGACTTTCGAAAACATCAATGACTTTCACAAAAAATATCCTAGGTTCGATGCTAGGACAATGCAAAGAACTGCCCTTTAAAATACATGGGAGCTGATTTTCATTATTTTTTTTGACGCACTTCTCGAAATAATAGGAAATTCGTGCTTAGCCGGAATGTGTTAGGTGAGAATTGGTTTAAGAAAAAAATTTTCATAAGACCGTAATATTCCTGGGTTCGATGCCAGAGCACATTAACATTTCTCTCATAAGGAATATAAGGGAAAAGTAAGACTTCGATTGAGGCAGTTGCAGCCAATATTTCTGCTTGAATTTTCGCACATAGTTAAAGATTAATATCTTCTATTATGTTGCATAGGAAGTTTCACCAGAAAGACCCGGGTTCGATGCCAGGTGGTAAATATGTCTCCCGTTTAAAATACATAGGGTTATTATTTCATTATTTTTTGATGCACTTATCGAAATGATAGGAAGTTCGTGCTTGGCTAGAATATGTATGGTTAAAACTGGTTTAAGAAAACAGTTTTCAGAAGACCGAACTATCCCTGGGTTCGATGCCAGAGCACATTAACATTTCTCTCATAAGAAATATAAGGGAAAAGTAGGACGTTGTTTGAGGCAGCTGCAGATAATATTTCTGCTTGAATTTTCACAGATAGTTAGAGATGGTGATCTTCTATTGTGCTGCATAGTAAGTATCACCAGGAAGACCCGGGTTCGACGCCGGACGAATAAATTGCAGCGAATAATCAGAATATTTTCAATCCATTTTTTTTTCTTTTGACGGCCTTCCCGATATGATGCCGACATGAAATTAGTGTTGTCGATCTGCTTGCAGTATGCAAGCTACATTTTACTCGTATATATATATATATCTTTGTTTTCACTATATGAGGTATCCCTCTAAATATTTATAATTTTATTTCATATTCTTAGGGTTTAAATTCTGATTATCATCTTTCGCACGATTTCTTACAAGTAAAACTAGATGTCGCAGATGTTACGGAATAATGTTGTGATGGTGTTTAATGTGAAGTAATTTAGTAACAGGTTTGGAATACACCTTTAAGTACCGGACGAACTCATGTTGATGTTTACTTTGTGATGTACCTCATCGAAAAATGTAATTGAAAGGGTCGATCGCAAAAGCTGTCCGTTGTCGTGCTAGTTGATGTGTCTTTACTTGCAGCCATACTGGTGTACAGCATGGTTTTAATTTTAATTTATATTCGTACCAGAAAAGTAACTTGAACAATTATTGCGCATGTTTACCGAGAATGTAAAAGTAGGGATGAAATGAGGAAGAAAGGAAGTGAAAAAACATCAAAATGCCCACGTGACCCATATGGACAGTGGATGCCGTTATAATGGATTCGTCACTCACAAAGTCAAATTAAAGCGAATGGAAAGCGTATTTCGCAAGCGAAGGTGACCCAATTCGACCAAGTGTCACCCAACTCACATCTACCTTGTTTCTCCAATATTGACTTCGCCATGAAAAGTGCCATTGTTTCATCATTAGGGGTGCTGGTCCAATACCTTTACAGGTCCAAAAGATTTGTCCGAAGCCATAAAATTAGCGTAAATAAAATTACGTTTCCAGAGTGCTTTCCAATGCTATCGATGAGGTATTGCGAAACCGAAATTTTGGATTCTCTTGAAATTGCTGCGGCTTCGGTTCATTGAAACACGACTCCGTCGATACTTCGCAAGAAGAGGAAAAGCTAGAAGTATAGCGCGATCTAAAATATCGTCGTTATCAAGTGTTGCGGGATATTTGCGCAGATATTGTTCAGTCGTAACTGTTCCAATCGATCGCTATTAATTTAAATATTCCAAAATTAGTGAAAAGTCGATCATAACCTTGTGTCATCAAGCCGTGTGAAAGTTCAAATGCTCCAACCTTAACAGTTTAACTTTAGCTTCACACTAAAATGAAACTGACCGATATGTTTGCAAATTGGGGTCAAGTTTCCTCAAACTTAAGAGCCCACGCACACGGGAAAATAGCTTCGGAAGATTTACTAATTCCAGAAACATGTTGAGAGCCCTTAAGATTGAAATTGCCGATGGATTGATGAGTTGGCTGTACCGAATAAGCGTTTTATGGGCATCACCATGCGGAGGACCGCCCTCTTCTGTTAGCAGAGCTCTGTTCCCTCTCCTTAGTTCTCGAAAGTTCAAATTTGATGACTGTTCTGTCTGAATTATTAGTGTAATCGCATTCGGCTCTTCTCTTACGCACTTTATGCGAATATTATTTATAAAACAACGTCTGACTTCTTCGCCGATGTGTCTTTTAATTGCTTGATCTTTGAAGAATTTAATTTTTAATGTCGACTTTACTAACATTTATTATTTATTTACTACGTAATACCGTCGCGGTTAGTCGCAAGGGCAGTCGGCGACGTTAATTTTTACCAAAATATTTTCAAACGATATTTCGAAGTTCTATTTATACAAATACACAATGGAACATTACAATAAATTTTGCATCTTAAGTTTACATAAGAATCTATTCAAAGGTTGATCAAATTAAACGGCAAGTAATTTTATTACGAACAAAGTAATAAGCTTACATCAATTTTGAATTGATTTCCTTCAAAGTAGTTTCTACGGCTAGCGATACCCGTATTCAAATTCAATGATTGGAAGAATTTCTGGCCTCTTAAGACTTTCTTTGTCCTCTCAATGTTGCTATGAAAAAGTTTTATTTTTGGTTTTGATTTTATTGGGAGGAAGGTGTCCGGAGAGTATGTCATACTGACAAAAATCATATTTTCGGCCAATCAGAAGGGACGTGATGGAGGCCAGTTTTTCTCTTTGTCCGCATTGTTCCGCAAATGTTGCCCACGGAATATTCGTAGTTGACAGTTGTCTCTGATGAACGCTGATCGCATTCTCTCCTCACGAAACAATGACTTCCGATTTTGTGCCTTCTTAGAGCAACTCCGATGAAAAATCAGAATTTTCATCTTGAAATCATCTTTGCCACATTTTATGGGATTTTGTCTGTTTTGGTGGTCGTTATTAGTCTTCAACCATTTCCGCTTTTACAATGCTCATATCGGTTGCAATCAGAGTCACAACATTATCGCCACACACTGATTTTAACATTTCCTTGGGACTCTTTTGCAACTTAAAATACGACGTAATGTCAATGTGCTGCTCTAAATCCACGATGTGCAACAGACACGACCACACTGCTCTGGAAACCGATTAAAAAGTCAGAACTCCTTCAAACATGACACTGACTGTCACAGGAGATCATGCTGTTGGACTTATTATTTCAAATGGATGTAACGTCAGCGGATACTGCCATCAAAGTTATTCGCCGTTTTTTATCACACCTAGTAAACATTACATTCTTCTAGCATCTTCAGATTTATTTAAAAATCATTTTAGTGAAGGGAAATGTAATAGTTTATTTCGATAGGCCGGAGGAGCATTCAATTGGAGATGTTTCATCAGATCAATTGATGCCCTGGCGGAGTGGAGTCCCGGCTTCGAATCCTTGCTATTTGGAATTTTCCGGTTACGGAATGGTTGCGTGTGTTTTTAAATAGTAATAATAATTGTAATGGATGTAACCGTGATCATTCTTTCTGCTTCAATTACAGAAGTTGTGATGCTCTTAAATTTAGACGCACGAACTACAATTAAGAGAAACTTTTGGATTGTTCAAAATCAAAGGCATGCGTAGACTGTGAATGCATGGTATCCGAGTGGGATAAAATAAGTTACTAATCCCACCAATTTAAAGTTACTTTTCGTAATGTTCTCCACGAGTTCGAAGTTTAATAAAATCTCACATATGAATGTGCTGATTTGTACCGTTTCCGGGTAAAGGTTACGAGAAATATGCTCCTTATCCAAAGTCTGTGTCGAACACATCGCAGTGGCGCGACGATGGGGTTCGAACCCCTAGACACTTCGAGGAAAATCAATTTTAGAAAGAGTCAAGAAAACAAACTCTACAAGTACACACAAGTTGATCGTTTCCCACAAAACTTTCCATTTTTAATTCCCATGTCACGTGAAGGACCGTGAATTGAATGCTCTTTATTCTATTGCTGTCAGTAATAGATACCAACCGGAATTAACTAGTTACATACTCCGTAAAAAAACAAAGAAAGTTAGCCTTGCGCGAAATATTTATACCAACATCTAATCTAAAAGTTATTTATTCTTGAGTTAGGCTCCAGGCCAGGTGCTCGTCATTCCTGTGGGAAAAAATAATCTAAAAATGTTCGGAGATTCTCACTCGAAAACTCCTGCTTTCTACACTGCAATCTGTAGACCCTGCAAAGATCGGATTGATCATCTTAAAAAAAAATTGGAATTTATAGATTGGATAGCCGTGTATTTGCCAAACGGAGTTTTATCAAACCGAACATAAAAATGTTATTCAAATAAATCTAGATAATCACATTTTTGTGATCACGTGATGCAAGAGTCCTCTGTCTTCTACATTGCTTTACATCATGGAGCTTTAAAGACCAATCGAAAGAATTACAAATTCAAGAAATATTTTTCTTTTGAATTCGCAAATGAATTTCTTATAATGAATAAGATACCGCGATACTTGACGGAATTTCATATTAAAAAGGAGTCTTTACAAACAAAATAAATTCCTCAGTACAAATGTACGCAAGTTAAGTAGTTAATACGCAAATCACGCCATAAAAAGTCATTGCAGTAGTACTTGATTACTCGGGATGCTAGAAAATAAATTGATCCAGATTTTTTAAATCCCTCTCTTAATCAGACGTCACTTTAATGTGTACTAACGAGGATAAATCGTTCGCAGAATTTCTGTGTGATTTAAAAATCAAATTAATGAAGCAATACAATATATTGATAAAATATAAAAGAATATTAGATGATACATATTATTAATAATATTCCATTTTGAAAGTAGTACATTCAGCTGCGAGGTATAGAACGCGAAAAGTAAATAAAGATTTTTTGAAAACGTGACTTGATAACATGAAATGAACTATTGTTGTAAAATGGTTGCAAATCTTATAAACGTAAGAATTCAAGGAGTGCCTGGTTGCTTTCTAAACTTGGTGCTATATTTTATTACTTTGGTACATTTATGGTGTTTTTTGGCTCACGACATTGACTTTAAACTCCGTCATCAGCAGATATTTATAAAAAGCATACATTTTACGAATGCATTTGACACCGCATCGAAGTCGCGTTTGCATTTTCCTTCAACTGCGCTTTACAAATTGTAGTCTTCCAAATTGCTTCTCCATCGCCACCATTCACTACCACTTGGAGGAATGCTTGTAAAAGAGGGCACTGATCTGACTGCTTTAAAACCTCTAGAAAAATAATGATAGTTTAAGTGGCCCCATACGAAGTGGTATAAAAAATAAAATCTCGACATTTTTTATAATTTTGTCACATTCCAATAAAAATCTCTTCGTTTTCAATACGGTTAAGTTTTTTTGAAGCAAATAAAATATTTTGCAGCTGAGTAGGGTAAACCGTACAGTTATTGGCCACTTAAGGAAAATTTTGCGTTCGAATTACTACAAAATAAATAAAAAAATTGACAATTAAAAAATTAAATAAATTATTGACAGTTAAAATATCTGTAAACCTCATTTGTTTCTTTTTAATTTGAAGCGATGCAATTTTGATAACATCTTGACATTAAAATGATTTATACCTTATAGTGAAACATTACCTATTGGTACAGTTATTGGCCACCTCGCACAGTTATTGGACATCTAACTGATAGTTATTGGCCACACATTTTTACTCTCACTTAAGTGCTAAATTATCAGTTATTTTCACTTCTATTGAAAATAAAACATCTTTAAGCATGTCTCTATACTCTTTCCACAATTTATTTTTTAATAGCAAATGCGAGTAGTTTGTTAATCTCGTCGTCATTTTCCTCTTCTGACTTTTCGTCTTCGCTTGCATCAGTTTCATTTTCTTTGAAACATTTTCGGCAAAGGGAACTATCACCATCGTATACATTGGGAGTAATGATGTTTTGGTGCACACAGATCATGAAAGAACTTCTGGCAATTTTCACATTTAAGTACCGATTTGAGGATTATTGATTCTCGACATATGTCACCGTACCATTTAGATTAGAGTACACTGAAATGTAGGCGTTCTCTCGTTGCATCACCTCCCCCTTTAAAGACTCTCCAGTTTCGAAAATTTCAAGTGCGAAATTCCGAATTCTCCTTTAATTGAATGATAATATGCAAATGGTGTCTAATAAGACATCATAAGGTAAACGGTAAAATTGTGTAATATGTTCATTGCATCTGTTTACATGCATTGTCTTCTCTGTACTCTCCATATATTTCAAATTGCAGAGCTGCCTGATGTCTTCTTTAAGATTAAATTGCATTTAACTATTTGGAAGGTGAAACAGTTTCTCAAGTCGTTATATCGGGAAGTCCTCGAATTAAATTCTGTATTTTTAATGTGATTGCCGTTTAATTGAATAGTAGAAAGCATATGTTGCGTCGAACTAGGTCCATCGGGGAAACGATAAACTGCGGATATGAAACGTATGGCCTCTGTTCACATCCCGGGTTTTACGTATTCGGAAAGGGATTCAAAAAATTCGTAAATATCATTCTATTTCCAATGGAGAACTTTGCACCAACCTACTCCGTGCACATTTGGTGACATTTCTATGAATATTAATATAGAACCTTGTGGGAGCTCCGTGGTTTTCAATCTCACTCTTAATAAAATCAAATTTCCAAAATAAATCTGATGTTTATTTGAAGATAAGAAATTTACATTAAACTTTTAAAAATTCGTCGGCAGCATAACTTCAGAGCCATAATTTTGAGTTCAGCACTTTTCTGTTCAGCTTTTCTGTTCACTTTTCAAAGTGTTCGAAATCTACGTTTCCTCAGTCATTACACTCGATGAAAAGATTCGCATCTCGCGTACTTTTAATCGCCTTTAGTTCCTCCTGATATTTCCATGGTACGATTTTCCGATCGCGTATCCCCCGTATTGTTAAGAATGAAGTTTGACCCTTTATTGGCGAGGTTAGGCCTCTTCCACCCAACTTCGTTTCTCGTCAGAATATGAACAAGTATAAATTAAATTAAAACTAAGTAGCAGCAAGTGTCGGGAGATTCGTTCAGCATCTCGAAGGATGCAGTGCGTGTAATCATGTTTCTCACGCTCGTCCTTGGTTGCTTTGGATCAATTGCACTCGCCTTGGGTCTCCTCTTTCATTGATGCATTCCTCCACAAACATTTCTCACCGGATTGATTAACAATTCTAACGAACACGCCTTCGATAGAGTTATTCCCTTTTTTGACGCATGTTTTGTGCAATCCGGCATTAGTGTCGCTAGAATTTTTTCATAAAGTAGTAACAGAGTAAATATCTTTCGAAGCATCTTTTGGACATTCTCTTCACATTGGTTTTCTATTGTCACCGTTTGCTGTTGGGAGGGCTTTTCAGGAGTTTAGTGCGCATGCGCGGTGACGCCATTATGGCGGCAGCGATCTTAGTTGGCGAAATAAATAGTTCCTCTCTTTTTTAATGGTTGCGTTTTTTAAGGGTCTTTGAATACTTAAAAAATTCTATGAATGTATAATCTAATCAGTTAGGTATAATTCCCAAATGTCCACTGATGATATCTTACAGAAACTCTTACAAACCATCACAAAATTACTCGTTACATTTTTATCACCCAAGGGGACATTCTCAGATGCAAGCATGTTATTTAGTTGCGATTTTTGCCGAAAATTAATCGCGCCGTTGAAGATATTTGATCAACTGAAAGATTGGTTGAGAACTTAAAGATCCCTATTTGGGATGGACACAGTTTAATACTATCATGATTTATCATAGGAGCAAAGAAAATGGCGAAAGCAACTTAAAAGCTGCACGATTTTGAAAGGGTCAACTTAAGACAATACAATAATTACATTCAACAGAACACAACTTAAAATCTGCACCATTCTTGAAAGGGTCAACAAATTAAAGTAAAGGTTTTAATGATAAATGAAGGGAGTTAAGGATGAAAATAAACGAAAAACTGATGTACTGAGCAAAAGTTGAAGGTTTTACTTTTTGAACGGAGGTAATGATGAAAATTGAATCAAACTTTAAAACTTTCGCTATTTATTAAAAATGCGAAATCGGTTTGGCCATCCTCAGTCCCTTTCGTAGAGGGCAATAGAGCCAAAGGGTAACACACGAAAGAAACACGGAGGATGGCACATCAACAGATTTGGAAGGTTGGGGGGTAAAGTGATAAGCAGCAAGGAGTTAAGAGAGGTCTTTTAAAATGAAGTTGGAATCCTTAAGGGGACCGATGCTACACTGAGCATATAAATGCAAATATTTGCCTTTATTGGTGCAGAAAATTGCTTCCGCTTTCAAGTCACTCTGATGGCCAAATTTCACGAGATGTGTCGCGAAGGAATTATCCTTACTTGCTTGGATCGGATTTTACGACCAACATAAAATAAACCATAGTCATTACTGACAAGGAAAGGGTTGAGGAGACTTTGCACATAAGAGTGCACCCAGGAAAATTTCCAAGGAAAACCGGACTTGAAATGAGTTTGACAGGGCCGGGAATCGAACCCGGGATCTTCCTCTTTCCGGGAGGCTGTCTTAACCGTTTTCTCCTTACGCCTCTTTGTGTTGCCGGTGCCTCGATGAGACGATGCCGCTCATTTGGACGAAACTACACTTGCCCTTGCGCACAAAGTCCCCAAAACGGCTAGTTAAAATGTTCTGGCCGGGTATCTTAGATGGTTAAGGCAGCCTACCGGATAGATCCCGGTTCGAGTTCCGGCCCTGTCAGACTTTTTTCAAGTCCGTTTTCCCTTGCCATAGTCATTACACCACATTGCGTCGTTGGAATTACACAGAAGAAGTCCCCAAGGTTTTATTATGAAAGAATCTCATAACAGACGAGGGAATTGGTTACAAGATTGAGGGCCCATGGAAGGGCCCCGTGATTTTCTTTTCAGGGCAATAAAGAGTAATAAAGCTCATCGAATGAACAACATGGGAATGGGGGTGGCGACAATTTCATCAGTGTGCGTAGATTTTGTGTGAATTGCGAACTTGTGTCTGCTTTCTCCAATTTGAATAGGTCAAGATAATTTAATGCGGAACCACTGATTTTAGAAGTAAATTTTGCGTATCATGCATGCTATTTAAGAAGGATAAGAAAAACTTATTGTCGCTTGCTACCCGTCCACAAACATAAAATATCATCAACATATCTATAATTATACGAGTAAAATGTTGCTTGCATACTGCAAGCAGATCAACAACACTAATTTTATATCGGCATCATATAGGGACGGTCTTCAAAAGATAAAAAAATGAATAAAAAACTTTTTAAAATTCGCTGAAATTTCATCGACTGACATCAAACCCGGGTCTTCCTGGTGAACCTACTATGCAGCACAGCAGAAAATCACTATTTCTAACTATTTGTGAAAATTCAAGGAGAAATATTGGCTACAACTGCTCAAAAGACGTTCTAATTTTCACGTATGTAAATGGCTCTCTGGATTCGAACCAAGGACGATCATGGAAATCTAAAATATTATTTTGAAATATATCTATGATTTCTATTTATATGCCGAATTTCATGTTTCTATATTGTTGGTAAACGGTTCAAAATAATTATTGAAATTCGGATCAGTTACTGATTGAGGAGACGCCTGGTGTCGAACCAAGGACATCTTGATCGCTGTGAATAGACAGTTTGATTTGTATGGACTTGGTCTTGTTTTATGCAAAGTTTGAAGTCGATATCATACCGGGAAGTACCTAAAATTTGTTTTTGTTATCTCCGTAAGAAATGCATTGAGGAATTTAAATGGCCCTCTGGGATCGAACCAAGGACCATCAGCGAATATGTAAAATTTGATTATGAAATATATTTCTAATATCCAACCCCATGCCGAATTTCAAGTTTCCATGTTATCGGGAAGAAGTACAAAAAAATCTTAAAAATCGCCACGATGCATTTTAAACGGCCGATATTTGCCCCGTCCTAGCATCGAACCATGGACCATATTCGACGATGTCTTTATGATTTACGTTGGATATGCACGGCTTCTAGCGATCCCTCGAATTTCAACTCTCTAATTTTCCGGGAAGTGCCCCAAAAAAATTTTCGAAAATCTCCGCCATGTATTCTTATGGGGAAAATCGCGACTTTGGGGCTTTCTGGAATCGAACCCATGACACCGAGGTTCAAAGTCGGCTTTTTCCTGGAGGTTGCACGTTATGGCCAATACGTCGAAAAAATTTCAAGTCAATGACGCTTTTGGTTTAGCCTGTGAATTTGTATCCTATCTGGGTATCTATATATATGAATGTATCCGGAGAAGCATCTATATATAATAGATAAATTATTGCAGAGCACATTATTGTGGGAATTGAATATATTAGCTTTTCGAAGATATCCATAACAATCTCTGGTAGAAGGGGCGAAAAGGCCCATGGCTAGCCCATCTTTCTGGTGATCCGTCAAGCAAAATATGGCCATGAAACAGACATTTTTCCAATTAATTTCGTGTTTTTGACATTTTAATGGGAAAACTGCTGTTAATAAGTGAAAGTATATTCCTTTCCTTAATTCTCTCGTCAAAATGAGTCCCATCCTGACCTGTTTATCATGATGTTGAGGCTAAATATTGCCAAAAAAACAAATTTTTCCAATTTTTTCTTCTTTTGGAAGTTTTTTGTTTTAAGGACATCGATAAAGTGAATTTTTACTGCATATAGGGAAAAATTTCGTCAAAGGCTTAAAAGTAGTCCATTCATGACCTGTCGATGTTTGTTTTTAACCAGAATATGTCCAAAAACTGAATTTTATCCAATAAATATATTGTTTGCGGCGTTTTTTGGGAAAACAGCTGTGTGTAAGTGAAAATCTATTCAATTTACATTTAATCTTCTCAAAAGCTTAGAAATAGGTACAAACATGAACTGTAAATCTTGATTTTTAAGCAAAATATGACCAAAAAACAGAATATTTTCCAATTCTTTTCGTAATTTCGACATTTTTTGGGTTGCTACGCGTAGTTGAAATTTTATTTGATATTTGTGTGGGTCTCTTCAAACGCTTTCAAAATGAGTCTAATCCTGACCTATTTATCATGACTTTTAGGCAAAATATGGCCAAAAAACTGAAATTATTATTTTTCGTGTTTTCGATGATTTTTCGATAAAAACATCAACAAAGTGAATTTTTACTCAAAATTCCGATGGATTATGTCAAGAGCTTCAAATTGAGTCCATCTTGACCAATTTATCTTTGTTATTAAGAAAAATATGGCAAAGAAACAGAAATTAATTTAGTATTTTCGGCATTTCTTGGGTAAGTTGCTTCACATAAGCAAAAATCTATTTGCTTTTGGTAAAGATCAAGACAAATGCTTAAAAATGATTCCAAGCATGACCTGTTTATTATGATTTTTATGCAAAACATTTCCTAAAAACCGAAAAGTTTCTAATTTATCTCGTGTATCCTATATTTCTTGCGATTAAAACACCGAAAAAGTTAAAATTAACTAAAAATTCGGACATCTCGTCAAAAATTTAATAATGAGCCCAAACTTGACCTGATAATTGGATTTAAGTGAAAGTGTACAATATTTTATTATCTTCTTAGCAATTGTGAGGAATTGCTCCAAGAGAGGAATTGCTCCAAAAGAGGAATCACTGCGCTGTTCGAATAAATCCCTTCGCAAAATATATTACGTTAACCTCTTATGTTTGCACACTTAAAATTAATTCTGATTTTCTAATTTTGCATAACTTTACATACCTTTCAAATTTACCTAGTCTTATATTAAAAAAATGTATTTCATGTTAACTTTACCTCGAATAATTTGATGCTATTATACATTTACCTTTAAACCCTGCAATCCGCCAGTGGCGCGTGGCAGGGGGTGTAAAACACCGAAATCCCTATCTATCCTGGAGAGCTATTAGCTTCTCTATTACTTCGTGGGAAGAACCACCAAAAGTAACTATCTGTCCTGGCAACTACTTCTAAGTATCGCTTTTTTGTTTTCTCCTGAAGATCGCGAAAGTATATAACTAGCATAACAATTCCTCCACGAAATCGGTAGTGATAAATTTATCAAAAAGCTTCCCTCGATGTCTTCTATCACTGAGAGAGTTCCATCCGAGGGACTCTATCATCGCCGAAACACTGCTGTTGAATCTGAAATCTCCCTTGACGAACCTTGCTGCTCTACCATCTCAAGATCGGAAATTAATCCTACTTCGTGAGGATCCCAAATCGCACAGCAATACTCACATAGAGGTCGAATCAGGGAAAAGTACGCTATTTCTTTTACTTTAGATGAACAGCCCCTCAGAGTTCCACTGGCTAACCTTTGCATTCTATTCGCCCTTTTTACTACGCCTCGAATATGCTCATTGAAGGAAAAATTACTACTTAGTGTAATTCCCAAGTATTTACGATGCATCACGAACTCCAAGGGATTTCATGAAATATTATAAGGTACCAGGTAACGTTGGTGGACCGCGTGAAAGTCATGGCAACGCACCTCTTTACATTCAGCTCGAGCTGCCAATCACTATACCAACCCGAAATAATATTCAGATCCTTCTGCAAACAACCATTGTCATCTTGAGTTACGATCTCTCTTTACACTACAATATCATCAGCGAATAACCTAACCTTGCATTTAATACTATCCACAACATCGTTAATATATATATATCAGTAGCAAAATTGGCCCTAATACACTTCCCTGTGGAACACCGGATATAACGCAAACCTCATCAGATAAAATACTTATTTAAGTGATCTTACCTTATTTATGATGTCTGTAACTCCAGTCATCATTCTCACCCAAGTGTTGCGTTTCCTGTCTCTTCTTGTGATTCCCAGCATACAGCGCTCCATGCTCCTTTGCGTTGTCTGAAGTCTCTGGGTTATTGCAGCATTTAACACCCATGTTTCACTTCCATAGGTCAGAACAGGTAAAATGCATCGGTTGAAGGCCTTCCTCTTCAAAACCATTGGTATTCTTGACTTCAGAATGTCTGAGTTCCTACCAAATGCGCTCCAGCCAAGTTTCATTCTTCTGTTTACTTCATGAATCCTGTTTCTCTCTCCTGTTGTTACAAGTTGTCCTAGGTATGTGTTTTTCAAGCAAACATCCATAGGTTTTTTTTTAATTTTGACTGGTTCTTGCACTGCAAAAGAATTATACGTTACGTTTGTTTTTGTTAGGTTTATCCTGAGTCCTATCTTCTGTCCCACTGTGTTTAGCTCTTCAAGCCTTGAAGTTAGATCTTCTGCGTTAGCTGCGAAGAGAACTATATCATCTGCAAAACGGAGGTACTGATGTACTCCCCATTTACTCTTAAGCCCTTCTCTTCCCAATCAAGGGTTTTAAAAACTTCTTCTAAAACAGCTGTGAACAAGATGGGAGATAGACCGTCACTTTGTCGAACTCCCTTCTCAATCTTGAATTCGTCAGTCTCTTCATGCAGCATTATAGAAGCTGCGGCATCCTCATATACACTGCGCAAGAGTACTCAGTATGTATCAGAATGTATCCCTTGATTTTCAGAATGGAGGAGGTACTTAATATTTAATTTGAATTTCCCGCCATATGTCTCAAATAGCAGAGACGCCTGCTGTCTAAACCCAGGATCATTTGGAAGGTGTGAATACAGATAACGCCCTGGTGGAAATAAAACTTATTTAATTCTAATTTTGAAGTCGATATCATACCGGCAAATTCCTAATATAATACTTCGTTGTCCCCATTTGAAATGCATAGGGTAACGCAAATGGCTTTCTGGTATCGAACCAAGGACGATCAGGGAAACCTAAAAAAGCGTTTATTTGCTGCAATTAAGACCTTTGTTCACAGGTTGGTTTCACAATCTTTGGATATTCACATATTTCAAAAGATCGTGGGTTCGACACCAGGCGTCTCTACTGTTGGAAACGTATGGCGGGGATTTATAATTACGTATAATTCATTTACTGTGAAGGTTGATTCTACTGCCTGGCATGTGAACAGAAGGATTACATGGTAATACGTTAAATATTTTTATTAAGTCTTTGGAAACTATACAGTAAATATGTATAAAGTAAGTATACTTTATACATATGCTTGCATACTGCAAGCAACTATTACTCGTATATATATACGAGTAAAATATTGCTTGCATACTGCAAGCATATTGATAACGCAAATTTCCAGTCGGCATCATATCGAGAGGGTTCACGTAAGGAAAATAAGGAATGAAAATATTCTTGAACTTCGCTGCAATTTATCCGTCCGGCATCGTCATCCGTCCTACTTTTCCCTTATATTCTTAATGTGAGAAATATTAATGTGCTGTGGCATCGAACCCAAGAACAGCATGCTCTTATCTAATTGTTTTTCTTAAACCGAGTCTTAATGTGCATCTTCTATCTAAGCAAGAACTTCCTTTCATTTGATAAATGCATAACAAAAATTAAAAACTACCCGGATGTATTTTAAATGAGAGAATTTTGCATCGTCCTAGCATCGAACCCAGGATATTTTCTGTGAAAGTCATTTATGTTCTCGATAGATCATATCTGTAGGCTCCGATCGTTTTAATTCTCTACCTATCCAGAAATTCCCAGAAGGCCCCAAAGTCACGATTTTTCCCATTTAAATGTATTGCTTTGATTTTCCGAAATTTCTAAAAAATACTTCCCGGATTGGTAGAGAATCTAAATTCAAAGAACTTACAGATATGAACATGATCTATCGAAAACATCAATCTCCGTCTCTAAAATTAGTAACTGTTACGAATTTTTTGAATTATTTGAACCCCTTCCCGATAATATAGAAACTTAAAACTTATCATGTAAATAATGATCATCGATACATTTCAATTACTCTGTTTTAGATTTCCTTGATCGTCCTTGGTTCGATCCCAGAGAGCCATTTACATTGCCGTATGCATTTCAAATGGGGAAAATTGAGTCTTATTTCAGGACCTTCCCGCTATGATATGGACTTCAAACTTACCATTAAATAAAATCAGGTCCTAACAAGTTATAATGTCTATTCGCATCTGCCAGTAGGTTCTGGGTTCGACACCAGGCATCTACAAAAATTAGATATTGCTACGATTCTTAAGATTTTTTTTTAACCCCTTCCCGATAACATTGAAACACGAAACTTGACATGTGAATATAGATTAGAAATACATTTTATATACTTTACTCGTATATATATATATATATGTAAGAATAAATTCTGTGGGCGTGTACGAAGTGATTCCATTATGAATAATCGAAGCTAACATCGGTGACTCTTCAATTATTTGATTGGCTAAATAAGAGAGCAAAAAAGACGGACTCATTCGAAGCGTAATCCTCAAATACAAATATTCTGTGACTTAATGGTGAAGTTACATATCGAAAATATCGACCGTTTTAGTGGCATTTCGATTTTATTTATAACCGTTAATTTTGACGCTGGGGTCTCCAAAACGCATAATTTATATTTGATCTTCATTTATATCACGAAGTGCTTCCTCAATTCCACCTTTCCTCTTTTATTTCAAAATTCTTCGTCGCTGACCACTTCGTTACTTCACCAATTGATGGCATTGACACCGGGTGTTAACATTGCAACCCTGACCTACACCTGTCCCTTGAGCAGAACAACATTTAGGTTTGTAGAAGTAGTGGTTGATTTACTTAGAAATACATTCTAATTAGTACAAATGAGAGTTATAAGTAAAAGTAAAAGTAAGAAGAAGAATATATATACATCAATGTTACAAATTCTTGCGTATAAAATTCATCAATCTGACGCTTTATGTGCATACAATACGCATTATTGTACAGATTTTATTAAACAAGAAAAAAATTATATCCCGCGAACCGCCAAAGGCGTAGGGCGCAGGGGGCACTATAACTAAGCTAACCCTTCCTTTCTCCTTAGGGATACTCTGTAGATGCTCTTTAAGGCAGCAGCAGTTTCATATTTGTGATGGCGTGCATTTGAAATGCTTTTTATATCTTTGTAGCTTCTAGTACAAATCAACTCGTAATAATGGTGAAATCAGTGGCACCGATTAATGATTGTTATTAGGAATGCCTAAATTTAGAGAATAATACCCGGAAGGCGAAAGATTTCAAAAAATCTGACCATTGGAGCGAAGGCATTAATCCTCGTTTAGATCGAAATGAATGCATTTGGAAGATGGCGTCGGCGAAAAGTGAATTTGCGTGTTGGAAGAGTGCGTGTGCACGGTGGCCCTTTAAGGTCACTCACATGGGAGTGACGTAAGGAACAGTGTCTGCGACATTCCGCTTGAAAAGCGCGAGTCTCTGATATCGGCCGCCGCCAGCGCCGTTCTACGCATGCTCAGTCCCCTCAAGGTCTTCTCTCCTCAGTCTGTCTCAGCTCGTCGGAGCGCGCGGACGTCGTTCTCGGTGCAGCCGAAACAAGTTCCAAGAGGAGAAAGTGTGCCACACATCTTGTTTTGTTTCTCCCCGCGTTCTCGTCTGAAGGAGACGATAGCAGCGCCATCGCGGCGGTACGAGACAACTGCTTGTTTGCATGTTTTTGGTGACGTTGTTTACCGTGTGCGGCGGTCACTGCCATCGCCTGTGCAGGCGTCTTCTGGAAGTGCCAATTTACAATGAGTTAACGGTGTCTACGGAAACTTTCCTTTGAAGAACCGTCTGTTTTTTAAGTGTGTCGACTTTTGGTGGCGGCAAAAGGACGTGATTGCCAACGAAGTGCGTTCTTTTTACTGTTTTCGAGTGTATATACGTGACCCAGTGCATAATAGTGTTGTGTGTAAACTGACATGTCTTTTGGATACCTGCGTCCCGAGGATCTTCTTCATCGTTGGACGCATTTTTCAGGTTTGCTATCTTCCCTTTTCACTAAATAGAAACGCAATCGATGGCACTTCGTCACAATGTTGAGGTACTTTTCACGAGATTCCGAAGTCGAAAACAGTCTTCGAAGCGACGAGCAGAGTTTAGTTGTGGTATTTTATCGACTCGTGATTCTTAATCCGCATATATTATTATTGTCGCTAATGTTTGGCGGAATGCGTGATCCCCTTTCGCTTCAGTTTTGTCGTTGGAAATCGCCTCATAATTCTGTAGACTCATTTGTTTATTTTTTAGCGCAGCGATTACGAAATGGGCGCTGCGACCGGTTCTGTCGGCTCGCCTGGGAAACCGGTGGACTCTTTGAAAATACGATTGGCTGTGCATTTTAACCCACTGAAACGCGCTCCGTTCTGCTGGCGAACGAGACAATTGCACGCCTTCGACAGCAGTGCAATTGAAACTCGAGATTCATCGACGGAATTCAGCTGAGAATGATCGAGGGGCTTACGAAAGCGAAAATTTAAATGAACATTTGAATTTAATTGGAAATTTCAACCCGTTCCGGATCCTTCCTAAGCGAAACACCATTAATTGACGGCGATTTGTTGATGGGCACTGTCCTTGGTTTCTTGTGATTGTCTTAGGAATGGATATCGCTGTTTCTGGAGGATCTACAACTGTTCTTGTTATTTCTTTCCAATGGCTGTTAATGTTTTGAGCCTCAGCTCGGTTGTATACTTTTCTGTCGGACCACTGAAAATGTTCATCTAGGGATTTTTCTGCTCGGGTTTTAATCGCTGACTATCAAACAGATGTGAAACATAGACACAAGTACGTTTGAGGGAAATGAACCAGTGGTCCGCGTAAAATTTGTTTTGTAGCTACTGAAAAAACTTGTATTCCTTTCTCCCTCGTGTGATTCTTAAGATGGCCGCAATATTTATGAAATATAAGCTGTTCGCTCACTCACATTCAATAAAATAATGTTTTGCTTCCTGAATAAATACACGTAAATGAATGATTTTCTGTATGTTGAGTGTCAACTTGTCCGTAGATTTCCCTCAACTCGTATGGAATTTATAATCAGAAGTCCTATGGTTTTGGCTGAGGAAATCCGGGCTTTCTATAAGGCGTCGATTCAATGAAGTGATTCAGATCAGCAATCGAAGACATCGTCCACTCATCGTTTCTATTTATTATTCGTAATGTAATCCTGTGGAAATTACCAATTCATTTCTTCTTGTATCCGATTTTTAGCCTTTGTTTTCAAAAGTCCCGTCAGTCCGTGGTTTCGACGTGCACCTTTTTCGGATTGAGTTCGTTGATTTCTCTCGAGCGGATCGCTTCTGTTTTTGGAGAAGCGTACATAATTTTCATACCAGTATGATTTCAAACTGAATTATGCTTCGTAATCATTATTTAAAGAGAAATGCTCCTTAATTTCATGATTTGCGAAGGCGTGGAAATAAAACTTAATTAGGCGACATACTTAACTTAAACTATCGACGATTTTGTTTGCTATAAGTTCACTGCATTCCGAGGACTCATTGCAATCCTTTCGGTGAAAGTGTAAATTGGGCGACAATTCAACGCCATCACGTTCACGCTCGATGATGGGAATCAATGTTGCCTCGATGCGAATTATGTTGCTTTGTCGCTTCACATTTTCTTGTACTTGATTTGAGCGAATGTAATGTATATGCTCTGTGACCGCTGTCCATCACTGCCACTTTTTCGTTCCATTTTCTTCGTCATCGATTCAATCCAGCGAACCATTCATTTCGTCGGTTGAATACTGTTCTGGGGTAAAGTTTTAATTGTGTAGGAATTTAAAATAACAGCATTAGCAATCATTCCATAAAATAGTGTTTGTTCCCTTCTCCCATTCTATTTCTAGAGAACATTTACTGGGAATCCATTGATAAATTGACGCTAATTAATTCGACTAATATGTCTTCCTTCGACTATTTCGCGCTGTTTATTTCCTAATTCTCCCGATTGCAGCTCCGGATTCCTTCAACAATCGGCAGTTCATTCGCCGGCCGTCGCGTCGCTACCGTCGCAGATAAACATTCCGAATCTAGTGGAAGTGCAGCGAATAAAAAAAGAATCGCGCATTCCGAGTTGCGGTAGGTCGGCGCCGTCTGGGCGACGTCGGATGCACACTTTAGCAAAATGATCATCTTTTAGCATTCAACTCTAATTTTGAACCTCTCTGCGCATGCTATTTACAAAAATATCAATTTATGATCCTCTATCGTAAATCATCGTCTGCTTATTCGATTCCAGTTTTGCGTGTACATCTAATGTATGAATGTTCCCCTTTTGAAATTTACTTACATAAGAATTTAAACCTCGGAGGGCAGTTTGTTCGAACAGAACAGTTAACGCGAGAAGAGTTGAGGACTCTACATCCGATCGAAGTTGCTTTGAGAGAATTAAAGTCGTTGGATGGAATTTATAATTAGCGTAGACCTCATTCCACATCGCAGAATGAAGGAGATATTTGGTACTTTTTCCACAAAAATTGTTTTATTTGTACTACCGGTTTCAAAGTACAAATAAAACAATTTTTGTGGAAAAAGTACCAAATATCTCCTTCATTCTGCATGATGGATTTCCACCATATCTCGCCCGATTCTGTGAATTTTATTCATTCCACATCTTTATCTAATATCCATGCCAAATAACAGTCGTGGTTCCGAGCCTCGTTTTCATGTGGCGGTCCTTCGCTAATGAGTTTGATTGCAATAAAAATGTCCTTTTTGAGTTAGCACCGTGTTTTTCTTTTTTAACGATATTGCTCTTGCGGTTGATTAGTCTGTCTGTCATGTTAAAGCGCACCGCAACTGTAAACTGACTCTGTAATTATGTTCCGATGGAAAATTGCGATTTCTCTTGAAATTTTGAAAATGTGTGAGATCAGCCGTTTTCGATCGGTCCTCAGGCCAATTACTTCCGAATTATTCTGATCCCATGGTTGACACGAGGTCATCTATTAAGACGAGGGCCTTGGCTACACCTAAGTCCTGATTATATCTCTTTTCCACTTGTCCTTTGGTCTTCTTCATGGTCGCTTCACATCTCTGGTTGATGACTGCTGATGTCCAGCGGTTGTCCTTTACTTTCTCTCGTAGTCCATCTCATTCGCTCTGCAGCGTGGTCCTGAAGGAATCCCGCTTGTTCTCTGGGTTGGCCACGCCTTCAGACGCTCAGCTCATTGCACACGACTGGAAGGAGGTTGACGGTACTTGCGCTTCTTTCGCAGAAGGACAATCCATTCTCCCTCGATTACTGAATGATCTCTGTTCGTTCCTCCGATCAATCGCCAGGAGAATTGTAATTATTACGGATGGCCCTCATCTGCATTGTGCACCAATTCGACAATAGCGAAAGGAGCGTTGTGTCCACCGTTCGCACGCATGTTTAGCGCTTCTGTTTTGTTTCTCGTTGCCTGGAGACCGGCCTTCGGATCGATTGCTGCCTCGTATTTCCATCCTCATTATGCCGTCTCGGATCAACATTGCTAATAACCTTACTTCTCCGTTTTAATGAATTGATTGTTCTGAAGCCACTGTTGCCTCATTCGCCGCTTGTGTCGAATCCTTCGAGAATTTTATTTGGGCGGCAGAAATCTTCGATGAGGAATTTGGGTTCCTATCCCAGAATTCGCTTTCATCCGCACAGTTTACGACGAATAGGCGGATCCAGAAATGGATTTTTCGATGTCTGAACGAATGCGTTTCCACGGTACGCCGATGCATTTCCAAGAATCGCTGTGAATTAGCGTCTGGGCGCCTACACGTAGTACAGATCGACGCCGAGGCGCTGTGGTCGCCGTCTCGACGCCCATCATTCGCTTCCTGTTTTCGCACTGAACGCCTTTTTATGTCTTCTTTGCTCCGAACAATTCGAGAAATGCTTCCACGAAATATCGCAAGTAAATTGAACATATTTTTGTGCCGCGTCAATTTCAAGCTTTTCTCATCAACTTTCATCGTTAGCTTTCCTTCTTTACAAAAATCACGCATTTATCGGTATTTTCGCGACTTAAGAATCTGTAATTCGGATTATAACGAATGTTTGTTTATATTTTTCTTTGAAGAAGAAATTATTGCAGCTGCATGCTCGATGATTACTGGAGATTATTTATAAAAGTGCACAACTGGGGGCTAAATATATGTGAAACTCAATAATGATCGTGATTACATTAATTATTATTTAAAAGGGATTTAGTGGAGCAGTGTGCCCGCTGTTCGTGAAGACGCCCTTCATTTTTTGTGCATTCATCGAACAAACCCATTATCGATGGCTAAAAACAATTTGCAATTATCGTTCTGAACATTCCGTTTGTTGGCCATAGGTATTTCGATTGACCGTCGAATCATTGATGGAAGTGTTGCATATTAACAATTATGGTTACAAAATCTTTAACTATTTATTTCTTATGCTATCCCATTGAGGATGCCAACAGATGCTTTTGCGAGTGTTGCTGATTTTCGGCCGAACCGAAACGCCCTCATAGCAGTGAAATGCACGTGTCACGGGGGAAATGAATTTTGAGTACACGTTGATTGATCTCTCTCGAGAATAATAAAGGAGTCGAACTTAGCAAAAGTAGAATCTTGGAGTAACTCCCACGAACAATGCATCACGCGCAACCGTAAAATACGTGAAAAAGTGACTTCGTTGAGAGAGTAATCGGTAGAGACACGGTCGTCACTTAGCCTTGAGATGAGTATCATATTCGGAAAGCAAATGCATTTGAAAAGAATTGCTACGATAAAACACGGAGGGTTTCTCGGGAATCTTTAGCAGGCAAAGGATGCATTTAATGACTTATCTGATGATGTCGCTGATGTAATACGTGTATTTATTATGGAAACGCTCAGCCTCGTCTTTAAAGAACAGTGTTTCACACAATCGATGAGAACTGCTTCGTCAACATTAACGATGCATTCATTTTGGTTTTTGGAATCGTCTGCTGTTGGGTTCCATGTTTGATAGGTCCATCAGAATCGAGTATTTTTTGTGAAATATTAACTGAATCAACTTATCGATTGAGGTGTTTTATGAATGTCAAACATACGTAGCCATTACTTTCCAAATCAAGTTTTGATGAAAATGAATTCCATTTCAAGGGCCGAATCTCAACGTTTTTCGGAAGGGACATTAAAGTGCCGATTTCTCATATTTTCTTCGATTCGTTGAAATGTGGAATTTCCATATTTCACTCCGCGAGTTAATCTTCTTAGCAGTCTGCGTTACTTTGGTCCCTTATTTCGGAAATGAATGTCTCGCTTCGTGATAGCGATTTCTAAAGAAACGATATATGTGAACTATAATTATTTACTACAGACTTTATTTCTTATTAAATTTCGGGGAAACGGCCGGTGATGATATCAGGGAAGTTGCAGATATATAAATATCCGATGTTTTAAATCGTTGCGATTATTGTGTCGATAATAAAGCGATGTCTTGGACACTGCGTCCATCAATCGCCTTAATTAGAGTTATCAATCAACGTGCTTATCCAGTACAGGAAAGATGGCGCCGTGCGCATCTCTTAGGGGGTCCATTGACGCTCTTCTTTACGCAATGGAAGGCTCAACGGCCGTCGCCGGTGGATAGGTCAGTTGTGTGGTGCACAAGAGGGGAGACAGGATGTGCTCACTGCTGCCTCCTGGTGGCGACGCTCTCAACCTCCCCAATCGATCACTTCGAAAATCCTCTCCTATTCCTATTTCATTCATTTTGGCGCTATTAATGTCCACGGGATCATTCCCGCGAAGAATGCTCCTCGCTTTCGGCTAACCTCTTAAATATCTTCATTTTTCACTTTTCCGGACGACGGTTTTCCGACTAATTTCGTGAATTTTCATCGTTTCCGTGGCAATGGCCGGCTAACGGCCTTAGCGATGTATCGAACCTTTATCCGGGTCTTCGTTACTTTTGTTTCGTCGCAGAAATGGCTCCAATTCCGCCGAAACTGCGTGACATTGGTCTCGGAGCGTCGTTGGGGTCAACGCACCCTCTTAAACTGGATGCCTCCTGGAATTGCACTTATTGACGTCAAATTAATTACGGTGAAAAAATGATTAATTGGGTTTTGAAATCCTTCGGGAAAATCCACCAACCATAAGCATACGCTTATCCCGATTTCCTTTGTGTTATCCATCATTCCCGATTTGGTGTAATGGAGGATATTCGTAGCCATTTCATCTTATTTATTCACGTCTACCGTAAACAAGCTCAAATTACACAGTCGATTAAGGGTATTCGGCATTTAATTAATTTCTTTTAAAGTGTGTTGGCAGAGGGATTCATTAGGAAAATTATTTCAGGAGACGTCTATCGCGAAAACTCCAATTTGATTTAAATTGCCTGTCAAACGGTTTATTCAATGCATTATTATCAAGAAGAGGTATCTTTGATAAGATTTTCGGACGAAGAATCATTAAAATGTCAGTGTATTTTTAATTATGCTTTACGTACTTCGCATTTTATGCTTTACATTAATCGAAAAGGGAGAGGGAAATGAATAAATCATGGCCACTTAATATTTTAACGAATTTGTGTGGAAGAGAATTTATATCATCGTATTCAGTGATAATCCCCACAAAGAATAGCATTTCTTCGTTGAACGAACGTAAGATGGAAGTGTAATATTTCGGGGAAGCATTCCAGAGAAATGAATTTGATTATTCGATAGCTGATCGTAGTCGACAGATGAAATCATTTTTTGCCCTTTTTCATTTTGTCAGAGATATTGTTCGTTCTTTCTGTTCCAAGTGCACACTTTCTGGGGTAGATGTATATTTCACGTTCGAATTCATTCCGTCGATCGAATCAACGCTATCAGATTAAAAAGCGTTATATCCGACGACAACCGTTCGCGATGAGCGATTCTTTATAACTTCGAACATTGTTTTAGGTATCAATTCAATGCGGTAAAATTAGATTTAGGCAAATTTAGTTTATTTATAATTGCCGTCGACTTGACGACCAATTATTGTGTTCTTATTTACCGGCCCTCATTGCGTGGACGGAACACTTGTTCGAATCGAGACCGTTTTCCTTATAGTCATGGCTTGGATGAAAGTAGAGACTCCCCCAAATAAAGACGATTATTTTTACTATTATAATGTAAAATCGTGGAATATTATCCTGATGTGCTGTATTGTGTACATTAAAACTTTTTATGAATTTAGATTTCTAGGACATTTGCGTATTTTGAATAGGATTTTCAAAACATTTACTTCGAATTCTAAGCGATAATTTTACGAAGTTTTTTCGTTTATGCTTTTACCTCAATTCCCCCATTTTTGATTTCCCGCCATGATTTACACCTCCAATTTAGCATTTTTGCCGTTTGGCGTCGCCACTTGCGCTGCCTTAGCGGCCGCCCATTTTCGTAAACTGACTTTCCAATTCAGCCATTTTACTCGCATGAGTCGCAGCCTTCTGCTTTCTTTTCGAACGTTTTATTCTCATCCAAATTCCATTTGTCTCTCTTTTAATGGCTCATCAATCCCCTTTAGATGGTGTGATTTCATCTGTTACGATGTCCAGTGATACTTCGGTAAATTCCTTCCTTTGATCTTTCACTTCGTATTTAACTTTTTCATGTTTATCGGACGTGTCGTTGTTCTATTTATATGTCCGTGGAATTTTTTAATGAAGATTAATTATCCGACATTTCGTCTTATTTTATAAATTCTAGACTGAATTGGTGTGTGGCCTACAACACGTATTGAGGAGTTCTGTGAATTTAAGCGAAAGTTATTTCAGATTTGGTGGTTAGTAATGAGAGGAGGTAACGAAGCGACGGTCGAAATTATTTCAAATTAATTATGTCATAAAAAAATGTTACCATGCTAATTCCTCTTAAAATTAACGTCTGTTCGATGAAGTGCTTATTTAAATTCGCTTCGAACCAATCTAGGCCTCGATCGTTCTTTCTCTCGATTTCGTGCCCTATTGATTGCCATTCTGCTAAGTTCTATTACTATTACGTTCCTCAGTTAATTCCTCAGTCGTTTGCCGAAATGTAAGACGGCTGCTATTTTCGCCGAGTTCAATTGTCCAGTATTGCATTGTTAATTCCGTACCTTGCTAATTTATTCCTTTAAAATTGAATTCTGAATCCTCGATCGTGTTACCGTGGGTAAACAAAATGGAATCCCCGATGTGTGTCAACGCGAAAGTGTGGGATGGTCACGTGCTGCTCGTTATTCCGAGAGCGACGGAGATGTGGCAACGCCGCCCTCGCTAATAACTTGCACCTTTCGAGTCCCGTTATCTCTTTTACGAATATATTCGACGATAATTATGGAATACACGCCTGTGAATGCTCTTTCTTCTCTCTTTATTCCACATTCCTGCCACGAGAAAGAGGGAGCCCAAAAGGAAAAATACACCATAAGTTTGGCGGTTTTTCCCTAAAGTAATTATCTGTTTTGTGATTACTTATAACGTTTTGTCGATGCTTCTCGGTTGGTTCTTCGCTAATATTTCATTTCGTAACCAAGGAACTTTTCAGGTAGCTGTGATCAGTTCTTCTCCCGTGAACCGACGGAATCTGAGGCATCCAAAACCGCACAGCAGTATTCTAGACGAATAAGAGAAGCTCTCTTTCCTCTCAACGTTTTAAATCTTTGCATCCTATTCGCTTTTGCTATCTCGAATATGTTCTTTAAAAGATGAGTTACTGCTAAACGTGACTCCTAGGTGTTTGTTGTCGTGCATTGAGGGAAGTTCCAAACTGCGCGGGAATGTCTTTCGTGATGACGACTCGGCGGTCATCAGTCTCTTCGCAGCAATTTAAATATATTTTACGGGGGTATTATTATCACCATTGAATCGTTGGAATGTTTCCTTTTCGTTTTGCCGGAATTCTTCGTTTCCACGCGAATTTGGCTATCATTTTTTAAACCGAACAATTTTCGTCTCTCGTGGCGACCTCTCTCGACCTTTGGGGCAATTGACGTTGATAAAATGAGGAGCATTGCGCTTTTTCGATTATTAAGTATCGGCAAATTGTTAATGTTGTCGAACAAAGGAACATGAGTCCACGTTTTACTCTATTGTTAATCTGCCTTATTAGAAAGATCTCTCTCTCTCATCCGCCTCTCCTCCTTGGTCCATTCCTTTGTTTCATCCTTCTCACACAACATGCGATGTTGTACGATATGTATGACTCTTGTTCTGCTGCTTTTATTTCGCGTTATTTGCGACGTATATTTTTATTTTAGAAATTAAAGTAAAATGAAATAAATGTTACATAACCGCAAAATACGCTGCTCAAGACCGGTTTTTTCATTTTTCGGTTACATTCACTTCATTTTTGTTTGTAAATAAAAAATATGAATGGTGATGGAGTTAAAACAGCGGCGCAGCGAGGGGGGGGGGGTTAGGGGTTCAAACCCCCCCCCCCCCCAAGAATCAAGTCCTATGACTAGCTCTGTGCTTTCTTTCTGCTGAAGAGTACGAAACCCAACCATCACGCACGGTTTAGAGAAACACTACTGGTCATGTTGTTGCTTATAAATCAGTAAAAGATTCGCATACCCATAAATATGGCTCCGATGTCAGCTGAGGAGATGTTTTCGTTAGCAGAGTAGGCCTAGAGCTGACATCGATATCAATGGGACACTAAGATACGAGTGTTATGCACTTGATGTTCAATGCGTGCACTTCTTAAGCCTATCCTTTAGTTAGATGACTCACACCATAAGATGTGAAAAATTCGAAAGTGCTGATTCGTTTATTCCTCGCAAAAATACAATGGAACATTCGAGAAGTAATTCGAAACTTACACCCTGAAAACAGAGATTAATATTACGTTTGAGAGACAAACAGATTCATAAAACGTTCAGTTATATCTTTTGCATGTGACTGTTTTTAGGGTGTGAATGCTAAGCTAGGCTCGTGAGTGGTACTATTGAGAAATTCACAGTGAACAGTTCCAAGGAGAGTATAGTTTGGATTTCATAAGGTACAGATGGACATCCGAAAATTCTTTTCACCGTCCGCTAATA
The DNA here is from genome assembly GCA_947579665.1 of Sympetrum striolatum. NCBI lineage: Eukaryota > Metazoa > Arthropoda > Insecta > Odonata > Libellulidae > Sympetrum > Sympetrum striolatum. The sequence continues at coordinate 1,047,211 of OX388345.1, read as the reverse complement.
GCTTGAGACCTTTATCAGAAAAGGCGTAAGTTAATGGCTATGTGTTTTTTTATTCTGGACGATTAAAAGTCTGCACAGTTGACTCTTTATTACTCGGGATAATAGAAAATATAGTGATCTTTATTTTATGATTGCCTTTTAATTTGCAGTATATTTATGAAAATAATTCGAAAACCGAATTTCCGCAGAAATTTGAAAAAGTCCAGCAAAAGCATTACAAGTTCCACGGTCTCTCTTTCGAGATTCCACCGCGATGACGTTTCGCCTGCGTTCAGGTCGAAGAGTATTTCATTTACCGAAAGAGAGAATCAGCCGATCGCTGCGGAAACCTTCGATCTTCCAAAAGCAATACAAGATATTAGTAAAAATTAATTTTTGATGATATTATTAATAATATACCATTTTGGAAGCAAATCAGTCGGCTGAAAGGTACAGTGCGCGTAAGTTACGGACATATTTATCGGAACTGTGACTTTTTGACTTGAAACAAATTTGATAAACAGTTCAAACTGTGACTTAAATTCTTCAGCTTCCTTTTCGATGGCGCCTTTTTTTTCTCTGGCGATAGAATCCCACGAATCTCATGACTTATCCTATCAACCACGTGGTCATACAATGCCCATTCAAAATATCAATTCATGGAAAATTTTTGTTTTCTTTGATCACTCGGTGCGAAATACTTTGCGTCAGATCTCTACTGCTCAGACCACCTAATTATTACATAATCTAAGTAATTGTAAGATGACGTCTTCCTTTCACCTTGGTATGTAACTTTTATTCTGAAAATTCAATTACAATATCAACTATAATCAAGAGTCTGCTGTAAGGCAGCCAAATTTTAATGCTCGGTATGTGACGCATTCAATTCAATATTTAGCTAATACATACATGGCAAAATAATGCTTAATTTTAAGCCTAGGTACCGGAAAATTTCATCTGAAATAAATGATTTTTTGTTTCTTAGAAGAGGAGGTAATTTTAAAAACAACGGATGAAGTCACTCCTAACAAAGCTGCTGATGATATTGTCCAATAACGAAAGATATTCTAATAAGCATGGGCGCGCCAATATGAGGATCTAATGAGTGGATGTTACGTTTTATGTCACTTGCCATATAATCATTAATAATGTTTTTCCTTCTCGCGCTTTGCAACCTCTCGGAAGAAAGAACTCTCAAAGACTCGGGAAGTTTACATCTACAACATTAAAAAAACTTCTGCATAGTAAAAATTACTGTTTTTCTTGGGATTTTTCCTGGGTACACGCCCTTATGTGCTAAGTATCTTAACCCTTTCCTTGTACTTTTTAATAGATATTGGACGTATCCAAATTAGAAATCCTAACAAAATAAATAAAAAGTTTCCAATAGTTTGCGTATGTAAACTTCATCCTGGAAAGATTAATAAGGTGGCCATATAAGCGATACATTCCTCTAGTTTTCAATGCATTTTAATTTTGAAAGAATTGACATATTTGTAATAAGTAGAGGGCCCCTGTAAGTAACCCCCCATTGGCAAATCCTGGCTGCGCCACTGAAGTGAAAACTCCTCCTATTATGTTGTGCGTTGTCTTCCGTGCGAAATTGAATGTGCCATTTTCTTTTTGGCGCATAAGAGACTTGATTAAGGGTTTCGAATTTATTTGGCTGCCATGACAACAAATTCAATGTCGCTGTGTGAAGAGAGACGATCGCCCCAGAGAATGAAGGGGGAAAACATTTTTAGGAGAGATTAGAGAGGTTCATTAATTATCACTATTTAACGTAAGATTTTAAGCAATGATGTACGTACTTTAAAATTAAATTTTTAAACATTTTTCTATAGTTACAATGTAATATGAAAGTTAAGCATACATCAAATATAGCTTCCCTCTTTCTTTCCCCTCCCAAAGGAAATGGCAATGCAACTTTATTCAGTATATGTGCATTGGGTTGAGTTCGAAAACTATTAATTTACATTAATATCTATGTACTTCATCCTCGAATAACCTCGCTACTTACATGACTTTTCTTATTATCTTCGTTGATGCACGGTATTCTATCCACTACATAAACTTATGTTATTACATTATATACTCATGATCAACTCATTTCCCGTGCAGATTTGTGCTGTTCATTTTGATGAAAGTTAGATCTTCTTGGTATTCAATGATAACATATATCGAAAGAAACAATTAAAAATGCATCAAACCTTCATCACGGCGTATAGAATCAGGATTGTAAACAAATTTGTATTCGACGTAAATATTGTTCGTTGCCATAGATTTAATCTTCGAAATGAGGAGAAAAAAACGCAATAAATTGGCGTTCATGCTAATATTTTGCAAATATCGTGCCGGAATGTTAAAATCAGTCGCAAGTAAAGTAAACTTTAATCATTTATACACAATATAGCCCAAACCTCACTGCTGTACGCGTACCTTTTCACATTTTAATTAACGAAACAAATTTGCTCTGCGTGACCATTTTTCCTTTCTCCAGTTTAATCCCATTAAAAATAAAATCCTCTCTGGAGTCAAACCTAGGACAAAATCTGGGGATTTTCGATTTTTCCCCGGATCGACTGTAGATTATAAATCTCCACTGAAAATTTTAGCCTTCTAGCTCGATTAGAAATGCCCAGGAATTAGTATGACTCAGTCAGGAGTGTAGCTTTATATCTTTTACGAGTAAAATGTTGTTTGCATACTACAAGCATATCGAAAACGGTAATTTCAAGTCGGCATCATATCGAGACGGTCCTCAAAAGAATAAAAAAAGGATTGAAAATATTTTCAAAATTTGCTGCAATTTATTCGTCCGGCATCGAACCCGGGTCTTCCTGGTCTAATTTGTGAAAATTGTGCAGAATTGTGAAAACTGTGAAAACTGTAATTGTGAAAATTCAAGCAGAAATATTGGCTGCAACTGCCTCAAACGACGTCCTACTTTCCCTTATATTCCTTATGTGAGAAATTGTAATGTGCTCTGGCATCGAACTCGGGAACAAAATTGTCTTATCTAAATTTTTTTCTTAAGCCTATTCTTAATATAAATCTTCTAGCAAAGCGAGAACTTCCTATCATTTCGATAAGTGCATCAAAACAATTAATCTATAACTACCTCTAAGTATTTTAAAAGGCAAATTTTTGCATCGGCCTAGCATCGAACCCAGGATATTTTCTGTAAAAGGCATTAATGTTATCGATAGATCCTAACCATATCTATCGGTTGCTTGAGTTTTAATTCTCTACCTATCAGGGAAGTATTTTTTTTTAATTCCGGAAAATCAAAACAATGCATTTAAATGGAAAAAATCGGGAATTTGGGGCCCTCTGGAATCGAACCCATGATACTGAGGCTCAAAATCTCAATTTTTCTGACGGTTACACGTTATGGCCAATACGTCGTAAATATTTCAAATCAATGAGGCTTGAGGTTTAGCCTGTGAATTTGTATCCTATCTTGACTTGACTTGGTTGTTTTGGTGAGCTGGGCCGTGTCACCCGGTTGTGACTCGTCTTTTCAATAGTTGTGACTCACAGGTTAATGACATTTTTGGTTGGTTTTTAACAAGAAGGGCTCGAACAGAAGGAATTACATATTTTAGGTATTTACATGAATGAATCCGGAGAAGCATCTATGTATAATAGATAATTCCTTCTTCGGATTAATTCATTGTATCTCGATTAGAAATAGCCTAGGAGTTTGTATATATCAGTTGCTTGCATACTGCTCGCACATCGATAACGCTAATTTCAAGTCGGCATCATATCGAGAGGGTCCTCAGAAGAAACAAAATTATTGCAAATATTCTTAAAATTCGCTGCAATTTATCCGTCCGGCATCGGACTATTGGCCTATTGGCAGATGCGAATATACATTATAAAATTCCCTGTTATAATGTCCATTCCTTCCTTGTTACCTTTACTGCTCTACTTCAAACTTTGCATTAAATAAGATCAGGTCCTAACAAGTCATAATGTGTATTCACAGTTGCCAATAGGTCCTGGATTCGACACCAGGTGTCTCTAATATTAGTAACTGTTACAATTTTTAAGAATATTGTTGAACCCCTTCCCGATAATATAGAAACTTAAAACTTGTCATGTAAATAAGGATCATAAATATATTTTAAATACGTGTTTTTGATTTCCTTGATCGTCCTTGGTTCGATACCAAAGAGCCATTACATTAACCATTACCCATTGCATTTCAGATGGAGATAATGGAGTCTTATTTCAGGACCTTCCCGGTATGATATCGACTTCAAACTTAGCATTTATAAAGACCAGGTTCTACAAGGTATTATGTCTATTCGCATCTGCCAATAGGTCCTGGGTTCGACACCAGGCGTCTACAAAAATTAGATATTGCTACGATTCTTAAGATATTTTCAACCCCTTCCCGATAATATTGAAACACAAAACATGTGAATGATGATTATAAATACATATCATATCCTTGCAGTATGCAAGCAACGTTTACTCGTATATGCATATAGGTATATCCAGAAAAACGTCTTTTTATAATAGATAATATATATATATATATGCACATCTACGTACAACATAAATACCTGCTTAGTATCTTCCGAATAATTTGATCAATTCCCAGCAAAAGATAATTGCTAATTCGATTGTAATTTATTTTAATTGAAGAAATGTACAATTGACGCCTTGTCGAGTTGAATTCGGTCCATTGGCGTCATTCTCATCCACGTGTTGGCAATGGGCAGTCGACGGGACATTTAGCCAAAAGAAGTGGAGGAAACCAATTTTCAGCTCTTTCAAGCCGCCTTCCAGTGAAATTTAAATTGACTCGTTAAGATGCGTATCAACCTAGTCTTGCCGATAACTCAGTATTCGTTTACCTAATCTTCATGTTTCGACTTTCTGTTGCGTCGTTCTTTTCCTTTACATTCTTATTTGTTTATTGCCATTGGTATATGCAGATAACTCCAATTGTAATTCACAAACCTTATCGAAGTCACCAACGAAATGGTCTTTGCAATTTACAGTTAATATGAAATGATTTAAAGAGTATATAAAACTAAAAAATAAATTAGAAACACTAAGTTTAAGATGTTTTTTTTGGGGAATACTTTTAAAATGCCTAGTTCTTATTATCTCACAATTCCAAATTCGTTTGGTTAATTTGTTTTTGATGGAATATTTTGACTAGTTTTCCCACTAATTTGGGAGAAATATTGTTATATTTTTGTATTTCCGTTAATGATATTAATTTATTGGTTCTGTTGTCTAGTCTGGCGCATTGATTGAAGCTTCGGGTAAACAGTTTTAAGTTACGTGTAGTACAAACAATGATTGAGGCATACGTTAATACTGGTCAAATGTAGTCCTGGAATGACTTTCTCATTTTTCCTTATAGGACTTTTTCTCTCTATCATAGGATATGTTTTATGTTTAGTGCTATTTTCTTTGAGTAATTTATATGTTGGTTCCGTTTGTTTGAAAGAATTACTCCTAAGTGCTTTTAGGAAGAAACCGCTCCAATTTCAGTGTTATTAAACTTAGGAGATAAATTCGTTTTATTTTGAGCTTTTTCTTGAATTCCATATGCGCACTCTTACTTTATTGTGAGCCGCCATTCAGTTGTGTCCAGTTGCGTCATTTCCCATGTATTTATTTAGTATTGGGAGAAGTTACTGATATTGTTAAATCATCGGCGTGTAAGAATAGAGGGATATCATTAATGAGGTACAAATTGTTAAGGCTAAGTAAACTGTCTTGTGGGACTCCAGCAGGGATTTTTTCGAAAAGTTTGTATTCGATTGGATCAGACGGTTGCTAAGGAAATGTTGATGTTATTTCATTTAGGGATTCTAATTTCATTATTTCGAAATGAGGCCAAACCTTATCGAGAGCTTTATGAATGTCAAAAAATCATTTCTGTGGTTTTTGGGAGATTGTTTTGAAATTTTCCGAGAGCTTGTTGGCAAGCGGTTCACGAGAATCCATTTGTTCGGGTATCAAAAGATTTTGGGAGATTACGTGTTTAGGAAGTTGTCCGAGGATGATTTTTTCAAAGATTTCAGAAAGAGAGAAGAGTGATTGGAAATGGGCGTCCGCTTTGGGAATAACTCCAATTTTCGGGGAAATACGAGATTGTATGGCAACGTTGTATGCGATTCTGTTTGCCGAGACATTGTATTGCAACGCAACAATGCTGCTCGACGAATGTTGTCTTCGTAGTATTGAATGGAAAACCTTTAGGAATGGATTAAACATTGCTAAATTGCGTTTCCAATCATTTCACGTGTCCCAGAAGGCATTTGCTATAGGAAGGCGTCAAGTGGTGTCATCTGTGCGAGGGAAAGTGAATCTCTTATCGGTCGTCGCTATTTGACCTACTTCGTATTTCATTTACTATGTCGATCCTTATCTCTAAAATAACAAATGAATTCAGGATAATCGGAGGTGTAGGAAAAGGCAATTTGATTTCAGCTTCGTTGTCGTTTCTCAATCGATCGAGGAATTTAGTGGAAAACGAATCTGAGTGCTTGTTTGGGATCTTTCTCGAAGAAGATTCCAATTATTCGTGGCGAATCCTTAGAATTCTCTAATTATTATGAAATTCGCGAGTTTTTTCTCGTACGGCACTTTCCGTATTGGTGTAGGTATCTAAGTATACGATCTGAAAATGTAAATAAGATTATTTGCTGTGTTTTGGATAAATTACTCTTTAAAAGGTATTCATATAACTCCGCCGAATACTCTGAAAAGGTCTTTATTTGGTTTGGTTAAGTCCAATTTAACCCGTTTTCGCAATTGAAACAAAATTTAATACGATTTTATAGAAAGATATAAACTGAAGTAAATGCAGATTTTTACAAACTAAATATAATAATAATAATAATAAGTCGTCTTTATTTGGGCGAGATTGAGACTTAAAAGTCTCTTCTTCCATCTAACCCATAACTAAAGAGAAGATAGAAATAAGACAATGGTTTTGCTGATAAAAATTCTGGTTTTTTAGTCGCGGAAAGAATTAACTAAGATTTGTCGAACCCCCAGCAGAGGGAAGCACTCGCAAAGAGAACGTAATTAATAATAAATTACTGGAATCTTTAATTTTGTAGGCATTTTAATCGATTCTAATTCATTTCGAATGATTTCAAACGAAAGATATTTATTTTTCTTCCATGTCTTTTAGCAATTACAATCCACGGCGTTCCCGCAGTGTGGCGCTCCAATTCGTTGATATGAAAAATGTTTAGCAAAACTCCTTTTGCTGCGCCATTTTAGAATAAACTGCTGTTGGAATAGTTCGGTAGAAACTGAATGTGTCGGCGGACTGTGACCCACATCTCGAATTTGGCTCGAAGAGGCGGTCCACAAATAGACAGTGACGTCATCGGAGGGAGGGGAAATCGAGGGCAGTCGAAAAAATGAGCTTAGGACCTCACTGGAAATCAGTCGGCTTGTTGATTCTGTAGGTGGTTTGAATATGTTTATGAACAACAACTGTTCCAATTACGAAGGCTGGTCGATCGACTCTATCGTAGCTTCAATCCTCTGTTAATTTTTGAAGTTGTCTTTTCGTCCGTTTCGTAAAGTATTTCAAGTTCATTCAATGATGGCGAATCGTCATCTAATGAGGTCTCTGCTATCAATTGTTAAAAACACTGTTTGATTGTGACCAATTGTGCGTATGAAATACTTTAGGATGAGAATGAACTTCTTCTTTTCATTTCGTCGGATTGAATGTTCCAATTGAAATGAACTTAATGTAGTGAATCTCAATCGACTCCCGTTCTGTGGAATTATGAACGAGCGACTTTTCTCATTCGTATTTATAAATGCGCTCTCTTTCGGAAGAAGAATCGAACTTTAATGCGTGTGTGTCGCAGATAAAGACAAAACTTAGTAGTTCCCAAAAGTGTAGGTGTTCATACCCTTTGCATTCTTTGGAAGATAATAATTGTGGTTTTACCAACCACTTAGGGCGGGCGAGAGGTGAGTTGACGAGGGACCCAACGAAAGACGTTTGACGGGGCCGCAGCCGGGATTTTCCGAGAGACCAACTCTACCAGTACAGAGAACGGCGACCGGGATTCATATAATTTTTATACTCGCCCTCTTTGCACACGATTGCAAACATTTTACCAGTTTTGATAAACGTGTCTCCGTGAGACCAATACTTGTAAGAAGAATCCCCTGTCTCCATCAGGAGCTAACAATACTCGTTGCGAAAGGTGGAAATTAAAATTAAATCCTAAGAAATGTCAATCGCCCCTTTGAAATTTGAATCCCTAACGATTAGAATAGGAGTACAAGAAGACGCGATAAACACATTACAGATATTGTACCGTTTCTCTGAAATCCACTGAAATTCCGGTTACTAACGGGTCAGCCAATTCAAATATTACCTCCCTAAACCAATTTTTTTCGCTAATATACTAAAATCTGGTGTGAGAGTTTTTTTCACCAATAAAATACTAGAATACCTGTCCTAAAGATCCCTAGATCAATGAAATCTAATGTCTTGCATACAAGTACATATAATATTTTACATTGATATATTGATTCTACCGAAATAGGCTGTTATTTAAGTATCAGTTGCCTCCCTTATCCCGACATCTCGACTTCGAAGCAGCCCATCGTTTTGAACCTGTTTTGAATAAATGAAAAGATTAACTTTTACTATAACTACTATTAGTTTAACTTTCATTTTGAAACGACCATAGTTTCGACTCATGGACTCGGGTATCCGTGGTAGCCTCAGGGTTTGTCGTTCCTAAGTAAAATATCTTTTGGTAAGTAAGAGTTAATTCTTTCGTTTGTTCCTGATGGAGTCCGAAGTCAAGGCCCAAGTAGCGTATTCTAAACTTAGTTTGCGAATATTTTTCTATTTTTTATTTGATATTTTTTCTATAATTTTGCTGCTGTTATCGATTGTAAATTTATTATTGTATTCACTATTAAATGACGACATCATCGCACCTCACCCCTTTCCCTTATAAAATAACTTAGAAATGTATTATTAAAAGAAAATCGTCTCCAACCGAATTTTCGTATAAATTTTAAAAGATATTGGAGATATTAGTGAAAATTAATTTTCGATGATTTTATACCAATTTGGAAGGAAAGGTATTGAGAGAGCACCGATTTGCAATCCTTCTCTGCCCTCGTAGACAGTTTTCTCATAAAAATCAAAGGAAAATACATACGGCTTTTTATTTATCCTTAATTTAAATAATGATACTATGAAATTCCGTGCATTGGTCTTATTAGCTACTCCTCCTAAACACAAACCTGCTTTTTACACAATACATAGTTGGGGTAAAATTCTTTCCGATCCTAATGATAAAGTTGACGTTTCTTTAAAGTCAGGCATTTACAGATTAACTTGTAATTATTGTGGGTCTATTTACGTAGGACAAACCGGTAGGCATTTACATAACCTTATTAAGGAACACAAACAATGTTTTAAAAATGGTTCCCATGCTTTCTTCTCCATGCATTAAAACCATCACTCCTCAGATCCACACTTGCTCCATCAAAGGGTCCTAAATTCAAATGGAAATTCTTCGCCATAAAAGAAGTTATTTGGAGCTCTCCAACGTTCACCAATTCTTTGCCTCCTCCCCCCTGTGTACTTCCTCCTATCCCTCCAGCACCCCTTCATCCTTACCCCTCCCCTTAACCCTTAAGCGTATAAATGCTCGAACAATTTTCGATTCTGAAGACGACCTCAGTCGACTCTTAATAAAATTTGGAACTGAGACGTGCTTATTCCCTCCGTTATGGAGCTACCTACATTGATTACCTTCACCTTCGTATGTAACTTTAATTCTGCAAATTCAATGATAATAGCAACTATAATCTAGAGTCTACTTTGTATTTTTAATGTTCGGTATGTGACGCATTCAGTTAAATACTTAATACATAAATAACGAAATCAGGCTTAATTGTAATCCTACCAGAAAATTTCTTCTGATATAAATGATTTTTTGTTTCTTAGGAGGGGAGGTAATTTTAAAAATTAAATTAATTACAATTTTTCCTTCTTGGTTTTGAAATAAAAATCATAGTTTTTGAGAACTCTTTTACATTATTTTTGAGTTTAGGTATTTACTGAATTGAAGGATTCTCTTTTTGATGAAATACCTTAGTAAACAAATCTAATTAACTTCAGATTCCTGTATTGAGATTCTGCCACGGCGCATATAAACCTTGTGCAATAAGCTATATATATACTTGATATCATTATTTTTATAGAATGAAAACACTTCGTACTTTTCATATCGATTATATTATTTTTATACATTGATGGTGTCTTCTGGGCAGGCGACATTTCACTTAAATTCCAAAATCTGCTGATTATATAGTCTAATGAAGAAAGATATTCAAATAAGCATGGGCGTGCCAATGTGGGGGATCTAATGGGTGGATGTTACGTTTTATATCGCTTGCCAAGTAACCGTAACTAATATTTTCCTTCTCACGCTTTGCAACCTCTTGGAAGAAAGAACTCTCAAAGACTCGGGAAGATTATATCTACAGCAATAAAAAAACTTCAGTGTAGGAAAAAATGACTTCTTCATAGATATTGGACATATCCAAACAACACTTATGATAAGTTTCCAATAGTTCGCTTTGGTAAACAACTATCTTGGAAAGTGTAATCAGTTGGCCACATAAGCGTTTAACTCCTCTACTTTTCAATTCATTTAGATTTTGAAAGAATTGACATATATTGTTAAGTAATTAGCGGGCATGAATACGCTAGCCCCTGTAAGGAATGCATTTTTTCGTTTTCTCGGCAGCCTTGGACCCCCCCCCCCAATTGGTAAATCCCGGCATCGCCACTGCTGTCAATTAATTTATTGTGGAACTTGCTAAATGCGTTCATCTTCGAAGATCGATATTCCACGTCAAGCGTATTAATTTAATCAAGGTCTGCCATTAATCAAAACAGATAATTTTGCGCTCTTTGCGGACTAAGTTTTGTATCTTGGTTATTTCCTAAAAGACTTTGAGTCTCGATTTTCACCTTCTTTTATTGGCTCCCTGATCGCTGACGATTTCAAACCAATGACCATCAATTAATTCATTCTAATTATTATAAATACGTCGAAAATTAGCGCAATGCCAAGCACAGTTGAGGATAAACCATAATGAAAATAAAAATTATCAACTAATTAAACAATATTACAAAAATAAGGCAAAAGGGCGAGATTATAAAGTGATCGTAGTTCCAAATCAGTCTTTTGCAACTATACTTCGGATTTGGAGGTGAGTCTGTTCGATTATGAACTCACTCTGCTTTGTTCCTTTCCTCGTGGAATCCCGAGAACAAGTTATATCGATATAAAAGGATCCTCTTCACCCTTTGCTGTCCTCTATGTGCCATCCCATTATTTATTGCAGACAGAATGTCGGTTTGCTCAAGTAGATGAGCTTATTTTAGTGCGAAATTATGGTAAAGCGTTCGGTAATTCGTCGAAATATCCCAAAATATGGCTTAATTTCGAAAGCATTGTCGAGGCTCAGCATGTTAATCAGTGTGCGATTGTCGGCGTCCCACTTCTGCACGTGCCCCAATAGCCTCATTTGATGGCCGCTTTCAGACGCCAAATTTCCGTGGATTCGAAAGTGATTTGGAACGTTGTTGTGCTCCTCATCGAGGATACTGTCAAGTTCGGTGGATCAGTTTAATCGACGCCGATGTCTTTCGTTTCCTATGACTTCTATTGATGATTTTCCATTGGTAAACGTGTTTTGGGTGCAATTTTCATCCAAGTTAAAGCGCGTAAATAAATTTTTCGCCGGACATGTAAATCATAAAGTGAAGTTCGTTCGCCTGGCTCGTCGCTTTTCACGATGGCTGCGATGAATCGAGCAATATCTGATGTCGATGAATCGAATCGAGAGCCAATATGCGATGCCAAGACTCTCTGGAAATCACAACTTCATTCACGAGAAGATCGTAAAATAAATTCGATGAAAAGGATAAAATAGAATCGTCTTTTGTTTTACCTTAGGAATGTTTCTTCTAAAAAATCGAATGATTCATTCTATTATTGAAAGGTTCTCTCAAATCGTTTCAGAGATTTCCTCTTAGACCATTATCTTCTCCATGAATCGACTGCTCTAAATAATCTGATCTCTCTCCACTGAGGTACTCGGTTCGAATCCTGGCGAGTGCGTGCTGTACATGACCTAACAAGTTGTTATTTTCATCGTGTAAAGTCATTTTCCCATCCACAGAAACACTTCACTGAGATTTGATATTTCTTTGACCAGCTAATGTAATTTACTGTATATTTTCTGAAAGTCCTTCGACAGCACACACCGAACTCAATTTCCTCAAATTTGATTTATTATCTCTTTTGTTATTGACTCCTTCGATCGCCGCTCGATGGATAAATGAGCCAATTTCTAAGATCGTGTGGGGCGAAAGTGGCGCCTCTTGCGGTCGCTTTGTGTGGATCGATTCCTTGACCTGCTCCGCGTGATTTCGTGATCAACGTGAATCAGAGAAGTGCTTATCGTTCTTAATTTACATTCCTTCTCTATCAAACACTACCCCGTTGTTTGATTTAAGGGCCGTTCTTATCATATTTATAACGTTATTTTATCGTTTTACCTATATCGCATTGGTCGCACACTTAAAAATATGATCATATCTATTATATATAATTGCTTCTCCGGATTCATTCATATATATATGTACGAGTAAAGTGTTGCTTGCATGCTGCAAGCATGTCGATAACACTAATTTCAAGTCAGCATCATATTGGGACGGTCCTCCAAAGAAAAAGAAAAGGATTGAAAATATTCTTAAAATTCGCTGCAATTTAATCGTCTGGCATCGAACCCGGATCTTCCTGGTGAACATACTATGAAGCACAACAGAAGATCACAGTATCTAACTAAGTGTGAAAATTCAAGCAGAAACATTGGCTGCAACTGCCTCAAACGACGTCCTACTTTTCCCTTATTTTCCTTATGTGAGAAATTGTAATGTGCTCTGGCATTGAACCCAGGAACAGCATGGTCTTATCTAAATTGTTTCTTAATTTTTTCCGTGAAAGTCATTAATGTTTTTGATAGATCATGGCCATATATCCAGGCTTCTTGATTCTCTACCTATCCGGGAAGTATTTTTTAAAAAATTCACGAAACTATTTCGAATATATTGCGTGAAATGAGAAATTCTATTCAATCTCCGTTCTGTTCTTTTTTCGATTTGTTTGAATTTTCCAGGGGAAATGAAGCCTCAACTCGATTAAATAAACGGCATTTATTATGGAACGTCGAACACTGGTCGATTAAGAGAAAGCGGTTCATTGCCAAGGTATTCACAGTCTTTTCCACAGGAAAGGCAATTCACAGTCTTTTCCACAGGAAAGGCAATTCACAATCTTCCAAATACAAACTGTGCAGCTTGTGCTTCTCGTGTTAAATACAACATAAACATCTCTATTTGTTAGGCTGCAGTGCCCGATGATTCTCAACGGACAATAAAGAAGCGGATTAAATATATTTATTCTCTTTTCTTATAACGGAATCCAATTCAATTATATAAGTAATCGAAAAAGAAAAATTTTTCGTGTCGAAATCTTATCAAAGCTCTTATAATTTGTTGTCGAAATCTGTATTGTGTGATATAAATATGAATCTCTCTTTTCGCATCGAACTTGTCTCACACTACGAATCATTTTCATTTAATTTTGTAGCTGATACAGTTTAATAAATCTTCTCTTCGTGGAAGGACATTTTAACTATAGCAAAACTCGAGCGTAAATTTTCGGACTTTTTAAAGAGACTTCTTTAACTCCTCTTGGAACGTACCACAATATACACTTGAAAGAAACGAAAACTCGAGCGGTAACTAAGTGAGTCTACTGCCCGTCGTACTCTTACCGGGTTGTGTACCCTCAAACAAACATCTTGCTTCCTACGTAAGTAAATTCATATTCTGAGTCATCAAAACTCTCCTGTTTGCTGGCGTCAGTGTCTTATCGATGTCTATTTTACCTTTCAAAGTAAATTCCATCCCTGCGATGAGGGTTTCTACACTCTCCTCAAGTACCACAATCTGAGGAGTGTCATTGCCACGGATTTTTCTCCCCTTTTTAGGCTTCCTATCACTGCTTCTGATCCTTTCTGAATTTATATGTTGAATATCTATATATATCTATGTACTCGCTATCTTCTGTATATTGGTCTCCTGCTTGTGTTCTCCAAATCTTATTACTACGTCTTCATGAAATTCCCCTGAGGCCATCTTTCCAATCTCTTCATCAATCCCTTATCCACAGAATTCGTCCTTTTCTGTATTATTTTATTTAATTGTTTGGAAACCAAACTAAGTGTTCACTTATTAATTGAAGTCGCTTTCTTTGGGATAGGAACAATAAAGTACGTTTTTAATCAGTAGGTATACGCACATATTGTCACTTTGCTAACAGATTGAGTATGAGCTGTAATAGCGCGCTTTCAGGAGCCATTCTTCATTGCCTCCCTCTACTACTTTCTACTCTACTTTTATATCTTAAACTATATCCCCGTCATACAGCTTCTTTAAGTGATATTTCCATTTTGAGGCCCTCCTTATGCAGACTCCTCCTTTAATTGATGTCATTTTTCATAAACATCTCTCTCAACGTCAGGTCAACTTCTCCAGTCTTTCGAGTTATTTATCTTTTATGATATAGTGGATTTAATTCCGGATCGCGGTTATCAACTGGTTACGAATTCCTAAATCGAAATGGCGAATGTGCGATTGGCTCCAATTCCTCAATCTTAGATCGAAAATATGAAAGCAAAACCTTTCCAATGGATTCAGTGCCTATTCTATAATTCAATTAGTAAAGAGAGTTAAATAATATTCAGCTATAAATCCTGAATTTCGCTTTAAAACGTTGCGATCGCTGCTCTCTCCACTAATTGTGTATATTCGCCGATGTTGTTATTATCGAAATGTGATTGATTTACTTTCAAAATGATAAATAATGTAATTCAACTTGGGGATACCAATTGAATGGATACGCCGATCTAAGATTCGTCATTCTTTTGTCATGTTTATGCATATCCGATATTCTAGTTTTGGAGATTACTATTTCGCAGAGCGGGAATTCCACTTGCGCAACACCTGCGATAAAAAGTTATTGAACTCTCGGCAACCATTTCTCCTTCACGCCTACGCGAGGAGCTTCTCCTTTCCTCCGCGACCTTGGCGTGGCGCTGGCATGTCGATCTTCGTAGACGGCGCGCCGTGACAGAATTGTCAGTTTTCCTTCAATTGTGTGCTGATTTTGGATTGGGTCGTTCATTTCTGATTTGCCTAATAACAGGACTCATTGTTCGGTCAAAACAAGTTCTCTGGAAAAGGAAGATTTGTCGAAAAACAAGAAGGAATGAAGTGAAAACGTTCGTATTTTGTGTTGGTGGTGCACAAAACGAGAGAAGTATGAGCTGTTTTTAGAATTGCGAAGAACATTGTCCGAAAACAATCATCTCGGGCTGTTTAAAATTACAATAATAAAGTAATTAGAGAGAGGATCGAGTGACGGCTGACGTTCTCATTGCAAACTCAAGGAATTTCACGAATCGTCCACTTTTGGGATGGACGCAATTTCCAAATGCTTATCTTTTTTCTAAAAAGGGGGCCTCAAATAAAACATCGTCTGTTTATCTTTCTGGGTCAGCGTTCCGAATGGAAGATATGCGCTATTGAAATGCCATTTGCTGATTCGATGCACTTTTGCCTGGAAATTGCCACGAAGTCTCTTTTTATTTACTTTCGGAATAATTTTAATCTTCAATATTAAATATGCTGCTCACAATTGTGCCTTCAATGCTCTTATATAAATTCTGAATTAACAAATATCCAAAATATTCTCGCAGGTATTCCAAATGTTTATGAGAAACACGAATAATTTGTCTCGGCACTCATACTGGACGTAGCTGCGGGGGAAAATGGCGGCCATTTATTAGGCGCGTTGTGTTAACTTTCGTTCGCATACGACAGAAAAAAGTGAATATCTCGGGAGTGTTTTATTTTAATTTTATCTCGACCATGAAGACGATCTTCACCTATAAAACAATCCTTTATTCGGCTGCGGAATTTAAAACTTCGCGATTCTTGAATAACTTCTATAAATTCGACGCTCTCTTGGGCTCAAATTGTCCGAAATTGACGAAAAAAGCCGGTTTTTTTATTTTTCGAAAAATTATTCAGCTTCTAGCGAATGAAGTCCCCGAACTGAACCCAAGTGAGCACAGCCATCGGATGAAAATCGATGCAGTGTTAGAAAACCATTCTTTAAGATTCGTAGTAATTTTTTGAAGTAATTATTATTATTATTAGGGGTCTTTATTAGGCGAGATTGAGACTAAAAAGTCTCCTCTTCCATCTAACCTGTAAATAGTAATCACAGTTGAATCTTTGCATTATTAATTCATCGGAGGGGTGAACATTTGTTTTACTGCCAATTTTCAGATACAGCGAGGAAAATAGTGGTGAGGTACCACGATGTACAATCCTGGCCAAAATTAACGCAGCACAGTAAGGATCGCTAGGGAGGTGCTGCGTTAATTTTGGCCAAGAGTGTACATGGCTAACTCACTAACTATTGCCGACGTGCATTTGTATTGCATTGAATTAACATTTCCATCGGGAACTGTTTGCGGTGAATTGGCTGCGTAGATGATCCTTATCCCTTGTTTTATATCGGGTGGAATTTAAAGATCAGTGCCGCCTCCAAATAGTTCACTCTTTGAGTCAATTCCATTAACAAGGGCTACACTATGTCTCCCCGTTACAAAGAATGCTTCACATTGCAGTAAGCAACCAATTCAGAAGTACTGTTGGTAAAACCCTTCAACACGTTGGGGCAGGTCGCTGGTAGCCAAGCTGGTCGCTCACTGCAATGTGGAGCATTCTTTGTAACGTTCTTCATTGATGAAGGGAGACGTAGCCGGGGTAGAAGCAGTGAACGAGGAGGCACTGGTAAGTGGGTGTACATCGCTGTAAGAGGAGATGGCCCGCGCATTTGCAGTCTTTTCCTGTTCTTTGGTTTAATTTAGTAAATAAGTTTAA
Source organism: Sympetrum striolatum (assembly GCA_947579665.1). Classification (NCBI taxonomy): domain Eukaryota; kingdom Metazoa; phylum Arthropoda; class Insecta; order Odonata; family Libellulidae; genus Sympetrum; species Sympetrum striolatum. The sequence goes on along the minus strand of OX388345.1, from coordinate 1,030,158 downwards.
TTGGAAATATTGCTGAAATATAATAGTAATCACAGTTGAATCTTTGCATTATTAATTCATCGGAGGGGTGAACATTTGTTTTACTGCCAATTTTCAGATACAGCGAGGAAAATAGTGGTGAGGTACCACGATGTACAATCCTGGCCAAAATTAACGCAGCACAGTAAGGATCGCTAGGGAGGTGCTGCGTTAATTTTGGCCAAGAGTGTACATGGCTAACTCACTAACTATTGCCGACGTGCATTTGTATTGCATTGAATTAACATTTCCATCGGGAACTGTTTGCGGTGAATTGGCTGCGTAGATGATCCTTATCCCTTGTTTTATATCGGGTGGAATTTAAAGATCAGTGCCGCCTCCAAATAGTTCACTCTTTGAGTCAATTCCATTAACAAGGGCTACACTATGTCTCCCCGTTACAAAGAATGCTTCACATTGCAGTAAGCAACCAATTCAGAAGTACTGTTGGTAAAACCCTTCAACACGTTGGGGCAGGTCGCTGGTAGCCAAGCTGGTCGCTCACTGCAATGTGGAGCATTCTTTGTAACGTTCTTCATTGATGAAGGGAGACGTAGCCGGGGTAGAAGCAGTGAACGAGGAGGCACTGGTAAGTGGGTGTACATCGCTGTAAGAGGAGATGGCCCGCGCATTTGCAGTCTTTTCCTGTTCTTTGGTTTAATTTAGTAAATAAGTTTAATTGGAAATATTGCTGAAATATAATCAAAGGTTTTTCAATCCATTGTAATTACTGAAAGAAGCTTTCCGCACTATTCCAATACAGATAAATGACACAGGCTGTGGTATTCACCAAAAGCCTTGCTTTCATACGACGAACACGGCTCTCACATGTTAAAACCCCTTGGATTATATGGAATGACGAGCTATTCATCGCTAGCCATTTCAAGCGTCCAACTGAGCTGTGTCGAACTTAGACGCGAAAATTTTCACAGCACTTGATTTGAAAATAAAATTATATCTGCAATAAGGGTGGGTCACTTTTGCCGGGTACTACATTTCTACCAGAAAAAAGGAACAAAACGACTGTCTGACCAACATCCGTAACATTTCTATATATTTTGTTTTTTTTTGACGAATTTTGGCGAACTAAGAAACCATTTTCTCTGATTCAAACGCTATAAATCATTAATATTAAGTAACATGCAAGAATTATATGTATTTCATTGCCGTTAAATCACTTAGGAAACATTGAGAAACCATCAGGAAAAATTGCAAAATTTTAAATTTTTCATAAAAATTTAAAATGTTGACTAAAAATCGCATCGCATAAATTTATTATTAATTTATAAACCACCCACGAACTTAATGCAGTAGCCGTTGACCGATTTCGAAAAAAAAAACATTTTTGCGATCCCCCGTAGTGCACTAACAATTGATCTTTCTAGCACAGGTTCTAACAGGAGCTAAGTTCTTTAGGAAGCCCCTCCACCACCACAAGGTCCACAGAAGGGTTTACATTGCATAGATGTCTCTGTTTATACGTTCATTTGAGCTACTCACTAGTGTACGAATGTATGAAACAGTTCACCATAAGTATCTAGTATTTTCCGTTCGCGAAATAGAGGCGGGTGACGTCACGCGAGAGGATGGAAAAAGTAGAGGAGATGGGGAAGCTTTGAGGGATATGCGGAGTAGCCGGTTTTGATTATGAGCACTAGTTTATCCATCTCTCTTAGTGACAACACCTGGCGAACTAACAATACTCGTTGTTAATCAATCAGTGAATTTGATAAATAATATTATATAACTGCTCGTAGAATATGACTATTTTATAATGTGCCGTAGATCACTGCCCTTTCGATCCTTCACTTTTCTTGCCGCCCTCACGCACCGGTTTTCCGAGGTAAATATTCGAGAAGTACCTCCTAAAACAACTATTGAAGTTCTGTTGGTGCTATTGCTGCAAACAGTATACCTTATTTTTTCTTTTTTGGTATATCCCAAGTCCTCTTGAGTGTCATCTTCAATATTTTCCGTGTTCCTGTTTCGATTGCTGAAGTAATTGGCTCGTTATTGCTTCTTCGTTGTCATGTCTCACCTCTTCTGATTCCTCCCTGTTGGAAATCGTTGCTTTCTTTGTGCATTTTGCCTCTTTCACAGCTATTGCAATGCTCTTGGGTGACGTCCATTCGATCTCTTCGAGTGTTGCTTTCGTCATTTGCCATATCTCTGAACTCCCGACGTTCTCTTCGGCTGCCTTTTCCGCCTCTTTTTTCATCATTTCCAAGACTTTGATTTTTATCTCTTCTGAAGGTGCTAAGAATCTCTTTCTTAGGGTCTTTTTGTCTTTTAGCTACCCTACACTGCCTTATCTACATCTATACACCGCAATTACCTGTACCAGGGGGTTCTAAATTCCATGCGTTTGAATTACTTTTTTGTCTGCTATTATCGCGTATCCTTCACGGAAAAAGTTTAATTTCATGCTAGTTGCAAGATACCAACCTCTTCCGCACCCTTCCGGGACTACAGTTCATTGTGAATCTTATAATTCTGTGGTTACTTAATATTCTGTGCTGAAATTATTCAAACTTCACAGTTGGTTACCATCTATGGTTTGATTGCCGATATTACCGATCTTTTTTTAAACTCCGTTAGGACCTCTCCACTTTCTTGAAGAATTCTTCTCCATATTGGTACATTCTGCAAGTTATACAAGGCTGTGACCTCCTTCATTTTTCTCGCACAGTCAGTAATGTCCTACGACAGTGTCATCGGTTTCTCGCTGACCTACACGAGCATTGAAATCATCCATAATAACTTTGCAGTGGTGTTGTTCTGGTCACGTTCAGTGCCGAGAGTTTCGTAGAAGTTTTGAATTTCCTGTGTTGGTGCGTAGACTTGGATGATCTGTACTGAGTAACGCTCATTGATCTTTAGTATGAGTTTACAAATTCTATCTGATACACCTTCGATTTTTACCTCATTATCCTTTCATCTCTCTTTGATCAAGAATCCAACGCCTCCATTTTTTCCATCCTTGGTACCCCTGTAAAAGAATAAATGTCCTTCCTTCAGTGCAAGTACTGACTTCGCTGAGACCGATTTATCTTCTCTGAGTAGTTCCATCAATCGTTCTTCTCTCTTCAAGCTGCGGCAGTTGTAGGTTGTGAATTGCAGGGTAGTAATTCTTTTCTCCGCACCTATGAGGTAATGAACTGTGGCGGTGATGAGGAGGGGATATCTATTATATACACGAGTAAAACGTTGCTTGCATACTGCAAAGCATATTGATAACACAAATTTAAAGTCATATGGAGAGGGTCAAACATTTATAAGGTAGATATTGGGGGGATCACAAATCTTCCCGGCAAATTAGAGACTTGAAATCCGAGGAATCGCTGAAGGCCGTGCATTTCCGATGAAAACATGAATCCGAAGATTGTCCTTAGTTCGACGCCAGGTCAGGATAAATATTCTTCTTAAGAAATGAAACGTAAAGTTCGTTTGTAACGTTTGCATCTTTTTCCTTCGCAAAATTAAGGAGATAGTGGTCCAACGAAGACGAGTTAATTACCAAAAGAAAGGAAATTAAATGAAGAACCGTTTTTGGTCGTTTAATATCGTTTTCGTATCGAAATTATTAGAGCTAGGGCTAAATGTATGAACATTTTGTGGAATGTCGTCGTAGTAAACAAACCAGTCCCCCCGACGACCAAGGCGATTGTTGAAACCGATCTTATGCGTATTCACATTTGCGGGGATTTTAAGCCTATAGAATTGCAATTATCTTCGTTAACTTTATTAATCGCATGTGTTAAATTTTGACTAATATTTTGATTTAGTACGTCATTACAGTTTATGGCACTAATGCTTGTTTAGCTGAAATTCACTAAGTAATGGTTAATGCCGGAATTTATAAAAAGAACCAAATTGTTAACTTGGATTACTAGGACGGTCTTCGAATTTTTCTTTGCCGAGGAATGTGCGATCCGTCGCAGTTCAAACCTCCCATTTGCCGGGAAGTGCCTCAAAAGAATTCCCCGCAATGCATTCTAATTGTTTTGGACCCTTCTGGCATCGAACCCATGATAATGAGGGTTATCTTCATCTGTTAACTTTGCAGTTATTCTTTGTCAGATTATGCAATAATTATGAATGGGGAGGAAACAGTTTGTGTGTTTGAAAATTGTTCTTAGTAAAGCCGAAAGGAGAATTGCTTATCGGCTCCAATAACGGAAAATGAAAATTTGTATGTATGTATTCGGTGCCAGAGATTTGAGAAAATGTCGACAATTAGTTATGGAATGCCTATTTAGTGCCTTCTCGAATGAATTACTATCTCAAATTCTACGTGTATTTTCATTTTGCGTTAATTTGACGGTTAGTGATAAGACAAGGGTTCGTTGAATCGAAACTCTACCAAAAGGATAACATGTGGTGTATAGTATACCAGGTATATTGACTGTACACGCATTGCATTCATTCCAAGGGTTCAGTTATACGGGAAAGTGCCGAATATCGAAGTTGCGGCTATTTGAAACTTATTCCTCACTTTTGAAGCTGTTCCCTCGTATTCCGTAAAGAGGATAGGGAAAGTGCCCCACTTTTCAACTCTCTCTCCAATTGGGTCATCGAAACCAAGTCCCAGTGAGCTTTATCACGGAATTCACTTAAAAGGCATATTTTCGTTCTTCATAGCTCTCATATTTCGATTAAAACACATTTGTCTTTTGCGTTTACTTTTATTTGTTTTATGACGAAAATAAATTGTTATATAAGGCGCGTGGTGGCTTTAATGATACGGCAGCGACATAAATAGAATATGTCGTTTCCCACTCGTCCCTTTCATTCTCTTGTTCGATCCTCTGGGTTCAAACTCAGGAGCCTTTAAGACCGATTCTACCGGCTGCTTCATTAATTGAAATGAATAATCGCATTTGTTTAATGCGACTATTGATACTTCATCGGAAGCAGCCTTGTATTTTTACTAACATCGTACATTTTTGTATATTGTTTTGTGAGAGAAGGTTGTTTTAATGGTATTCTGTAAAATGCGAAATTTTGAAGGAAGAATTTTGGATAGTGAATAGAATTACAGGTTAGTATTATTGCTTTCGGAAGCAAACAATTATGGTTTGCTACGTTAATATGCATGGATAATTAACGCATTGTTATATGGCAATTAATGACATTTCTGTTTGCTATTTGGACGTTTGAATCGTTTCTGTTTGCGGAATAATTACGCTGCGTATTTCTGAAACATTCATTGCAGAAACTTAAAATCATGTTAACTCATGCTTCTTAATATTGATTGAGAGAAGAGATGGAAGGAAAACTTTTTATTCAATTTGGCAGATTAGTAGTTGCAACCTATTACAACAGTATACTGGTGTATTTTGATTGGTCGATTTTTATAGTTGTAAAATAGAAGGAGTTAAATTGTGGTAATTTGTGGAAAGCCAATGTAAGAGTTACTAGGAATTGTCGAAGACGCTCCATCGTAAAGCACATTTTTAGTTTATGCATGTTTCTTCACGTCAATGTCAAATGGAACCTTTTGAAAGCGGACAAAGAAGCAGATTATTTCGGCGTCACTTTGTTGAACCCATTGGAGGGGCCCCCAATCGAAGGGAAAGGCATCGAATTGTATTTAAAAGTTCGGCCATTTTGACCCACTTGATAGAGGTCAGCACCGCCGCCACCGAGAAAAGAATGAAAGTGTGTTGCGAAACCGATGGAGAAAGCGACCTTTTATTGCGAAAAAAACTGAAAGCGAGAATGCGGTCGTCGTTTTCGAAATGGCGCAATCTTTAAAGAAATGGATTTTCGGCGTTCGCCATCTAACGTGAGAGGGTGGAATTAGAACAAGCTTCTCAAAATATCGAACATTCCTCATCGTGAGAGTAGCTATCATTAACGTTGCTCGTGAGTCGATTAACAGTCGAAGTAAATGAAGAGTGACGCAACAATGGCCGATTGTGTGTGCTTCATAATGTCCCTCAAAGCATCAATGGCGTCGCTTCAAATCAGTTCATTCGTAATTACGTGGAAGCCCTTTCAGAATTAAACTGCCAAGGATTTACTCTTCCTTTCTGTTTCCTTCAACTCATTCGTTATTTCCTTCTTTTCGGTTCATTTGCTTCATATTCGCTTTCTTTAAATTTCGAGAAAGTGAGCATCTTGGAAGTTTCGGCCAATTCTCAGGGGCATCTTCGTATAATTTACAATTTTGTCTCCCTATTTGGATATTCCTGTTTTTCATCATCAGGGAGAGTATTGTTCCGTAAGCAAATTATGGAAAACACCGACTTGATTGCGTTTTTCTGATTTCATTTCGGTCCTTATTTCTTCGACTGTGTGCTTTCTGTCGAGTTTATTTGCCGAGGCGTCGCATGTCCTCAACCTCTGTTTATTGCTCTCGAAAAGTTCCTGGTGATAATTACCGATGAATCGACACAAACAATCGACAGTCAATTTATACAACCGTTAAAAATACGACTTCACAGCTTCGAAAGCTCAATACCCAGAAAAACAGAGAAATATCATGTTTTCTTTTTTTTTGGTTTATTTAATATTTTATTAAGTTTAGAGTCGAACCCTGGATAATATTCGAAATTATTTTAAATATTTAAATAGATTTTTGACGGTGTACAGTGGGGGAAAGAATCATCGCAACACTTTGTTGGGAGAGTGCGGATTACGCGGGAACTAACTGAAATCACTCTGACGATTCTCTGAGTAGAGCCAGTGAAGACCGGCAATATTCAAACTTCTTACGAATGGGCAATAGACTTTAGGTATCGTAAACATGTGCAGCCATTAGAGATCCACCTTCGCGAAATTTCCTAATCCTTCGCTTCATTGCCTTTATTTTTTGCCGTTTGTCATTCAAAGTCAGTCGTGATCAAAATAGTTGCGAAGAACGTCATTATAATACAATGGTAGATAGTTACAAACAAGATTGTTTGATAGCGGAATGTCAGACGTTAAAGTGGACATTTTGATGTATTATCTTGCGAATTTAACGTCTAAATACTAGAATTTTGAAGAAATAGAATTCTCGCGAAGAGAATTCACCATTCAAGAAACGAATACAGGAAAAAACTAATCCTTTGTATTTTCTCTCGAGCAGTGCAGTTTTCCACGGCACAAACACCCTTTCGAAAAAATCTAATCTAGTTTGTGTGTTGAGGAAGTTTAACTTTTCTTGAGTGCTTTTTAGCAATTGACGTTTTTACTCGGATCACTTTCATTAGCTTGTAAATGGTGGAGACGGTATTCAACAATTGTCAGCTCCATCTGTATTTAATTAGGATTAACATTTGCGTAATAGCAAGCGGTGTTTCTCATGAGGCATCGATTCACTTTAACCATGCTGATTGAAAAAATAATAAACTGCAACGATAGCACATCTCTACGGATGATTCATTCACATTACTCATGCGATTCTCCTGTTCAAAGAGTTTATTCCTCTAAAACTGTTAATTTCAATATAACACATTCCCAGAGTTTTATTTTTTTGATTAATGAGTTTGCAATCGAAATTGAGTTCAATTCAACCGTTAAAAATATGAAAAGTAAAACCGATGCTTCGACTGGCTGTTAAATCAGGCATACTCGCCCACTGGTGAACTCACACGTCCTCAATGCTGCGTTATGCTGTAGCGCGGATAATGCCTCAGATATGATTTAGTGATCTTGCCCCATCTAAATTTCCAAGAGGCATTCACTTGTCTGCTTTCTCCGTCTGAAATTCCGATTCGATAGATCCTCTGCGCTTAAATACTTCCCAAGGTTACTTTGATCCATATATTTGGCGCCATACGCAACTATTATTCGCTGCTTTTACTAAACTTAGTGTGCACTTCACTTCCCTCCACGAGGACCGACCACGTAGTTTAGCGGTTTAAATACGAGCGAATTTGCGCAGATAAATTGTTTTGTTAATTCGGCAGTAGGAATAGTTACTAACGCCCAGGTTAAAAGACATATGCTAAGCCCCAAAAAAAGGTTATCCCAAAGAGAAACCCAGATTCAATGTGCGAACTGAGAGTTCTAATAATAACAGTCGTGAATTGCAAGAGTTTACGTAATAAACAGGCGGAATTCTCTAACATTACGATGAGCACTTGCGCGGATATCATACTAGGAAGAGAGTTGGTTAAACGAAGATATCGCATTAAGCGAGATATTTCCTCCTGTTTCTGTGTAGTAGTAGTATTGATAAAAGTGCTTCGACAGCTTAGGTCATTTCGCACATTGGCTCCCACTGGGAATTGGAACCGCTTTCACCAAAGGCAAACCACATGACTATCCGGGAGCTCCGATGGGTTCAGATCAATTTCATTAATATCGAATTTTGTAAAATAATGGAGCATATTATAGCAATCTCTACTTTGCACTTCCTCACGTAAACGCAGCAATCAATCACAGTCAGCACAGATCCCATAAAGGCAGGTCCTGTGGGACGCCTTTTTTATGAATGGCGTATCTGAAGCAGCAGATAAGGATGTTAGATATCATCCACACATTCCGCGCTCTACCAAATTTCGCGGCATCTCTTAGATTTTGCGCGCGACTACAAACACCGAGGAATCACGTTTAGCTGTTGTTTTTATCTGGAAAACATTCGAGATGCGACAGGAAAAGCGAATAGAATGCAAAGATTAACTCGTAGAAGTTTGAGGAGATGCTCATCATTTCATTATTTAATGAAATAGATTATTTTTCTCGTATCTAGTCGTATGAGAATACGTTGCTGCGTGAATCCGCATGAAGTAGGTTTAGTCTCCTATTTTGATGTGGTCCAACTTAGAGCAGTTCGTTTCATTAGCAGGTTCGAAAGCAGCGGCTTTAATAGAGTCCCTCGCTTCAAATCCGCTCCAGGTGAGAAGATGTAATTGATCGTGGAAGCTCTTCGAAAGCTTTATCGGTTCATAACTTAAAGATGAAGTAAATTAAATTTTAGCTCCAGTAAAGACCGAACGCGATCTCCGAGAAACATCGATAAACGTTACAGGGAAGTAATCACAAAAAAAATAAATTACTTTTGGTGGTTTTCCCCGTGTAATTAGATAGGCTGATAGATTAGATTAAGTGATGATGTTGTTATTGCCTGCCATACGCATGTTGCGGCTCGCGGGGTACATATCTAAATCTATGTTATTTGTCCACCGCCGAAAATGTTGGCAAGGCAACCCACGAATTGTCCTGGTTGTCGAAGGAAAATTAATGATAATAAGCATAAGAATATCAATAGTTCTAAATGCTGTTTTTTACAGCATAAAAATGCAACAGCATCGCTCGCTGCCTGTCCGTCTCTCGACATGAAGAAATACTCACCAATAAGCCTGAGTAAAGCTCCTCCGAACTCCGAACCAAGGATACTTTGGACAAACAAATATCAATATGCAATGCTCCATCGAATCTTGAACGACTCCCATTAATGTATAATCCTACCACGTGGAGAAGTGCACGAAAATAATGTTTCAAAAATTCTCCCTTTTCTTATGGGAGTTAATGGCATCGGATGGATATACACGTCGGTGGTTATTATATAAGATCATCACCGTACAAGTGTAAATTTTGCAGAGATTTATACAAATTTGTTGAGAACGTGTGTCTTCAAGCAGCGCGCTGCCTCCGCCAACTTCCACTAACAAATGAAAGACTAAACAGCCCAAGAGCCTAATTTTTATGTATGAGAAAGTGATCGGGCGTTCGGACACAGAGGTAGTCCTCTGGTTTGGTGATCGGCGCCTGAATATCCCTTTGTGGTCGTCACTCGTAACCTTTGGTTACGCCGGACCTGATGGCTAAGTAGCGAGCACGCGTAACCGGAAATAGTGGAGCCGGCCCTTAGCATCCACTCCCTTCCTTTTTCCCCTCAACAAAGTTCCATGATTTCTCAGGAAAGGGTAAGAGGATGGTGGTGGTGCCTGGACAACAAAATTTAGCTGATACTGAAAGAGGAATCCTATGTATTTAACTTTTTTCAAACACATTACATTGGATGATGGAAAATATTACAACTTCTATCACACCAACAACTCTACAACATAGCTATTTGGCCAAGCAGTTAAGGGAAATTTCTTCACTAAAACGTTGTATTATGAAGAAAAACATGGAATTCTTAAAATTATTTACATACCAGGAGGGGATCCGTTATTGCTTCTATTCCCAGTCTGTCATTAGGAATCTTTTTTTGAAGGGTTGGAATACTCCAGCACCACCAGCTTACTTCATCACTCACAGCCCCTTTCCCTCCATGTCCAACTTCCAGTCCTGCCAGCACTGACGACAAACATAATATGTAGCCTTTCTTGTATAACAGCCGTGTAATAATAACAGCTCACCAAAACAAAAGTTTCAATAATTCATTCCAATATTTAATCCACCACCCCATCGACTTTTTGGCCCTTGTAGTCATTCTGTACCTATTCAGCCCACAGTCCTACTTGCTCATTGGGCCCCACAAAACATACTTTGAGCCAATTTAGAGTACTCTTTAATAAACTCAAGCATTACAACTCTTTGTACTACTGGAATTACTATAAGACCTTCGACAGACTTACCAAAAATTCTAGGATATACCAAATAAAAACGAAGCTTTCATTCAAATACTTATCATATCTTAAAGTACGTAACTAATTCTGCAATAACGTTTCATTGAAGAATGTTTTTAAATATTACAGTTTAACTGAACGCAGCAATGCCAAACAGAGGCAATCTAATGCAATAAGTGGGATCATTCATTTAATAAGGCCAATATGCGTGATTGTCATCAGTACATGTTCAGGGCAGGAATGCCGATCAAAAGACAAATTCTGTCATGGGATTCACTACTTTTCATTCAGAATATATTCACTGAAGCGTCAATATGCTTACAAGCAAAAACTAATGCGATTACATGAATGAATTGTAAAGGATCGTACTAGAAAATAATTAGCATTTTGCCAGTACAGTAACTACTATAAGGGTATACTTAATAACGAATGAATGCTCAAAATTTGTGGACGCAGACAGATTGTTTCTTTCCAATTTATTCTTTATTATGATAATAACACTTTGTGGAATAATAAAGCCAAGTTCAAGAGTTGGTGTTTACATCGTAAGTAAATGAGCGACTCGTCGGAACTATGGGTTTCTAACCATTTCAGGCGCTTCCGAGCTACCTTCGCACTCTAATTGTACCCAAATGTTTAAATAAACAAAGTGAATGACATAAAAGTGATACTAACTATTGATATTGCAAGGTAATGTACAGATAGCTCACCTAACAACGGCCCGTCGTCAGCTATACCGCGTATACCATATGAGAGACGCTTTTTCATTGGCTGGAGACGTCTTCTCCTCGACCGCGAGCTGCAACGTCAGGAACCGAAGCCCCTGTCGAAGGTGCCTCGCGTATAGCTGCAAAGCGCACCTTCGTTTCGGTTCCCACATTTCGTGAGCCGAGCTTCGTTTCCTGAGTTTCAACTACCGAATTTCCCCAATAACCCCCCTGATGGCTACCTAACGATCACGTGTAACCGAGGATGGTGCAAGCGGTCCTAAGCGCTCAACATATAGTTAAAGCTTTCCCACGCTGCGTATCGAAACCTGAATGCATTTCAACGTGAAATCGCGGAGGCAACACAGATGACTCATGACCGAGGTCACCGAACTCCATGTTATAAAATGTAAGACAGGTCGGTTACATGTGCAGAAATTATATGGTTTAATGGATTCATGTTTGTTTTAACTTCGGAAATAGTATTTTCTCCCATTTTTTCCTCTTAATTCTGAACGGACAAAGCTTTCGAGAATTCTAGGTCACGAATGGTGTATATAAATTTCTATTTATAATTTCCTTCGTCAACAGGATTTAATTGGGGTAAAATTATATTCCGTAGAAAAAATACAACTTTTACATTGTGCCATTATTAGTATCTCAGTAATTGCTCTGACGACTACTCGATTTCAAAATCGCTGAATCAAAAACTTAAGACGTGTAAATTAAAATTGCCCTCGGAAAATTGGTCGCAGTAAATTATGTTTGAACTGGACATATGAAGATTTGCATTAAAAGACCGTAAGACGTATGTGAAAAAACCAAACTACCTATATACCTGCCTTCTTGGCGCACTTTAAAGTATTCAGAAAAAGAAACTAATACTGGCCATCTGTTCTTGCTATAATCTCGCAAAATATATATTTTTCCTCCAGACTGAAAAAAAATTCTTGTTCGCTAAAGGTGAGCATCGTATTCCCACTCAAACCCCTCTTCATCCTAATTTCTACACATTTTTCTAAGTTCAAACCGAATAGTCAATCTTCACATTATTTAGAAATAAAGTCCCAATTATTGTCCATACCAATATTGTGAATTGAAGATTGAAATAGGAATTCGTGTATAAGTAACCTATCTTTCTATAAATAGGATATCCATCTGTGAAAGAGAAATGTTGAAATAAATTCGACGAAATCTGGGAGAGATAACGCGAAGGATTTAAGAAGAGTTCGAAATAGAGGAAATTTGTGTAAGTTCTAGGCTCCGACTCAAATATTACCGCTTTTCGAGGCTTTCCTCGGTGTTGCCAGTCAGTCGTAGTAAGTAGTTTCTGCGAATGCCGACACGAGCGCGCACAAAGTGTTGCGATATTTCTTTCCCCCACTGTACCTGTATCTTCATTTTTTTCATTATTTATATGTTGTTCATACAACCCTTCTCTACAAGTTAAAAATTTTTGGTGAGGGTAGCATTTCATTTAAGAAATTTGAAAAAAAATTAATAATGGCGTGACGTCAAATTCGGCGCCGCACCGCCCGGCTCCTCTGTTCGCAGCATCTTGGTTTAGAAATGATGTCGATATGCGACGCAGGATTTAAAAGAACGTCAATATTTCCACAGTGAAGTCCGTTTATTGACCTCAAGGAGAAACAGGTTAAGTACTCGTATTAGTGGTTGGGTTGGGTGGGGTCGGGTCGGGTTGGGTCGGGTTGGGTTGGGTTGGATGGGCAGGGGATGCGGACACCGGTCTTCTGAACCAAGATTCTGCGAGCAGAGGAATGTGAACTTCTGTCTTCTGAACCAAGGGAGGGAAGGATAGGGACATGGTACTTGACGCAGAAAAGGGCTTCTGTTTATATGGAAAAAGGGGGAGGTTTAGGGTAAAAGAGTGGGTGGGGTCTTAGAAAGGGTGGTCGTCGTGGAATGTGGTTTCTCGAATTTGGAAATCGCGGAGAAGTTTAAGGAGGTGTTGATAGAGTTCTAGGGTAGATCTAAGGAAGTGGTGGCGTGGCTACGTCTTCTGCTACGACATAGGGAAGGGAAATTCCTTCAACAATACGATTATCAGTAAATTACACGATATTCTGGCAGATGTCAGATTTTCAGAGTAATTGTTATATTTCTTATAGTAAGTAAAATGCCTGTAAAAAATCATCTCCTCGAATTTAGTCGGCTCTGGATTTTTTAGAATGCCTTGTTTTCTATAATTCTTTCAAATTTTATCCTGGAGTATATACCAGTTCAAATGTTTCCCCTTTTTGTTTCTCTGCTATGCTCGTGTGGAAATATTAAAATTTAATGCAATTTTGCGACTACTTGCCAATTGGAATACAGATAGAGAGAGATAATATGTAATATCATCGTTTTTCTCTCCCTGCTCAAATAATATTCTTCTTTTTTTGGTTACCGGTTCAACTCAAGAAAAATTAAAATTCTAAGGAGAAACGCATGTCCAGCTAACTCTAATAGCCTGCAGCACTCATTTCTTATTTAAGTAATGAATCCACGGAATCAAGACAATATCAGTGGAAAATTCGTAAATGTTTTTGTGGTTGAACGATTTCAAATCTGCATTTCCTAGTTTTGAGTTCATCTAAATTTTCAAACGCTTTAACAATAAAATCTAAGTCCTCCGGCCGTACTTCGCGGAACGACATCAGAAATGATAAACAAACTTAAATATATATATACATATATATTTTCTTTATTGTGGAAATTACCAAGTTTGCTTTAACAATAAGTTGCTGTCGAATTAGTATTTTGTCAGTTTTCAGTTTAGATCAGTTTTACTACCGAGCTGATATATGAGCTTTTGGGGATAAATGTATTGTACTGCTGCAAGAAATTCCCTGACAGCGCGTTTGTCTTTGATAGAAGAGGTTAAGATTCCCGGTGGGAGCCAATGTGCGAAATGACCTAAGCTGTTGAAGTACTTTAAACAATATTAATACTACAAATGATAAATTCTAAGAAAGAAGTGGTCGACATAATTTGATATTAGTTGTGCGTTCCGATTAGTGGTCCTCATTACGTTTCCCTCGTGTGCGGACTTAAGCGTCCCTGACAATTGCGTCCCTCGGACAGTTGCGTCCCGGACAATTGCGTCCCTCGGACAGTTGCGTCCCGGACAATTGCGTCCCTGACAATTGCGTCCCTGACAATTGCGTCCCTCGGACAGTTGCGTCCCTGACAATTGCGTCCCGGACAATTGCGTCCCTGACAATTGCGTCCCGGACAATTGCGTCCCTGACAATTGCGTCCCTCGGACAGTTGCGTCCCTGACAATCGCGTCCCTCGGACAATTGCGTCCCTGACAATTGCGTCCCGGACAATTGCGTCCCTGACAATTGCGTCCCTCGGACAGTTCCGTCCCGGACAATTGCGTCCCGGACAATTACGTCCCTCGGACAGTTGCGTCCCGGACACTTGAGTCCCTGACAATTGCGTCCCGGACAATTGCGTCCCTGACAATTGCGTCCCTCGGACAGTTCCGTCCCGGACAATTGCGTCCCGGACAATTGCGTCCCTCGGACAGTTGCGTCCCTGACAATTGCGTCCCTGACAATTGCGTCCCGGACAATTGCGTCCCTGACAATTGCGTCCCTCGGACAGTTCCGTCCCGGACAATTGCGTCCCGGACAATTACGTCCCTCGGACAGTTGCGTCCCGGACAATTGCGTCCCTGACAATTGCGTCCCTCGGACAGTTGCGTCCCTGACAATTGCGTCCCGGACAATTGCGTCCCTGACAATTGCGTCCCTCGGACAGTTGCGTCCCTGACAATTGCGTCCCGGACAATTGCGTCCCTGACAATTGCGTCCCGGACAATTGCGTCCCTGACAATTGCGTCCCTCGGACAGTTCCGTCCCGGACAATTGCGTCCCGGACAATTGCGTCCCTCGGACAGTTGCGTCCCGGACAATTGCGTCCCTGACAATTGCGTCCCTCGGACAGTTGCGTCCCTGACAATTGCGTCCCGGACAATTGCGTCCCTGACAATTGCGTCCCGGACAATTGCGTCCCTGACAATTGCGTCCCTCGGACAGTTCCGTCCCGGACAATTGCGTCCCGGACAATTGCGTCCCGGAAGGTTGCGTCCCGGACAATTGCGTCCCTCGGACAGTTGCGTCCCTGACAATTGCGTCCCTCGGACAGTTCCGTCCCGGACAATTGCGTCCCGGACAATTGCGTCCCTCGGACAGTTGCGTCCCGGACAATTGCGTCCCTGACAATTGCGTCCCGGACAACTGCGTCCCTGACAATTGCGTCCCTCGGACAGTTCCGTCCCGGACAATTGCGTCCCGGACAATTGCGTCCCTCGGACAGTTGCGTCCCGGACAATTGCGTCCCTGACAATTGCGTCCCGGACAATTGCGTCCCTCGGACAGTTGCGTCCCTGACAATTGCGTCCCGGAAGGTTGCGTCCCGGACAATTGCGTCCCTCGGACAGTTCCGTCCCGGACAATTGCGTCCCGGACAATTGCGTCCCTGACAATTGCGTCCCTCGGACAGTTGCATCCCAGCACATGTGTGTACCGAACATTTGTGTCCCTCGGACTTATGCGTACCGGACTATGCGACTATATAGTCTGTATAAGCATATGCTTTATACAGTGTATTTTATTAGGTTTAGTTGATAAAACAGAAAACGCTGAAAACTACTACTGAAGATTTACTTAGTGCTTAGCTTTGTTAATATTTCTCCGCTGATAACAGTTAATTCCTTGAAATGTCAGAAAAGAGAGGGACAAAGCGATAATAATGTGTGAATGTTGCAACTGACGTCGAACTAATAAATTGAAGACGAGTAAAAGTTGCTTCTGCAAGTGTATTGATGATACAAATTTCAAGTCTACATCATATCGAGAAGGTCCTCAAAAGAAAATAAAAAGGATTGAAAATATTATTATAAATCGCCGCAATTTATTTTGAAAAGCATAAATTTGCACCTACTTGGCGTCAAACTCACGCAAATTTGGTGATAGTTTTATAGATATAAATAAGGAAGAGCACGTATTCTGGGATGAATTTGAAATCCCTATATATTGCATAATAATATTCTCTGTAACTCTTACAAAGCGTATTATAATCGATATTTCAGCCTTCACTAGTATTTAAAGTTATGATTAACTTTAGAGTCACTTCGATTGAACTCTAAAAAGTAATTTAAACCGCAATGCATCATGGATTTAATCCCTATTGCGGAAATAGCTTGCCCCTCGCCTCGATTGGTTTATCGCTGGAAATCAAGTCTGTTCTGTGCAATTTTTAATTATAGATCCTCAAAATATTTTACATAATTCGGCATGTTTCCTTTTCGTGAATATTTCTTGCGAAATGGACTTTTTTCTCATTTTAAATTACAACACATACGTTGGGTGCTGTGAAATATTTTTGAGGCTACTTAGTAAGTGTGATACTAAAGGCATGGTTGTCGTTTCCGATTTTTCTTTATTGCTCCGATAACTACAACAGTTCGCGGGCGAATGCCCGTTATCGCCGATGACTCGGCTTTTTATGCTGCCACGGATCCTTCCAGAACTCTCCCGAAATTCGGGAGAAATTCCGGAGGAATCCGTGGGATGGGGGAGTCCTTGGCCGACGTGCGGTCGGTCGAATGGCAGCGGACAAACGGTGAGCCACCACACCACCCCCCTACCGGGTGATAGATCCCGCGGCGAAACGCACCACTGGGCGACTGTGCCGTCCCGAACGAGTCCTGTTGGTCGGGGAGTCCAATGGTGCCGGTGTCTCCGGTGTAGCTGGTGTGACATCTGCTTTGTCCGCTCCTAATATGAAGGCCGGCTTCAGCCGATCGATTGAGACGTTGGTCGGTTTCCCCTTCATATCTAGAATGAAGTACTTTTCCGTCCGGTTAATGACGCGATAAGGACCGGTGTAGGGTGGTTCCAAGACACCCCGTAGAGCGTCTTGCCGGACGAAAACTTCCGATGTTGTGGCCAGGTCTCGGAATATGAATGTCTTAGGAGCAGAGTGATGGGCCGGAGAAGCTGGTCGAAGGGTAGCGAGGCGATGACGAAGCGCATTGCTGAACTCGGCTGTAGGAGCTGACGGTGAATTTGCGGTGGAAAAGAATTCCCCAGGCAGGCGGAGTGGCTCTCCATACACGAGGTCTGCTGAAGAGGCGCCCAGATCCTCCTTCCACGCTGCGCGGAGCCCCAGGAGGACTAGCGGCAAGGAATCTGTCCAGCGAGGAGAATTATAAGTCATTAGGGCAGATTTAAGGTCTCGGTGAAACCTTTCAACCATACCATTTGCCTGTGGATGATAGGCGCAGGTTTTGGTCATCTTCATACCAAGCAAGGAGGCGAGTTCGCGGAAAACAGTTGAGACGAATTGTCGTCCCTGGTCAGTCGTCACCTGTTGAGGAACGCCGAAGTTGGAGATCCACCCAGACAGGAAACCACGGGCTACAGTCGGTGCGGTGATGTCGGGTAACGGAATTGCAACAGGCCACCGCGTGAAGCGGTCGACGATGGTAAGGCAATAACGATGTCCGTCAGAGGGTGGAAGCGGCCCGACCAGGTCCATGTGAATATGTGCGAACCGATTCGTTGGGTCGGTGAATTTTCCAAGTGGCGAGGAGACGTGACGGGTGATTTTCGACTGCTGACAGTCCAAGCAGGTTCGTGTCCATTCATGGCAGTCCTTGCGGATGGATGGCCGCACATACCTAGAAGTGATAAGCCGCGTAGTGGCGCGGATTCCCGGGTGGCTGAGACCGTGTAGGGAGTTGAATATGCGGCGCCGCACGGCTACAGGCACGTACGGGCGAGGTCGATGCGTGGACGCATCACAAAGTAGAAGGACTTCCGAGCCAGGAACAGGAATTCGCTGTAGCCGCAAACTGCCTTCTTCAAGAAGCTTAGGAAGATCGGAATCTTTATCCTGGGCTTCAGCAAGCTCGGAGAAGTCAACGGACATGCTTATTCCCTCGACTCTGGATAGAGCATCAGCGACACAGTTTGCGGAACCTGAAACATGACGAATATCTGTAGAAAATTGACTAATGAAGTCTAACCAGCGATATTGCAGTGGTGAGCAGCGATCCGGTTTTTGCTTGAAGGCGAACGTCAATGGACACTGATCGGTGAAGATTATGAAGGGTCTGCCTTCGAGCATGTGGCGAAAATAACGAATAGCCTCGAAGATGGCTAGGAGCTCCCTGTCGTAGGTGCTGTAAGCCCTTTGAGGTTGGGTGAACTTGCGCGAAAAAAACGAAAGCGGTTGCCAAGCGCCGGAAATATATTGTTGGAGGGAGGCTCCCATGGCGAGAGCTGAAGCATCAGTGAAAATTGCAAGTAGAGCGCTGGGCGACGGATGAGCCAGAAGTGTGGTATTAGCAAGCGCATGCTTGCTCTTGTCGAAGGCAGCGATTGCTTCTTCTGTCCATGGAATGGGGCGTAACCCATTACTGTTTGGACCTGTAAGGAGATCATGCAATGGTGTTAGGATTTCAGCGGCTTTAGGCAAGTGACGTCGTCGGCTGAAATTTAGAAGGCCAAGGTATCGGCGTAAGTCACGCATGGTGCGTGGTCGTGGAAAGTTGCAAACTGCTGCAACTCTTTCATCTGTGGGGCGAATCCCAGCAGCCGAGACGACGTGACCTAGAAACAATGCTTCTGAGGTCCCAAGGCAGCATTTCTTGGCGTTGAGGCAAACACCGTAATCCACGAGACGTTGGAATACGGCACGAAGATGTTCTTGGTGCTCGGAGGGAGTCCGAGATGCAACTAGGATATCGTCTATGTATACATAGCAGTAGTCGAGACCTCGAAGAACTTCATCCATGAACCTTTGAAAGGTTTGTGATGCATTTCTCAAACCAAAAGGCATGAGTGGAAATTCATAGAGACCAAATGGCGTTGTTACAGCTGTTTTTGGTATGTCTTCGGCGTGGACCGGGATGTGGTTGTAGGAATTGACTGCGTCCAATGTGGAGAATATAGTGCATCCAGACAGCGAGCGGGTGAAGTCCAGAATGTGCGGAACAGGCTAGCGGTCTGGAATCGTCCTTGCATTAAGAGCGCGATAGTCACCACAGGGGCGCCACCCAGAATCCTTTTTGGGCGCCATGTGGAGCGGTGATGCCCACGGACTGCTGGAAGGACGTGCTGACCCAACTCTGACCATCTGCTCGAATACGTCCTTGGCGACACGAAATCGGTCCGGGTGCAACCGACGCGGGCGATGAAAGATTGGGGGCCCAGGAGTCGTGTTTATGTAATGCACCGTCGAATGTGGAGTCCGAGGAGGCGTACCGGTTGGGCGGGTGAGGTTTCTAAAGCTTTGGAAAAGAATGGTGAATTCCGATGGCTCTTGTTCGAGGCTGGGCACGCGCACCGAGGCGACTGTGAGAGGTGCTGAGAATCCACCTATATGGAGCGAGGTGACGTCGTCCAGAAGACGTCGATTTCGGACATCCACCACGAGGGAAAAGTGCTGTAGGAAGTCAATACCTATAATCGGCACCGTGACATTAGCAAGAATAAATCTCCACGAGAAGTCCCGGCGGAGGCCAAAGTTAAGGTGCAATTGTACGTAGCCGTATGTTGATATCTTGGTTCCATTTGCCGCGATGAGCTCAAGGGTTGTCTTGCCATTTGATACTGGAAGGTTTGCCAGCCTTAATGGGTATACGCAGACTTCTGATCCAGTGTCCACCAGGAATCTGGTGCAGAATGTGCGATCGGTGACGTATAACCGTTGGGGGGTCGCCGTACCAATCGCCGTTATTGGTGCCCCCCTTGGGTGTTTCCCGGAGCGGCGGACAGAAATGAGCATGGAGATGTACAGCGTGTTGCGTTTGATCCGAATCGGCGGTGATACCAGCAGATGTTTGAGTTGGCTGCCGATGGTGAATTTCTGCGGCTGGAGCGAGAAGAATCCCGATGGCGAGATCGGCTCCGTGAACGATCGCGGCGATCCCGCATGAGTGATTCCATCTTCCTTGTCAAATCAGCCAGAAGACTTTCCTGTTTCTCCATTCTCTCCTGTAGCTCGTGAAAGAAATCGTCCGGTCGAGGTGTCGCAATGGCTGCGATACGCTGAGGGTAGGAAGCCTCATATATACTATCCGCGAGGGTGGCAACTTCATCCACCGGCGTTGTTGGCCTCTGGGTTGCCAGAATCGCCTGCATGGTTGTGGGCAAGCGAGAGGTCCAGATGGTGCGCAGAAGGTCTTCCGGAAAATCAGCCCCAGCCAAAGTCCTTAAATACCGGAGAAATTGGCCAGGAGTTCGGTCGCCGATTTCTTCTTGCGTTAATAGCTGCTTTACCCGACGATGAGATGAAGCGGAGAGTCGCTCAATCATCGCCTTCTTCAGCGTGGCGTATTTTCCAGCAGCGGGGGGGTTAACGAGGATATCCCTCACCTCTCGTGAATATTGTGTCTCGAGGTTCCCCACGACGTACGCGTATCTTGTGGCGTCTGCGGTGACCTTTGCCGTGATGAACTGGCTTTCCAGTTGTGCAAACCAGAGTTCTGGGTCCTCTGGCCAGAAGGGCGGAACTCTGACGGCGATATGGTCCACTGAGGTGTCGGATATGGTCCTCGCGTCGTCGATTTCGGCGGTCTTCTTGTCGCCCACAACGGCGGTCTTCTTCTCGTCCACGTCGGGGTCACCATTTAAAGGCATGGTTGTCGTTTCCGATTTTTCTTTATTGCTCCGATAACTACAACAGTTCGCGGGCGAATGCCCGTTATCGCCGATGACTCGGCTTTTTATGCTGCCACGGATCCTTCCAGAACTCTCCCGAAATTCGGGAGAAATTCCGGAGGAATCCGTGGGATGGGGGAGTCCTTGGCCGACGTGCGGTCGGTCGAATGGCAGCGGACAAACGGTGAGCCACCACATGATACTATCAGAAGTATAATTAATTTGCTACTTTGTAAGTGTGAGGCTTAGTTATTTATGCAATGAAATAAATTTATTTAGTTTAAACTGTTTATTAATGGTATATATTTAGTTACGGCATTTATAACTAATTAAGTATAAGCGGAATTAAGTCAATATAGACATACCTAACATAGATCCCAAGGAAATAGGACTTAAAAAAAGTCCTCCCGGGACCACATCGGCTGCCGGACCAGAACATTTTCACAAACCGGGAGCTTTGTATGCAAGGGCAAGTGCGTTTCCTCCTAACATAGGTGATGCATAAACCATCAAGTATGCTGCATAAATGACCTTATATTTTTATACAGTTTTAAGACATTGCATCACTCCTTAGAAGAATACTATTTCATTTGGAAATAACACATGTACGAGTATCGTATTTTACTCACGAATTTCATTAAAAGTTGTTAATTTCTTGACATTGGTAAGTTCTTGATGAATTAGATAATCTAATGAGATGATCTTTGACTGTCACGAAAATTTCAGTGCCCACTCCGTCTTTTCGGTGTCCAACATAATCTGGAGGAAATAAGTCTTCGCTCAAAGGCATACATGCAATTATCAACTCAATGAATCTGTTTTTTGCATGAATGCATAGAATGAAATTTTAAGTATATTCGGGTGAAATAATTTCTTCATGTTCTGAAAATGAAATCAACAGTTTTTCTAGAGCAATGCAGAGTTCTTCAGGGCACAGCCGTGGTCGGATTGTAGTGAAGGGGCTTCTCTCTCTTTCCTGGACATCGAGAAATGTTTCTCGTCATTGAAAAAAATTGATTTGAAGTAATATCACTTTTTAAATTCCTGCTTTATCAAGGAGAGCGAAAATTGAAATTTTAACTGAACGATTCGACGTTATTCTCCATGAACAACCTCTGTATTAGTGACATGAAGTATTTGTAGTTGAAAACGTAAAGAAAAAATGAATTGAGGTTATGAAAACGGGGTATCTCAAATAATTTTGTTTACAATAAGATAACGCCCATCGGCTTATATTTCAATGATTTGAGTGGATTCCCATTCGTCAGTCAATGCGAAGAGCGTAAATATTCCTGCTTTTAGTGTAAACGAGTCTTTGTTATTAAGCAGAGATTTCCTTAAATTGAGTAATATGTTTTCAATAAAAGGCAAACTTCTCTCACCATTGTGTCTACTAACCGAAGAAAGATCCGTTCTTATCGTATTTGTGCCTTCGATTTCTTTTTTTATACATCGCCTCTTCCAGAGGTGGGCCGAATAGTATTTGGCGCATCTTTTTAAGTATTCCAAAAGGATTTGTTTAGTACCACCACACTAGTATTTCATACTGTTGAGGAATTCGAAACTATTTACGCCTAATATATTTAAAGTCAAGTTCTTTTACGTTCCTTTAGTACCCTTACACATTCCCAAGATATAATTGCGTCTGCTCAGCCACGCATCCAATTATTGTTTCACTTCGAACTGTGGGGTGTACGTGGCTGTCGCATTTTCTAACTATTTCATTGGAATATCAGATAACTGAGATCTCAAATTCATAATTTGGGCTCCGTAAATGGGCAGAAATTCAAATATCTCTACAGTGAATGGAATTTGAGAAAAATACGATTGGCGAGTTAATTATGTAACTCCGTGGATTATTTTGAATTAAAGAGGAATTTGAAACATGGACATTAGAAAATCATTTTCTAGATGTGTTGATATTTGTGGAAATGATAGAGAATGTGTTCCACTAAGTACACACCCTGAATAATTTAGGACGTAAGAAATGCATCACGTTTTCGACCCTCATGTATGTATGTATATATATGTAGACTCTTATGGTATTCGTCTAATCATCGTCGGTGAAACCCAATCGCCTTCCTCCTCATCATTTTATGAAGCTTAGATTTGATGTTTTATTACTAATTTATGTTACTAACCCTAATTTATACCATTTTAAGGGTTGCCACAGTAACCGTACTTTTGGTGAGACAAAGACGCATCGATCGCTGGCCCACATTTGCTCTCACGAAAGAGGGCGACGTCGCGGCGCCTTGGACGCCCGCATAATCGGGAGGGACGCTAATCTCTTTATTTGAGAGTCTATTGCAAGTGCAGGGGATTATCTAGTGGGTACAGTCAAACGCCGAAGACTTGAGTTGCTGATTGTTTCATCATAGAGCGCTAACAGTTAATGTTCGACTCCAATTTGCTCGAATTTAAACCAAATACGCGCGAATTTTTGGTGAATACGGAACGGAATAAAAGTATTGGTAAATTGAATTTGATCTCTCAGACACGGTAAAACTGTCCTCGTTACTTTCCACTTCCCTGCAAATTGCCGTTTCGTCCTCAAATACTCGTACTTTACTATCACTGAAATTACAAAGGTTGTTGATGCACAATAAATAGTAATATTCGTAATAGTAAACAATCAACTATGCTATCCTGCGGACCAACATACTATGCTATCCTGCGGATTGCCTCAACAACTTATGAACTCCCCTCGAACGACCGACGCTCGTTTGACCAATAGCTCAGTTAACCGACAGCTATATATCACAGAATATTAATATAGTTGTCGATTCTAAGACCCGCACTTTAACTATGCAGGAACTGAAGTGTTCTCCAGTACTGCTCGTCGTTCAGTGTCGGAGACTAAGTCCTTTATCCACAATTTTACTTTTCCGTGGATGCCCACAACTTTTAATTTATGTAATAATTTATGATGGGAAACCTTTTCAAATAATTAACGGAATTCTAAAATTATCTTTTTAACTTTTGGCGGATTTGAAGACATCGTGAACGCAAGCTGAGACTCGCGAGATCTTTTAAAATCACGTTCATTCCTCAACTCTATTTTGGCTTTAAACCCATTAAAAGACTTCTATTTCCCATTATTTTGCTGCTCAAGTGTGTGAATGACAGAGTTCTATTATTTGCTGGATCACCCTCTTTTAAATGAGGAAGCAACGTTCATAATCTTGAAATCTTTCGGTACCTGAACTTCTCTCGTAGATTTATTTTACTTTTAGAAAGTGAGCCTTCCACTTTTTCATTGAACACCCAAGCTGTCTTTAATTAACCGAAGGTACATGTGTTGTAGTCGTCAATATTCAAAGGGAGCCGGCTATTACATGAAGGTGGAAAATGTTGGGTCTCCTCGTAACGAATAAAGAGGAATCTGTTTCTAACTTACAGCCACTGCCCTTTTCAAAATATAATACCTTACCATTTAGCAAAATAGTTCCAGAAATCGAAGGTATAGCATTCTCTGGGAACTCACGATAAGAGCCAACCTTATCTCTCGGCCATACGGTGTTGCCAAGACCTGTATTTCAAAGCCCCGCAATCTTATGCAGCTACGACTACGCCGCTCGATTTTTTTGTGACTAGCTGTACATACGTTAACTGTAGTAGAGATATCTGTGATGGTTCTTTGAGTTACTTAAATTGATCGATTCCCATAAAAAAATTCTAAATATCGTGCGTTTACATGAAAGTGACCTTCGATCGCAATATGATGATATAAATCTAATATAAATCTAAGAATCACCTGAACCACCAAAAACTATATCGTAATATGATGGATTGAACGAAAATCAGAAAGTTACAATGTGCCCCTTTTTGATAGTTAGTATAGGTATAAAATTCACAGAATCGGGCGAGATACGGTGGAAATCCATCATGCGAAATGTAGGAGATAAAATGGTACTTTTTCCACATTTTTTTATAATAGTATATAGTAATATAATAGTATTGTTAAAAAATTTTCTGGAAAAAGTACCGTTTTATCTCCTTCATCTCGCATAGTATAGGTAGTATCCCAACGAAAAAGGAACTTGAAAACGTGTGACGGGGCCTATAATCGAAACCAGGACATCTTCTATCCCGGCCGGACAATAGGGAATTTGCATAATTTTTTTAACACTTTTAATGAGAAGTTTATCATCTAAAATGTACTCGGCGAAAATTTTACTGATGTACACTATCGTTTTATAAAGATATTACTCTTTAAAAATACTACATTTTCGTCTGCTTGAAAATACTACGTCACCAGGATTTCGGCGCGTGACGTCACGGCACGGTATCGCTGCAGACGTCGCATGGGCTAGAATCGAAAAAAACCTGGACTAGGGGCGAAAAATGGGTTTTTTGAGTGCGGATATTAAAACTTAACATAGTTATTGCAAAATGATCGAATTTTATGCTCCTGCTAGTCGTTTTTTTTATTTTATAGGCGTCAAACTTGAGAAATTTTCACAAAAACGGGAAGTTTCGGATTTTTCGGAAAAACGTTCAAGTTCGTTGATATATAATTGCTTTTGAGAGAAACTGTTGGAAAAAAACAAGAATACAGTAATCTAGCATAACTCTTTGTCTTTCATTTCGCGGAATGTTTCATGCTCTAAGATGATTCTTTGCTCATTTAAAGCAACAAAATGGCGGACACATTTTTCGAAAAAATTTCGAGATAAAGTAAGGAAATCAACTTGGTAAACAGCAATGGACTATCAAGTCTCTTATACCACGTCAATTTACAAGGCTTCTTGATATGGAATCTGAAAAAAACTGTCTCATTTCACCTGCTACCCTGTGATTGCGGTGGATTTTTCGTAAGCGCTGCGCGGTCCGGCTGGGTGCCGTAGAATCCCCAAATCGAGTTGTTAGGAGTACTAGAGTACTACAAACCTAGTTGGTCCTCGCGGATGGAGGAAGGGTTCGATTCCCGGCCCCGTTGAACTCTTTTCAATTCCGTTTCTCCTTGGGGTTTTATCTGAGTGCACGCTCTTATGTGCAAAGATACTTCAACCCTTTTCATGGGTAATGAAGATTAAATACTGTGTAGAGATTAGCGCTGCTGTCATTAGAGACTATTTGATTAATTTTGTTAAGGCGAAAGAGTTTGTTTTTCCTGTTGCTAAGTGTTTCGTTGAAAATGGATTTTGGCCAATGATCACAATTGAGTATTTCGTATAGCAAAATGATTGACACTTGTTTTAGACGGAATTTTAACGCGAGAATTTTCAGAGATATCTCTCCAGTTTGCGCTACAAAGCACCTCCACGAACCACATGATGTCAAGTCTTTCCAGGAAGTATTTTTTCAAATATGAAATTGGGTGCTATGCATTCCTATGGGAAAAGTCACCACGTAAGAGCCTCCTGAAATCGAACCAATGATGGGTAAAATCAAAATCGTATTTTTTCTGGGATGATCTTCTGGAAGAATGTACCGATCTCCGGCTCAACCATTCGCTCGTGGGGGTTCTTTTGTAGTTGCATTTCGGAGGAAATCTGCGGAAATTCACGACGTGTGTTTAACCCTTAAAGGACTGACGTTCCCATATGGGAACGGACTGCAGCTGGGTTCTCTAGGTAGCTAAAAAATATCTTGAGTGTCATAAAATGGTCAGTAAACGATATTTTGTGAGGTAAGAGGGTCCAAAGCTTAGTTTCATTTGAGTTTTGGCGCACTTAAGTCAAGGGAAATATTTCTTGTCATTTTTCGAAAAACAGGGAAATTTTGAGATGGATCCTTCTGGCAACTAAATTTTATAAGTTTTACTGTTTTTAATTTAAAGTAGTCTTTTGCTTCTATACCTTTAGTATGATGTTCTAATCATCGAAATAAATTAAATAGAGCAGAGTTTGAGGTTATTTGTTGTTGTTATAACGTTGTTTATTGCTGCGTTCCCGTATGGGCACGTCAGGCCTTCCCACTACTACGCGACTTCCTTGCCGATGGCTGTCAAGGAAAGCTATATATAGTATATAAAAGAATATTTTGCGACATTATACATTATTTTTGGTGCAATTAAGTTTAGAATTATTTTAGTTTTAAGTTGTGACAAGAAGACTATGGCAATTATTATGCATATTTATGAACTAAATCTCGGAAAACCTAAAATTATATAGTAGAAGCGGCAACAACAAATATTAGCAAATGATTATTGTACTAGATATACAAATCCTTTCAAATTTTATTAGCTTCACATGAAAATGATATCATTAGAGGTGTTATAGTTTCTATTCAGGAAAAACGTAAGTTTTCATGAGTCGACTTCACTGAAGGAGGCTCTCCGAATCCTTGCCGAGGATGAAGAGAGTGAGGTAGATGTTACGGATGTCTTCATTTCTCAAACAGAAGAAAATGAGCGAACTGATGAAGCATTGGCTGATGAAGCATTGGCTGATGAAGATGAGGAAAGATTGGTTGACAATTTCACTGGAAAGCAAATGAGGGCACAAGCCGAAATTCGGTTGGCAACCAACGAAAGTATCGGTGCTGGAGAAGACGATGGGGCAAAAAAATCTGTCCGGAGAAAATGGATAAAGTGCAGCATTGAGTGTACGGGAAGTTTTTCTGAAGCAGATTACTTTTCATACTCTAAACTTAGCTGCATCTAATTGCTAGAGCTCTTCATCGATGACGATTTCGTCGCATTCATAGTGGAACAAAGTGAGAATTACGCCCGATTTTTTAATAGCCCCAGTCCACAAATTACAGCAGAGGAGATGCGAGCCGTCATTGGCATTTTGATTGTATCCGGGTACAACGTTCTCCTGGAAAAAAATATTACTGGGACGCGAAAAAGGATGTACATATTGAATTGGTTAGTAGAGCGATGAGGAGGGACTGCTTCATCCAAATAACGAAATGTTTACACTTAGCGTATAATACTAAGTTAGACAGCCAAGCGATGTGTTCTACAAAGTCTGGCCTACGATGAAAAGAATTACACAGAGATTTTTGTAGCATTTGGTGCCTTCCCAGTTCTTAGATTGTGAAGAAGAGATGATAAGATACTACGGAAGACACAGCTGCAAGCGATGTAGTAGAGGTAAATCGATAAGATTCGGTTATTATCATTCGAAGTGGTATGTGAAATAATATAATAGCATTAATTTATTTAGCTCAATATATAATTCATACGAAAGAATTTGTTGCCACATTTGAAAAGATGTGGCTACAATAGAGCTGGGCGAATCAGAAAGAACCGGATTCCGAAAGATTGTCCGCTACCACCAAAATATGATCTAAAAAAGGAGGAGAGTGGAAAGAGCATCACAGCTATTTCTACATGCAAAGGAATAGGAATTACTAAATGGCTGGACAATTTGGTAATTGTGGCAGCTTCAACAGCGTTCGGAGTTACGCCGTTGATGAAAGCTAAATGATTTTATAGGAAACAAAAGAAAATTATTCAGCTTCCATAACCCTACTTCATATCCCAGTATAATAAGCATTTGGGTGGAACTGACAAAATTCATGAACACGTAAATTCACTGCATATTGGTAAGATATGATTTATATAAATTATTTACAACTCAGACAATCGAATAATAATAATAATAAAAGGGAATCCCCAGATCCAAGGACAAAATTAGAGTTTAGACGGTAGATTGCTCAGGTGTACTTTACTCGGTACAAGACGGAATAAAAACCACCCGGTGGACGACTCAGCAAGGCTTCCACGTCAAAAACTGGCTCCACGCAAGAGTTGTGGTATGATCAATTAATCGAAGTAATCGGTGACATACCACAGAACAAGGGAAAACGCTGCGCATATGAAGAGTGCGAGAGTCGTGGGAGAACAATGCGTAATAAGTGCGATGTTGGGCTCTGTGTTAAATGTTTTACGAAGTACTTAACAAAATAATTATAAAACAAATACTTATATCTTCCAAGAAAAACCATTTCATACAATATTTTTTTGAAATAAATATGATATTTTTCAATAAAATGCTTTTTTTTAATTTCATCATGGTGCGCGTAATATTAGTAGTGGGAAGGACTGACGTGCCCATATGGGAACGGGCATTTGCAACGAACCTATTATTGTTAACTTTTTTTAAACAATTTTCTGTTGTTAACTTAGGTCATCTGAATACCAATATACTAAAATTAGGGTAATTTTTAAGAAAAAATGATTCTCGTCCTTGGGGGGTTAAACGAAATTCCTCAGCTGCAGCACAGCATCTCTCTAGTTTAAGAAAAATATTCCGAAATTTTGAAACGTCCGTAGCAACCAACCAACCAATACTTCTATCAACGTAATTGTGTTCTGATTTAACCGAGGAAAAGAAATGGTGAAATATATATATATATATATATATATATCTAATAGATATAATTCCTTCTCCGGTTTCATTCATATATATATAGCTAGATAGCTTCATAGATATGATACTGATTCACAGGCTAAACCACAAGCGTCAATGACTTGAAATTTTTACGACGTATCGGCCATAACGTGTAACTGCCAGAAAAATTGCGATTTTGATCCTCAGTGTCATGGGTTCGATTCCAGAGGGCACCAAAGTCCCGATTTTTTCCATTTAAATGCATTGCTTTGATTTTCGGGAATAAAAAAATACTTCCCAGATAGGTAGAAAATCAAAACTCAAGGAGCCTACTGATATGGACATGATCTATCGAAAACATTAATGACTTTTACAAAAAACATCCTGGGTTCGATGCTAGGACGATGTAAAAATCAGCCCTTTAAAATACATTGAGGTAGCTCTTTATTATTTTTTATGATGCACTTATCGGAATGATAGGAAGTTCTTGTTTTTTTAAAGATGTATGTTAAGAATCGGTTTAAGAAAAAAAATTAGATAAGACCGTACTGATGCTGGGTTCGATGCCATAGCACAATAAAATTTCTCACCTAAGGAACATATGTGAAAAGTAGGACGTAGTTTGAGGCAGTTGCAGTAAATATTTATGCTTCAATTTTAACACATAGTTGGAGATGGTGATCTTCTATTGTTCTGCATGGGAAGTATCACCAAAAAGACCCGGGTTCGATGCCGGGTGGTAAATACATCTCCCATTTAAAATACATTGGGGTAGTTTTCATTATTTTTTTGATGAGAAATTACGTTCTCAGATGATGTAACCGATATAATGCGACCCTCCTGTTATATGAGCCGTTCTGATACTGCCAGAAAGAGTAGGGAAAGAGATGCTAGAACGAATCGCTTCAAAAATTCATTTTTTTCCGCTAACTATACGCGAAAGCAATCGTTTAGGAAAATAGAGTCAAGGTGCCTGCACCCCCTGCACGTGCCGAAGGCAGGGTTCTTACATTTACATTCCTCCCTTTATTTCTAATGGGATAATTTAGTCTTATTTTAAGACATTCCCGATCCATAATCCATCGTGTTAAATATGCAAGCAAATTTTATTCGTGTGACTAGTGAGTAACATTGCATTGATTACTTACTTAATATTTAAATCAGCCCCTATACCATCTATTAGGGCGTACAGTACCCTATACCATCTATTAGGTCAAGGAAAGACTTAATGCCAAGCAATGAAATATCCTTCTCCTGATCATTATTTTGTGTGTCATGTTTTCATGATTTACGAAAGTAGAAACTGTTTAGTGGCGGTCGACAGGAGTAGCAAGCTGATTACACTGAAGAGTATCTGAATCGGTCGTAGCCATTTGGGATTCTCCCCACTTCACCGCCGTGAAAAAAGTGAATCTTTGAGTCACTCTATTTTCCCTTCTGTTGTCGGGTTCCATTCGTGCCACCATTGATTCCCGTAAAACATCGTGATATGGCTTACTGATTAATTATTTTTTAGTAAAACCTGGAACCTATTTTGTTTTTTATATTGTTCCGATTCCTGAATGCAACGATTTTATTCTGATATCTAAGCGATTGTTTGTCAATCTCCAGTCGCAATAAATTGGTGATTTCTTCGGCCAAAACTCTGTTAACTTTTATTTTTTTGATTGGCTGCAATATTGTACTTGGGATCAAACCATACGATACGTCATTCTGTCGGAGTGTATTGTATAATGATTGACTTTGTGTCGCAGGTCCCAGTGGGCGGATGCAGTGCTGTTTTGTTCCTGCGGTAGAGATGTGTTCGAGGTAGCCGATGGATCTCAAGGACGACCACAAACTCGCCGAGATGGATGGCGAGAGGCTCCTGCACGAAGTGAAGACCGAACCGCGTCTGCACAGCCCCACCTCTCAACTCGCTGCGCCCCTCTGCAGCGATGGACAACTCCTCAGTCCGTACCCCATGCCTTCTGGTGGAGGCAAACGGCCCAGGCACGACGACTGGCTGCCCTCGCCTAGCCAGGTCGATCCCATGTCCCCATCTTCCGGACCCGGAGGGGGTCTGCCCCCCGGAGGAAGTAGCCTCAACGGACATCCATATAGCAACACCAACACCTTGTCCAATGGATACGCGTCACCCATGTCATCGGGGAGCTACGACCCCTACAGTCCAAACGGCAAACTAGGTAAGCCTTAAATTAGTCTACGGAAAAATATGATAAAATGAATAAATGCGAGTTCCTTGGGAAAATATTTGAAAATGCGAACGGTATGGTCATCATGTCCCTGTTATTTCCGGCAGCTGTGTGTGGAAGAGTCCATACGCATCTCAAGTCGACTACACTTGAGGGATGACTGGAAAAACAGAAAATAAATAAAGGGCTTTAGAAGTACATAACCCTAAAATGCTGCTCTGCTAAGACGGAAAACAATGAAAAACATTAATGAGGGCTTGATGGTCCGTTGGCTTGTCACTGTGGGGGGTCCCTTTAGGAACTCCGAGAAAACACGTCGTTTCACTTCGAGGCGAAGAATGAATGAATGGCATCGATGTAAGAGACAAAGGCTCGCGCCCTGGCATCGGAGGGCAGATTCGTGCTGGGAAATAGTTGCCATGAAATTGCATTCTGCGACTACAGCTAGATGCTGGTGTTGACCCACCACTGTTGATGGTAAATGTACGTATGCAAAGATGAATAAATCTGCCTCTCTACTCTGAATTGTCTTAGGGTGTACTGTAGAGATCGGCAAATGAATAGTTTTGACACGTTTGGTCGACCCGTACCCAAAATGGACGAAAAAAACGATTTGACTCGTATCCGCCAAAATACGGGTTGATCCAACGTCATCATCGTCTTTGACGTACGCGCGCGATTCAAAAGCGAAGGCTTTCTTTCGTTACGGGATGTCTGAAAGGATATTCAAATATTTGTTATCTGATTTATGTAGCCTTGACGTTCGTGCTCTCTTTTTTACACACAACTATATTAGTATTTTCACAAAGAATTGGTCTGGAAAGTCGAAACCGAATTTTTTCTTATAATTATTTCCATTAATATAGATGAGAAAAGACGAAATGAGAATGAAGGTTTGAATTAAACGTCTTTTTTGCGCCTTTCGTAATGGATGCAAAGTATCAATCAAAGAAAAATGCAATTTTATATTTTTAAAATAATAAACGAAAATCACATATGTATTTTTCATAAAAATTGATCTCTATAATAATAATAATAATAAATCGTCTTTATTTGGGCGAGATTGAGACTTAAAAGTCTCTTCTTCCATCCAACCCATCGTCATTGATTATAAAATAAGAAGTAGAAATAATTAGAAGAATTTTGGGTGTAAAAAACCTAAGAGAGGAAAAAAGAATCCTCTGCAGGAAAACACCCACAAGGAAGGGGGGTGTGAAAAAACTACAGATAGTAATAGCTAAAAGATAAAAAAAGAGAAAAACATTCAAAAATAAATAAATGCACTACCAATAAGTACTTACATGCGATAAATAAATAATAATCTGTTCACATTTAAAAAAGAGATAACAATATATAGAAAATAACATAAAAAACAAAACAGAAAAACAAGGAAAACGTGCATGGATTTTCATCCATAAAGTACATTATGAGGAAAAATAAAAGAATATTATTAAAAAAACAGTATCAAAATAATGTATACAAATATGCATCTCTATCAGGAAAAAAAAAATTTGCACGCTCAATAGTCTATTCCTTTTTCTTATCATTTCGAGGAGATTCAAAGAGTTTTAGCGAATAGAGACGATATCTCACTAACTACTGCATCAATCAAATGAAAGGGGTTTCGGGGAAATCCAATTCCTATGGAAAACCAAAAATTATTTTAATCTTGTCCGCGGTCATTTCTCCTTAAATACGTTTGTAAAGGTTCCGGAATCTAACTCAGGAGTGACAATGTATAGTCATTCGCTTGCACACCTAGGAGCTTGGTCAAGGCCTGTGCCAAACGAATGTATCTTCATTGATCGTGTAAGACTGCAGAATAAACTAAAAATTGCGCTCAAAATCCTTCATCGTAATGAATAAATAAAACTAATTTATTATAGAACATGAAACTCAACAAATAACATATTTGCGAAAGTGCATATAACCTTCAGCTCGGCTGCATGTAGAAATTAATTTCAGTTTCTGCAATAAAAATTCATAAAAATAGATAATTGATCGCTCTCTTGGCGTCATGGACGATCAATTCAATTCTTATTGTGATGAGTTTAGATAAGTATAACCTTGTGCTAAATTTCCTAGAATACTGTATTCATTGCTTCAATTTATTAATATGGTGCCGGGTTATTTCAATACATTTAACGATCTGCTAAGAATAGAACGTATTTAATCCAAAGTTTGAAGTTGATATGTCTATGTAGATATCGGGATGATCCTAAAACAAGTTATGGCGTTCGAACCAAGGCTCACGAGGGAAACCGTCGAATTGTTGTTTGAAATGAATCTCTGTCCGGGTTTCAAGTTTCCATGTTATCGAGAAGGATTTCAAGAAAATCTAAAATATCGCCGCAATGCATTTTAAATTGGAGAATATTTGCCCTGACCTAGCGTCGAACCAAAGATATATGGGCGTTATATGTATTTACATCTTCTAAAAGCTCTTGGGTTCGACACCAGGCAGATCTATTATATGAAATGTATGGCGGGAAGTTCAAATTTTGTATCACTGATGAAAAAATTGATATTCTATGACCATGAATGTGAATAAAAGTAATTTAATGTTTCATAAAAACAGTTTATCTTTTACCTTATGATCAGAGGATCGACGCCATTCAATCAATCGGGAAAATGGAATTTCGGGGCGAAGTGTGAAAAAGAAAGAGTTGACTTGGCAGGAGGGTTGGGTTGGTATGTACAATGGATATGAATAGCAAACTATTATGGGATACTATATATAAGGGATATGAATATCTTTCGCATTCAAATAGATGAAATCATCCCCTCTGGATCTCCTGGCAATGCAGCGTTGCCATAACTCACCGGGTAATTTCTAAAGAAAGCATAAAAAAACTTAATTTTCATCGTAGATCAAAAGACGCATATACTTGTCTTAAGACGAAGGATACGACGAAGATATCAAATTTTTGTATATTGCAATTGTTTATAACTTTTCAAATCGTACTGCACGCCTTTATTAACCTCTCAATTGATAAATCCCGCTGCCTGCTGATAATTCGAGGTCCCTTATCAGCTCCGAGCTCTAGTCGTGGGAAAAAACTGTGATAAAGCTGCAAAAAGGGCGCCTTGGGATGGACCTTTAAAAAAACCTCACTTAACTACCATAAACCCACCGATCTCCTAATGGTCCTTGGTTCGAAGCTGGGGCACCATTTTAAAACGTACATTTATTTAAAGGGGAATAGGGGAGAGCGGGGCTAGTTGATACAGGGGCAAGTTGATACAGGGGCAAGTTGATACACTGTAATTTTTGAAATACTCTCTGGTTGAAGCACCTCTGAATATTTTTTATAGACGCCTTCCTAAGACCCTATGGAATGCACTCGTGTAGTTTGAGTGCTGCTTCGAGGAACGTCGCCGTGTTCACTTCAGTGTTTTTGAATGTGAAAAGTAATGTTTTTCATCGCCGTTTGAGTATCTCTTGTGACAACAGGATTCAAGGCAAGACGATTTGTTTGTTATGTTGAAACACTTTGAACTTCAAAATTAAGTATTAATTTGCGCTATTGGACCTTCTGTTAAACCTAAAAATTGATTTATTTGCAATGGCGGCTAAAGGGGCAAGTTGATACAATGTATATTATATGTAGAATTTATAACACTTTGCGTTTTATTACTTTATAGCCCTGTCATGATCCGTACATACAAAGAAAAAACATTAAGCTTTGAATTGTGGCTTTGAAAGGAAAAATATCGTATGCAAAAGTAAAGAAATTTTACTATTTTTCAAGTAAAATTTATTTATTTTTACTATTTAATGTATCTTAATTTTCAACATATTTATTCATCTTTAATTTGAACAAATTAAATATAATACGTTTTATTGTTAAATTTTGTGTTTTAGTTTGTTTTTACCAACTAATTTAATGATATATCAACTTGCCCCAGGTGGGGGTAGGTTGATACACTGTGGATATCATTAAAAAAAGACGATTGTGTAGTAGGTAGTTAAATGATAGCCCAGAAAATAATCATCTATGTATTAAGAAGGCTTCAAGCTTACATTTAGTCATAAGATTGGTGAAGTAGATTGTTTCTAAAAATTATAAAAAATGAAAAACCTAAAACTGTATCAACTAGCCCCCCTCTCCCCTACAGAGTTTCTTTTGAGGACTTTCCCAATATTTCGACTTGAAATTTTAGATAGCACAGAGAGACCAAAGTCCATTAGCTTAAACGGACAATAATTCACCGACATGATTGCAGTATGCGACTTTTGCTCGTAAGATATTATTTCCAACTATTTTATTTCTATCCGAAGAGTATATTTTAGTAATGGAATTAACTTGGCCATAATATTTGGATCACGTTTGTATCACGAATGTGCATGAGTGTTTGGGTCCGCAAACCTAATCTTTTAACGGTTTAGTAACATTTTAAAAATCAAAATGACGCAACGCGCTTGCGAAGCAGTCACACGCCTCAAGTGACCCATTTAGGAAGGGATGTGGGATGCGGGTCTTTCCAATCGATATTTCTCCGAAACATATTCAAACGCATTCCTTTTCCACATCTTCATCTTCGGTTATGTTTTATCCCCTCTGGCCTTTCGTTACTTTTGGTCATTTCCCTTTTTTCCGATTTTATTTTCATTCAACTCTTTTTGCTCTCTCCCATACGTTCCATCTTTAGATCCAGCGTTATTAGAGAATCAATTGTCGGCGTTCCTCATTCACAGGCACACCTATTCATTCCTGACGATGAATGCATTATAATACGTATTTGGTGCTCTTAAAAAGTCCTTTTCTGTTTTCCCGGAATATCGGTGAATGTGTCGAGGAACGCCGACGAATGTGGCTATTGAAGATTTTAAACCTCTAATTCCTTGTTCCAAATTTTCTTTCTTTACATCCAACTGTATCTTAATTTGTTTCCTGCATTCATTTTTCGGAATATCGAAACAGCTGGCATCGAAGACACTCCATCGTTTACACTTACATGTAAACCCTGCAATCCGCCAGTGGCGCGTGGCAGGGGGTGTAAAACACTGACACCCCTAACTAACCTGAAGAGCTATTAGCTTATCTAATAATTAACGACCAAAAGTAACTAACTATCTGTCCTGGCAACTACTTCTAAGTATCGCTTTTTTGTTTTCTCCTGAAGATCGCGAAAGTATATAACTAGCATAACAATTCCTCCACGAAATCGGTAGTGATAAATTTATCAAAAAGCTTCCCTCGATGTCTTCTATCACTGAGAGAGTTCCATCCGAGGGACTCTATCATCGCCGAAACACTGCTGTTGAATCTGAAATCTCCCTTGACGAACCTTGCTGCTCTACCATCTCAAGATCGGAAATTAATCCTACTTCGTGAGGATCCCAAATCGCACAGCAATACTCACATAGAGGTCGAATCAGGGAAAAGTACGCTATTTCTTTTACTTTAGATGAACAGCCCCTCAGAGTTCCACTGGCTAACCTTTGCATTCTATTCGCCCTTTTTACTACGCCTCGAATATGCTCATTGAAGTAAATTACTACTTAGTGTAATTCCCAAGTATTTACGATGCATCACGAACTCCAAGGGATTTCCTGAAATCCTATACGGTGCGCAGGTAACGTTAGTGGACCGCGTGAAAGTCATGGCAACGCACTTCTTCACGTTCAGCTCGAGCTACCAATCACTGCACCAACCCGAAATCATATTCAGATCGTTCTGCAAACTCTTTTTACACCTCAAATATCTTACACAAACCTTCCTCCCCAATTTTTCACCCCCTCTTTTTTACAATTTTAATTCTATATAAATTGATGTACAACAAAGAAAGAGTTGAGGATGCTAGTCCGCCAGTGAAACACCAATAAATTTCAGTGGAAGTGTACGGAATAATTCAAAATATTCGGGCGAGATTCTTTTTCCATCGAGTGACACATTTCAGTGACCAACATTATTCAAACCTCAGTAACTTTCATCAAAATCATAAAAGGCAAAGAAACATACTTACGAAAGTGATCTAACCTTCTTTTGTTTGTTATTTTGTCGTACTATGCTTCTCAGATAAAAAGGATTTGGATTTTATTCGATACCGGGAACACGTAGCACTTTCATTTGAGACTTTTTGGCGACTCTTTGTTAGAGTTCACATCCTCCTCAAATCTCACTCGTTGCCGCAAATCCATTTATTCGTCGAATGAAGGCTCTGGACATTTCGTCTGGAATGCAGTAGATGAACATGGAAACCAGAGAAAACTTAATCCACTCCGCTTTCGCTCTTTTTCATTCCCACTTTTCGGTTCCACGTCTGAGTGTTAAAAATACCGGACAGTTAAGGGGCCCTTGAAAATATTAAATTCTGAATTTATAATTTTCGGAGCTCGTTAGTAGAGGACGCATTTGCATTCACACCCCGCGAGCCACCATAAGGCGTATGGCAGGGGGTGTGTGACACCAAACTACCTAAATAATTTTGAAATTAGCGAACCTCGTATAATACGGAAAATAAACAATATATGCCATCTGTTCTCGCTGTAATCTCGCGAAATCTTTTCGTCGTCTGTCTGCGAAAATCGCATTTGCTGAGAGTGGGACGTCGCGTATTTCGTCGCGAAAAATACTTAAAAATTAGTATCCCGAAACGAGGCGTTGTGCGCCCTCTAGCTCCAAGATCGAATCTATTCGGAAATACGCAACAGTACTCACGTAGCGGATGAACTGGTGAAAAGCTTCTACGCTCGATCGGCTACTCAGGTAGTAAGGTTGCCCTTCGTGAAGAGTGCTCATTACGAGGTCTGCCATACCGTGTATGTATATAGAAAACAAGATCGGTCCGATAACACTGCCCTGAGGAATCCCTCCTGAAACTTCTTATCAGAGCACGCCTTGATTTGGTCGTCGATCGCATACGATCCGAGTTTTTTAGTGACTTCTCGTGTGGCACTGCACATCGAAGTCATTTAACAAATTTTCAGAGCGTTGTCAACGGCGAATGAATCAATGTGTAAAGGACAGGTAACCCTGTTATATAACACCCAATAATAGATGGAGCAACCGTCCGGCAATGGAGATGTCCGTGTTCGATTCCAAAAACCGTTCGTCATTTTCATACCAGTTCTTCCTCGGGAATTTTCCTAGGTGCGTACATTTGCTCGCAAAGTTACCTTTATCTATTTTATTATCTCTAGTGTTCTTATTTTAAATTGTTGCCTCGTTATTAGTCTATTTATGTCGTCTACTGATTAATTGTTCCTTATAGGATTTTCTCGTCTACGTAAGAACTATCTGAAGTAATTTTCTTAACCAGTATCTAATGAAGAGAGTCCAAAGTTGATTGAAAAGGCGGGAAGTTAAAAAGTGAAAATGAAAGAAGAGACGTAAATAAGGCGGTAACCGTGGTAACGGCTGTT
The DNA here is from genome assembly GCA_947579665.1 of Sympetrum striolatum. NCBI lineage: Eukaryota > Metazoa > Arthropoda > Insecta > Odonata > Libellulidae > Sympetrum > Sympetrum striolatum. The sequence continues at coordinate 991,393 of OX388345.1, read as the reverse complement.
AGATGACGCAGGAGCCTTCCCATTGGCCCACGCGCAATTGATTGTCCCCGTTCGAAGTCTTACAGGTTAACGTCTTGTGTCTGAGATTTCTTTTCAGTATCACCAAATTGGACTGTCATTGGGAACTGATTTATTAATCAAAATTTTTGTAAGAATAGCGTTAAAATGAACGATGGTCTCCTTAAAAATTACCACCGATCAGACGATATTGACAATTGATCAGAGGCGGATTTTACCCACTGTAAGTTACTGTAGAGAAACATTATTCAATTAAAAGAAATAGTTAGAAAATGTTCGAAAATCTCGCAGAAAATGTTCATTGCTATTTCTTGGCAGGAAAAAGTTGAGGTTGTTCGTTGATCTTTCGAACGCCATTCATAGAGCTGCCATCCGAGCTTAACATTTCTCCGGAAATCTTTTTTTAATGTGATAGCGATAAACTGACTAATAAACGTAATTCTTCTCTCAGTCGGTTTGTAACCGATGAACGGCGGTTAACTCCATTCTTCGCTTGATAATTTGCTTTACCGATTCTTAATCTTTTCGTTAATTTACGTATTTCTATTTTATTTTACCCTGCTCTCACTAAGCTGTTTTGGCTCCACTATGTGAAGGTTCGTTGATTGTGTGGCGGAGGCAGTTCCGGTCTCTGCCTTGAATGCTCGATGAGCGTCCGCTGCAGCAGAGCCATCTGCCGAACGAAACAAATACCTTTGAAATTTCACCACGGTTCCAGTTCGTAAGAATTAAAATCAAGAGGATCATGTTGTAGTATTGTTCAAGTGATTCGACTGCTTAGGTCATCTCGCAAGTCACAGAGAATCGAACCCGGGACCACTTTCGCCGAAGATGAGGATGTTTCATTGTTGAGATATCTTAAACTTTTGTCCTGAAAGGTTAAAATCGTCTCAAGAAAAGATGAAATTTTTTAACGTGTTCTTGCAACTCTAATTATAACGCCAATGCGATTGAAATCGATTGAAATGCCTCTCCGAACGAATATCGAATTCTCTGCAATCGCATCTACGGTCGATATATCGCCAAAAGTCGTTCGACGTCGGCCTATCGAAATTCTACAGAAACACATTTTGGTCGACATTGGAAATTAATTCAAGTATTTTATTTTCGATGGGATCAATTTTTATTTCTGGATGTGATGATTCAGGTCATTAAAAAACAGACCTGTTTTACCCATTCCAAAACTACTCTGGTCTCCATTTTGGGTATTTAATACAATAATAATCCGAAAAACAACTATGGGAAACTGTAATAAATAAATACTGGCATTACTGAGATTGTGTCTTCTATTGAACTCATTTTGAAGGTTTTTTGGTAAGTTTGCAGTAAATAAGCAGCATTTTATTCTTATCCCAAGTGACCGAGAAAACCCTTCTCCCAATCTAGGATTTTAAGAATTTCTCCCAGGACAGGTATTGAATTAGAATAACTAGTCGATGCCTCAATCTTGGATTCATCTGTCTTCGCATGCAGCATTACAGAAGCTGTGGAATTCTTATAGATGTTGCGTAAGAGATTCAACATCTATCCCTTGATTCTTCAGAGCTTTCAGAGTGGAGGAGGTACTTACCGAGTAGAAGGCCTGTTCGTAATCCACAAATCAAAGGACGAGTGGCATCTCGTACTCATTCGTTCTGTTAATAATTTCCTGTAGAGTGTGGATGTGGTCCATTGTGCTGAAGCCTTTCCGGAATCCTGCTTGTTCTCTAGGCTGGGCACAGTTTCATCTTAAGACGTTCAGCTATTATCCTCGTGAATGTTTTATAGACAACTGGAAGGAGGCTAATGGGGCGATAGTTCTTCAAATCTTCTTTGCTTCCTTTCTTGTGCAGAAGGGCAATCCTTGCGTGGTTCAATTTCTAGGGAATCATTCCTTGTTTTCGATAATTACTGAATAATTGTGCTAAAACATTAGCAATCTCTGTTCCGCCAGCTTTCGGATGCTCCGCCAACACCCCATCTGCTCCTCCTGCTTTCCCATTCTTCATCCTTCACTTTGACGACATTATCTTTCCATCACTTGCTGATTTTCAATCTGATGCCTTCCTTCCTTTTGTAAAAGAATAAATGCCTTCGGTGGAAGTAGTTCTTCTGATTTTCTCCTGACTTCGCCTAGACAGATTACATCCCATTTCATCTTCTTCGATGAGTAGTTCCTGGACATCGCAATGGGCGGCGCTTTTACTTCCGGATAAATTTACATTAAAGACATCGCTAAAATTGTACTCGTATTTGGGGAGATTTAGGATGCGCTATAATATCCTACTGTCGGTTGATGAATGCCACAATCATTATTTGCCTGGAGATACTGTTGGTGCCTCCTTAGCATGATTGAAAATACATACTTCTTAAACCCACCAACTGAAAGTTATTTCAAAATCTTAATGCTGTTAGAAGTGATGTTGAGCCGCTAAATTAAATTATATTGCGAAACGAAGTGGAAAGGTGTAGCAATGTAGGTGTAGGAATTTTCTCGTATCTTTCCTTACATCCCGAAAGTATGTTTTTCTATTCTAGTGCATTCATTTTTCTTTAGGACATTTATTTCTCTTAGTTAAATTCCTCTTTATTATATTCCCTATTTTCTTTGTGGAAAATTTTGTCTTTTCTTCTCTCTTTCTGTTTATAGTTCCCGCTTTAACGAAATGTGTTTTAGTTCAGACGCTTGGTGCATAGATGGCGGGAGTTCCGTCTTCTTGGTTTACGATTCTCCCAAGCGATCTTAGATCGGTCAGCCCGATCGATTTCCGCGGTCTAGAAGCGGGCTGGTTGAACCTGCCGAAGGAAAGATCGGTCTGCTTGAGGACTTCTTTTCTGTCAGCGGACGAAAACAAATGCAATCGTAGCAACTTCCGGCAAATGCGCATGCTTAGTCATAAGTAAGGTTAGAGGTGAGATAATTTACTTCTGTTTCAGATATATATATATATACGAGTAAAATGTTGCTTGCATACTGCAAGCAGATCGGCAATACTAATTTCATATCGGCATTATATCGGGACGGTCATCAAAAGAAAAAAAAAGGATTGAAAATATTCTTCGCTTCGCTTCGCTTAAATTTATTCGCTTCAATTTAATCGTCCGGCATCGAACCCGGGTCTTCCATGTGAACCTACTATGCAGCACAACAGAAGATCAGCATCTCTAACTATGTGTGAAAATTCAAGGAGAAATATTGACTGCAACTGCCTCAAACGACGTTCTACTTTTTACGAATGTAAATGGCTCTCTGGATTCGAACCAAGGACGATCTTCGAAAACTAAAAGCTGTTTATGAAATATATATATAATCTCTATCTATATGCTAAATTTGAAGTTTCTATATTATTGGGAAAGGGTTCAAAATAATTATTGAAAACCGGATCAGTTACTGATTTTAGAGACGCCTGGAGTCGAACCCAGGACAAATTGTTAGCTGTAAATGCACAGTTTGATTTGTATAGACGTGATCGTTCTTTATGCAAAGTTTGAAGTCGATAGCATGCCGGGAAGTACCTAAAATATGTTTCCGTTATCTCCGTAAGAAATGCATTGAGGAGTGCAAATTGCCCTCTGGGATCGAACCAAGGAGAATCACCGAATATGTTAAATTTGATTGTGAAATATATTCATCATATCTAACCTCATGCCGAATTTCAAGTTTCTATGCCATCGGCAAATGGTCCAAATAAAATCTTAAAAATCGCCGCAATGCATTTTAAACGATATTTGCCGATATTTGCCCCAACCTAGCATCGAACCATGGACAATATTCGAAGATGTCTTTTTAATTTTCGTTGGATATCCACGGCATCTAGCGATCCCTCGAATTTCAATTCTCTTCCTTTCCGGGAAGTGCCTCGAAAAAATTTTCAAAAATCTTCACCATGTATCCTTATGGAGAAAATCGGGACTTTGGGGCCTTCTGGAATCGAACCCATGACACCGAGGTTCAATGTCAGCTTTTTCCTGGAGGTTACACGTTATGGCCAATAGGTCGTAAAAATTTCAAGTCGTTGGCACTTGTGGAACATGGTTAGAATTTTGATCCCCAGTGAGTGAGTGAGTGTATATCTAGGTATATCCGGAGAAGCGTCTATATATAATAGATATATATATATATATACGAGTAAAATGTAGCTTGCATACTGCAAGCAGATCGGCAATACTAATTTCTTATCGGCATTATATCGGGACGGTCCTCAAAAGAAAAAAAAAGGATTTAATTTTTTCTTAAAATTCGCTGAAATTTCATCGTCTGGCATCGAACCCGGGTCTTACTGGTAAACCTACTATGAAACACAATAGAAGATCACCATCTCTAACTATGTGTGAAAATTCGAACAGAAATATTGGCTACAACTGCCTCAAAAGACGTTCTAATTTTCACGATTGTAAATGGCTCTCGGGACTCGAACCAAGGACGATCTTGGAAATCTAAAAAATGTTTCTGAAAGTTATTTATGATCTCTATCTATATGCTAAATTTGAAGTTTCTATATTATTGGGAAAGGGTTCAAAATAATTATTGAAAACCGGATCAGTTACTGATTTTAGAGACGCCTGGAGTCGAACCCAGGACATATTGTAAGCTGTAAATACACAGTTTGATTTATAAAGACTTGCTCTTTTATCATGCAACGTTTGAAGTCGATAGAATGCCGGGAAGTACCTACATATAAACTAAAATAAAACTACGTTCTACTTCTCACGAATGTAAATGGCTATCTGGATTCAAACCAAGGACTATCTAGGAAATCTAAAATATGTTCATGAAATGAATCTATGATCTCTATCTATATGCCGAATTTTAAGTTTATATATTATTGGGAAAGTTTTCAAAATAATTCCTAAAAATCGAATCAACTTCTAATTGCAGAGACACCTGGTGTCGAACCCAGGACACATTGATAGCTGTGAATGCATAGTTTGATTTGTTAAGACTTGCTCTTCTATCATGCAAAGTTTGAAGTCGATAGTATGCCGGGTAGTACCTAAAATTTGTTTCCGTTATCTCCGTAAGAAATGCATTAAGGAATTTAAATGTCCCTCTGGGATCGAACCAAGGACCATCAGCGAACATGTAAAATTCAAGTATGAAATATATTCAACATATATATCCACGTGCCGAGTTTCAAGTATCCATGTTATCGGGAAAGGATCCAAAAAAAATCTTCAAATTCGCCACAATGCATTTTAAACGGCCGATTTTTGCCCCGACCTAGCATCGAACCATGGACCATATTCGGCGATGTCTTTTTGATTTTCGTTGGATATGCACGGCTTCTAGCGATCCCTCGAATTTCAACTCTCTCCTTTTCCGGGAAGTGCCTCAAAAAAATTTTCGAAAATCCCCGCCATGTAATCTTATGGGGAAAATCGCGAATTCGGGGCCCTCTGGAATCGAACCCGTGACACTGAGGATCAAAATCACAATTTTTCGGGCGGTTAATTGTTATGGCCAATACGTAGTAAAAATTTGAACTCAATCACGCTTGTGGTTTAGGCTGTGAATTTGTATCCTATCTATCTATATACCTATCTATATATATGAATGAATCCGGAGAAGCATCTATATATAATAGATATATATATATACGAGTAAAATGTTGCTTGCATACTGCAAGCAGATCGGCAATACTAATTTCATATCGGCATCATATCCTTACGGTCCCCGAAAGAAAAAAAAAAGGATTTAAATTTTTCTTACAATTCGCTGAAATTTCATCGTCTGGCATCGAACCCGGATCTTACTGGTGAACTTACTATGTATCACAATAGAAGATCACCATCTCTAACTATGTGTGAAAATTCAAGCAGAAATATTGGCTACAACTGCCTCAAAAGACGCTCTAATGTTTACGAATGTAAATGGCTCTCGGGACTCGAACCAAGGACGATCTTGGAAATGTAAAAAATGTTTCTGAAATTTATTAATGATCTCAATCTATATGCCAAATTTCAAGTTTCTATATTATTGGGAAAGGTTTCAAAATAATTCCTAAAAATCAGATCAACCTCTGATTGCAGAGACACCTGGTGTCGAACCCAGGACGTATTGTAAGCTGTGAATGCACAGTTTGATTTGTAAAAACCTGCTCTTGTATCATGCAAAGTTTGAAGTCGATAGCATGCCGGAAAGTACCTAAATTTTGTTTCCGTTATCTCCGTAAGAAATGCATTGAGAAGTGCAAATGGCCCTCTGGCATCGAACCAAGGACAATCAGCGAACATGTAAAATTTGATTATGAAATATATTCATGATATCTATCCACGTGCCGAGTTTCAAACATCCATGTTATCGGGAAAGGATCCAAAAAAATTCTTCAAAATCGCCGCAATGCATTTTAAACGGCCGATTTTTGCCCCAACCTAGCATCGAACCATGGACTATATTCTAAAATGTCTTTCTGATTTTCGTTGGATACGCACGGCTTCTAGCGATCCCTGGAGTTTCAACTCTTTCTCTCTCCGGGAAGTGCCTCAAAAAAATTTTCCAAAATCCCCGCCATGTATCCTTATGGCGAAAATCGCGACTTTGGGGCCCTCTGGAATCGAACCCATGACACTGAGGATCAAAATCGCAATTTTTCTGGCGGTTACACGTTATGGCCAATACGTCGTAAAAATTTCAAGTCAAGGACGCTTGTGGTTTAGGCTGTGAATTAGTATCCTATCTATCTATCTATCTATCTATCTATCTATCTATCTATCTATCTATATAGGTATATCCATGAATGAATCCGGAGAAGCATCTATATATAATAGATATATACGAGTAAAATTTTGCTTGCATACTGCAAGCAGATCGACAACACTATTTTAATATCGGCATCATATCGGGACGGCCATCAAAAGAAAAAAATGGATTGAAATTTTTCTTAAAATTCGCTGAAATTCCATCGTCTGGCATCGAACCCGGGTCTTTTCTGTGAACATACTATGCAGCACAATATAACATCACCATCTCTAACTATGTGTGAAAATTCAAGCAGAAAAATGGGCTACAACTGCCTCAAAAGACGTTCTAATTTTCACGAATTTTAATGGCTCTCTGGATTCGAACCAAGGACGATCTTGGAAATCTAAAAAATGTTTCTGAAAGTTATTTATGATCTCTATCTATATGCCGAATTTGCAGTTTCTATATTATTGGAAAAGGTTTCAAAATAATTCCCAAAAATCAGATCAACTTTTGATTGCAGAGACACCTGGTGTCGAACCCAAGATCCATTAATAGCTGTAAATGCACTGTTTGTTTTTTATGGATTTGATCTTTCTATATGCAAAGTTTGAAGTCGATATCGCGCCGGGAAGTACCTAAAATTTGTTTCCTTTATCTCCGTAAGAAATGCATTGAGGAATTTAAATGTCCCTCTGGGTTCGAACCAAGTACCATCAGCGAATATGTAAAATTTGATTATGATATATTTTTATAGTATCTAACCTCATACCGAATTTCAAGTTTCTATGCCATCGGAAAAGGGTCCAAAAAAAATCTTAAAAATCGCCACAATGCATTTTAAACGGCCGATTTTTGCCCCAACCTAGCATCGAACCAAGGAAAATATTCGTAGATGTCTTTATGGTTTCCTTTAGATATGCACAGCATCTAGCGATCCCTTGAATTTCAACTCTCTCCTTTTCCGGGAAAGGCCTCAAAAAAATTTTCGAAAATCCCTGCCATGTAATCTTATGGGGAAAATCGCGAATTTGGGGCCTTCTGGAATCGAACCCATGACACCGAGGTTCAATGTCGGCTTTTTCCTGGAGGTTACACGTCATGGCCATAACGTCGTAAAAATTTCAAGTCAATGACGCTTTTGGTTTAGCCTGTGAATTTGTATCCTATCTGGGTATATATATGAATGAATCCGGAGAAGCATCTATATATAATAGATATATATATAGGTATATCTGGAGAAGCGTCTATATATAATAGATATATATTCCATTGTATTTATTCTCTACTTCGAAATTAAAATCAAACTTGGACCAGTCTGTTATTTATAAATAACTCACCGTTTGTGTAGCCATATTTAACGAACTTGCAACATGACTTTAATTTCATCTATATATAAGAAATAATCAGCCGAGAGCTATTAGTTTAGGTAAACATGTTTGTAGATAATTAGGAGTTACTCTTTGTCTGACAGTCAATGTTCCTAAAAATTTCAATATATGCAGGATTGGTGGTTCAAAATTCTTATCTTAATTTTGTCTTGTCTTCATTTAACTATCAATGCTTGGAATTTACATAAAAATTTAGAAATGATGTTATAATCATGGGTCAGCCAAGTCAGTCAGACGGATTGTCGTTATTTCAATCGTTCACTGAAACTCAAAATAAATTAAAATCACTACGTCGCACAGCAAATCCTACGAAGAAGCACAATATGGCGGCCGGCGCATCGAGCAGTCGATAGATCGCAAGTATGGATCGTGTTGATTGAGTCCGATTGAGACTACGTTTCGAGCTGCCGCCAGGTCGATCGCTTGTGGTGATTTTCCGATGTTTATTTACCTTTAATGTTTTATAGATTTGGAAACATTTCTTTTTGTAAAGGCTAATTTCTTCCTTATGCGATGTTAGGAGGCAAGACACATTCCGAAGAAAGCGCGCACCATACAATATATGTTCGTCTTTGTATTATATTCGTTACATTTTCTATCCTCTTATCACGTCAGCGAGATTCCAATAACATTAATGAGATGATCGTCTTATAAAATGATGGACTTTCCCAATTTCAGCATTTGGTGCTTCCAAAGAAGAATTTGTAGTTTCTGTCAGGTGGATGACTTATTCATCTCTCTGAACGATCACGTTACTTGAAACATATAATTATAATTCACCTGGTTGTTTAATAAAGTTCGTGTTATTTCGTAAATTTTCGAAATATTTCATAATTAATATTCTTGGAAAAATTTCACCGTTTAATTTACCGCAATAGTTTTTGAAGAACTTAGAATGTAAGAGAGACATTCCTTCAATGTCTATTACGAGTAACTCTTGTAATTCATGGTCTGCCTTCCTCTACAAACTGTCTGATGTAATAGACTTTGGTCTCAGACCGATACTAAAAGTCGTTACATCAGGAAGATCCTCAAACTAAATTATTTAATCCACTTTAAGTGAATTTGCAAATGGTGCCTAATGTCAAACCAAGGACCATCAGGGAAACGATAAACCAAATTTGTAAAACGTGTTCATGATTGCTTTTCACTTGCTTGGTTGTAGATATCTCTGGAAATGCTTCATAGAAATACTTGAAATCTCCGCCAAGCATTACATAAGGAAAAATTAAAATCTCCTGTGATTTGATTAAAAACATCGATATCATCAGGGAAGCTTTTAATTTAAGATTCCGTTATCGCCATTTGCAATGCATTGCGGAATGTGAATGGTGGTCTAGCATCGAACCAGGGATCATAGCTGCGAAATATATTTATCACCTCTGTCACGGGTTTTACATTTCCATGTTATAGGGAAGGGATTCAAAAAGATTATTAAATATCGCTGTTCTCTATTTGAAACGGGAGAATTTTTCACACTACCGGCCTCAAAGTGAATTGCCTCCTTTCATAAATTCTGGCTTTAGTCCCCAACATTAATATGGTATGTTCAAATCCCCGTGCGTTCAAATGAACTCGGATTCAACAATCGCCTTCGACACCACTCTTTATTTTATGAAGCAATTTTACGATATTTTCGTTCATTTAACCAGAGTTATCGTAATTTTGAATCAAAAGCGATATTACACGGGCGTAGTAAGAATCTTCATTTAATTTAATTTCTTTAGGTACTTGACTTCGCACGAGCATTATTTCCTTTTTAATTTTGCAAATTAAATGAAGCCTGAAAACGATAAAAAATGAGCTTTACGTGTATTTCTTCCGTACATTTCTCGCCCCGACCTAGTTTCGATCCAAGGATACAATATGTATCTCCTATAGGTATATGAAGCAGCTATATATAATAGATATCGTATATATGGGTAGTCTGAGGAGGAGGGTCTTGGTGTTGAAAGCGTGCATTTTTTAAAATGGTACCAAAATTGCAGCCATTGTCGGCGCGCAGTTGTTGTCTGTCAAAGAAATTAAAATCTTTCGGAAACTTAGTTCTTCTGATTATCTTGGCTGAAACCGAGGACGTCCCATTTCGTCTTTTTCATTTCCAACAGCTGTTCTTCGCCCTTCAAGTTGTAGGTCGCGAATTGCAGTCTTCTTCACGATGGACCTATTTAATGCTACTTAAATGCTTTTATGTCCGGATATATCCGGTTAGTTTATAAACACGAAGAAGCTCATCGTGGAAATTGTATATTCGTACATACATTCGTATGAGCGTGGAGTTGAACAATCGCCTCAACTGGTTAACCGAAGAATCATGCAAATATTTCTTGCCCCTATTTCTCGTCATTTAAAATCAAAATCAATTTTTTGTTCCATTGGGACCTCTCCACGTCCATTTCCTTGTTGGTTTTTTCCTTAAAGTATGTATTTGTTATATACATATTGGTGCATTCTGCAAACTCTACTAAGCAATGAGCCTCACTCATTTCTCTGGCCCAGTCCGTATTGTCCTGTGACAGTGTCATCAGATTCCCGCTGACCTAAACGAACATAAAAATCTCCCATAATGACTTTGTAGTATTGGGCCTCATTGTCATGTTCAGTGCCGAGAGTTTGGTATAAGTTTTCAATTTCCTCTTCGCTGCTTACCGCTGTTGGTGCGTAGACTCGGATGACCTGTACTGAGTAACGCTCATTGATCTTTAGTATGAGTTTACAAATTCTATCTGATGCACCTTCGATTTTTACCACATTATCCTTCCATCTCTTGTTGATCAAGAATCCAACGCCTCCATTTCTTCCATCCTTGGTACCCCTGTAAAAGAATAAATGTCCTTCCTTCAGAGTAAGTAGCTCCTCTGATTTTCTTCTGACTTCGCTGAGACCGATGATATCCCATTTTATCTTCTCTGCTTCATTGAGTAGTTCCAGCAATCGTTCTTCACTCTTCAAGCTGCGGCAGTTGTAGGTTGTGAATTGCAGGGTAGTAATTCTTTTCTTCATGATGGACCTCTTCAATGCCACCACCTCCCGGACATCCGAATGGGTGGTGCTTTTACGTCCGGATAAATTTCCATTAAAGAAGCTCATCATGAAAATTGTACTTGTATTTGGGGGGGGGGGGGTTAGGACAATAATTCACCAGGCTGTCCTACTGCCAGTCGGTGAATGCCACTTTCATCATTATTTTGCCGGAGATATTGTTGAAGCCTTCTTAGCATGGTTGAACCTTGGCTATACATTGCAACCGTTAACACCCCTCCGCCCAGATGAGGCAATGAACTGTGGCGGTGATGAGGAGGGGATATATATATGTACGAGTAAAACGTTGCTTGCATACTACAAGCATATTGATAACACAAATTTCAAGTCGACATCATATCAAGAGGGTCCTCAAAAGAAAAAAAAAAGATTGAAAATATTCTTGAAATTCGCTGCAATTTATCCGTCCGGCATCGAACCCGGGTCTTTTTGGTGATACTTCCTATGCAGCTCAACAGAAGATCACCATCTCTAACTATTTGTGAAAACCGAAGCCGAATTATTGGCTGCAACTGCCTCAAACGACGTCCTACTTTTCACATGTATTCCTTACGTGAGAAATATTAATGTGCTCTGGCATCGAACCCAGGAACAACATGGTCGTATCTAAATTGTTTTCTTAAACCGGGTCTTAATACATCTTCTAGCAAAGTGAGAATTTCCTATCATTTCGATAAGTAAATAAAAAAAATGAAAAACTACCTCAATGTATTTTAAATGAGAGATTTTCGCATCGTTCTAGCATCGAACCGAGGACATTTTCTGTAAAAGCTATTAATGTTTTCGATAGATCATGTCTATATCTGTAAGTTCCTTGAATTTAGATTCACTACCAATCCGGGAAGTATTTTTTAGAAATTCCCGAAAATCAAAACAAAACATTTAAATGGGAAAGATCTGGATTTTGGGTCTATCGTCATCGAACCCATGACGCTGAAGTTCGCCTTTTCCTGGGGGTTTGGGCTGTTAAATTTCAGGTCAATGTCGCTTGTGGTTTAGCCTGTGAAATAGTATCCTATCTATCTATATCCCTATATATATGAATGCATTTTTTCCCCGTTTTTTCCTTTTGAGAACCCTCTCGATATGATTTCCACTTGATATTTGTATCATTTATAGGGGATCAAAATTCTAACCATGTTCCAAAAGTGTCACAGACTTGAAATTACAACGATTTTACGAGGCACTGTCCAGAACGTGTAAACTCCAGAAAAAGGACGATTTTGAACCTCAGTGTCATGGGTTCGATTTCAGAAGGTCCCAAAGTCACGATTTTCTCCATAAAGATGCATTGCGGGGATTTTCGAAAATATTTTTGAGGCACTTTCCGGCAAATAAGAGAGTTGATATTCGAGGGATCGCTGGAAGCCATGCGTATCCGACGAAAATTGCAAAGACATCTGCGAAGGCTATCCTTGGTTCGACCCTGGGTCAGGGCAAATATTCTCCCATTTAAAATGCATTGGGGCGATTTTTAAGATTTTTGTTGGATCTCATTTTGACAATATGGGAAACTGCTGCTCGGCACGTGGATAGAGATCAGGAATATATTTTATGTAAGGTTTTTGACGTTTCGCTAATGGTCTTTGGTTCGATCTCAGAGAGTTATTTATAGGCGATAGACGTACTTGATACATCAATGCACCTGGTATTATTGAACAGAAGATTCCCTTTTCTTTCCGAATGGCAAACTCTAATAAATACGTTTTAACGAACTTCTCCCCAAATATAATCGGAGGGGGAGGCCTTGACCTCGGAGGCAGCGAAGGGAACCAAATAGAAGAGCGGAAAGAAGTGGCTTTATTTTTATAGAATCTCGCTCTTTGTCGTCATTATTTTCGCGGGAAACTTTTGTAAGAGGAAAATGTCCATTCGATCGCCTTTCGTCGCTTCGCTCATTTCGTATTGTGTATTTCTGCGATGTTTACAATTGTATCTCTTATCATTTTCTAGTTGATTACTATCGAATTCATCCTTATCAAACTCATAAACACATTTTCAGAGGAAGTGCTATTTTTACCAAATCTTGACGAGAACCCAAACTATTTCACCCAGAAACGGAATTAAATATTCATTAAATTTTAAATATATAGTGTATATCATTATCAGCCATTTTAAAGGCCGTCTGATGTAGGTCTTTCCAATTGCTTCTCAATTTTCGTTTTCCGAGTTTCACCTTGTCTTGTGATGTCTTAAGTACTTGATAAAGCCCGCTTTAGGCCCTCTTTGTTTACATCCCTCGATTTGTCATTTTTATGAAAGTAAATATAATTATAATATATTGAATTTCCTTTGTTTATATTCGGCTCATTATGATCTCTCTATGATCTGTCTCGCTGATCCAGAGGGCCTTCTGCATTTCATTTTACGTCGTGGATAGATTTACAGGATGGAATTCACTTTCCGTCACGAGTTTATTCACCGTGAAGTCAATCGATTGCAGAATATCCGAACGTTGACAACGAATGCTGTGTATTATTCCGAACTGTGTTCTAACATTTCGTCCAACTTTTTCAAACTTAGTCATTGAAGTTCGTTTGTGCGGAGTACGGCGTAGAAAAGTGACCTTGAGATGTGATTAGAAAGTGAGAGTCGTGTGCCTCAAGGTCGAGTCATTGCCCTCAGCCCTTCCGTCGCTGGCCTCGCATCAAAAACATTTCTTGCCGCCATTCTTTTCTCGCGTTTTTACAGATTTCCTAAGTCTTTCCAACCTTCTCCTCTATCCTTTTCTGTCTTATAATTTACGTTCCAATAAAGAGCGAATTTCTCAATCTGGCTTTTCGGGGTTTTCTTTTATATCTGTATTAGCGAGGATGTTTCTATGCCCTCAATCTTAAGGTATTGTCTCGCAAAATAGAAGTTTAGGAGTAAACGCCTCAAGTGTTTTCTGAATCATCTAATGGTCAATTTTGGCGCGACGTTTGGTTAAACAGTACAGAAAATACATTTAAGCCATTTTGATGAATAGAATAGAATTTTGTATTAATACAAAACACTTGCATCATTAACAGAAAGGCATTGTTTGCAGGTTGGTATCTCGTCAGGACTGGACAATTTTACATTTTTTTACAAATATAAACTTTTTAGGTTTCATAGTACATGATATCCATAATCCATTACCTTATACATTAACAGAACAATTATTGGAATCCACTGCTTGGGCAGTGACTTCGTGGTAAGTCGCCATTAGGAACAAATGAAAAGATTAACTTTTACATTTTTTTATCTGTGGTGTGTAAAAGTTAATCTTTTCATTTGTTCCTAAGAACAATTATTATTTTAGTAATCATTTACATCGCATTACATATTTACAATAACATCTTCAAAAAACTCTCTTACAGAATAATATCATTTATCGAGAACTTTTTATTTGTTTTTAGGAATTTTAAATGATCTGTAGACAGTTTTTGCCTCATATCAATCGTTAATTTGTTGTAAATCCTTCTACCCATATACTGTGGACTATTTTCAAATAATTTTGATTCCCGTATCAAATGAACGTGAAAGGCCTTCGAAGTAATTATATACATTAAGTATTATATTATATTATTTGATGAATCTCGATCTTAGATTTGAAAATTATGTACGCCAAAGAAAATGGCACAATTAAAAAGGAACATAAATATAGCATATAGACCCATAAATCAAGGTAGTATCCCTTGATAATTTGCTTTGCTTGCAATTTGCAAGCACCCATTTATTTATTGGAGAGGCCTTCCGTCCTTATTTACATCGAAGAATTTATTTACAACGTGGTTTGAGGAGCTACGAGTATTTTACTTAGCTGCAGTATTTTAGATAGAATTGATTTCATTCGTGTACACACTCGCGTTTCTTCGCAAATATTATTACGTGTGTTCGATTAATTTCTCCTTAAACATTGAAAGGAATAGAATAAATTATTGGAAAATTTGAAAGAAAGAAAACCGGGTATCACTCCCTCAGACCACTGCGTAATATATTTTCTTGGTGGTTTTTGTAACTCTTTCTTTATATATAACATAACCATCAGCAGCCGCTTTGCATTTTCTATGTATTTATTGTTGAAAACCGTCGCAGACTGGTGGAAACGTTAACTTACATAACAATTGATTAAAAAATTAATAATTAAAAAAGAAATAAAAATTATTGCTTCGCATACACACAATAAACCCGACTAAATAGAAAATAAGCATGTATAAATAAAAAGTAATAACAAAATAAATAATTACAAAAGTATAAATATGCATTGCGTGTATGAATTATAAAAAAAAAAATTCTGAGAAGTAGCAAAGTCAGAATTTATTTAATATAACCTTAATCAGCATTTACGTTAATTGTATCATGCAAGATTTTTGGCGTACGCGTACGTACTGAAAGTAAAAGTATTTTACCATATTTTCTTTCACTAAAACATTACCGCCGATTTTATAAGAATACTGAAATTTGCAAAAAATTCATGGTAAACAAACTTTTAAAAGTTAAGAAGTACCATAATGTTAACCCTGAAATGGTTTCGTTTGTACTGAAATTTGCTCTTATTGAAGCTAATGACTTTACATTGCTTTGTATTTAAATCCAATTTGTTCGAGCCTACCCATGATTTAATCCATCGATATCACTTAGTAACTCTTATTCCTTTTATCACCCTATAAATTATGCAGTCGGCAGTAAATAACGAGATTTTATGACGTTCGGAATATCGTTAATAAATATTAAAAATAATAACGGTCAGTGGCGGCGGGTCCATTGGGTGCACTGAAAACACCCTAAGAAAACTACTGCACTATTTTTCTATATAGCAATGTTCTTTCCATAACCCTCCTTTACACCAATCACTGGGCCTAACGTTTCCTTCGTTGAGTCGCGATTCCTGCCGCTTTTGGTTCCAACTAGCTTCACTTCGCGCGGAGGTTCACTTCCCGAACTGCTTTTGAATACGCGTTATAGGTGAAGAGCGGTGAGTGGAAAGAGGGGCTTTGGGCCGATCGCTGCTCTACGATGCAGCGACAGCCGACGAGAATGGCTTCATAGGATTTTCGGAAATTTTCCGGAAACGGGCAATAGCAAGTATTGGGCATATGCAGTTCCAACGCCGTTAATTGCGATGTACATCCAAGAATTTATAGCTTCTCTGGAAGGCTTGACTGTTTGTTGGATTTAAGTGTGGTATCTCTATGTGCACTGTGTGGAGGCAAAATAAGATCTGCCTGCACTAATTAGTTGAAACTTGATGGACGCCGTGATACCTTCAAGTAATGCCTTGCTGTTTACGAAGTCATGTCTGGAGGAACATAGGACACACAACCTTCCCGAACTCTATCCCTGAAAAGAAACATTGTATCCAAACTCTAAGGTTTAACGCTTTCTGCCTTCAGTTTATCACGCATAGAACTTGAGTTTTTTCCTGGCGCCATGTACTGTCACTGGGCGACAAAATCTTGGCACTAGGCAGCATTCCTGTTGCCTACTTTCTATGTTATTTCATGCACTGGTGTCTGCAGTTATCAAATGGCTACCCACAATGCGGTGCAATATTGTGAATTTGCGAAGTTCGTTCGTATCCAGTCTACATATTCAGTTACCGGTGTTGTGGTTGCTTGTGGCGTATTCAGTACACAAACCTAATGCGTTACGTGTTTGTGAACAGTTTTTCTCGCTCTTCACGATGACTAGTGTCCAATTTCTGAAAGACATTAATATTTCCTCTCTTTCTGTTGAAGAAAAATGTGCAATAAAAGAAGTAGGAAGGCCTATTCCTCTGCTAAACCTATCTCTGAGTCAGAGTAGCAGAGGTAGGCAATACTGCCGGGTGTTTATGTCACAAATATATGAGAGAAACAGTTGGATTTGTGGCTGTGACTCTTCCATTAGGCAATACTGATTCCTTTGTTTGCTCTTTGCGAAAGACAAGGGCGCGACCTGGACAAAAATAGGTGTGTTCGATTTAAGGCATTTATCTCAAAAAATTACAAAGCACGAGGAATCTATTGGACACAAGAATGCCAGTTTGGATCTTTCAGTTTTGGGTAAAACGGTGATCAGAAATACTTCAACCTTAAATAAAATAATGTAAGGTAATCGATTTACTTTCTTATGATTATATTTGATATTTCAACAAATAAATGCAACTTAGTCAAAAGGTATTTTGGTCTTTAAAAATACATACGAAGAAATATGAAGCGAGAATAAATAAAAACTCAATTTTCGTGAATATAGGGATTTTGTACAACAAAGGCATATATTGATCCAACCCGAGATACGCATTATCGCTTTTATCCGCGGTTGTTGTGAATTATCCTGCGTCCATCAAAGCAGAGGCAATATTCCAGTATGAGCCACAATATTCAACCATATTCGCAGCCTTTGAAGTGAACCCCTTATTTTTTTAGTCACGCGCCGCCACTGATAACGACCCTTAATATCCGTGACGGTTTTCCGTCGTACTTCTTTGTTTCTGCTCGTTTGGTATCTTCCGTTCCTCAATCTTTCGCTATTGTATTTCGACGTTCTCATATTGTTTTACTCCATTGAGAAGCTCCTTCTGTGGAAACGTGTCCTCGAGTGTGTGAAATATCGAATCGAACGAGGCCAAAACAGGATTTCTTTCTCCTGTCCCTCACTCATCCACTCGAATTGGAAGATTGCAGGATTCGATTTCTTCATTTCCCTTTAAATTTGGGCCATTTTTAATTAACTCTTCGATCTTTATTTTTATTAGCGAGAGCCTACGGATTGGTCTCCACCATCTATATTTCGTGATCATTATTAAATCTCCAAAAAATTGTGCAGTATTTCTCCATTCGGATCGCAATGAACTTGAAAGGCACCCTTCAATCGTTCGTATTCTGTTGTACCGAAACTTTTGTGTGTGTTCTTAAATATTTTTCTTGCGTTCGTTTGTCACTCTCGTTCCTTCACTGTGCTTGTTATGCAGCCTTTATGACGTCATGTATGCTCTCGTTGTTTACTCGGCTCCTTAAATAGCAAAAATCTTGCATTTGTGAAGCAAAAAGACTCAAAGTGTAACACTTTTACTGGCATTCCATTAAATCGCGTATTCCTCGATAGCCTTCTACGAACATAGCTGAGGAAAAACGGACGGAAAATACATTTTCCTCTAAAATATGTCGAATAGTTGGTCATCACTTTGTGGAATTCCATAGACCTTGAAATTAAACAAAACTTTGCTATTATTTCACAATATATTTGATGAACACAGTACCGGTTTCAACTGTCGAACACATCTGATTGAATACTATTAATTCTATTGAATAGTCGAAACCGGTAATGTGCTCATCGAATATTATCCGTAGAATTATAAAGTAATTCCTATTTCAACATTTTCCTGCTCTTTTCAAAAAAGACAAATTAAAAGTGTTCCATTCATCGGGTAATAGACGAAGCCAAAAACGAAAGGAATGATTTCGGATCCGAACTTGTTTTCGAAGATCATTAGTTGATGTTCGCTTCGCTGGTCATTCATACTAGCGCGATATATTTAGATGGACATTAGCTACGCATTCTCGAATTATTATGTACGATATTATTATTATTATCGTCGATTTTTTTACTCATCAGTCGAAAAAGATTGGAAACGTGCACCTATTCCGGGTGTAATTCACCCAAGCAATTAGGTTCGTTGTTTTTATTTTGCCTTGGTTCATTTTTGTATAACCATAGAAATTATTTTTGGATTTTGATTTATGTAGGACACACTAATTGTTGAAAGATGAGGACTTTTTGGCAGCTGCCTGAAAATGGCGAACTGTTTTCTTTTCTCCTCAGCAACGCCGCGCGACTGCTGCAATTGGTTTGTGGTTTCGATGAATAATTCCGTCCAAATTATCATGTCTCTGTGTATAGACGACAGAATCCAGGATTGCGCATTCTCACATTTGCTTCAATTTCTCATTCGCGTGTCTTTAATAGTTACCTTCCTATAGTTCTTAGTTACCATGACTTGATCATAATAACAGACCTTCCAGTTTCCGGGTTCCTTGACTTAGCCAATGCGCTTCTTCGTCAACATATTCACGTCTACTGCGGAGTTCATTTATTCTAATAACCGCTCTAAGTTTCGAATTTTGCGCAATTTCCCGTCGATGTGATTGTGCTTTTGATTTTTAAATGAATAGGTCTAAATTATTGCGAGTGAAGGGAATCCCTTTTTTAATGTTCCAATTTTAAATCATGTGACGCATTCCCCTTTTGTAAAACTCATTCTCTGCTTCGTTTCAGTTAAGGATCGTTGGTTGCACGTCCCATTCCTCTCTTCGTCAGATATCTCCTTCCATCTTACTTATTCAAAAGCATTAGACAAACTAACCAATTCTCTTCTTTTGCATCTCTGGTCTTCTCTGCTTTGAAAGCCTCCTCTCATTTTCTGTTTTCTCTCAGTCGACGGAAAATCGAACTCAAATCTCTCGTTTTTTGACGATATTAATGCAATATGGTAATCCAATTTTCCCTCATTTCGTCCGATCCACAATATGATGGCAAATGATGGCTGTCACACGTTAAACTGTGATGAGACGTCGTTACGTAAGGGCATCCTTTTCTAGGCAAATAGAGAAAGTGTTGTCTGTTTGGGTCGTGACCTCCTTTCTTCGGAATGCTGTGAAAGTCAGTCGGATTGAAGGGCGCGTGTGAATCGCAATCGAATTAAAACAAAGAAAACTGAGAGTTCTGTGAAATTACAGCCAACGTAGAAAACTGTGCGATGGCGACGTCCAAACCGACTGTCATTCATGTCACAGAAAACATTTTAAGTACAGTGGTACCTCGAGATACGAGCAGCCTAACATACGAGTTTTTTGAGATACGAGCTCGGGCCATATTTTCGTTCAAGATACGAGCCCAAATCCGAGATACGAGCCGGGTTTCCAAGCCAAGTGCAGCCAAGAAGGCAAAAACAAGTGATTATTAAATTTAGGTAAATGTTAAGCTTAGTTTAAGTTTGAAGTTAAGTGCATTGTTTTAAGTTTTTTCTCTCATTTGAAATAAGGAAAGTGTAGTTTTAAAGTTACGAAAATAGTTTTAAGTTCTGAAAAAGCGCCGTTTACGTACGTGTCTAGAGTGCCTTCCCCCCTCCCTCCTCCTCGCCGTTCACCTTCGTTAGACGCACTCGTCTGTCTCCAAAGTAAGACTATTATGCTAAATAACTCTTTTATTTCTTTATTTCATATTTTGTTATGTATTTTTTAATTATACATGTTTATTTGTTATTTAAAAACATATCTTTATTCATAATTTACAATGGTTTGGGGATTTTTCATAGGTCCGGAACGGATTAAATCGAATTCAGTTATTTTAAATGGGAGAAATTCATCTGAGATACGAGCCGATTGACTTACGAGCTCGGTTCTGGAACGAATTAAACTCGTATCTCGAGGTACCACTGTACTTAAAATAGTTTGACCGGGTTTCACAGACGCAGAATTGAAACAGACGCAATGCGAACTTTCCGTCATTTAGTTATTAGTGAAAATTAACAATTATAATCTTTAAACATACTATTAACGTAATTTAAAACGCATCATTGCTATGCAAGCATTTGATGTGATTAAAGCTAAGATAGATTGATTTAAAATTCAATCAAATCTTTTGGAAACGTATAATTATTTCTTTTGTGAGCTTTAAAATGCGTCGATTCTTTCGATTATTATGTTTTTATGGTCCATTCCCTTATTCTGAAATGAATGTTTACCCATTCTCTGTTTGAAGGTGGAAACTGTACAACAATTTCTTCCCTTTCAAAATGTTTCTTCATCGAATGTGGTATTTGTGTGTGTAAATATTTCTCAAAATCCGTTTGTATTCAATTTAATTCAGCGAAACTCTGAAATATACAACCTCTTTAGAGATACGTCAAAAATATTTCATCAATTTTCAACTAAAGATTGCTTAGTGGGTCTTGTTTGACCCTTTATTGGGCCTCTCTTCCACCTAAACCTGTCTGCATACGCTGTATTCGAAGAGCACAAAGAAAGAGTAGCGTGTGGGAAAAATCTTAGTTAGTGAAGATTGACAAATAAAACACCCACAGAGAAGGGAGGTGGAAGGAAACACAGATAACAATATAGTAATTACTATCATAAAATTACACAAATTACAAATCAATAAATTTACAGAATAACGAAAATATTGATTACGTGAAGAAAATAACAATTACTAATCCTGTGGGTAAAAAATCATAAAGACAACAAGATGAAATCCTACTAACTAATATTCATCAGTTAATAAAGGTTAGCCAGCGGCGTCCGTCGAATACTTGGTTGTTACGAGATGCGTATTTTTTCAAATTTATCTCATCATATTAATAATAGACAAAATTTTCGAAACCTTCAATGATTACGCAGACGAATATTATTTTTAATAAGAGTTAGAATAAGCGGGTTACTAAGTTGCTTCGTTTGATCGATTCTCATTTTAATCTCCTTCTGCGATGTTCCGCTCTTTTCAGACCTCTAACGTATTCTGTAAAACTAATTTAGCACTCTCTAATTATGCAACCACGTTCCTTTCATGGGGAAAAATGCCGAAATTATAATTTCTCAATTCCTCTGTCGTCGTATATCTCGGTGGTTGTGATGAAGGGTGACAGCAGGGTCCATTGAGAGATGTTTTGTCCAGCTGCAGTCGGACGTAGGAGTAGATCAGTGCCCACATTTCATTCTTTCAGGAGGCGAATACTTCCTCCAATGTGCTTTGCACATGTATATTTAAGTATGAAATACATTTTTGTAGGAAACGAAACCGTGGGAATATTTCCTGAATAACACGATGAAACACTTTTTGTCCAAGTGAGTGTTATTTCCTGCTCTCGTGAGTCTAAAATGTTTACAAAATGGCCATTATACCCTCCAAAGTTTGCTTTCGTGCCCAGGAGAATGAGTTTTAAATTTTGCATATCCCCATATAAGTAAACGGGTAACATGTTTTTATATTTATGAACAGTTAACATCTAGATCAAAAGTAATGTTTACTTACACTTCAAAATAAACAATTTGATGAGAAATGTGTTTTTTTCATATTTACGACTTTACTGCACATCACTGTCCTAAATCAGTCCCTTTAAGTTGTCTCGACGTCCAAAGGAAGCCTATGAGTATTCCCTCGCTTTGGATCATCAGCGACGTCGGACGTAGGCCTCCCCTAATACTTTCCAATTTTCCTGAGCTTCTCGTTGCCACTAAGTACTTGATGATGTCTCTATTCCTCCTGTCCATAGGTCGTCTTCTTGGTCTCTTCACATCTCTTGGTTTCCAGTTGAAAACTGCACAAGTCCAACGGTTGTCGTTTCTTCTCGCTACATGGCCTCCATTTTAGTGATCTTACCTTATCTATGATGTAACTCCAGTCATCATTCTCACCCAAGTTTTCTAAAAACTCTCAAGTCATGAATTTTTCGGAAAGATTCCGTCGGTAATTAGATCTTCTCTCCTGGAAACTCCACCCGAAGGACCCGTCAAAGGCTTTTGTCAAATCTCCTCTGAGCTGCTCTTCGTTTTCTCTTCATTCATCATCTTTATTTGGATCGCGCAGCAATGTTCGAGACTCAGTCGATTAAGAGAAAAATAAACATTTTCTTAGACTCTGGTTGGGCATCCACTGACCAGCTAATCTCTCGAATATGCTGCTTAATCGATAAAAAACTGCTAAACCTTACATCTAGTTATTTATTGTGAAGCACGAACTCTAAAAGATATCCTGAAATGTGGTACTGTGCGGGAATAATGTTTGGGGAACGGTTGAAACTCGGAGCAACGCTTTATATTTAAGTTAAGCTGCCAACCGATTCTGATTGCAGCTTTTTAAGCCTTTCTGTTTATCTAGAAAGAGTATGTAATTATCACAGCATGAAAATGTATAACATAATCACATGTATTGCGAAAACATGCAAACTCCTCCTGTCCACAAAAGCAAACTTTTTACAGCATAACTGCCATTTTCCGTACTTTCTTGTCATGAGGAAATAGGGAAAAGCATTTAATGCCCAAGTTGAATTTGTTACATAACGTAATAGATAGCGGGCTCCACTCCTAAGTACAGCGCTAATTGTAAATATTTTTATAGAATTCAAATTTGGAATTAAAATAGGTTTTATAAGTTTCGAGTTTTATTAGTCGAAAATTCGGTGCCTGAAGTAAGAGCGGCCACGAGGTGCAACGACATTTCGCGTCCACGGTTGATTTTACGTTTCGCATCAAAATGGCGTATTTATTATTTCGACGTTTCTTAATCGGGTCGTGAAAACACCGAAAATAAACGTGGGGCATACGTTACTGTCGGTTAACCGCGAAGCGCCAACTGAATTTTATTTATCGACATTTATGGTTTCTCTCTTCCGACCATTTTCTGAATCTTTGGCAAAGCATGATGAGACCCGTAACCTCGGGAATTTCTTTTCGGACTTGATTTTTGGAAACCCGTTGCCTTTGCACTTGTCACAAATTTGACCATTCTACTGACCTACTTCTTCTGCCATTTTCTCTAGCAGGTGCGTCTCTTTTATTTCTTCCGGTCTTCTGTACCTTATAAGGACCCTTTTAAGACCCTCCTCAGATTTATGGCCCATCCATCGAATTCCCTTAAAACCGTGGTGTTTTGTCGTCTTCGAGCTCGTGATTGGGCGTCAGTAAAACCTTCCTTTCTCTCTTCGTCACTGACACTTCCTTCTCGGGTCTGCAACGGCATAATTGCTGCAATTGCGTTAAAACCGTCGTAAATTCCAATTGATGCGAAGTCAGTGGAAAATGAACGTATAATTGACATAAATATACCAGTAATTTAGTCACATTTTATGTTTTTGGTTAAATATACATAAAATGCAGTGATTTTCACAGGCATTTTATAATAAATAAGCGTCTTTTATTGGGGCGAGTGTACACTCGGGCAAGAAAGGAAGTCTATGGATAGTTAAGTAAATGGAAAAAGGTTAAGAGAGGCAAACAAAACAGATTCACAAATCATTTGAAATGTTTGCATTACAGCGAAGAACATAGTGGAAAGCAAGTAATAAGGTAAATAGATGTAGTAATAGATAGTGTTATAGATAGAAATGATAGTGAATGAGTACAAAATGAAATTACAATAGAGAAGTGTACATTACTTAGTTCGCTTGTATAACCATATTTATCGATACTAACTTATAAGATTAATAAAAATTTGTCCATAAAACCAAGTCAAAATTTTTACGGGTGGTATACCATGCGATTATGAATACAATTTTATTCCAGACATAAATATCAAAGAAACGCATACATTGCAGTACATAAATAACCTTAGAAATTATATATAAATGAATGGAATGGCGGATAAAAACCGGCCATTTAAGTAAAGGATGGAAAGAGTTTACTGCAAGGGGTGTGTCAAGGTTTGGTGCTATGATAGTGCGTCTTTTTGAATACTCAGATTTTGCTTTGTGTGACTAAGAGATGGTTCCTGCGTGGAGGAAGTGCGTTCCAGAGGCTGTGACTCTTTATGATGTATTGCAGTTTTATTCTGGGAAATCCGGAGTTTCTTCCATCTCTCATGAATGACATCGCAGGGAGTGAATATGATGACCTCGTGGTTCTATATGTTGACGAGAGTAATACATTGAAGTTAGATGGCAATTTCCCAGGACAAATCCTGATATTCGCTCTTCCAATCGAAGCGGCTGACATCTGGTGGTAAGATTCATAACCATTTTAGATAGCGTTGAGGTGACGGACTGTGTCGGATGTGCG
Organism: Sympetrum striolatum; assembly: GCA_947579665.1. Lineage (NCBI taxonomy): Eukaryota > Metazoa > Arthropoda > Insecta > Odonata > Libellulidae > Sympetrum > Sympetrum striolatum. The sequence goes on along the minus strand of OX388345.1, from coordinate 966,569 downwards.
GACAACTTCCTGAGAGACGAATCTAATTGTTCCTTTTGCGTAGTAAAATAATGAATTACCGTATTTCTCGGGATCGAGGACGCACCCCAGTTTTTGGAAAAAAGTTTTGTTTGCATTAAAAAGTGATAGAGTTATGTATTTGATTCATGTCCATTAGTATCAGGAATCTGTTTTTCTACTTCAACGCATTAAAATCGCGCAATTTCGGCTGTTTGCGCACTGTAGTAGTTTATTCGATGCGTTGATTTCTATCGTTATTGACATATTTTCATGTTCAGCATTTTAAGCAATAGGTTTCCTTCTACTCCAAAAACTTTTGTATTTCACCAACGTAACAACTATTAGTTATAAGCTTTGCACAAAATCATGCAAAGTGTTGATCACTTCGCTGCTTTTCGATTCCGTATTTCGGTGGACTAACTCGATTGCACGCATATTTTAGATTTTTTTGACTTTGTTTATATGTATAAGTGATTCTCATATTTTATTGCTCATTTTATGGTAAATTCGTATTTCTGGTAAATATCTTACCTCTGTCATTAGCATAAAGAGAAACGTAACCTTCGGCGTCCTGTAATTTTGAGAAGCTTATTTCAGGTGAAAAAACAGCGCCGGGAAATTTTGGTATAAATACATTTTGTATTCTTCATAATAAAAGAGAACGGGCGATTCATACATTTTCCTTTCTACAAAGATTCTTACAAATTATTAAAGCGCCTCTATTCTTTACAAAATATGGTAAATTGAATGTATGCGTGCAAGTGCATTGGATAACCATTCAAACTTCACATTCAATACAAGGACATCGTCACTTTTCTTTGCAACGATTACCATGTCACAGGTGTCACAATTTGTCTATAATTAATGTTATATTGGCATTTTATTTGTTGTTATAATTACCCAGTGGCGATGCCGGGATTTGCCAATTGAGGGGGGTTCCAAGGCTGCCGAGAAAACGAAAAAAAGCATTCCTTACTGGGGCTAGTGTATTCATGCCCGCTACTTACTTAACAATATATGTCAATTCTTTCAAAATCTAAATGTATTGAAAAGTAGAGGAGTTAAACGCTTATGTGGCCAACTGATTACACTTTCCAAGATAGTTGTTTACCTAAGCGAACTATTGGAAACTTATCATAAGTGTTGTTTGGATACGTCCAATATCTATTAAAACTCATTTTTTTCTATGCTGAAGTTTTTTTAGCGTTGTAAATAAAAAATTCTTCCAAGAGGTTGCAAAACGTGGGAAGGAAAAAATAAGTTACGGTCATTTGGCAAGCGATATAAAATGTAACATCCACTCATTAGATCCCCACATTGGCGCGTCCATGCTCATTTGAATATCTTTCGTTATTTGACTATATCATCGGCAGATTTTAGAATTTAATTGAAATGTCGCCTGCCTATAAAATACCATCAATGTATAAAATTATAAAGTATATATACAGCTTATTCCACAAGGTTTATATAAAAAACAAAAATCATTTATACCAGATGAAATTTTCTGGTAGGCTTACAATTAAGCCTGACTTCCTTATTTATGCATTAATTAAGTATTAAACTGAATGCGTTTCATACCGAACATTAAAAATTCGGCTGCATTAATAAAAATATAGTAGACTCTTGATTATAGTTGATATTGTAATTGAATTTGCGGAATCAAACGTCAAATTACAATTATTTAGACTAAGTAATAGGCGGTTTAACCAGCAGAGAGCTGATGCAAACCCAGTCTTACGCACCAAGTGTTCAAAGAAAACAAAAATTTTCCATGAATTGATATTTTGAATGGGCATTGTATGACCACGAGGTTGATAGGATAAGTCATGAGATTCGTGGGATTCTATCGCCAGAGAAAAAATTGGCGCCATCGAAAAGGAACATGAAGAATTTAAGTCACAGTTTGAACTGTTTATCAAATTTGTTTCAAGTCAAAAAGTCACAGTTCCGATAAATATGTGCGTAACTTACGCGCACTATACCTTTCAGCCGACTGATTTGCTTCCAAAATGGTATATCATTAATGATTTCATCGCAAATTAATTTTTACTGGTATCTTTTATTGCTCAAATGCTTTTTCAAATTTCTACGGAAATTCGGTTATCGAATAATTTTCGTAAATATACATCAAATTAACAGGCAATCATAAAATAAAGATCATCATACTTTCTATAATCCCGAGCAATGAAGAGTCTACTGTGCAGACTTTTAATCGTCCAGAAGAGGGAGAAGAGAAATACGCGTCTTTGAGAGTGGAGCGAGAAATTGACATATTTTAAGAACGTGATTAGACCATACGAGCGTTTCGTTCATCATTTTCAGTTGATCCATGAGAAAAGTCCCAGTTTTTTTGGTACGCCGGTGGTTAGGGCTACTGTTTGAATTCTGTCACTGTTAAATTATTTTAACACAATCCTAATATATTTAAAAGATAAATGTTAGAAGGCGTTACTTCGTGGAAGGCCATTACAAGAAATTAAAGAAACTTTAGTACACATACTTCATTTAGTGCTTCATGTTTCGCTAGTGAGCTAGTGTACTTCCATCTTTCCTTCTAATATATTTACTTTGAATCCTGCAATTTTGTAAATCATATTTGCAGTTCAAATAAAAGAAAGCGATTGAGCAGTCGGAGATTATCTCTAGTTGAAAACAAATCAGTCTAAGGGTCACTAAATAGCCAAACCATCAAATAATGAATCACTGCCTTATGTGCATTTCGCCCTCGAAGGAAGCATCCTCAGAGGTAAAAGGTGACGTATCAGTCTGAACATGAGAATGTTAAAAATTCTTATAGAAAGATGTATTAATGTAAACTGAATTCGTTGCCTAAAATCTTCAAATATTTTGAAAATGAAAGCTTGGTGACATCCAAAGAGGCACTACATGGCAGTGAAAGGGCAATTAGGAAAGCTCTTAAAGTAACAAGTAGCCACAATCAATCAACACTATATTAAACTATAAAATTTAAGGTTTATTTCCTTCTAAGAAATAATATCATTTGTATTTTGGTTCATGTGATATCGAGGAATGAGCGTTTCGTTTGGGGGCGGAAATTTCAACGATGGAGTGAGTTTGGGGGCATATCGGAGACTTCAACGAGGGAGTGTTTAGGGGCATATCGGAGACTTCAACGAGGGAGTGTTTAGGGGCATATCGGAGACTTCAACGAGGGAGTGAGTTTGGGGGGCGGAGACTTCAACGAGGGAGTGTGCGAGTGCCCTGGAATTCCATTTAATTAACCCTCAAGTACTTATAAGGGAATAAATAAGAACACAGGTTTGTATGAATTAAAGATTCAATAACGCTCCCAAGCCTTCGTTGTCACCATTTCTGATAGGGAAAATCTTCTAGGAATCACCCAACGTACGTTTGATTAGCCACGCTATCACCTTCAGGTATAGAAATCCAATCGGATGAAAATCTAATTAAGCTGTGTATACCAGGAAAACACTGGTCCATTGAGACTGAAATTCAACTTAGAAATTCACCGTAACCATGCATCGAGATAATTGATTGCTGCGTATGTTTCACGAGTTTTGCTTTTATTGAAATTATCCAACTCTCGGATGTTTTAGATGTTAAACGAAAGTGGTCTTTGACGAAAGTTATTCAGTGTTATCGTCGAAAATTGCGCTTTTTATTTACTCTGAGAGTACTCTTTGGTCGTTTCCCTAGAATGACGCTCTCTGCTTCTACAGAATTCAGTTATAAATCGGCATTCATTTATTATTCTAGCTGTTTTGATTCGTTCGCACTCAACCGCACTCGCACTCAAGGGTGGTTAATATTTCTGATATTTTTTTATTTAATTCTGGTTGCTAATGTAATCCCTTTAGTATTTTATATTGAGCATGGAATAATATATGAGGGATAGTGAACAAAGGCATCGTAATCGGCTATCGGTGTTACATTGTGAGAAGTCGAGGTTAAAGACGTCTAATGGTAGTGTTAGCATGATTTTAGTCGCGTTGTAAGATAAAGTGATTGGTCGGTCACCTTCCACTCTACATCCTTAATCTTCATATCTCTTCGTTTGAACGATGTTCAACTGCGCTGATCAGCATCTGGTATCATTAAGATTCATCGTCTATTTTCTTAATTTTGGTAGCAGTTTATGTGTGATGCCCGAGTAGTTGCGTATTCGATGCATATCGATACACGAATCAGCGAGTAACGAAGAAGGGTATTTGCTCAAGGGAAGCATCTTTCAATTTTTAAGCGTCTTGTTTACTTAAATTCCTGTTTAGATGAATTCGTCAAAATTAATATTTACTCCATTTCTTGATTTTTTTGGAGTAATTGTTTACCGAACATTTTATGCCCGAAAAAGTCTCCTCGCCCAAATAAAAAAAAATCAACAGTGTAAAGAAGATGATTCATTTCGCTTTTCTGCGTGGATTTCACGCAACCTGCGATATTTGGAGGATTTTCTGCCGATCCTTCCGTCAATCGGACGCTTTTGAACTCTCGCTCCTCATTTCCGTCGTTCTTACCAAATCGCGATTGTCTCCTTTTTATTTTTCTTATGGAAAGCATTACTTCGCAGTCGCGGCGGTTTTCCCTAGTACAGTAGAACCCCGATCCATCGTTCCCGCATTTGTCGTTTTCCCGGATTTATCGTTTATTTCCTATAGTCCCGACTAAAGCCCATAAGGAGACATGTAAAGTAATACCGCATTCATCGTTCATCGAAATATCATTTTCCCGCATCCATCGTTCAGATTTTTGGCATAATCGAGGAAGAAAGACAATGTATTAGGAATTGCGACAAAAATTTTCTTTGAGAGCTTGGCATGAACTTTTTTAAGGCTGTAGTAGCACTTGCTCAAAACGGCCGATTTTTTAAACACATCCGGGGCTGTTTTAATACATTGTATCCTATTGGAGAGCTTTCACATGGGTGCGAGTACGAGCCCTGTTTGTCCATCTCAGTTTACTGGCATATTTCACCCTGTTTGGACTGTCTCTAGGAGTTCAGTACGTTCTTTTTCGAAATCTTTAGGGGTTTTCTTTGGATAAACTTTCGTTATGTATTCATTTTAAAAGTGTGAGCTGAGTCTACATTTCCCGCTTTGATCGTTTTCCCGCATTCATCGTCTTTTTCTCTCGGTCCCTTCAAAAACGATAGATCGAGGTTCTACTGTACCACCAAATGGAGGCAATTCACGGCCATGTCGACGTCCAGCTGCTGGAAGTCAAGAACTTTCGAAGTCGTCCGCTAGAGAGCGCTGATGTGCACCGGTGTGTAGGTTTGTGTGTGAGGGGTTGGTGTCCGATGACGTAGGGCCTTTGACATTGAAAGAGTTCGTCGGCAGTGAAAGTTGTTCGGCAGGCGAAGAGTCGGTGCTTCCAATCGGTGCTCCGCTCTCTTTGTGAGTTCCGAAAGTGAAGTTCATGTCGAGACGCACCTGTTGACTGTGCGGAAACGAACGTCTGGAAGACATTCGTCGCATGGAATTCGTTGATTCGCCGAGTCGAAGTTGGGAAATTCCGAGCGCTTGGGACGCCATAATCAGCAACCGCCGTTTCATCTGTCATTGCGATCGATTCGGTTTATTAATCGTCGGAATCCCATTTTGATCGGTCGATGGCGTGCTGAGGGGCGCCGCGATGCAGCTGGAGGATGAAGGCGACGAAGAGGTCAGTTCAACGACGCCGACGAGGGCCGGCGTGATTCTTTTGGGACCCGCGTCGCCCAGCATGAGCGGAGGGCCCCCACAGCCCGTCCTCTCCTCCTCTTCCGACATTGCCGAAGTAGACTTGGACTTCTGGGACTTGGACCTGAACGGACAGAGCGCCATGATGGTGTCGATGGCGCCGGCGTCCTTCGCTCCTCGCAGGTGCAGCAGCAGCAGCGGAAGTAGCGTGAGCAGCAGAAGACAGCGAAGGATACGGAGGACGTCATCGTCTGACACCAGCAACGGATCCATCTCAGGTACGCCTCCTGCGGACACCGCCTTTTCATGCATTATTATTGTTAACTTGTCCAATAAATTTTTACGGCGAATTTTTCTCTTATTTTTCCTCTCCTTGTTGATGGTTCGACGTAAGTTGCTCATTAGAGCGGATTGACGCAATCCCTTGATTCCGTCGGCTCGTACATTTTTGTTGACCTTTCAATTCAAAGCACGTAGAAATAGGTGACAAGGAAATCCACTCTATAGGGTTTTGAGGGCTTCCAGAAAGTTGGCACAACCTCTGCCTCAGTCGGTTTGTAAATCTCTTAAGTTTTATTTTTTTGTTTTCCTTTTCCTTATAATACGTGCGTCTTAAAAGCAACTCCATAGGCGGAAACCTCAAATATTGTGAATGTCAACGTACTGAAAATAATGTGGTAATTAATGTCATTAACAGTGGCCCATTTCCGACGCTTCCTCGAACAAATTCTCGAATTGTTTTCTCAAGCGATGTATTTACCCTGCTAATTTAACAGAATATAATCCGAGGAAAGTAAAGATGGAAAGATTAAGATCCTTCGTAGGACTGCGTTTCAGTTTCCTATCAGAAAATTTGGAAAGACAACGTCACCAATCTTAAAATACCCTTAATATGGACAAAGTAGAGAATTTATTTTATCCAGTGACAGGCACATCATTTTGATTTTATAATTATCTTATTTATGGAATCTTCCTACCTATTTTTGGGGGTTTCGTTGGCAGAATGCGCACGTTAATCATGTGATTAATGACGAGAATAACAAACGACTTTCGATATGCCAACCAATATCCCCTGAAAGTGAGATGCAACAATAAGGTGAATGATGTGGACTTCAAACTTTGCATCATATAAGATCAAGTCTTAAAAAAACGTAACGTCTATTCACACCAACCACCACAAATGGTTAAATATTAAAAATATCATCTTATATTTATTTATATTTTTATCAAAATATTGTATTGCTCCATTTTATTTTCAAATCATACGGAAATTATGCGAACTAATTATCTTCGTTGATATACATCAGTTGGACATCTGATTGTACCCGTATCATACGTGATTCCCCATTTGAAATATATGGTATAATACGAACATCAGTTTCAAACGAAGGATAATAAGGTAAACTGCGTTTATGAGACATAAACATTACTTTTGTTCACATACCTTGTCATAGATTTCTACTTTATCGGTAAAGGTATCATAAAAATATTTTAAGTTCCTGTTGTACGTTTCAAATGGCAGTCTCCTGGTGTAGAACCCAGGACCGTAAGATGAGATCGTATATTTGGGCAACTCTGACCGTTTCTAAAAGTCGATATATATCGAGAAGAACAAAATTCCCTATTCCCCTTTAATTGAATGGTGCATTACAAACCGTGGGGTCGAACCTAAGACCATAAGGGAAACCTGCGTTTTTAAAACATGCCACACAGTGGTACCCTGAAAAGCTGGCCATCGTAAAAAATATCGTCCAATCGAAATGAAATTAGGCACTACCTATGTACATTTATACATACATGGTTTGTTGATTGCTGATTTCGAGATTTATGAAAAACGAATATGGTTGTGATTTTTTAAAAAATAATGTAATCTTTTAGTGAATTTCGATGAAAATTTTTAAAACTTATTGATTAGGTCTTTTTAAATTATTTTATTTCATTTCTCCAATAGGCTTCGATCTAAAAATGTTACTATATATTTTATTCTGAATATATTTTATTTAAACTATATAGATTCAGAATAGATTTTGTGGTATTTATTAATTTGTAAAAATTCCATAGTAAACAAACTTTTACTTACCTGAAGATGTAGCGACGCTACGAAACCTGGGTCGTGTTAGAATCGATATGAACTGACTTTACTTGGTGGAACGCCATTTATTGAAAGTATGAAAGTAATGTCAATTGACATTACTTTCACCAACCCCTCTCTCCCTCTCACTCTACCTTCAAGACTAGGGGTTATGTTATAAATTCTGTCTGTTTTTTGTGGTATGTACCTGATGATGGCTGTATGGCCGAAACCGGTCGTGTATTAATAAATTTTTGTGGAAAATACAAAGTCTGCTGTTTATTTTCATACTGGGTCGTGTTATTCGAAAATATATAGTGCTTTAGTAAAAGTTTGTTTACTATGGAATATTTTATTTACGTAATTTTGTGTAAATTTATAGTTTTTTCTGTAATGACTCAACTGATCGTACGAAAATCGAGAGAAAAAGTCAGACTTCGATCCTCAAGCTGTTTCCAAATGCGACGATTACTGGCGCCAGTTGTTTGCAAGTAAACTCGCGCCGGTATTACTGGCGCCAGCTTCACACATTTCAAGAATTATTAAGGATGGAATGCGTCAACTGAGATCGTGTCTATTTTGACTCCCTTTTGAAAGCGGCGATTTTTAAGAATTAAAAAAAATCCTTTCCAGGTGACATACCCAGTATGTGAGTAGGGATCATAAATACATTCCATATACGCATTTACCGTTTCCCTAGCAATCCTCGGTTCGATGCCAGATCACTATTTAATATCATTCTTGCGTTTCAAATAGGTAAAACGGAAATCTTATTTTATGATGTTTCCCGGTATCTTAGTGGTATTACTAAAAGTGCTTCGACAGCTTTGGTTATTTCGCACATAGGCCCCTACCGGGAATCGAACCACTTTCGCCAAAGGGAAACGAGTAGTCCACATCCGGGAGCCCGGTGTGATATAGACTTCGGATTAATTTATTTCTATCCCTACCAAGTTGTTATACCTGATCAGATCTTGCAAAGAAGTTCTGGGTTCGACTCCAAGTGATCTAAATTCTCCCTTATGAAATGAATGCCGGAATTTTCAAATATTTCCATTTCCCGAAAAGATAGAAATCCATGGCTGTGAAGAGCAGTCGCGCTTCACAAACGCACCAATTAATAGTCCTTAGGCCTGGGCACCATTTCAAAACGTACATTTATTTAAAGGGGGACACAGAGTTTACTTTGAGGTCTTTCTCGATGCATCAACTTGAAATTTTAGGAGACCTTTGCGAAATCCATAAATGTTGAAACAGTTCGTAGGGGCATGCTACAATATAGCATGAATATGCTTGCAGAATGCAAGCGAATTGTACTCTTATGTATATGCATACAGCGTGTATAGAAATAGATGCTAGTAAATGGGTGCTTGTTGTAAGTAAAAAACGCTAACATCGTTCGGTACAGTATTATGATGTTTGACTAAAATCATGATAAGAAATTTAGAGGAGCATATGATATTTATGACCAGCCCCTTTGACTGTGGTTAAAGTGCAAACACCTCTTGCCATGAATTACTTCGAATCCATGAACTTAGCCTGGAAGTCTCTTTAATAAAACCAAAATGATTTACGTCATCATCACAACACAATATTTACCTCTGACTTCCACAGTGAAGACACAGAGGACACTAGGTTCGGTGTCAATATTCTCAAAACTATTCTTCATTCCGGACAATGGCTCCACTAACTCGTCATCGATATTACGAAGCCAGACATGTATTGAATCCATCTTCTCTGATATTTTTAAATAACTTTCACTGAACTCAGTGAGTACTTCGTCAAAAACATCTGACCATGAGGCATACAACGTGAACACGCAGCAAAACGGTCTCTCTCTCCTTCCCTCTTTTCAAACAGTTGCCGATCGCAGTCCGCCGCTAGTCGTCCTCAGCATCGGCCACCACAGATTGAATAAAGTTTTTATTATATATTATTGTTGATGTAATGACAACAATACTCGTCGTTATGTATCGTAATACATATCATTTGATAAAGAGACATCGTCTAGCTTGCCTAAATCAACGGCGTTTGTTGCCTCTATGAAAGTAATCTCGTATTCTGCGAATACATTCTAGAAACTTTTGCAATTTTTTTGTAATACGTGTCGCTTATTTTAAGTCGTAGGTTTATTATAAGCCTATGAAATTCAATTTCTATAAACACTTCTAATGTTCATTGGTATATCTCAGGCATATTCTCCAACATGCCGAAATCCAATAAGAAAAGCGAGTTTCCTAATACCAATACAAACGAACAAAGACACCAATAGGAAAAGTATAGGAACCAATAGAAACCAATGTAACCAAATGAAAACCAACATGAACACCTATAGGAACCTGGGAACATTTTCAACAGTTTCAAAACCTCTTGAAGCGTTTCTCCGATGTTCAATTCTAATCGCCGATTTGATTATTGCTTGGTTACGAGTGTTTTTGTCAGTGTTCATCCCGAAAACGCAATTTATACGTACAGTCGAGTGCGAGCCCCGATTTTGTCAGTCGATAATTTGTGTATTTGCGATTAATTAATGTCTCGAAAGTGCTGACGACCTCTTTGCCATCTAGAATCGTGCGTGGCCTGGATTTGGACGCTGCGAACTTGCAAATCGAGCACCTTTTAGCGCTTTACTGAACTGAATTCTCTCGCCGTAGACTCCCGTGTTCTTTATGATTTTACTGGAAATATGTTTCACGGATTTTGGTAAAAAATATCGAGCCAATTCTTGAGATTCGAAGAAATCGCCGGTTTTTTCAACTTCCGAATCTCTTCGCTTCACAAATTACTTCTTGGTATTTTTCTCATTTTTTAGGCATTCGTATTTTCTTCCTTCATTCACGATTCTTCTCCATCGTTATCTTCTTACCTTTCGCTTATCTCTTTTCTCTTCCATCGCTTTCTCGGCCCCTTTCGAGTCATTTCAACTTCTCCTGTTGCTCTCCTTCGCAACATCCATCTCAAAGTACTGAAACTGTAAAGTATCATAATCAGTGATAAATATTTATTAATCTGTAATCTGAGAACGTTCGAAAATGGACTTCTCGTATTGAATACGTTTTAATTTCGAAAGTAAGCTGAACAAATTAAGTCAACATGATTCGTGCAGAAGAAAGAAATGTGTTCCTTCCTTCACCATGGGCCCTATGAAATATTCACCAACTGTCTACATTACTAAGCTTATGAATTAACTTAAAAGAATAATAAATTAGCGGCGATTAGTTGGCTTAAATACAATGAAGTTATGCACGAGGAAGCGGCTTGAAATCGAAAGCTAAACAAAGTCAAAAGTAATGCATAAAATTGCCTAAATGAATGTGTTCATATCCGGTCTTCACTCCCGTGTTTGAAAATCCTTGATTCTCTGTTGAAATAAAAAAGTGTGAACTCACAAGTCGGTTTCAACGAAAGTATGTTGTAATCAGAAGGAAATAAACTAATAAATATCCAGATCGGGATGATAGATAATTAATTCATCTTCAAATACTTGATTTGTGCCGTCAATGCGTGAGGAAGTTTAATTTCACCAAACAGGTCACGAAGATTGATCGTTGGTCATAATTGAGACGTTGGTTTGCTTTTATTTTCCCCTTTTGGAGATACTCCAATCAAATTAAATTATTGTATTTAATCATTGACGTCTCACCTTCGAATGAATCTGAATATCAGATACGTTACAGTTAACAGTGCTTCGATTTCTGTGCTTTGAGCGGTTTCTCGTAACAATTTAGAATTCTGTCGATAAAAGGAAATAAATAATGCTGTACGGATAGTTTGAAATAACATTCGCTATACCACGAAAGTGAAATTCTTGCGTTATGTATCGGAATCATGTTGAAATGTCGATTTTTATCAAATACGCCAATTCTATGGAATATATATACTATAATTGTGGACTGTCCGTCAGATTAACCGAATCCTATTATATGGAATTTGATTCTAGATCTAAAATTGCTTAAAGAAGAATCCCACAATAATCGGTAAAAGTAAAAATGATAAGTATTAAAGACGTACATTGCGATAAAAGTTTCCCTTTTTATGGAATATTCTTCCAATTGGTAAGGCCCTTAAGATACCATTGATAATTACCAATGGTATCTTAAGAGCTACTTTAAAAATCCCTCTCTTTGGGAGCCATCTATGGGTCTCTTTGCGATGTCTCTTGGAAATACAGTTACCATTAGTTGAATTAGCGACGCGTTTGTTTGCCCGAAATCGGGCCGACCGTTCGCTCGTCCGTACGTGTGCCTGCAATTACACGCAACTTGTTATTATTAATGGCCGCTTTGGGGAAATTCATTGGCTGTTTCGCCCGTAAGTAAGCTACTTCTGACAGGTTGAATAAAGTTTAATATCGCTATTAATTTGCCTGTAAATTCTACAGACATGGGCTAAGTATTTCGGAATGTATGTCTTTGGCAGTGCGTTAGAATACTCCTCTGATGCCAGTTTTTTGACAAATACGTCAACTTCTTCATAATGCACAATTCCGCAACCGTCTTTTAGGCCATCTTGTGCCGATAAGAGGTGGGTGAAAACACCTGGATTGGTATTACGAATATCCATATAAGGATACTCCTATAAGGAGTATCCTTATGGTAATTAACTTTAAATATCTAAACTTCATTTTATACCCATCTACATTTTCGTGATTTTATTTATTTTTTTTCTATTTTTTCGATTTATTCCTATATTTTCGCCCAGGTGTTGCGTTTCCTGTATTTTCTAGTGATACATACAGCGCTCCTTTGCGTTGACTGAATTCGCTGGGTTATTGCTGCATTTAATACAGAAGTTTCACTTCCGTAAGTCAATAATAATAATTCGTATTTATTATTGGTCGTATTTTATTAAAATATGACACTTTTTACAATAAACCCCATTTTCTTAACACACACGTACAAGCATGCCCTAACCAGGATAGGTATAACCAATACAGGCATTGGTCGAAGATCTTCCTCTTTAGAACCATTTACATTCTTGACTTTAGAATGTTGAAGTTCCGACTGGAGGAGCTCCAGCCAAGTTTCATTCTTCTGTTTTCATTAATTCTGTTTCTCTCTCCTGTTATTAAAAGTTATCCAAGGTATATGTATTCCAAGCTTACATTAAGAGGTTTTTCGTTAACTGACTGCACTGATTGACTGGTTCTTGCACTGCAAATGAATTATACATTACTTTGCTTATTGCTAGGTTTATCCTGAGTCCTATCTTCTGTCCCGCTGGGTTTAGTTGTTATTGTCTTGCAGTTGGTCTTCTGCGTTGGCTGAAAGGATAACTACATCATCTGTAAAACGGAGGTGACTGTACTCCCCATTTACTCTTAAGCCTTGGTCTCCACAATCAAGGGTTTTAAAATTTTCTTCTAAAACGGCAGTGAACAAGATGGGAGATAGACCTATAGATATATCGACTCTACAGAATGGGAGGCCTTATCGAAATGTTGAACTCCCTTCTCAATCTTGAATTCATCGGTCTCTTCGTGCAGCATTACAGAAGCTGTGGCATTCTCATAGACACCGCGCAAGAGACGGATGTACTCAGAATCTATCCCTGGATTTTTCAGAGCGAAGGAGGTACTTACCGAGTCGAAGGCCTGTTCATAATCTACAAAGCAGAGGACGAGCGGCATCTCGTATTCATTCATTCTGTTTATAATTTCCTGTAATGTGTGGATGTGGTTCATAGTGCTAAACCCTTTCCGGAATCCCGCTTGTTCTCTAGGCTGGGCTGAAGACAGGGTCATCTTAAGACGTTCCGCTATTATCCTCATGAATGTTTTGTAGACAACTGGAAGGAGGCTAATGGGGCGATAGTTCTTCAAATCTTCTTTGCTTCCTTTCTTGTGCAGAAGGGCAATCCTTGCGTGGTTCAATTTCTAGGGAATTATTTCTTGTTTTAGAGAATTACTGAATAATTGTGCTAAAACATTAGCAATCTCTATTCCACCAGCTTTCGGATACTCTCCCAACACACCCTCCTGCTTTCCCATTCTTCATCTGCTTAATCGCTGTCATTACCTCTTCTGGGAGAATTGAGAGGAGATTTTGCGAGCTTTGGCTTTCCTCTTGGTTCTCCTCTTCGGCATCTCCCATCTTCTTGTATAGGTTGCCAAAGTATTCTGCTACAGTCCTCAATATTGCTGGTCTGTTATATGTTGTTGTGCCATCTCCTTTCTGTAAGGCTAAAATCTGTTTCATACCAATTGCTAGGCGTCCTCTAGCCCTCTTTATGCTCTTGTTATTTTCTATGGCCTCTTCACAATCTTTTCATTAAAGTTCCTCACATCTTCCTTGATTGCTACTCTGATGGTTTTGCTAAGCTCGGCATATTCAATGCTATTGGAGTGTCTGAATTCTTCAGTTCCTTCCGTTGTTTCATCATTTGCCGGGTTCTATCACTGAACTTCTTATCCTTCGCTTTTCTTGGTATGCCTTCTTCTGCCGCTCTCTTCGCGACTTCCGTGACTGTATAAGCTGTGTTTAAAGTACTGTACTTTGCAAGCTTCTATTTGGTTTGAATTTTAGGATACAGGAACCCAAATTTCTCTAAGTAGAATTTTTCTCTCAAATTCAAATTTCAAATCTCTACTTTGCCGGGAAGTGCCTCAAAAAATTCCGAAAATTCCTGCTATGCTTCCTTATGGAAAAAATCGGGACTTTGGGGCCTTCTGGAATCGAACCCATGACACTGAGGTTCAATGTCGCGTTTTACTGGAGGTTACACGTCACAGCCACCACGTCGTAAAAATTCCAAGTCGGTGACATTTGTGGAACATGGTTTGCATTTTGATCCCCAGTGTATATCTACAGTGACACCTGTCTTTAGTGAAATCTCTCGGGGCCATATTTTATTTCCGGATAAGACAGTTTTCCGCTAAACCCAGGGTCTGCCATTTCAAAAAAACTTTGAAAGTTATATCGCGCCCATATCATGCGTCGCCTAAAAGGCTGGTTTGACTCAAATTCTTCATAGACGAAATTTCTATGAATATTCTATGTAGGCAAATTTATTATGAATTAATGAAAACACAGTATCACGTTGCGGTTAAATTTGTTTATTTGAAGTAATTAACTCAAAAATTTATCTATAAAATACGCATATAATCCGTTATTTTTGTCTGTTTTTCCTTTTTTTCCTGTATAATGCAATTTTCTACGTTGCCGATAGCCCAATTTCACGCCTCAGTGAGTGAGTGAGTTTTCCTAAAGAAACTGCAAACTAATTGGCCCTTTCTTGCGCCTTTGGTCCTGATAGAGGAATATTCCTCGATCTTGCTCGCACAAACTGGTCCCAAATTAATTTAATTCTTCATATTCGCAGAGAGGAGTTTTCCTCTTTGAATGTTAACTTAGGCCTAAAATAATGGACAGAAAGACAATTATTTTATGGTGTGTTGGTTTGCAAACTATTTTTGTTTTGGAAATGAAGAAATACGTTTCTTAAGACCAACCTCTCTCAAACTCTATCTTAATTTTCTCTTCCTTCTTGGACCGGCCTCGGTTAGTATGCCCACATGTTAATACTCCAACGCCAAGGTCCAGGGTTCGAATCCCGGCTATCCAGATTTTTCTGGTAAGGGAATGGTCATATGTGTTCGTCTATTGCTACTGTTATTACCTCACTGTAAATTGGTGTTTCGCTGTATGTGCTGGATTGATAAATAAAAAATAATTGCTTCACAAACTTACGTCTTTCCACACTTACACCTCTCTTCTACCTGCTTTACGGAAAGCTTTTCATTGAAAGCACTCGATCAATTCCAGTTTATTTTTCAGCGTTAATACGTTGCGTGGCATTGCAGAAATCAATCAGCAGTTCCCCTAAGGTACTCTGGAGTGGTCTTACTTTGTCAGCAGCACGTAGGAAAATGATTCCTTCAGAGACGAGCGAGGCTACGCAACGATGTTTATCCCTTACCGCCCAACCCGAGCTTTAATCCCCACTAACATAAGAGGCAAAATTTAAATGCCCACCTACATATTAGCTAAAAACGATTTCTTTGCCCTGCTATTCTTATTAAGAGCCATTCGTCTGCAAATGGAAGGATTGCTTCGGTCTGCAAAGGACTGGCCCAGAATCGTATTAGTGTGTTCTCGACTTTCGTAAACACAGGGACCTAGGAACTCTAGTCCAGTACTAAGCTATTGAAATGGTATTTACGAAGCGACGCTCAGTTGGGATAACATGACCAAAGCTCTTGTTGTCACTTCGAGGGATCGAAATCCGAATTGCTTTTTGCAATTCCGCTTAGTTCACGTGTCCGGGAATCGATTCTATTTCCGTTGAGCCAATGCATGTGACACCCGATTACGATTGCCAACATTTTAAGACAGGTTTCCGTTTAACTCAGATTCCGCTTAAGGCAGGTCACTGTATATCCGTTATATATAGACTCCGGATATACCTATATACACATTCACTCATTCATTCATAGGGGATCAAAATTCTAACCATCTTCCACAAGTGTCAGTGACTTCTAATTTTTACGACGTACTGGCCGTATCATGTAACCACCAGAAAAAACCAGGCGGTTTTTAACCTCAGTATCATGGGTTCGATGCCGGAAGGCCCCGAAGTCCCGATTTTTTCCATAAGGATGCATTGCGGAGATTTTCGGAAATTGGTATTAGCACTTACCGGCAAATTATAGAGTTGAAATTCAAAGGATCGCTGGAAGCCGACGAAAACTGAAAAGATCTTCGAAGACAATCCTTGGTTCGACGCTAGGTCAGGGCAAATATTCTCCTATTTAACATGAATTGTGGAGATTTTTAAAACTTTTTTTGAATCCCTTCCCGATAAGATGGAAACTTGAAACTCGGCATGTGGATAGAGATCAATTTATATACGCTGCGTTTCGCTGGTGGTCCAAGGCGATTCCACTTCCACCACTTTTCGTTCATTTTGCACATTTCCATTCTAAATCTATATTCCACGACCAGAATAAGGATCTTAATTTCCTTTGTCTCGACGGAGTAGAACCGTTATCTCCTTTTCCTAATTAAATGAAGCCTTCAG
Organism: Sympetrum striolatum; assembly: GCA_947579665.1. Taxonomy (NCBI): domain Eukaryota; kingdom Metazoa; phylum Arthropoda; class Insecta; order Odonata; family Libellulidae; genus Sympetrum; species Sympetrum striolatum. The sequence continues at coordinate 949,820 of OX388345.1, read as the reverse complement.
ATTGTAAAAACGAACGTCCATTTCTTACGTAGAATATTTGCCCTGACCTAGCGTCGAACCAAGGACAATCTTGAAAGATGTCTTTGATGTTTTCGTTGGATATGCACGGCTTCCAGCAAACTCTAGAATTCCTAATTGGAAGTGCCTCCAAAGTAATTCCGAAAATCCCTGCAATGCGTTCTTACGGATAGAATCGGGAATTTGGGCGTCGAACCCATGAATGTGAGTGTCCGACTTTTTCTACACGCTATGAACATTACGTCTTAAATATTTCGAGTGAATGACGCTTAATGAGACAATGCATTTTAAATAGGAGAATATTTCACCAGTGTCGAACCAGGGATAATCTTCAAAGATGTCTTTGTGGTTTTCGTTGCATAGCTTCCAGGGATTTCTTCAATTTCAACCCTCTAATTTGCCGGGAAGTGGAAGGGAAATATTTTCGAAAATCCCGGCAAAGCATCCTCATGGAAAAAGTCGGGATTTTGGGGGCCTTACTGAATCGAACCCATGATGCTGAGGTTCAAAGTCGCATTCGCAATTTATAGTGGAATGTAAACGGCTTTCTGGGATCGAACCAAGGACCATCAGCGAAACGGTAAACAGCATTTGTAAAGCATGTTCACGACTGCAGTTGCTTTCCATCTTCTCGGCTTCATATAAATATTTGAAATGTCCACATTTCATAAGAATTCCTTTCTTACAGGCATACATACTTGTGGGACATGGTTTTGTTGGTCCATCCGGAGTACGACTCGACAGCCGACTGCAAAACTTCTACCAAAATTAATTGTTATCTCCGTGCCCAGGAGACAGCTTATGAAAGGCAGAAATCAAATGGTTATCATAAAAGTGCACCGATAGTTTGATTGCATCCTCTACTTCAATCACCACAATCATCTCGCGTGATTTCCTCGAGATATTTAAACTCCCATTCTGCTGATGTTGTTACAAGAGGTGTCAATAAGTGACTATGCTATTCTCTCTACGTTCACATCATCCTTTCGTACCTTTTGAATTTTCCATTCTGATGAAATAATCTTTTTCAGCCAACAAATGACCGATTTGTATACCAATTTATTTTGTTTGCATACATGTATTATTGTTACGCTTTTTCTAGTATGGGGTCGAAGGGCGAGTTAGAAATTAGGCCAGAACTATCCTGGGTTCGAATCTGTACGACTTAAAAGGTCCTCCATAAGAATTACACGTTAAATAAATTCTTTACATTTGCTTCTTTTCTTTTACAAAATTAAATTAGAAATGATGGGAGATATTGCGAAATCGAGACGAATACCAAAATTTGTGAAATTAATCGACTGTTCTTATTTGGTCGTGTATTATTGCTATGTATCCGAAATTTCGAGATTTCTTAAAGGACGAATCAGCGACGCAGCAAGGGGGGTTTCAACCCCCCAAGTCCTATGACTAGCTCTGTGCTTTTTTCTGCTGAAGAGTACAAAGCACCAATCATTACGCAAGTCTTAGTTTGCTTGATAAATTCAGCGAAAGCTTCGCATGCCCGTAAATATGGCTCCGATTTCAGCTAAGGTGATGTTTTTGGTAGCAGAGTAGGCTTAGAGCACTTGATGTTCAATGCGTGCACTTCTTAAGCTTAGACTTTAGTTAGATGACTCACACCATAAGATTCCCATGAGAAAAATTCGAAAGTGTTGATTTGTTTACTCCTTGCAAAAATACAAGGGAGCATTCGAGAAGTAATTCGAAATTTGCACCCTGAAAACAGAGATTAAAATTACGTTTGAAAGACAAACAGCTTGATAAAACGCTCAGTTAGATCTTCTGCATGTGACTGTTTTTAGGGTGTGAATGCTAAGCTAGGCTCGTGAGTGGTACTATTGAGAAATTCACAGTGAACAGTTCGAAGGAGAGTTTAGTTTGGATTTTATAAGGTACAGATGGACATCCGAAAATTCTTTTCACCGTCCGCTAATAGCTTGAGACCTTTATCAGAAAAGGCGTAAGTTAATGGCTATGTGTTTTTTTAGTGAAATGACCATTATTAGATGCATAAATTGGGATTTTCTTATTTTGGGGCTGTTATAGGAGGGCACATCTCAAGATGAGTTTAGCTACAATTCAAAAGTCACTTGTTCCTTTATTAAGCATTCTGGACTATTAAAAGTCTGCACAGTTGACTCTTCATTATTTGGGATGATAGAAAATATACTGATCTTTATTTTATGATTGCCTTTTAATTTGCAGTATATTTAAGAAAATAATTCGATAACCCAATTTCCGTAGAAATTTGAAAAAGTATTGGAGGTTTACAAGATATTAGTAAAAGTTAATTTTCGATTATATTATTATTAATATACCATTTTGGAATCAAATCAGTCAGCTGAAAGGTATTGTGCGCGTAAGGTACGCACAGATTTATCGGAACTATGACTCGATGACTTAAAATTAATTTACTAGATCTGAGTCAGCTCTCTGCCGGTTAAACCCCTTAACTATTGCTTAGTCTAAATAATTGTAAGTTGACGTCATCATTTTTTCCACCTTAGTGTGTAACTTTAATTGCGCAAATTCAATTACAATATGAACTATAATCAAGAGTCTACAGTATATTTTAATGCAGCCGCTTTTTTAATTTTCGGTATGAGACGCATTTATTTCAATTTGTTTGACATTTCACAATTTTTCACTATGTATTTAATACACAATGACAAATTATTTTTCATAATGTTGTCTATTTTTCAAATTTTAGTATAGAATGATTGTTATAACTAAATTTCTATAGCATAGTAAAATTTGTGTATCAATTTAATACCTACGTATTTTAGTTTTGGTGTGCCGAGGAATTCTAGGAAGAATTTTGGCGTTCGTTGGTGAGAAAAGGTTGCACTGCTCTAGACACAACTAAAATGGAGTTGCCAAACAATCCATAAAAACTATTTCTGAGATTTTGTGATTCATAATTTGCTTATTCAAGATTTTTCATTCTTGGTTATGAAATAAATATTAGGGTTTTTGAGAACTCCTTTTTATTATTTTTGAGTTTAGGTATTTACTGAATTGAAAGATTCTCTATTTGATAAAATACCTTAGTAATCAAATCTAATTAACTTTAGATTCCTGTAGTGAAATGCTTGCACGGTGTGTATAAACCTTGTGCAATAAGCTGTATGTATACTTCATATAATTATTTTTATACATTGATGGTTTCTTCTGGGCTGGCGACATTTTAGTGAAATTCTAAAATCTGCCGATGATATAGTCAAATAACGAAAGATATTCAAATGAGCATGGGCGCGCCAATATGAGGATCTAATGAGTGTATTTTACATTTTATATCGCTTGCCAAATAACCCTAACTTATTTTTTCCTTCCCACGCTTCGCGACCTCTTGGAAGAAGTTTATATCTACAACATTAAAAAACCCCAGCATTGAAAAAAATGAGTTTTTAATAGATATTGAAAATATCCGAATCAGAAATCCAAACAAAACTCATGATTTGTCTACAATTGTTCGCTTATGTGAACTACTATCTTGGAAAGTTTCATAAGGTAATGAAGAAAAACACTGTAAATTTTCCACACTTTTGGAATTTACAGTGTTTTTCTTCATTACCGAAATGGCTTTCCACAAGGCAACGCCTGATCATCTAGATTTCAAGTTTATTAAGTTGGCCACATAAGCGTTAAACTCCTCTAGTTTTCAATTAATTTTGTTTTTGAAAGAATTGACATATATTGTAGTAAGTAGCGGACATGATTATTACGTGTAAGGCAGGCATTTATGTGGGCAGCGATGGACATTGGCAAATTCCGGCAGCGCCGCTGACATGAATCATGATGGACGAATTATGATTTTGCGCCTCTTATTGTTTAAATGTATTGGGAATTGTAGCCGACTTTCCAGTCTAAGGAAATCATTAGTAATCTTTGGAAATTGAATTTTAGGAATATGTTTTTTCAATAATATATCTTTTTTACTTTTGCTAACAGATTCTAATAGACGGAATATTTTCATATGTCGTCTGCTACAGGATAGAGAAATTTGTATCGTTCATTTTTTCTCGCCATCTATGGCTGTGATCACATGAGTTAAGGAATTAGTGATTGATTGGACTGATGTCTCTCCTTATCCCAAGAAAAGTGTTATTGTGCTTCACTTACGTGTTCCACGGCAAGGAAACTCCCATCCGTATGTCCGAGGGGATGCCTTCGGGATAAAACGGGCAGACTGTTTGAATGTTGTACTTCGTCAATAAAATATTAGTATTAATGTTTCTGTTCTAAAAAAACATGGATAATATTGCTATCGAAATTGATTCTAAGGTAAACGGACGCGACGTTGTTTCTTAACCAACTAAAATATAGCGAACAAGTTTACAAATATTATGAATCGTTTGCATTATACGAAGACGTCGTTCTGGTGCGAGTTTAGATAATTAATGCATAAATCGTATTTGGTAATTTTTAGCGTTCCGTTTTAATTTCCAGCTTCTGTAATGATGGATATTAAAAATAGGATTTATTTTTATTTTAGATTATTCTGGATGATGAAATATATACAGTAATAATCGTATATACATGTTTTATACGGTAAACTTAGTTTCTTCATCTTTGAAGTGGGAACTCAATATCTTTGTTACAAATCTTACCAGTTTCCTCTTTAATACCGACAGAAAGTTGGAGGCAACACTTTCAATAAAATTATACAACTATGTTGTATATTTTCCTGGCTGTTCCGACCGTCGTAATACTTTCGTATATATTTCAGTGAAATGGGCCACAATTTAAATTATCGCATATTTTTAAAATTTGTTTGCAGATTTAGATGCTTACCGGTCGCCTTGCTTCATGATATGGGCAATAACGTTAACTCATCTTAATATATTCTCCACTTAAACAATTTAGTATTAGAAACTTATTGTTGTAAGAAGTACGTACGTGTCCCGAACCTTCACATAGTCAATTCGGTTGATAGTAATCAAGACAGCAGGGGCATTATGACGTCATTAATATAATTTAAAAAATTATGAACAACCCCAAAATAAAGTAATAACCTCACATTAGAAAAGCAAGATTGTCCATATTACCTTATTAATTTGTTTTTAAAGCAGTCACGCCTCTTAGAAATAAAGGCAAATTTTTAGTAGGTATAAAATAATCATTTCTACGGTTGTGCGTCCTCTTGCATTTCTGACGTTTCGCATCCATCTTTGGATGGCAGCCATGTTGGCGAAAGTCTTCCCCCCTCCACTTTTCCATCGGGAGCACTGTGCGACCTTGACTTTCCACGGAGACAATCCGAGCACGTGTAAGCGCACTTCTTCAATCATGAATTAGTTCAGCCTTGCTTAAAGATTTTCCTCGCGTTCATATCCTCGTTATGGCGAAGTCATTTTGTAAGTTTGCACTCGTCAGTTAAGTTAGCTGCATCCTCCCCTTTTCTATTAAGGGTCTACATTCACCTAGAGATATAATTTAATTTAAATAAGATCGAATTTAAATACTTAAATTTAACTTGAATTTTCTGTGTTGAAGGGTTTAAGAATATACCCTGAAAAGTTCTCGGCGATATGTAAAATTGACGAAATAACATAATCCTGAGAAAATGATGTCCTAGTATTTTTCCTCGGTGCACTGGTGTGCGGCTGCATCCTATGACGAATGAGGGTTTTTTAATTTTTGCTTTCCTGTCTTCATTGTTTATGCTTATGCATTAATTACTGAAAGTAAACTTAAAATTACTTTACTTCGCTGTGATAGAATCATTCTCGAAACTTTAAACGCGCTTCTCTCGAAAAACTGTTTTCTGTAACAGTAGAAGTCGTACTTCGAAATCAGTTCAAAGAATATTCCTCGAATTTTCATAAATAAAATATTATGATAAAATACCGCTGACGATCTCATATTTAAAAAATAAATCATATTTTTTTAGAAAACGATCATTAAATATGACAAGTTTCGTACACTCCTGGCCAAAATTAACGCAGCACCTCCCAAGCGATCCTTACGGCCGGTGCTGCGTTAATTTTGGCCAGGACTGTACATGAAATTTAGCTCATCGCCATTTTCTAAAATAGATCGACTTTGAAATTTTGCTGTCATAAATGTCTCTTATGTTGAACTTAGAAGAAAAGAACTCCGTAAAATTCCACAGTAAATACTTTAAATTAAATCTATATCTAAAAATATAAAATAGAGTATAGGTGTGTATGTGCGTGTAAATGCTCAATAAAAACTCGAGAACCGAGAGTTGAGGAACTTTTAAATTTTCTACATTATTAAAAGTCGACCCCGCGCAGAGTACAGGCTACTTTTTATTTCCTTGAAGTCCACAGTTCGAACCCATACGGGTCAAAACCTATTCATTAGAAATACACGTAAAGTTCATATTTTTTCGTTGTAGGGCTCATTTCTTTTGCAAAATTAAATTAGAAATAATAGTCTTAGGAAGTCGAATAAATTATGAAAATTTTGATAAAATACGTGAATATTTATCGAAATTATGAGGTCATAAACAACTCATTCCCTTGACGATCAATGCTATTGTTGATTCCGAGCTCATTCGTTTATGTATAAGAGGACTTGGAGAATCAATGACCAGTTAAAATTTATACTAAGAATAAGTTAATATAAGACTGTTAATACGAAGAGGAAGAAATTTCATGGGATATCAGTATTTGCAGCTATGAATGATATGTTGTGAAGAATCACTCTTACTGTTAGAGAATTTAAGAAATTTTTCGAATTTAAGCGTCTGTAGCAACCAAATTTTATTTATATCAACGTAATTGTTTACTGAATATTCCGTGGAATAAATGGGTTTTATAGTTGTGGGTTGCTTAAAATTGCTTTCTCTTGATCAATTCAACTGAATGCGGATTAAAAACCTGGTAAGTTTCGGACGTTTTAAATATAATGTTCTGAATTAAGTATTATATTTGATCTATTTGCATCGATAAATATTCAGCGATTAACGAAAATGGATTTAATGAAGTTTGCAAATATATTTCCCAGATTCAATGATTGTTATCTTTAAGGTGTCAGTATTCAAGTATACAATATATAATATATAGTAATAAAGTATACAAAATTCCTGCACTTTATCTTGTATTTGGGGAGTGAGAAGTGGTTTTGGGCAGGTCTGTGAGATTTGTCCAGAAAACGCCAGGAGAGCAGACCAATTGCAATGCGAGGTATTCAGGTTTATTGGACGCTCTCAGTGTATGAAGGCATCGTCGAACGAAGAGAATTTCTTCTTACTCTCATTGACAGACCTATTTATCGCATGTGTGCTTCTTTGTACATACATTAACAGGATGCTCTAGATTAGGGTTTCCCAGCCTCTTAGCAGCTGCGCACCACTTAGAAATTTTGGTGTGCCAACACTCCTATATTAGAAACATATATTTAATGTAGGAAAAGTGCCCAGTGGCTTGTTTAATTTTAATCAAATTACTGAGAAAACTCGATGCACTTGTATTTTCAACCCTTTATCAAGACAACAGTATATACATATAGATTTTTCAATTGTTTCTTGCTAATTTTTATTTAAAAGTATATAGAGTATATTAATAACATTTTGTAATAAAGGAAGTAGTAAAACGATTATTGCAAATTACAGTTGTATTTATTACTTATAGGTCTAAAAACATACAATTTTATATAATTAGTACAAACTGATCAAAAAAACATCAAAATAATCTTTCAACAACTTTTGCACTAAAAGTTGATTGTTATGCGCATGTGATTAAAATATCAATATCAGGAGTAATGGAACTTAATTTTCTCTTCAACTCTTATTCTGTTTATTTTGATGTGCAAAAGTTCACAAAATCCACTCTCGCACAAATAACTTGTCATCAAAAATAGCAGAGTTTGCCGGAAGATCATCATTGTATACTCGGTTTGACATCTAATCCGCATACCAGCTGAAACGTATCACTGGTTGGGAGCCCCAGATTATGATTGCTCAACTACTTCTATTAGTTCAGTCTGTTGAAGACATTTCGTTTTTTTGATCACATACTGTGAGAACAGAGGTAAACTCCAGAAATACTTTTGATGCATATCCTTGAGAGACTGTTACTCAAGAATGAGATAGGGAATGTGATTTAGGTATTTAAATGTCTTTGAAAATTTCGGAATTAATGCTGGGTTCGACGCCCAGTTTTTTTTTACTCCTTCCTCCATAGCACTTCTATGTATAAGTAGCTGAAGTGCCTGTTGATTCTCAACGGGGAAAAATTAAAATTAATAAATACTTTTGCTACAGGCTTGATCGTAACACATGCCTCATAATTTTAGTTAGATAGCAAATGCCAGGCTATCATCATTTCCAAACCAATAAACAAACAAAATAAAGTTATAATAAAATCTGCAATGTAACCTAAATATTAGAATGAACAATTCTTCGATGAACACAACATTTGTTTAAGGATTATAGAATTATATTTGAAGATAGCATTAGGATAAGCAGCATCACGTTTAAGGAGACATTTTCAGAAAGGGAAAAAATGGATATTGGAAACAATGATCAAACACAACCAAAATGTATTTTATATCACTCTGAAACAACCGAGATTGAACACCGATAACAGAATGATAGTAAATGTATAAGAATTGGAAGCACTTAAAAAAACCACAGTGAATAACTTTTTTAATTCTGCGTATAACAAAACGTAAACTTGCTTTACCTTTCCGAAGGAGGGATACGATATTGGAAATTTGCTAAAGCTTTACAAATCCCCATTTTACTCCTGTCCTTTATTGAAACTGGGAAACCTTTACGATATTCACCAAGTCCATTTCCGTCAATCGCTAAATATTTATCGAAGTAAATTGATAATACTTAATGCAAAAGATTATATTAAAAACATACAAAACTTACCAGGTTTTTTATATGCAATCAGTTGTATTGATCGAGAGAAAGCAATTCCATATAACAAACTGCTATAAACCCATTTATCCCACGAAATGTTCAGTAAACAATTATGTTGATATAAATAAAACTTGGTTGCTACAGAAGCTTCCATAAAACTTAAAACCTTTCCTAAATACTGGTATTCATATGCTCGATTCCTCGCAGTATATCGTTCATAGCAGCAGTTTCTAATATCTCCTTAAATTTCTCCCTCTCCACATAATCTATCACTTATTTTTAACATGAATTTGAAGTAGGCATACTTTCTCAATGTGTTCTTACGGATAAGTACATGGGCTGGAAACTCAACAATCGACTAGATTGTCAGGGAGGTGGGTTGTTTACGACCTAAGAATTTCGATAAAATATTCACGAGCTATATCAAAATGTGCGAAAATTCGATTCAAAAACGATATTCTCCAACCAAATTAAGAATTCTTATTTTATTCCCTATCTTTTGGTGCTTGACTCCTCTTTCTAGGACCATTATTTCTAATTTAATTTTGCAAAAGAAATTAACCCTTCCACGAAAAAACGACCTATACGTGCATTTCTCATGGAAACGTTTTGACCCATCTGGGTTTGAACCGTGGACATTAGGGAAATAAAAAGTAACCTATACTCTGCGCCGGGTCGACTTTTAATAATGTAGAAAATTTCAAAGTCTTGCGACTCTCGGTTCTCGATTTTTTAGCTAACATACATACATACATACACACCCACACTCTATTTTATATTATAGATCTCACATTAAATAAAACTCACTTATTAGTTCTATAAGGAAGAATTTTAGAATAGTCTCTGCAAATGCTATGTAGAAGGAGAAAAATTTCATCCTTGGGTGTAGCACATCTATGAACACTTACTGTTAAGAACTGTTAAGAACTGTTAAGACCTTCATTCTTCTCTGTGTCTTGGTTGAACTGTTCCAGTATTGACCCTCCAAAAAGTGTTTTGGGCAAGTAGGAACATAGTACAGGATTTGTATTTGCACTCAGAGAAAATATTCTATCCTCATCAAAGCTATTGAAAAAGTTTCAACCATAGGGAGGTTGAAAATGATTGAAATTTGAAAAATTGAGCCCCAGGCTAAGCAAATAGCCTACAAAAATATCCTAAGAAACTACGAATACTGAAGGCTGCTTGTTCCTCAACACATCTGACATTAATTAATGTTGCGGTGACATAAAAAGAATTATCTCCTGGTTAAGCTTTTTATTTAGCAAGGGGTATATTCCATGTACAAGTGGGAATGGGAAGTCCAGCTGGCACAGCCCACGCTCTTGCTGGTAGATCTTCTGATATAAGGACTCTGACCTTGTTAGCTGCGTAAGGCTGGCACTATACTGAGTAAATAAAGGTCTTGCAGGTAAACCATGTGCGGTAGTGGCAGACACTCCAGAACTCTCGTTGAGCCGAACAGTGACTTGTTAAATATTCAACAGCAACGTGTTGCTGGAAAGTGTTCCTATTTCCAACCTGCACCATTATGAAGCACTCTTTGGTAGAACACACCTTTGTAAAAGTATTGTAAGGTAGCGTTCCTGCTCTTGATACGGCCTAGAAACCCCTTCCCCCACTCTTGTGGTGGGAGGCTCGTGTATGAGCCTCTCTTGTCACCACAACACAATAACAAGTGTGTTGTGGTTACATATATCGTAAATACCTCACATTCTTTAATTATTATTGCTAATTTTTTAGTATTCCAAATAGAAGTAGGAAAATACATTGAAAGCTATTCATAATCTCTTTGTGCTCTATAAATTTTTTCCCAAGTTGGCCATAAATATAAAATGCTAGGTACTCATTATTTTTTTGAATGATCGTTAAAAGATTCATTCCCTGTATCTCCAGTCTGATGAAGAATTTTTGATTTTGCAAATGAAAAACTGTATTTCTCTGTATCCTCTGTTTGACTATCTCTAGGTAGATTTAGAGAAAGATTTCAATAATATTGCCTGGAACAGAATGAGCCGTAAAAAAAAAACTGTGGTAGACCTTAGTGGCCATCTTTGCTTTTTATAAAAGTCAATTGACAGTGATTGAATTGGTGAAAATTACAATCAAGGTAGAATAAAGAAAGGAATAATGCTGCTGTGATCTTCATAGTTTGGATTGAAAAGGCAATCAATGATGAGGAAAAGCATATAATTTGTCCCGAATAGCTCCTTTGATACCCTCATCTTTCAGTTTTTCATCCGCAAGTCTCTAGTATGTCATCCTTGGTCCTTTCTCATATTTTCTTAAAGGTCCTTATATTTCTGAAAGGTTTCCTATATGGACCCTTTCAGTTTTTTAAACTTCATGAAAAACAAATCATGATTGCATTTAGCTGTTAGCAGTTTAGTCGCATTTGATTTGATTTCCTTATTTAGGATGAACTATTTGGTATTTTCAAATATTACTTTAGGTCTTCCTGGAGATTGGTAGTTTCATCTCTGGAACATTTTACTGGAGAGAATGTCATCTTCGGATAAGAACTGCTTAATTTCAGCTCCATGGGAAAGTAATGCTTTACTGTTAAATCACAGTACTACTGCTGTGAAAGAAATTATTTTACCATCCCATTTACCTTGAATGAATGCTGCTATTTTGGTCTCAGGGTTGGGTTATTTGTAAGAAGGCAGCTCTCTATAGGGTTTGTGCAGTGTTTTGTTTGATTGCTGCTATAGTCAAGTCAGGGTTTACAGACTTTTCTTGTATAGGAGGCAATTTTACTTGAGGGTAGACCTACACAATCCTGAGAGAACCTCTTTCAGCATTTTGTTGCTAATCACTTTTCTTGTAATAGTCAAACCACCATATAAAACATATCCACTCTGTGGATGTTTGAGTTCTCATCCTCATATTCTACAAATACATATCTTTGCTTCTTCTCTTGGGACTGTCTCCTTTTTTACCTTTAACCTTATTTTTGATTTACACTATTTTAGCTTTGAAAGGAAAACTCGTTTTGTATCAGCGTTCAGAAATGTATGATAATATGTAATTAGAGAACTTAGAATTAGTAAGGTGGTTGTACAGAAAAACTCCTTTTGCGCTGTTGGCTTTGCTCTTGTCATGACAATCTACAAATAGATAGGAGAGCACTGTTTTCACCGTATGATGCTTGAAAGATGTAACTTAACCCTTTCGAGACTGTTATTGTCTGTAGACAATTTTCCTACTGTTAACAACTGTTGTCGTGTATACGTGACGGAGATTTTCCTATACAAACAAAAGACTTGTCTATAGATGAGCAGGTATAAATAGAAGATGGAATCAGATGAATGGGGTATCCAACCTTTCTGACACTTTTCTAGGGGATTTCTGACCTTTCTTTCTTTACCTCACTCGAGAAAACTCCGCCTTTGGGGTAATTAAGAGTCCTTTTCTCAATGTGGGACCACAGCTAACTAACTTTTAATGCAATCGTTATGCAAAAGAATTATTTGTAGCATTAATTGTCAATCTTATTTCGGAAATAAAAACCTTGTATTTTGCTGATTATGTACAACTTTTAAACAAAATTCTACGGTTAATATTTAAGTGTTTAGTATATTACCATGTGAAGCTAATGAGTAATCGTTGATTCTCTGTAATGACTACGAAGGTGACTTCTCATCCTCATTTTCCATCTGGGCTTTGAACCATCATTGGTTAAGTTAAAATTTTTTTTATTTTACCTTTTTTATAATTTTAAAATTTGTTCTTTCAATAAAGACTCGAGCTACGCATTGATGAACATCATATTCTTTACAGCATGATTCTTTTTTTTCCCATGTTTGCTGCGCACAGTACATCTCCCCAATAGCAATTACCATTAAGGTAGTATACTAAATACATTTATATTAACTGAAGGATTTTGCTTAAAAGTTGTTCATTATCAGCTAAATACAATATTTTCATTTCCAAGGTAATATTGACAATTACTGCTACAAATACCTCATTTGCAAAACGACTGCAATAACATTTCGTTTGGTCTGCCGCATACTGCGAAAGGAAGGAGATGAAGAAGACCAAGTTGTACTTTTTTCACACTTTTATTTTTCCCAGATTGCGATTGTCAAGGAAGGGGTACAGAGACTTGTTAAGAAGGACTCAAAAGGGTACAAATGGCAGAGCAGCAAACTTGTTCCTTGTCTACGAGAAGTTTTCTTTCTGAAAGCCTTTGCAACCTGAGTGCGATTTGAAGAGAATATGGCCATCTCGAAAGGGATGTCTCCATGCATACGTATTGCTTACCACAATTGAGAAAAAAATATACAGACATTATTTATAACTATTGTATAGGATGACTCATTTAAAAGCCCATTTATCACACAAACAAAAATAGGAGAAAATCACTGATTTAGTGTATGATGATGTAACTTTACTGAAGTGGATGTGGTACACCTTGTGATTGACAACTTATTTTTGAAAATTATAAAAATCCATAAGAAGAAAATCCATCGATAGGCCATAATGACTTTGTCTTATGCTGCGCTTGATTGGGTAATAAATTAGCAGCTAGCATCCCAGGAACAACTTTAATTGTTATTTAAATTGGTGCTTTGCAAACCAGTGCTGGGAAACATTTTGAATGAAAATAGGATAGATTAAATGACGTATCACTTCAAAATTTGCTAATCCAACATCCTGTCAGAGCTGAAGGCACTTTTCTTTTGCTTACCCTCCCACACCTCCTCACTCCCACACCTCCTCACTCCCACACCTCCTCACTCCCACACCTCCTCACTCCCACACCTCCTCACTCCCACACCTCCTCACTCCCACACCTCCTATAAATGAAATAATATTTGATAAAATTGATAATCAATTAATGAAACTTGAATTGTGATTACCTAGATCTGTATGTTGATTATTCAGTTGGAGAGAAATAACTACTGTATTTCAGTTCAGTAAGAATTATAAAAAGTCCATAAGACCACTTATCCATCAAAGGAAAATTGCTATTTTATTTTAATCAAATAGTAAATGTAACGTAATCGATAATGCAACTGTTGCATTTTTGAGAAGTATTATTTTCCCTCCCTGATTGCAGTCACAACAAAATTACTATCTACAGTATATACCGACGTGTAAGTCGACCTTCGAAGCCTAAAAAAATCTCTCAAAATCCAGGGATCGACTTATACGCCGAACATAAAATTTAACCCTTAATCACTGAGTAGTAAATAGGTGATACTGCCTCCTTAAACACTTGTTGTACACAAACTCTCGCAACTCTTACCAATTATTTCTTACTGAAACTACTTTTTGGCAAGTCTAATTAACGTACATATCATATAAAATAAATGTCATCAGGAAATACAATTGAGGCCAAATGTATGTTATGTTATGAAATGTTTTAATAATAAAAAAGGCTAAATTAATAAACCATTTTCATATCTGTAAAATAATTTTGACACATATTTATTCTTTGCAAATGATATTCATTTCTTCGCATATATATTTATTTTACGAAAATTTAATATATATTTCGATGTTTGCTTATTACAAATGAAGATCAGTAAGCACATAATGGTTTTTTTTATATGATCCCTATGATTCTACTTAGTGGTAGGAGTTAATGGAAGTTGTTTTAGCAGTGTTGTGATTTGATATTACCACGCTATATTACCATTATATCTATAATAAATATATAATACCATTTTGTTTCTGTTTCATTTTTATTTGTGTAGCCTGAGTAATACCAACCAAAGAAACTTGCGTAATAGTTAAGCAGAGGCGAGAAGTTGAAATGGCAGCTAAAAGAAAAAATTCAAGCATCTTAATCTTATGCGATAAATATTCGTTAAGCTATCGTATGTTTATGGATACAGTAGTTTTTCTTCACATGAAATAGAGCTGGGAAAGTGGTGTTGCCTTATTTTTTGGGTTGAATTCTACGTTGAACATAGGCTAAAACCTGAAATTCACCTTAAAATTTTAAGGGCCGACTTACACGGTATACTGCATATACGGTACTTATAATTAAATTATTGTTTTTCATCGTCATGGGAAATTATTGTTATAAGATATTTAGAGGTATACAGATTAGTTTTAACATATTGAAAAGAAGGACAAATAGGATGACACTTTTGGAGGGAGGACACCGAAGGTCACTTAAACAACGATTAGTTTTAAAATAAGAAGAAACACTCCGTAATTTCCACCAGATATAATTCAAATGAGCAGACATCAGATGAATATACAGAAAAGTACTTGCCTTGGAAGGAAAGGTTATTTCATTGGTCATATTCTTATTATTTCCATCACTACGCTTCTCAGGCTGCCCAGAAAGGATTATTCTATCTTTATAATTATATCTGGTGGTAATTACAAGGCTGAGAAACTTACATATCTGCATCTACATTAATACCCTACAAGCCACCTTTTGGCGTGTGGCAGGGGGTGTAAACACCAGTTGAATCTAAATTACTTCCTTAGTCGGTTATTGTCGCATATCGTTCGCATAATATGTATATATATATATATATATTTCTCACAGGAAGATATCTTTGATATTTATACATTAAGTTTTAGTATTAGAAAACCATTAATTACTATATATGGATTACTGTGTTTAATGAATCTTAAATTTTTAATTTTGAGTTTTGGAAGAGAGATGATCAGCTATTGTGGGATCTTTAATAATCATTTATGTAAGCCAATTCAGTTATCACTATATTGAAATTTTTCCTTTTAAATGCATCTTTCTCTGTTTCTTTGACATCTCCCTGTTATATACTTTCATCTACATTTTCATAGCAAAATATGTTAGATTTATTTGATAACCAGAATATCGCTTATTTGTTTGGTTTTGCAGGTCGTGAAGATTTGTCTCCTCCAAGCAGTCTGAATGGGTATAGTGTGGACAGTTGCTCCGGAGATGGAGCAATGGGTAGAAGCAGTGGAGGTGGAAAGGGGTCCTCAGCCTCTGGAATGGGATCAAAAAAGGGTCCAGCACCCAGGCAGCAGGAGGAGTTGTGTCTTGTTTGTGGAGACAGAGCATCTGGATATCATTACAATGCCCTTACGTGTGAAGGCTGTAAAGGTTAGCAAACCGTGATTTTGGACTCAAAAATCTTTCTTGCAGCAGTGGAAAAATATGCAAAGAAAGTCTTCATCGTTCATCTTCTGTCCATTTCTCTGTTCATACATTATTTTTCAGTCTCAGTGGTATGATGGTTGGTATGCTAACTTTACAATACTGAGGTACCAGGTTCAAATCCTGGTCAGGCCATGATTTTTGTGTGTGTTTGTGAATTGTTTGAATGGAAGAATGGTCATGCTTGATGAAAATTCATCCTGTTAATAAAATTACTATTACTCTTATCATCTTCAACCCAAATCCTTCTCCAGTTTCAAACCTCCTTTGTAGTATACCATCTCAATAGAATTATCTCTCTTTTATAAATTTTTATTCATCTGTGACCCTACTAACTATTGGGAATTCTCGTTTATTGAAAAAATATTCCTGGAAGAAATAATGGACAACCTAGAAATGCATCACCCAAAATACCCACACATTTATGCTTTCCCCACTTAATAGAACTTTTTACAGTTATTTTAATTCGCAAACAAGATGCTTCCATTAATCAATTTTAGATTGTGTTGCATAGAGAAATGATGGAAAAAGAAATATTGAATAATATTCATGCAGAGGCTTCTGAGTGGCACTGTGAGCAGTATGTCCAAGACCTTCAAATCCGTTGGCATTCTTGACTTCAGAATGTGCGAGTTCCTTCTGAAGGTGCTCCTATCAAGTTTTATTCTTCTATTTACTTAATTAATCATGTTTTTCTCTTCTGTTGTTACAAGTTGCCCCTGGAATGGCTATTCCGAGCAAACGTTCAGAGGTTTTTCTTGAAGTTTGATTGGTTCTTGCACTGCAAAAAATTATACATTACTTTTGTCATTGTTAGGTTTATCCTGAGGTTCTTGATTTAGATCCTCTGCGTTGGCTGCAAAGAGTATATATCATCTGCAAAACGACTCCCCCTTATCTTTTAGGCCCTTCTCTTCCCAATCTAGGGTTTTAAAAACTTCTTTTAAAATAGCTGTAAGTAATATTGGAAGTAGACCATCACCTTATCGATATCCATCTTCAATCTTGAATTCATCTATCTCTTCATGCAGCTTTCCAGATGCTGTGGTATTGTTATAGATACTGTATAAGACACAGATGTACTCAGCATCTACCCCTTGATTCGCCAAATCTTTCAGAGTAGAGGAGGTACCTAACGAGTCAAAGGCTTGTTTGTTGTTCACTAAGTGAAGCATGAGTGGCATTTTACATTTACATTTAAACCCTGCAATCAGCCAGTGGTGTATGGCAGGGGGTGTAAAAACACTGACATCCCAATCTAACCTGGAGGGTTATTAGCTTCTCTAATACTTCGTGGGGAAAACAACCAAAAGTAGCTATCTGTCCTGGCAACTACTCTCCTTTATTGCTTTTTTGTTTTCTCTCGAAGGTCTCGTAAGTATATAACTGTGATAACAGTATGAGTTGTCTCCTCCCTGAAATCGATAGTGATAAATTTATCAAAAAGTGTCTGTCGATATTCACGTCTTCTATCACTGAGAGAGTTCCATCCGAGGGATTCTATCACAGCCAAAACACTGCTGTCGAATCTGAAATCTCCCTTGACGAACCTTGCTGCTCTACCATCTCAAGATCGGAAATTAATCCTACTTCGTGAGGATCCCAAATCGCACAGCAATACTCAAGTAGAGGTCGAATTAGGGAAAAGTACGCAATTTCTTTTACTCTTGACAAAGATCCCCTCAGAATTCTACTGGCTTACCTTTGCATCCCATTTGCCTTTCCCATTACGCTTTTAATATACTCTTTGAAGTAAAATTACCACTGAGCGTAATTCCTAGGTATTTATGATGCCTCACAAACTCCAAGGGATTTCCTGAAATGCTATAAGGTATGCAGTTAGCGTTGGTGGACTGCGTAAAAGTCACAGCAATGCACTTCTTTACATTAAACTCAAGCTGCCAACACTACACCAGCCCCAAATAGTACTCAGATCATTCTGCAAACAACCATTGTCATCTTGAGTTACGATCTCTCTTTACACTACAATATCATCAGCGAATAACCTAACCTTGCATTTATCACTATCCACAAAATCATTAATATAAATTAGGAACAAAATTGGTCCAAATACACTTCCTGTGGAACCCTGGATGTGATGCAAACCGCAACTGTGATGAAAATGATGGATTTGGTCCATATTGCTGAAGCCCTTCTGGAATCCCACTTGTTCTCTAGGCTGGGCAGAGTGCAGGGTCATCTCAGACGTTCCGCTAACATCTTCATGAGTGTAAACAACTGGAAGGAGGCTGATGTGGCCTTCAAATCTTCTTTGCTTCCTTTCTTTTGCAGAAGGGCAATCTTTGCATCATTCCAATTCATGGGGATGCTCCCTCGTTTTAGATAATAAAGGAATAATTGTGCTTTAACATTAGCAATTTTTATTCCACTGGCTTTCTTATCTGTTAATGCCGAGGTAATATGTCGAATAAATGAGAATTCTAATTCATGTCATATATTTTACATTGACGATCAATTCTTATCCTGAGAGTCAAATGAGTTTCAATCAGTTTGGTACTTATCAGTTTTTATTTCCCATTAGAAATCAATGTGCATCCAGCTATTCTGTTTTTTAGAGCGATAAATTCTGTAAGAATTCATGGTCGTCATCGTCATTCAT
Organism: Sympetrum striolatum; assembly: GCA_947579665.1. NCBI lineage: Eukaryota > Metazoa > Arthropoda > Insecta > Odonata > Libellulidae > Sympetrum > Sympetrum striolatum. The sequence goes on along the minus strand of OX388345.1, from coordinate 931,226 downwards.
CTTCGTTAAAAATATGTTGTAGAATCATAATTTTGGCTTGAAATTATGTGAGTTCTGATTATATAAAGAGATTTTCACTGGTATTTTCTTTCCTTACTAACTAACCTAAAATGGGAGATGTTATATTTTCCTCTTTACAACAAAATGGGCGTTCAACTGTACTACTAACACTAGTTGAGATGCAACCTCAGCTTCAGTGTATTATAATTATTGAATTTGTACTGGAGACCAGAATTTCTCATTTCACATTGTATTTATATATTCTATATCTCAATTTTATGATATTTTGTTTTGAATTTGTGTCTGAAATTGTAAGCGTTTCACTTGTTAATTTTTTATATTTTTAATTTTTTTATTTTTCTTAAGCCTTGATTATCTAATTTCACTTTGTCTGTACCTTGCTATTTGCGCACCTTTTGCAATTTTGTATTATTTTGTGTTTTATTTATCTTTTTTGAGAATTGCTATGAACTATCGGTTCACATATTTACCTGTAATTTGGATATTTTATTTAATATTTAAATTCATAATAAACTTTAATGCATATTTTGTTACTTCAAACTTTTTGTAATATTTGTATCGTTAACATTTATTACCAAAATAAGATAAAACAAGGCCTTGTTGGGTGAGCAAGGAAGGGAAGACTTAATATACAAGAAAAGCTTTTTTGTATAGTTAGTTTTCTGTAAGTGTAGATGCAGAAACCTCGTTTCGGATGGCCATTCGTTTGTATCATTCCATTTCCTCTTATCTTGGCATTATAACCTAGGGTCTCTTATTTTCTATATGTTTCAGTTACACACTGTTTCTCCACACACTTTCTGCACCATGTTCCTTAGCAAAAGACTTATCAACAGCCTATTATATTTTCCATTTATCATTCCTATCTTTTTTAGTACCTCATCGTTTTTGAACTCATTTCATAATCATCAGCTCCTTAAACCACATTTCTTTTACCATTTTTCTACTTGATATTTAATTCTGAAGTCCAGCCGCACCAAATCTCATGGCAGCAGTTCAGCCTTCTCTTATATCTGATTCCTCAGTCATGTATTGGGATGCTCAGGATAAGTAAATTCCATTGCATTCCTATGTACGAAGCAGCATTAAGCATCGTCTCCACTCCAAAGTGTTTGGCTTTTCTAAAGCTCTTGCACCCGCATCGTATTAGTTGAAGCTTTTCAGTTCCCAAAGATAAACAGAAGTGAAGAATATTGACATGACTGAGTTTTGAACCCAAATTCCTCACTTTCTGGGAAAGTATTTTACTTTTTTCTATGTGCATACCACTTTGTGCTAAGTAAAACCTGTTTCCCTTGTCCTAGCTTCTTAATTATTTCTCAGTGGCGTATCATAGCCCTCTCCTGGAATGATACCATTATCACCCTAGGTCCTCAGTTAATTTTTCTGTGCAAATTTAACTGAAAATTTATTTTCAGGGATCAGTTCACTTAGCAAAAGAAGATTTAGTTGCTGAGATTAAGATGTATTTTAAAATATTTCTGCCAACAGTCAGTTAATCTTACAGTGCTACTGTATGGAAATAGATGCAATTGATGTTGATACTCGAAGGACTTTATGAATTAACTTAACCAAATGAAGAAATATACTGTTTCTGTAGGCATGAATCTCAATTGCTTGAGAATTTTCTATATGTATGATCCAATCTTATACAATATTCTATAAAATACATATAGTTGTTGATATTTATTTTAATTTTTTGTCAATGTTGAAGCTCAAAAAAATATTATGGAATTTTTTTTGTATTTTATGTCCCATCTTAACAACAGTTAAATTGAATTGTAAGGTTGTGTGGCCACCAATAGAAATTGTTTTCATTTCAGTCCAAAAGTATCAGAAAACACATACCACTGGACCAATCTAGCTGAATATTCCAACCTTCCTTATTCTAGATGGATTTCATCTTTCACTTTTTAAGATCATTGTCGATCTCCAATCCAAAAGAAGGCATTTTCGGTTCCAAATGTGGTATTCTTTTGTTTTACATAGTGAAATCACAATTTGTCTCTTAGCCTTTGTTTCTATCTTCCTAATTTTAGCCTCCCATAAATTCCTTTATTATCATACATATTACATATACACACATACATTAAATACATTACATATACATACACACAATCCTTCCATCCAACTGGAGGCACTTGATATCAAGAACCTATTTTCCAGTGTTCCACCCTAAGAAACCCTCGAGTTAATGGAAACTGAAAGACTCCAAAACAGATCCAACAATGGTGAATGCAAATTGCGAAACCTCACCTCCAATTATTTTAAATATAATGGTATCTTTTACAAACAGGACGATGGGCTTGTGATGGGATCGCCAATTTCTTCCCTATTGGCAGAAATTTTCCTTGAAAATCTGGAAAATAAACTCTTCTTTTCTGTTAATCCCTTAATCAGCTTTGTTGTCTATAGGTATAAGTTCGTGGACGACGTCTTGTGAATGTGAAGTGGAACTGAAAGGCAATTGAACAATTTTATAAACATTCTTAATCAATTGCACCCAGGAATTTCTTTCATAGTAGAAGCTGCCAAAGAAGGAATTCTAAATTTTCTGCATCCAAGCATCAACATTGAAGGAAATCTCCACTATTTTTCGATTTATAGGAAAGAATCCTATTCAAATCATGCTATTTCTGCCAATTTACGTTATCACCCATCCCACAAACTAGCCCCCTTCCACCACCTCGTACATAGGCTGTCAAAGAATGACTGCCTTGAGAGAGAAAGGAGACCCTTTCATTCCCTCACCATCAAAGACCCTTCCCCCATCCTCTCCATGATGACCCTCACCACCTAATAATAATAAAAAACTTTGTGTGTGATAGTGTAGAAGTGTGTTTCTATTTATCTTCATGATGGAAGTCTACCACGAAGTCAAGATCCAGTTATTGGATACTATTATTGTTGTCCATCTGCATGGACTTCTCAGCTGTCTTCAGGCACTGATAGCCAGTATATTTCTAACATAAGTACTCAATCTGATTTTCTTCTGGTATTTCTCCCTTCCGTCATAGAAGTAAAACAATTAGTTCTTCTTATATCTTGTCATTTAAAATTTATTTTTCCATGCTATTCATATCTCCCCAATTTCTTACTTATCCTTTCTCTGATTTTTTTTCCCCAAAAGCATACTCCTGTGCCTCTCCATTTCAGTCCCCATTCAGCTTCTGTCATCTTATCAGAGCTCTTATCGGGACATTTTGCCAATGTTTACAAACTTATATATTCGTTGTTTTCTTAATTTCCTGGTTGATCATTCTTTATCAACTACTTATAATGCCATATGTTGAAATCGTTATTTTTAAGCTGTGGAATAAAACACCACTATCAGACTATGCCGAAAATCAATTGAAAGAATATATAAGGTGAAGGCCACCGGAAGAAGTTAAGGAAGCCTCGTAAAAACAGGTCACCCTAAATATTTTTTCAATAAATGGTGAACATAGTCAGATAGTGTTTCTTATTTTATTGATCATGGATAAGTTCCACCAAATATTGCCAAAAGTGATTAATTTTGTTATATTAAAATCATTTCTATCGTAACATGTTGTGATTTCCTGACTTTTTATCTTAAATTATTTGTCTGTTATTAGCGCAAAGTCTGATTGGATTCTCATCAAATTCACCATTAACCACCAAGTTGGAGTGAAAGGGCAAAATGATCTTCTAAAGCATTGTTTGGTATCTGCTCCAAATAATTTGCTAACTTTTACTATTGTATCATTTTCATGAATATAGATTTTTAAGACATCCCATTTCTAAGATAGTTACAACTATGCTGTACAATTCTGTTTTAGATTACAAACTAGGCATGCTTCTTGAGTGCCTCCTTAAAGGGAATGTATTAATAATCATACATGTTACTCTTTAGCTAAGAAAATATGAATTATATGTGCAGAAAAACTGTCTTAAAATTTTCCTGGTTTAATATTTTTGTTTAATGTACTTGCAGGGTTTTTCAGGAGAAGCATTACAAAGAATGCAGTGTATCAGTGCAAATATGGGAATAATTGTGAGATTGACATGTACATGAGGAGAAAGTGCCAGGAATGTCGACTTAAGAAGTGCCTCACTGTGGGAATGAGACCAGAATGTACGTTGAATTGTCTTTATTATGAATTATTTCATTAAATCAAATGGCAAATGTATTAGCGATTATTAGTCTAGCAATCTGGTACTAACTCCTTTCTGAACACAATTGCCTCTTATCTTTGTGAATACAATTTTGAATGTATTAAAATAAAATGTGAAAATTCTTATCCTTAAATTATGCAGGTTTTGTACTAAACTTTCCAAGGAAACTCGAGAATACGTCTTTTAAATTTTCAAATGTTAATATACAGTAGAAGTCCGTTATGAGCTGACTAAAATCAGAAAAGTACTCGTTATAACACGTACTTTTACGTAAAAAGTATATTTGCGTAAAAAATACCATATTTGCTCAAAAATAAAGCTTACCCTTTTGCATCTTTTTTTCGGCAAAAGAATCTGATTGCCGTTAGAATCGACAGCTCACTAGATTCGGGTACAACACTACTATTTGGCATGTAATGGGACCAGCCACATCCTAGGCTCATCCTGGTTCCATATAACTCGTCGTCATCCACTATAGATGTTCGCACTATATACAAAACTGTAGGTCGGTATTTTTTAATTGAAAGGGAATTGGCTACCCCTAAAAATTTCTAAATGAACGATTTTGAATTGGCGCTTACCAGAAACATCTTTGCCGAGAAAGAGTGAGATGGGATGTGGAAAACAAATGCATGAATTAGGTGATGATAATTTTATATTTAATTTTTTTCTGCTGTTTGTAGACCGAACGCGCCTCAGATTACTGTTGGCTTGTTGGACTTCGTCTCTCACATCAATTGATGATTCTGAGATATGCCTCCTGCAAGACGGCACTCATAGCACTCGTTATAGCGATACTTCAGAAACGACCACTCGTTATAATGGACGTAACTCCCTATCCTTTCTGCAGAGAGACGGACAATGGCCAAAAACTCACTCGCTATAACGCAACTCTCGTTATATGCCGTACTCGTTATAATGGACTTCTACTGTATTATTGTATTTCTGTCCAAGTTGTTTGTTTTTTATTCAATTGAATGTTTGATTCCCTTCTGCTGCCATTTTCCTCGCAATTGCTCACACCCCCTGCCACACGCCGAAAGACGGCTTGTAGGGTATTAATGTAGATGTAGATGTAGATTAGGTGTGCCAACAATGCTCCGTATAAATTAGGTACTTTAGCAGCTGCTTTGACCTTTCTTAAGCCAACATTTTCTCATGTCCTTCCCTTTAGCTGCTGGAATTCAATCGTAGTATCTCAGTGTTTGGGTTTTTATAACTTTCTGACGAACAAAAGTAGAAATATTGACAACGACATGGGTTTGAGTCCAATTCCCACTCGTTTCTTCTGTTCATCTTTTTGAAGCTCATAAATTTAAAGTAAATACCTTTTAACAATCATACTTATAAAATCATCATCCTCCTATTACTACATTCCCTGCATGTTAATCTTTATCATTTTCTCTAGCAATGATGGCATTTCTTTCTGATGACTTGGAAGGCCATTCACAAGGTTAAATTAGGTTTTAGAGATGTGAATTAGAAGAGGAAAAATTGATTCAAACCAATGGAAAATGGAAAAGCTTCCCTCCATATAATAATATGGGCATTTGGGTTAATATGCTACTCATTTGAATTCTGATTTGACTTGGAATTGGTGCCTGAAATGTAACTTTCAATCTGCATGTTTCTATAGTAGGTATGTAGAAAAAGTTACCCTGGTTTGAGCGAATCATCTTCAGGCCAGAATATGACGATGCTTTGTTGAAACGGGTCATTTAAAATAAACTGTGGAAAAAGTACTTTCTCCATTTATTTTCTTATGAGAAAAAAACTCAAAAATGATAATTGTGGTGTAGATGAACTCAGAAAAAGTAAAAGTCAATATAACAAAAACCCTTACGTTTTTAGGACTTTTTGGAGCACAATCAACAACCAAAAATTAGTTAGTAATAACTATTAACATTCAATCTGATGAAAAATGTATTTTTGTGATAAAGACATCTGTGTAGAATTACAGAAAAGAGAAAAAATAAAAGTTACCATAAAAGAAAACCGTATGTTGTGAGATGTTTCTGAGTTAATTTATGGAATCAGCCACCCAAAATCTGTTAAGAACTGCTATGAGTGAATGTTATCAAAAGAAAGTTAAAATTTGTTGGCCGGTGTAATTGTATTTATATTACTGTTTAAATTATGAACATATACTACCTTCCTCCATTCTCTCTTGCATCTTGTTTTATGTCAATTTGAATATATATCAAAATATCTTCTCTTCGTGTTTCCAACCTGGTAAGATCAGGTGGCATTGCTGTTGCCAACGTTTTGATGACCGACTTATTCCTCCTCCTGCTTTATCATTTGGGCAGTATGTTTACCTTCATTAGGGATGAGAATATTGCATGGGAAAGCATAGTCAAGGAGAAGCTGATTTGCCAAAAACCAACCAATCAGATAGACACTGATTGAATTCTTTTGAAGAATAAAACTAAAAGGAGTAGTTGTGTAGAGTTGTAAAAGCACCAAAAGAATGGGAATTGAATTAAAAGTTTATATTTTGGTCCTGAAATATTATTTTCAAATTAAAATTTCAAGAATTTTGACAAAATATACAAAAAATTTCCAAACAATTTGAGCTGATAAGACATCAGTTCCTTTGACGACCAGCACAATTGTTAAATATATATTCATGCCATTTTCCTGTTAGAATAGCTTGTGGTTTTAGTCCTTCATATTTAAAGCAGTGGTAAGAATTCAAATCCATAGAAAACACCACATTCACACCAGTATATATGTAGTGGTCAAATACTACTCAAGGACTCTCAAAACCATTATTGTGTGTCTTTCTGTGAAGAATTAGGGAACAGCACTTTGAAAAACAAATGTGCATTGTATTGTGCAGTTGTGACAAAGGAGGCAGAAACTTCAAAATTATGTAACGTTTGACTGAACCTTTTGATAAATGTATCAGGATTTGGCGAGTACTATAAAGCTTTAGAAGTATTGGTGAACATGATAATAACCAATACTCCCTATTGGTATAAGGCAAAGTCTAGCCTTATCCTAAACTAGGCAAATAGCTACCTACAAATGATCCCTCCTGTGGAGATATGAGAATATTCCTAATTTGGTTTATGATTTGCATTGTACACCTCGCAGTGAATTCTAAAAGGCAAATAAAAATGAAGTCACTTTGTGGTGAGCAATTTCTCTGTGAATATTCTTTACAGTTTCCACTCCAATTCCAGTTTATGACTATAATTTACTAATGTATCTTACAGGTGTAGTACCGGAGGCTCAGTGTACAGAGAAGAGGAAAGCTAAAATGGCACAGAAAGACAAAGATAAACCAAACTCCACAACAAATGGTTCACCGGAGATGAAATATTCTGAAGCAAAAGTATGATATAATAACCTATACTTTAACTAGTCAAACTCATTTCATTAATATATTATATTGTGAAGCTATCACTTAGCATGAAACATAAAATGCATCCACCCTTGGGAGCTTGTATGTAATTTTTAGCTGTTTTTTTTAACCGTAGCTTGTTTTTCCATGAACATTGTATGCTTGTGGAAATCAGGCAGTTTCCCTGACATACTTCATTATTTCCTATTTTTTTAAATCATGATGCATTGTTATTACAAGCTTTAAATAACAGAAACTGTTTGTTGAAATTTTTGTTTAGAAAGTTCCTATTTGAATTATTATTCTCAGAGTGAAATAGTAGTATCACTTATGAAGTAAGTGAAATGAGAATTCTGAGTTTAACTAGAAGTTAGTGATTGCAAATGAAGAAAGATCTTCATGCTCAGTCATGTAGACTTAGATTGTAGAGCAACCAAATTACTGCGGATAATGATATTTTATTATGCTGCTAATGTATTCATATCAAAGATTACATTTGCATCAAATCATTTCAAATTAAATGGGAAGATTTTGTAAGTACTATATCAGCAGCACGAAAGAATAAAGGAACAATTTACATGTTAGAAACTTAATACACAAGAATTTTTGGCTTGATTGCCCTTAAAGAATGATTCCACTGAGAATAGTCATTGTTTACGAAGGATTTCATCAGATTTCTTTTATGATTGTTTTCTTGTTTATTCTCCAGTTATTTTAGTATTTCTTATTCTATGCATAGATAGTGTTGTATTTTATCTATGGAAAAGGATGAGTTTAGGTTTTCTGAAACTGGGGGAATTTTTGGAAAATATGATTATGTCTGCATACTGATGTATGGTCTAAAATTATTATTTGGAGCTAAGATTGATAGAAATATTTTGATGGCTGGTAAACGCCATAAACTAGCTTTTATGTACCGTATTTGACGGCATATAAGACGCACCCTCATTAAGTTGGCCACTCACAAGGGAAAAAAGTTTTAATAGTCCGTGCGAAAGTGCGGCACCACAATAACTTAAAATGTAGTTTCTCTTAGTTGTCACGTTTCGTAAAAGCCAAATATTAACACAATCATTGAATGCAATTATGAAATAGGTAGTGTAGACCATCTGGGCTAAAAATAGCTTTCAGTATTGAAATTTAACATATGAAATGGAGGTTGAACCTTCACATATAAGATACAGGGAAATTTTTTCAAGACATAATTTAGGGAAAAAGGTGCGTCTTATATGCCGTCAAATACGGTAATTGATTCATGGGTTATAATGAGACAATATGAGAATGGCATAATCTATAAAGATTTGAGCATGAAATGATTTCAACAATTCAGAAAGAGATCATCACAATGAATGAATATAATATAATCCTCTTAATGTCCTCATTTGTCATTATATTATTTGGATACTTTTATCACATGATTTTAGATTAACATGCCATCAAAATAATTATTGTACTTATCATAAACAAACCATTCAAATAAACAAATCAATGACATTCTTCAAGTTATTAAAAATCTATTGCTTTAAATAAAAATAATATTAATGGAAAGGGTAAAGGTTAAATCGCACATAAGGGCATGCACCCAGGAAGAATCCCAAGGAAAAACGGACTTGAAAAAAGTGTGACAGGGCCGGGAATCAAACCCGGGATCTTCCTCTATCCGGGAGGCTGCCTTAACCACTAGGCTACCGAGACAGAACATGACAAAACATTTCAAATCATTTCCCAAAACGGCTTGTTGAAATGTTCTGTCTGGGTAACCTAGTGGTTAAGGCAGCCTCCTGGATAGAGGAAGATCCCGGGTTTGATTCCCGGCCCTGTCACACTTTTTTCAAGTCCGTTTTTCCTTGGGAATAATATTAATATTTATTCGCCTAGGATTATGTGCATGACTTTGTCATTCAAAAACATAGTAAAAAACATGAATTAGGAGGAAAAATATTCATCAATGTTATAGTACATTTTTCAGCCAGGAAGATTCACACTTTTTTTTTACTTGATACATCCTCACATTCTTGAGGTTGTTGAGAGCCATATGTTGAGGACCCAGCAGAGAGGATTTTGTGCATGCAAATGGAACGTGTAAATTACTAGCGTTGCTATTAGCATAGAGTTTTATGATTTCAGCATTGTTCCTGTATTGCTTGCGATTTTTTCATTTGGTGGAAAGAAGATAATTGTATGGAAGAGATTTAAAGATATTGGAAAAGAGACAAAATAATCTAGCCCTAGTATTCATTATACTCTGTGTGAACTTCTCTTTGTAAATATCAGATAAATTTAAACAGATAAATCATCTTCTGGTGTATTGAGTTATTCACTATGTCATTTAATATCATAATCAATAGGAATGTGAATGAATGAATTTTTGGTTTTCTATTTTATAAAAGTTTGCATTTGGTCCTGTTGAGTTCACTTTATTCCAATTTTTGTTTCAGGAAGAGAAGTCTTCTTCAGCTCAGGCAAGTTCACCTCCTGCAGTAAATGGGGTGAAGCCAATTAGTCCAGAGCAAGAAGAGCTTATTCATCGATTAGTTTATTTCCAGAATGAGTATGAACAACCATCTGACGAGGATCTCAAGAGGATAACTGTAAGTTGTTACATGAGCAGGGAAGGAACCATTTTCATTGACATCCTCTGAAAGTGATGAAAGCTAACCATTATTTGTATTCATAATTTTGAGTAACCATTTTGTGGCAATAAAGCAATGATAAAATGTTGCTTTCATTTAAGTAAATTAATTTACTTCTATGACTTTCTTAGTGCCTAAGAATTCACAGTATCCAAAAATTAGAAAATTTTCTTCTGTCTTTGGAAAATGTACTTTGAAAAAGTATAATCAATTTGCAAAACAGTGTTGGATACTCGGTTCTGTGCTAGTTGGGCCAGCTCACAAAATAGCAGTGCTAATTCAGAGGAGAGTCATGCGCAAACAAAGTATTAGTTCAAATGAAAATCATTAACGTCACATGACATTTGGTAACCCCTCAAAAGTACCCTTTTTCCCCTCGGTCGTCATCCACCACTATTTTGCTAATGGACTATATTGCTATTAACATCATGTTATTATCAGGTATGAATTATAAGTATCAGGTATCATTGCTAAAATACGTGTAAAAACTTCTAGATTGATGGATTATCCTCCCATCTTGTACACCATTTAGAATAAATCTTGTCTTGGGATATACCGTATTTGACGGCATATAAGACGCACCCTCATTAATTTGGCCACTCACAAGGAAAAAGAGTTTTGATAGTCCGTACGAAAGCGCGGTACCACAATAACTTAAAATGTTGCTTCTTTTAGTTGTCACATTTCATAAAAGCCAAATATTAACACAATCATTGAATGCCATTATGAAATAGGTAGTATAGACCATCTGGGCTAAAAATAGCATTCAGCATTGAAAGTTAACCTGTGGAGATACCTTCACATATAAGACGCAGGGAAATTTTTTCGAGACATAATTTAGGAAAAAAGGTGCGTCTTATATGCCGTCAAATACGGTAGTTGTTATTAATCCTCTCAGGTGATTTGTAATCCATTCTTAACTTTGAAAAAAGTAACAGATGATGTGAACTAAAACACAAACAAAATAGCAAGGGCTACTGTTTTTTTAAAGAGGCATGATTTTTTAAATCTTACGTTCCACCGAATTAAGGCTCAGACTGTTAGTTATGAGGTACATCTGGAAAATAGCACCCGTTTAGGAATTAAAGAAAAACTTGTAAATAAAAAAAATATGAAAGTATTATTTGTAAAGAACATACATTTCTCCACGTAGTTGCTGTGAAAATTTAATCATTTTTGTAACATGTGAGAAGTTTTTGTATCCCAGCTTCATATTAAGTCAGTCTATGGAGATAAAAAGTCTTCTTTCAGTTCTTCGTCACTTTCAAATTTTATTCTTGCCAAAAGGTCCATGAGTTGAGAAGATATGAAATTGTAGCGTAGCATTCATTCTTCAGAAATGTGTCGACTGAACACAGCAGTTTGTCCACAATGACTGACGTCCATTATCATTGTGGGTGTTCTCCCAATTTGAAGTTGCAACTCCAGCATTCAACAGAAGACACAACATTGTCTCTCTCCTTCAGTCAATGATGAATATCAAAAGGTCGCACATTTCGAGAAACCTAATTACAGCCCTCACTCGAGGAATTTACCAAACATTAGAAACACTTTTAGGAACAGCGTTGTCAATGATAATGACAAGAAACTTTGTTTGCACACAACTGACATACAACTGAATTAGTTTGAGCTTGTGCAGGGGCTAATCTATTTGCCACAGACGAGTACTACTGTCCCTCTTGATTTCTTATGTTGTTGCTCCCATTAACTGAGAAATACATCATATTTATAATTTTCAATCCAATTCAATCTTTTTGTTTGGCTAATTAATTAGCTGTTGAAGATTCACACCCCTTGTTTAAATTTTAAATGGGCTAGTGAGGTAATATTTGACCCCACACTTTCCTTTTGTTTTTGTGCTCAAATATTTTTGCCTCACCTTCACCTTTTTTTTATTCACCTATTGTCATTAATCCTGTGTAGTATATGATTACTTTTTTAAAAAATTTTATTGTATTTAAAAAATATATATTAATCAATGGGGTCAACTTTGACCACACTTGCCTCGCAACGTCATCTGTTTCCAACAAAATGTATTTAATTTATATAATGATAATATCATATTACATTATATACCATAACTTACTATAGTTTATAATATTTTACAACTAAGAGGAAGTACTTAAAAACTGAATTAGATGTGATCTCTAAAACATGGCCGTATTGATTATGAAAGTAAATTATTTCATGCATCAAATTGAAGTAATTTCTAATTTAATTCATATTTTATAGAACAACATGAATTCCATATTACAACAAATTTATTATTCTTTGATGTTCCTATAAGTCTATTTTTTCCTTTTTATAGTTATAAAATTAGCAATTCGGAGTCATCTGGAATCAAACCCATATCATCTAAGCAAAGAGAATGTAATATATAAAATATATCTTTAATGGTCCTCTTCCATCTCACGAACAGTCTGTCTTACCTGAGATTAATTTTCAGCTACTCTATAGTATGCTATATCAAAAGTGCATTCCCCATTTACTTTTTATGGGCCTATCTATTCATATGACTGACTCCAAAACAATGATATACGCGACTGCAATGCTATCGGCCGTCATGCAGATGGTTTATATGAGATCAAAAATTTCACGAAATATTGTAACATTTTGTCAAAGATTTCGTGATTTAGATGTGGAATATCCTTCTGAAATATCCAAAAGAGTGATTAGTAATGCTGTAACGGGAAGACCAGGTCCTACATCATTAGATAAACTCTCAAAGTTACCCGAAGAATGTTTCATACTTTTTATTTCAAACAAATTAGTGGGTGTGTGTGACCATATGACCAATATGGAAGCTGTGATATGAGGCATGAGATTAAAAATTCTGAGATGTTCAACTTCTGTTGACGAAATGTTACTCCTCCTGGCTGAAACCATTCATGGAGGGAGAGGATATCTCAGGAGGGCAATTTTTCCGGCAAGAATGTCTTTCCGTGGATTTCAGTCATCTTTTCATTAGGTTTGACAATCCAGAAAATAGAGATGGAACAGATCGTCTTGCACCTCTTAGATATGTTACAGATGAACTAGCTTAAAACTGCCAATGTCATTTTATTCCATATGAATACGTCACTGTTGATGAAATGCTTGTTTTATTCAGTTCCATGTATTCATGAACTCAAAGTCAGCAAAGTGTGGTTTGAAAGTTTGGGTTTGTAGCAATGTAAAAACAGCATAATGCTGCACCCTCCATGTTTATGAAGGTAACCATCCTGAAATAAATGAAGGGAAAAGAGTAGATTTAGTAAAACCAATTGAAGGATTTGGCAACAGATGACTTTTTTAAAAGTGTAGGTTTATCAGAGGAACTTATTAGGAAGAATCCAACATTAGTTAGAGCCATCTGTAAAAATAATCAAGATGTTCCCAGAGAAATGCTTTATAAAAGTTAATATATATTTTTGAATTTATTTATGCTTGTTGGCTTCACACCAAAGAACACTGAGTTATGATTTTGTTAACTAGTCAGCACCTAAAGGTAGAAATAGATTCATCAAAGGGCAAAAAACCATGAATGATTTCCCATTATAATATGACCAAAGGGTGTGGAGACATCATTGATAATTTGATTTCTGAGTATTCATGTGGTCGCTGAACACAAAAATGGACTTTGCGATTGAACGGGCTTGACGTGGCTGCATACAAGAGCATCTTCCAGCATAATAGTGAAAAAATAATACAGTCTTACAATGGTTAGAATAATGTAGAAAGTTCCTGCATGAGCTTGGAAAATAACTAGTAATTAATTACATGAAGCAAAAGGCAGCTGCCGTACCAAATCTCCTCCTCTTAGTACCAAGAGTGTGTGGGGTTGAGAAGAAAATAAGAAAGGAAGATATAATATGTGCAATGGAAAGCAAGACATAAAAGTGCAAAATAGATGTACAAAATGTAGTAATTTCATTTATGAAAAATATTATGAAATTTGATGTTAAATGACAAACGATAGAAAAAAATAATAATAGAATTATTAATAATAAACAAAGCTATGAAAAATATGATAAAATAAAATAACATTGTAATCAATGTTAAAGGTAAGATATATTTGTTCCATCGCTAAGAGAACTGGAGGAAAAATATACAAAGAATCGTTAAAATAAAAAGATGGCAATAGAAAACTATTTTGCATAAAAAATTGTCTGTAACTTTAAAGTTTTGCTTCATCCATAATAGTCACCTAGTATTATAACATTTTATTATTTTCTTACTCATAAGATGTATGATTATGTCTATTCAACCTTGTTTTTGCCTAGTATACAGGAATAAAAAATGCTAATATGGATAAAATTGCCATATGAATTAATTGTTGAAATTATACCATAGCCAGAGGTTGAATTAAGACAGTTTTGGTAATGATGCATCTTAGTTAAGACAAACCAAATCTGGTTATCAAGGTACACTATTTACAAAAACAACAACGTGGTAATCTCTATAATTCTTTAACTTTTTAAAACTATTCAGCAAAGGTTTGTAAAAGCCGAAGAAAATTTTTCATTCACAATTTTCTCTAATTCTCAAGGCAAAGAATGTGTCATTGGAAAAGAGATTATAACTGCTTCTTAAATTAAACATATTTGTTAGAGGAATTATAAAGATTAAATTGAGTTTGTTTAGATAAAGAATCTGGTGTGTCTTGATGTTATGTTATTTATAACTCTATTCAAGTTAATTTTATGCTTTGTTTTTGTTATAATTTTTAAATTTTATTTGGTGATTTTTAAAATTTTCTCATTTTATCTTTGAACAGAATCAGCCATGTGATGGAGAAGACCCCAGTGACCTGCGTTTCAGGCATATCACAGAAATCACAATACTCACTGTGCAGCTCATTGTTGAATTTGCTAAGCGTCTTCCTGGTTTCGATAAATTACTCAGAGAAGATCAAATTGCTCTGCTTAAGGTACTATTTTGTAATTCATAACTCTTTTTTAAGAGATAACCCAATGAACTTCTCGAATTTCCTAATTTTCTACTCTTTAAAGGTTACAGTGTATCTAAAAGTAAAATATGTTATTGATAGTTATTTAGACAGTTTCATTTAACTAACCATTATGATTTATGAAAGACTTTATGTATAATATCTTAAATAGTATTTCATCACCATCATATGGTGTTCTGCCCAGAAGCAAGTCCCGCAAGCCACTGCCGTCTCCATTCCCCTCTGTCCATAGCCTTAGTCTCTCTATAATTCTTTATTTTCACCTCATCCACCATCTTTAATCTTCCTCTGTTATTCCTTCCCTCCACTCCGCCTTCCAATGCCACTTTCAGTATGCTATTCTCTCTAATTATGTGGCCCAACCAGTTAGCTTTCCTTTTTCTTATTTCCGTCACCATCCTTCTTTCTTCTGTCACTTTATTTAAGATCTCATTTCTCACCATATCCACCCATCTCACCTTCTCCATCTTTCTCCACACCCACATTTCGAACGCCTCAATTCTCTTTCTTTCCTCAACGTCCATGCCTCACATCCATACATTGCTATGCTCCATACATAACGCTTTGCCAGCCTTTTTCCCAGCTCTAGATCTAGGTTCTTACAGCATAGCAAGTTTCTCTTTTGGCTGAAGGCCTCTTTTGCCATTGCTATTCTTGCTTTTATTTCTGCAACACTTCTCCTATCATCTGTTATCGTAGTTCCTAGGTACCTATAGCTTTTACCTTTTTTAATTATGCCTTCATTTATTCTCACATTTGTACGATCTGTACAGTTTACTAGCCTTTCAACTTTGTTTTTCCCTTGTTTATCTTCATCCCATATTCCCACATCCCGTATTCCCACATCCCGTATTCCTTCATCCCTTCTTCCAGAACCTTTGCAGTGCTTGCATCTCATCCTTTACCTTCTGGAGACACCACTTCTTCTGCCTCCAATTTTAAATCCTCTGGTTTCTCCACTGAGTAATACAGTTCTTCAAAATATTCTGTCCATCTTTCTGCTATTTCTTTTCTATTGTGCATTATTCTACCATCTTTACTCTCAATTTCTCTCATTTTACTCTTCCTGTTACCAGTTTTATTGCCATTACTTTCCTATTCATAAGATCATGCTGTCCTTTCTTCTCTAGGTTCTCTACCTCATCACATGCTTCCGCCAGCCACTTCTCTCTTGCCTTTTTACTTTCTCCATATACGAAGTATAGAGAAAGTATTGTTTTCATGAAAAAAATCGACTTCGAGATTTCAACGGAAATACATGTTTTGGGGTCCCTAGAACACGTTTTGACCATTTTCGGAATGATGTCTGTGTGTATGTGTGTGTGTTTGTGTGTGTGTGTGTGTGTGTGATAGTGGGCGTTTCTAACATGAAAACTATTAGTCGTATCAATACCAAAATTCATATATAGTACTGTGGTGTGTGCTGTCAGAGTTGATTAGTTTTTGGAGTAAATCGATCAACCGGAAGTCGAGCTTCATTCATCAAAGCTCATTTCCGGTTTTCAAAATATCTCCATAATTATGATATATAGGTATATTGTATACAATATTAAAGCTTTAGATAATGTTATTTACTATAACTTTTGCATTTAACATATTTTTGTATCACCGGTTGATTAGGAGTTATTCGTGAAATACTGATAAACCGGAAGTAGCTGATTATGTACTTTGTGGGCGCTTTAACGTAAAAACTATTAGTCGGATCAACCCCAAATTTCATGTATAGAACTTTAGTTAGTATCGTTAGAGTTGATTAGTTTTTGGGGTAAATCGGTTAACCGGAAGTCGAGCTTCATTCATCAAAGCTCATTTCCGGTTTTCAAAATATCTCCATAAATATTATATTTATGTATAAACTATTAATTATAAAAGTTTTAGAAAATATAATTTACTATAAATTTTGTATGAAATATATTTTTGTATCACTGATTGTGTAGGAGTTATTTGTGAAATACTGATAAACCGGAAGTTGCTGATTATGTACGTTGTGGGCGCTCTGGGAACTGGGGCGAAAGGCCATTTCATCGTTTTTCATCGAACATGTCCCGAAAAACATTATTTATAGTGTTTGTGACGTAAAAGATAATATGATATAAATTAAACACTCCTCTTCCAAGGTTGGATGGAATATAGAGTTCGAAATTACTGTCGTTTATAAATATTTACATCTTATGTATGGAGAAAGTCATGTGCTGGCCACATCAGATTTTTAGATTCTGTCTTCAATTCATTATTTAACTTTTGATACATTGTTCTTTCTTGTTCACCTCTCTTGTTTTTATACTTCCTCCTTTCTTCCATCTTTTTTAATATCTCTTCTGTTACCCAGGGCTTCTTTGTTCTAATTCCTTTAAAGTATCCTATTTCCTTCTCTGCTACATTTACTATAGCATTTTTTTACCCTCTCCCAAATTTCTTCACTTCCTTCCTCTTTTTTTTTGATCTTCTGTTATTGCTTTAGACAGTTTCTCACCTATCCCTTCTTTACCATTTCCTCCATCTTTTTCAAGTTCCATTTTCTTACTTCTTTGGCTTTTTCTACCCTCTTTAATGTCAGCTTGATTTCCATCCTTATTTGGACATGGTCACCTTTAATACCAGCACCTGGTAACCCAGTTGTATCCTATACTGCATTTATGTATCTTTCTTCTATTAAGAGGTAATCTATCTGATAATGAGCTTGTGCTGGCAAAATCCATGTATATCTCCTCCTTTTATGATTTTTGAATCATGTATTAGCTATAAACAATTTTTTCTCTCTGCAGGATTCCGCTAATCTTCGGCCTCTTTCATTTCTTACACCTAAACCATATTTTCCCACTACCGTGTCCTCTTCCCTTTCTCCAACTACAGCATTCCAATCCCTCATGATCACTCTACAGCAACTCTTCTCCTCTTCTAATACATCATCAATCTTCTCATATATCTTATCTATATCTTCTTCTTCATAACATGTTGTAGGCATATACACTTGCATAATGACTAGATCCTTTGGTAACATTCCAATCCTTACATCTATTAATCTATCATCAACATGAGTTACCTTTTGTACCCTTTCTGCTACTTCTTTTCTCATGATTATTCCCACTACATTCTTCCCCTCTGAGCTCCAGAATAGAATACGGTACCTCCATCACTCTTTATCTCTCCTTGTCCATCCCACCTCGCTCAGTCCTATCGCATCCATCTTCATCTCTCTTTTAATGTTCTCCATCTTTCTACACTGCAGCATTATCCTCCCATTCCATATTCCCACTCTCTTTCGATATCTCTGCTTCACCTGGAGATCCAACTAGGAAGCTATTTTAACTCCGGAACATTTGACAAAAGAAACTGGCATCATGGCGTAGTTCAAGAAAATATCCTTTGGATCTTTAATACAGTGGTTTCCGTTGAATAAAGGTTTTTAAAACAAAACTTGTACAAGTCCACAAATTAAAATAAACTGGTTAACCAGTTTCGGCATTAAACTATGCCATCATCAGAACAACTACCGAAGCTGGGCAATGGGTTATATACTTAGTTGGGAAGCAAGTGAGGAGAGGATGGAGGAAAGAAGAAGAGTCGTTGTGTTTCTGTTGCCTTCTGTATTCCAATACTGTTGTCTTCAGAAGAAGATCATCCACTTTTAGGGGCAGTTTCCTACCCCTAGAACAATGGACTGCCCTGAACCCGTTACCCACTCATCCACTCTCAAAAGACTGTTGGCCTCTTGGTAATGGGGGAACTCCTTATGCCGGGAATCATTCGGTTGCCATGTCCTCCTCAGTTTTGAAAACAGGGGATAGCACCAGAAGGTGACCTCTGAGGGTCAG
The DNA here is from genome assembly GCA_947579665.1 of Sympetrum striolatum. Taxonomy (NCBI): domain Eukaryota; kingdom Metazoa; phylum Arthropoda; class Insecta; order Odonata; family Libellulidae; genus Sympetrum; species Sympetrum striolatum. Next base: position 912,323 of record OX388345.1, on the reverse strand, counting down.
AGGCTATTTGAGGCGCATCACTCTCCTTACCCCCAAAATGGTATTTAGGAATTTTATTTTTATATGCAAGAACTCACCATGAAGAAGTGACAACTGAGATTACAAATTCATCATAGCATTCCTTGATCCAACATCCGTTGCTGATTGAGGGTAAATTTGCGGCTCTGTCCTGGCAAATTCCATTGGATATATAAAATTCGAAAACTAAAATTCTATTCAAGGTATTGACTCAAAACCAACTATAAATGAAAATTTCAACATTCACCAGATTTACTCAAAAATAACACATTCCCTTTTGGGTCTATTTTTGGCTACATATAACTTATCAAATGTTCCACCATTATGCCACTGATGTTTTTTTGACTGTAAGCGCCCCTGAATACTACAGAATAACCCTCGGATTATAGTTTTTATTTTAAAGGGAATTGGCTGGCCAATCAAACTTTTTATATGACCAATTTCGAATCGATTAGCGTGGGTACTTAGGTATTACTTTTGGTATAGATGACCACCAGATTACTTGTATTACATTAGGATGACTACCAGCATTTTGTATGTGCAGTGTATATGCATATAAATATAGATGCCTATATGTGTAACATGTATATGTTGCTGCAAATGGTATGGCCGTATGTGCTAAGGTGTGCTTTAGAATTGGGGGCAAATTGTTTTTCTATTTCCAACACTTAAATTTTGGGGTGCACACGGTATCTCAATTCCACATGCATCTAGTTTTTTCTGTTAAAAATTAAAAAACTTTTAGGTGACACAAATGTTTATAAAATAGGAAACCATGAAATAAAGTTTTGCACGCTAGCAGAAATTTGCTGAATTATGTTAGTATTGAGTGGGCTAATCACCTTTTATGAATACCTGCTAAGTATAGCTGTTACACAGTATTTTACCAGGGTGAAAATCCATATTTTAGAATACTCTCTTTAGAAACAATTTGATAGTACTTGCTACTGCAAGAACAGGCCTCTGTTTCCCTTCTTTGGCAGCTATTATTTGGAAAATGTTTGCATACAGATTTTGCAGCACTATATACATGCACTTAACTGTATCATGAAAGGAGTGAATCCATGCTCCTAATAGATCCATAATTTCATAGAACTTGTGCCTTTACTCCATTCCAAAATCTAACATTTTACTGTTAATTAAGTCTCTTGTTGGTTTCTCTTTTTCATCCATTGAAGGACAAGAATTGGCTCCTTCCAGTTCATAAACATCACAAAAAAAATCTGATGTGGCCAACACATGACTTTCTCCATATTTATTGAAAACAGAAGCCTATGCCGGTAATATATAAATAACTCGAAAACAATGAGTGTTACAGAAAAATGTTTCACACAGAAGTTGTAGTAAAATACTGTTACGTAAACCGTGAGTTCGGGGATAAGTGAGACTCGTTTTAAAAGAAACAACAAACTTTATTTTCTAAACTCAATCGAGCAAAGCCAAATATCAAATTACAACTGCCAAAACGATCCAACCTTTCTTTCACTGTCCCTCTCAACAATCAACCCCGTCGCTAACACAAACTCCGTTGCCAACACAAGTCCCCCACTCTCCAGCCTTGTAACAATACATTATCTATAACTTTGGTACCTAATTGTATATACCTACATTGCATTCTGATAGAGATACGTATGAAAAACTTCCATTTCTGGATAAACAACAACTTCTGGTTAACCATTATTCAAGAATAACTCCTAAACAATCAGTGTTACGAAGTAATGTTTCATACAAAAGTTGTAGAAAAATATATTATCTATAACTTTTCTATGTAATTGCATATACCATTTTTCATTTCACTTGGTTGAGTTGGGCTCACTTATATAAGAATTATTGGGTTAGGTTGGGTTCACTTATATCTATTATATATAGATGCTTCTCCGGATTCATTCATATATATAGATAGGTATATAGATAGATAGGATACAAATTCACAGCCTAAACCACAAGCGTCATTGACTTCAAATTTTTACCACGTATTGGCCATAACGTGTAACCGCCAGAAAAATTGCGATTTTGATCCTCAGTGTCATGGGTTCGATTCCAGTGGGCCCCAAAGTCCCGATTTTTCCCGTTTAAATGCATTGCTTTGATTTTCGGGAATTTTAAAAAAATACTTCCTGGATAGGCAGAGAATTAAAACTCAAGGAGCCTATGTATATGGTCCTGATCTATCAAAAACATAAATGACTTTTACGGAAAAAATCCTTGGTTCGATGCTAAGACGATGCAAAAATCAGCCGTTTAAAATACATTGAGGTAGTTTTTCATTATTTTTTTTCATGCACTTATCGAAATGATAGGAAATTCTTGGTTATACGGAAGATGTATATTAAGCATAGGTTTTTGAAAAAAATTTACATAAGACCGTACTGTTCCTGGGTTCGATGCCAGAGCACATTAAAATTTCTCTCATAAGGAATATAAGGGAAAAGTAGGACGTCGTTTGAGGCAGTTGCATCCAATATTTCTGCTTGAATTTTCACACATAGTTAGAGATAGTGATCTTCTATTATGTTGCATAGGAAGTATTACCAGAATGATCCGGGTTCGAAGTCAGGCGGTAAATATATCCCCCATTTAAAATACATTGAGGTAAAAAGACTGGAGGCTTTCCTGGTGAATAGCTTGGGTTAAAAGCTCTCGGGTTATCATCCAGAATGATCCTGGATGATAACCCGAGAGCTACATTGAGGTAGTTTTCATTATTTATTTCGATGCACTTATCGAAATAATAGGAGGTTCTTGCTTAGATAGAAGATGTATATTAAGACTCGGTTTAAGAAAAAAATAAGATAATACCATGCTGTTCCTGGGTTCGTTGCCAGAGCAGATTACAATTTCTCACATAAGGAATATATGTGAAAAGTAGGACGTCGTTTGAGGCAGTTGCAGCCAATATTTCTGCCTGAATTTTCACACATAGTTAGAGATAGTGATCTTCTCTTGTACTGCATAGTAAGTTCACCAGGAAGACCCAGGTTCGATGCCAGACAATTAAATTGCAGCGAATTTGAAGAATATTTTTAATCCTATTTTTTTTTTTGAGGACGGTCCCAATATGATGCCGATATGAAATTGGTATTGTCGATCTGCTTGCAGTATGCAAGCTACATTTTACTCGTAATAATATATTGGCTACCAATTGTTATTGATTTATTTATCCAACTTGATAATGGTAAATTGATTGATCCTATGACTGCTGTATTAGTACTTTTTAAGAAAAAAAATCTTTGAAAAGAAACTTTGCTCAAGTTTCATGTCATTATCTCAAATTTTCTAATTTGTTTGCATTGTAGTAGAAACTTTCATATCTGTGACAAATTAAACATTTAATTTTGGCTAGCTCATACGTTTAATTAAGTAAAGGAGTAGGAAAAATGTAAAATATCCTTGATTTTCTTATTTTAAAATTTTAAATGATGATGATAGAACTTCTCTGTGCAATGGATAAAACTTACTGTTTATGCCAGCATATAAGTCGACCCGGTGTATAAGTCAACCCCTAAAATTTTGAGCTGAATTTCAGTTTTAGCCTATGTTCAGCATATAAGTCGACCCAATAAATAAGGCAGCACCACTTTCCCAGCTCTATTTTATGGGAAGAAAATCTATGGTATCCATAAATGTACGATAGCTTAAGGAATATTTACAGCATAAGATTAAGATGCTAGAATTGTTTCCTTCAGCTGTCCTGTCAATTTCTCGCCTCTGATTAACTACTACACAAGTTTCTTTCATTGGTATCACTCAGCCTACACAAATAAAAATGCATTTCCAAACAGAAACACAATGGCATTAAAAATTTATTATAGAAATAATGATAATATAGTGTGGTAATATCAAATTGCGACGCTGCTAAAACAACTTCCTTCAACTCCTAATACTAAATCGAATCATAATGATAGTAACAATTATATAAACAAAAACAAACCATGATGTGCTTATTGATCTTCATTTGTAAAAAAACATCGATATATATAATAAATTTTTGTAAAATAAAAATTCATGAGAAGATATGAATATAATTTGCAAAGAATAAATTTGTGTCAAATTTGTTTTATAAATATGTTTGAATCGCCGATAATTGTTTTGCAGGGCTTTACATTTTTACTTTCGGCCTCAATTGTATTTTGTGATATCTTCGTTAATTAGACTTGCCAAAAATTAGTTTCAGTAAGAAATAATTGTGTTGAGTTGCGAGAGTTTGTGTACAGCAATTGTTAAAGAGGCAGGTTCACTTGTTTACCCCTCCGTGGTAAAGGTTTAAATTTTATGTTCGGTGTATAAGTTGACCCCTGGTTTTTGAGAGATTTTTTTTGGCTTCAAAGGTCTACCTATGTGCCGGCATCTATGGTAATTGTCAACATTCAGTTACTGAAAGAGTATCTAAAATTGATTTTGTATCGATTGATTAGTTTAAATTGATATTACTTCCATCAAAGGTTATTCAAATTTTCTTTATTTAAGGCATGTTTGATGAAATAGAAACCTTAAAACCCTATATTTAGAGAAAATTAAAGCTTATTTACAATAAAATTTGAGGAAATAAGATTCAAGATTAGTGCACTTTCCCTGAATATTTGCATTGATCAATATTTTCTTCATTTTCTTCAGGCCTGTTCTAGTGAGGTGATGATGCTGAGAATGGCAAGAAGGTACGATGTGCAATCGGACTCCATTGTGTTTGCCAACAACCAGCCTTACACGAGGGACTCTTACAGCCTGGCTGGAATGGGAGAGACCATTGAAGACTTGCTGAGATTCTGTCGGCAAATGTACGCAATGAAAGTGGACAATGCAGAATATGCCCTTCTTACAGCTATTGTCATATTCTCAGGTGATTTTTCTAAATTAAATATAAGTATGATTTACGTAGTATAAAATAATTAATATTTTCCTATCAATACTGTTGCGTTACATCACGGTTTTAGAACTGCAAGAAATAGCAAAATTTCAGTGTGTTTAAAGTTTGAATTTTAAACTCACGTGCAATTTAATAGAAATTGTTTATTAAAAAGTGAATTATTATTGGGACTTAAAATTCTTTCTTTCCTGAATATAAGCCCAAAACTTTTCACAAAGCGCTTGCTATGTAACGGAGTTGGAGGGGGTTCTGCCTGGCGTTATGGTACTGTTACATGGGGGGAGGGGGAAAAGGGGAGGGGGAAAAGGGGAGGGGGAAAGGGGGAGGGGGGTCAAAAATTGGAGAATTATGTGCTACGTAATTTGTGTATGATCTCTAAAGAGATTTATAGCGAGAAAAAAAAGCAGTCCAAACTTGACAATATGCCAACTTCTATAACACTGCCCCTGCATCAAGATGCCTTAACCTATGATGGAGATGATATTTCCCTCCGACTTAAGTTCATCTTCTAAACTTTTGTCTTGAAAGTTAGGCGGGTTACACACTGGTGTCCCGCGACACGTATCTCATGAGACATGTCGCAGGACATTCATGTCTCAACAGAACCAACCCGTGTATTCAAATTGGGACTTACACACTGCGTGAGACATCGGTAAGACGGGACATCCCATGAACATGTCCCATGAGACCGGTTGGTCGGTGTTTGGTGAGACATGTTGCGGGACAAACCCGTCTGGCGTATGCGCACTGGCGCACATCACTGAAGTGTAGTTAGGTTTGCCAACTCCTTGAAGGTCGATCCCGGGAGTTTTCCATTCCAAGAGCAGGAAATTTCGGGAGATTCCGGCAGGTTAAGTTTAGAAATAATTCAGCTACCGTATAATGTACATATATTCATCATTTATAAACACCATAATTTTGCTACTTGATCTTACTTAAACTTTCTATTTATAAGCCTACGCCGTCGATGTTGTCTTCTGACTAGGGCATGTAACAAAAATGCATCTTCTTCTGAGGACATCTTGCACGACCGCAGCACATCAGGTAAATGGCAAGAGACATGAAACATGGGACATAAACACGAAACATGCATGTTGCATTCAATTTCATACGACACGACATGTTTCATGAGACACGTGTCGCGGGACACCAGTGTGTAACCCGCCTTACAGTTCTCTCGAACAGACTACTGAAATGAAAGAAATACAACTTGAAACCTAAATCATTTGAAATTTTTAGTAGTTATATGCCAATTACAGTTCGTTCTGTCATAATAAATCTATATTATTTTTAAATATGTTTGGCAATTTCTTCCGTGTCAAACTATGTATTGGATACCCTTGACAGATTCTTCTGTCAATTTGCAAGTATTTTGAAACCTGCTCAGCTGAATAAAAAAACTCTTTGAGATATTTTTGACTTTATTTGAATTAATGAAATAGATTAGAAAAGACTTAGGTATGCAACCAAAACATTTGGTCTGTGCGTCGAAGAAGTTAGTCTGAGAAAGCCTGTATTGCATGCTGTTTGTAATATAAATATACCATATAAATGTTTGACGTACTTTCATATTCTTCAGGCTATTATTTACTTCATATTTCATTCACTACTACACATTTTAGTTTGTTTTAATGGAAAATTTTTGTAGTATAAATAATGATTACATATTGATATGTCAACTTAGACTTCAACAACGTTCAACGATTTCATACTCATTGGGATTTAGGGGCAAGTTTTCATTAATAGAAGGTAGCAATGTGAATAAATGAGTGTTTTTTTCCACACTCGTAATCAACCTATCATTTCCTAACTTTTCAAAAAAGTATTGCAATGGTAAATCACTCCTTTTCGTATTATTTTGAAGATCTTGTACTTGGCAGTAAATTTTTAAGGAAAGACGTTAAGATATATTGATAAAATCATTAAAAATACCGATATGAGGTGTTGCAATACAAACTTAAAATATATTGACAACAAAGGTCAGTTCTCCTTTGGTCAGTTTTTCACTTATCGATTTTGAGGCAATTTTCTTACCTTAATCCCAAAAAGATGTTCTTATTTTACAGAATTATTATTTTTTGTACAAACTTTATAGAAGTAGCTAATAAGATTATCTTATGTCAAAATCACAATGAGTATATTTTTATATATTTATTTATCAGATGTCAGTAACTCCTGTAATAAATGCATGGGAGAAATATTTGAACATTATTTTCATGCACTTCCGTACATCGTAGGACTATAAATTTTTCGGAGTTATTAAAGGTCCAATGGGCTATTACATATAGATATTTATTTGTTTAAAGTATCCTTAGTTTGACTCTGGATTACTCGAATAGTCACTCTTAAAAATGCATCTTAAGTTCATTTTGATCAAAAGGATCTGGTGTTTTTCCGGCAAATATTATGGATAAAGTTCTCTCAGGTTACAAGCCGGGTGGTTTCGTCTCTCAACGTTTCGGTCCCTGTCTACGGAACCATCTTCAGGAGCGAAGAATATGGTTCCTGAGACAGGGACCAAAACGTTGAGAGACGAAACCACCCGGCTTGTAACCTGAGAGAACTTTATTCATTTTGATGAATTGAATTGCATTGTAGACATTTTTCCTTCTGTAGAATTAAATTATAAATAATAATTGTACCAAATTGAAGTAAATACTAAAAGAAAGGAAATTGAATGAAGATTCATATTATGGTTGTAGAATATCATACTCAAGTCGACATTGAGAGAATTCAGACAAAAATAACAAAACAAATTTGTGTAATTTTGTGTGCTTAAACAATTCCTTAATGACAAAGGTGATAGTTGAACTCAACTCCCTTATTAATATGCGGAACCTCATAAATGTATAAGGAAGAAGAGACGACATATTATGGCAATGAAACAATTATAATCCAGTCAAATTAGACAGTAAATCTTTATATGTTGTTAGAACCAGTACTATGTGACCAATTTTGTAGTGCAGAAGACCTGCGCAGGCTGAGCAATGCTCAACAACTATTGAAATCTGTATGATTTTCTTAATTTTTGCTCAGTATCTTCTAAAATTGGGGGGTGAATTGGACCAGCAGGTGAATTTGAAAGGCCTGAATCAGAAACGCTGTGATTGACATTGTTAATGTATTGTTTCTTGGTATCTTCTTTTCCTGACTCATAAACTCATAAAATCTTAATTACAAAAATACACTACATTTCCTTTTCTTAAACATTAAATTTTTCCTCTAATTTGCATGATTTTAACTTGCGTTCTCGAACGAATGCTATGGCTTCTGCTTTTACCTCACACCAAAACATCGTTAGAACCTCTGAAATGAAAACCAATAGAAAGGAGATGTACCAAGAAGAGCAAAACCAATTGTTAATATAAATACAGGAATTGTTCAATTTTTGTCAACTCTGTTATTCATTTGCAATTTTATTCGGTGTTATTGGCAAATGATTGAAATTTAGGGACAAGAATTCTTAAGTTAAAATATTCTAACATTGTATTTTCATTTATCGAGTAACATATCTAAAAAGATTTACAAAGTTCAATATCGGACTAAAGGCAAATCATATGCCACCAATACTTATTTGGAGGGACATTCTATATTGTATTTGACTGAAAATATTAAGTAAATGTACTAAACATACCTCAAAAGTGAAATATCTTGTCAGATAACATTGTTTGAAAATAATGCTTATTCGACTGAATTGGACTTTTATAAAACTTAAGTTATGCTACCCACCGGCCTTGGTTGCCGAGTGGATAGCATTTCATCCAAGCTATCGCCTCTACCCCAAGGTCCTGGGTTCGAATCCCAGCTGATCGGATTTTTCTAATTCAGGGAATGGTCGATGTGTGTTCGTTGTTGCCTCGGTGAAGCACCTCCTGAAAAGTTCAGTAGAGCTTAGGAGGACTTCACCGGTGAAGGGCAACAACAGCTAAGCATGAGAAAAAAAAAATTGAAATTTTTTCCAAAAAGCGAAGAATTTTCGTTTTTGTCATGATTTCAGTAAATATTGTGAATATAACTCATACTAAGAGAAAACTATATTTTATAAATGAGCAATATATTTTTTTAGCTTTTAATTTGAGCACAAAGCGACGATACACCCACAACAATGCTTCATGGTGGTATACCCTTTCCCCTAACTCATATAACAATGTCTTCAGCGGTTAATTGAGACAGGCCATGTCATACTCTTTCCCCCATTTATATTTTGGTAACTTTAATTTTAATCCCATCATTTTTGACAGTGGAATTCACTAGTTATCCAATATATAAGTAGTATTTAATTGAAATGTCTAAAAAATCATTACAAGTTCGTATCTCTTAATAAATTAAATAAAATCTTTTAGATAGCTGAGAAAAATATTGCAGATAAGGGGTAGTTGACCAAAATAATATAGATACCTGTATGATCCCTGATGATGCTATCGAGTGTATCTCATAAGAGCACATGAATCCAAATGAAAGAACAACCAAGTTGCAGCCTAATGTAACAGTCCAAATACCGTTGATTTATTTATCCATCCCAAGTTCAGTAAAAGCTTGCTTTCTTTCAAAATGTTTAAATTTATTAATCACAAATTACTATTTATAATTCATTTTCATCACCGTAAGCTGCTAAAGGTATCAATGTTTTTGAAATATTGACTAGTTTCTGTAGAAATATGTCCATTACTAAATTATGTTCAATATTTTCCTCTTCCTAAGAGAAAACATGGATTTTCTTGAGAAAGGAACATTTTTTGAGTTTTTTCCACAAATTAAATTGTTTTTAATTCTGTTTCTTAACTTACATTGCACACACTCGCATTCCCTTTCGTCAATATTCTGTCTTCTCATTTTTCACTCTCAATTTAATTATGGTAATGGTAATTTTCCTTACTGAACTCCAGGTTTCATTGTAATCTGTAAATCTTTCGTATTATTACCAGGGGGGGCATAAATTACATGTGTTATGATAAGTCAATTGTAGAGAAAATAGCTAAGTTTTTTCATGGTATGAACATTAAAAGCAGATCTCCGAGACCCTGATCTTGTAATGTGAAATGATTCCATTTCCCAGAATCTTGGATTGCAATAGTGTAGCTAAATAATTTTATTTTTGTTTTGCTTCCGTTAAGAAAGATTTTTCAAAGGCTCTTCTCTTTTTAACCTTAATTAAAATTGTATAATAAGAATAACTGCAGCATTAACATAATGTTTCTTCATGGAGGTACAAAAACACGAAAATAATTATGAAAATGCTTACATAATTACAGTTGCATATTCCAATGATAACTCACAAGATAGATTTGGAAATTGCAATCCATTTCCTGTACATGCTGGGCTAAAGATTTCCTGCCCCTGGATTGCTTTGTGTTGCTTTGGCCATAGTCAAATCCTGGCTACGCTTGTGATATACACATTATAATATCTGTGTACTTTCTCTAGTTTTTAGTTTGTCTGTCCCAAATATTTATTTCTAGAGTGTTCCCTGACTAGCATTGGTTTCGTCCATATTTCACAAAATTGGAACATGGAAATTCAGGTTCTGTAGGTTACACCAATAAAAGCAAACAGGGTTTGACTCCATATTGTTCAAAATTTGAAACACCAAATGAATTGCTTGTTAAGTCCATACATTGCAGTTACGTTTAGAAAGTTGAAGTATAAATGATTGATTCGATCGAAGAATCCTCAACTTGGTGAAACTCCATAATCGGAATCATGTTAAATCTTTTATTTAATATGATCCCAATATAAATAATTGTCCTACAAAACTGAAATTAGTTCCTAGAGAACCTGAAAATTTCAATGATCATACTTCTGCTTCCTGTTGTGGCATTTTCAAATTGAAATTGGTATGATAAAGTAACATGTTTTGTAAAATTTTGCTTTTATTTGATTAACAACTAATAGCCAATGTAACTGTTAGGCCGTGCAGGGTTTCTCATTCATCTCTAAATGATCTCGTCATTGCCAAGGAGGTAGAGAAACGTCAAGATTTATCTGTGCAGGGAGAAGAAAATTCTTCAAGAGAAATATATATTTCAAAAGCAGTGAGGTTTGTGTGCTGTGAATTTTTGTAACTCTTATGAATACTGTATGAAAATTGGTTAAGTTACTTGTATCTATCATATAGTGATGCATCTCTGGATACAAACATTCACATTCTTATATATGTGTACACTGCAGGGGTTGGCTTGGGCTGTATGCCATGTACGTCTAAACATGTTGGACCAGGAAAAGTGACAAATCCATCCGACTGTCTAGGGTTTAATCCTAGAAGCCCCCAAAATCTTAATTTTAAGCATAAAAATGCATTGTGCAGATTTTCTACAAATACATTTTCAGGAGTAAAATATCCTAGAGTGATAGGAACATAAAAATTAAGCTTTAGTTGGCTCTTTTAACAGCTAAGATTGCCAATGAGTTCATTCCCCCCAGGTCAAGCAAAATTATTATTATTTTTAGGAATACAGGGTGGCGATATTTGAAATAAATTTTTAGTACATTTCATAGCTATGTAGATACTCAGGTGTATAGAAATTGTGCTCTAGTTTTAGACGGGCTTTCCAAATTGCTCCTGGATTTTGATGGCTTATGTATACTGCTGTGAAGAATGTATAGGAAACATAAAACATTTTTTAAGGTATTTCCTGAAAGAATATCAACATGAAAATCAATTTCCTCTTAGATTTGACAATTTTATTTCTTAATTTGGTAAGATATCTCCCATAATAAATAGAAATAGACAGATAGTATGATTGAGTTGTGGCTGATAATTTTTTAAAGCACATCTAAACGAGGTAGAAAACTGTAATTTAGTATGATGATATAAATAATCGTTGACTTACTTATGCACATAGGATATATTCTAAGAATACTCTGAGAATGATTCCATCTTAGGTCTCCCATAAGAAAGAATGAGATAGCTTAGAGGCAGTCTAAGATGTTTTAAATTATCCATTTATTCATTAATTTAGTAAATGAATAATTGAAGTATAATAATAAATGAAATGTAAATTATATTCATGTTCCTGCTTCCATATTCTGATGAATGGAATATTTATCATTTGTCTTTTGTTGTAGGATAGAAAAAAATGTAGTTTTCGTTAAATTGTGCCATATTCCTATGGCTGTGATGACATGAAAGCTACCGAGGTATTAGTGAATAATTTCGCTGATCTCTCCTTATGGAAGGCCAGAAAAATGTTACTCATAAAGTAATTGTGCTTCACTTGCATGAACATGTTCTGCTTATAGGATTCTATGAAAAAGGGCAAACTCCCTCTCTTCTCTTTCTTTTAATAGCTCAGAGGGTGTGAGGTACCAAACAGGCTGAATACAGATGCCAATTCATATTATACTCATATCCAGTCATTCATTGATTGAATGTTAGAAAAGTATATTCTCAGGTACCCCTCTGAATAGTCAGTGTCTTTCTGTGCTGCCTTTAATTTAATTTTAATTTGCAGTTCATGTTTATTACAGGGGAGCAACAAAATATAATAATAGATATGCAAATTAAAGCTAATTTTCACTAGCTAAACATGAGGTACCTATGCAGCGTTACAATGAAAATATTTCAGTGAAAGTGGTTAATAATGTAAAAGAATTAGTGGTTGATAAATTATTATTGAGATGTGTCTTATTTGGATAAGAATAGATTCCTCTCGGTTTTTTGTCTTTATTTGAGGTCGAAGCAAGTACCAACCATTTCTCATCTTCAACCAAGTCATTTCCACTTTTAAATTGTTCATACCTCTTATAAACAGTCTCCAGAGTCACAACATTATCGCCACACACTGATGTTAACATTTCCTTGGGACTCTTTTGCAACTTAAAATTCAACGTAATGTCAATGTGCTGCTCTAAATCCACGACGTGCAACAGACACGACCACACTGCTCTGGAAACCGATTAAAAAGTCAGAACTCCTTCAAACATGACACTGACTGTCACAGGGGATCATGCTGTTGGACTTATTACTTCAAATGAATGTAACGTCAAAAGATGCTGTATTTTTTTATCACACTTTCTATTTCATCAAGCTCACTCCAGCTTTGTTTGTTTAGACTTTTAAAGTTTTTCTGTTTATAAAGGAGTATCTTACAATGTTATCGTATCTCACCTAGAACATGTTTATGAAAATTGCTATATAACCAATATACGAGTAGTTTCAAAAGTTTTGCAATTTTTTGGATGAATGGAAACTGTTGAGGGATTATATTATTTTCATATGGTTATACAAGAAGTGGAAGATGGTGAGTTGGCTGTCTTAATTTCTATGTCAGATAACATTCAATGTTAGGTTTTTCATTACCTATCTTTTCAACAAGTAGGAGGGAAAATTCAACAAATAAAGAAAATTCTATGCACATTTAAAACTGAATGTAACTGTATCTTTCTTTTGAATACATCTGCTTGTTTAATTTCAGAGAGACCAGCATTGATTGAAGGCTGGAAAGTGGAAAAAATCCAGGAGATATACTTAGAAGCTTTGAAGGCGTATGTGGATAATCGTCGAAGGCCTCGCTCAGGACCAATCTTTGCCAAGCTTCTATCTGTCCTCACAGAGCTTAGGACTCTTGGAAACCAAAACTCAGAAATGTGTTTCTCACTCAAGCTCAAGAACAAAAAACTTCCTCCATTTTTGGCAGAGATATGGGATGTCATGCCGTGAATTTAGTGGTCAAGAGTACAAAATGGGAAACGAGAAGAAGCCCCTCTGTCTTGCTTTGTGTCACTCACATCATTGGCTGTCATTTATGCCAGAGCCAGTTTCTTCCTTTTTGCGACAATACACAAATACTTATGCATGCAGAGCAAGCAAATGAGTTATGCACGGAAGCAGCTCAAAAATTTCCTTCACATTAGTGATTTAATTTTCTAAACACATCTCCATTTGCTACCACAATTGCCTGCTGTGGTTTACCTACCCTATTGAGATTTGTCTGAGGTTCTGTTTATGCTTCCTTTGAATCAAGAAGTCTCTAAAATTGTGCCTGTTTTGCATGGTAGTATGTGCTGACAGTGATCAAAAGAAAATTTATATCGAAGAAACTTGAAATTTAGGGGTTTTTTGATGGTTTGTGGAGCATTTGAATATTGGTCACTCAATATTAAGTTTTTTAATTAGAACCTATTGACTGATCCAGAAGGCATTTTAGGTATGCTGAAGCCTCTCAGAGGATCTTCTGTGCTCGAGTGCAGTGGTTGCAGGAAGTAATAGGTTGTGATCAACATTTCCATCCCAAAACACTTGATTTTTATTCCACCAAAACACAGGCTGTGAAAACATGAACAAATTCTTGTCAGATTAAAATGAGATATTCAGATTTACTGACAAAAAAGAAGGATGGTTACAAAGTAAAGTTGAGAAATTGAAGAGTCTATTATAAAGTTTATCCTAAGGCAAGAATGAAAGCTATGTAAAAACAGATTGATTGTTGAATTTTGTTTTTCTTTTCAGAGACATATTTATACAAGAGTAATCCTTTAGTTAGGAAATTATATGAGAGGCCAGGACACACTTTATGGTGCCTTTTACAAAATGATGTACTCGGTTGAAGTGTATTACCCAGGAGAGAGAGTTTGAAAGGAGGCTGAAAGTGATCGTAGAAAATTATTGGACCTAATGGTTAAGGAGGATTGAAGGAATACTTTTCACTGGATGTTGTTTTGATATACAAGATGTTGTGTGTGTGTGGTTAATTATATGACTCAAAAAATTTTTTTACTTGTGTGAATGTTAGAGCAACCGTCCCCTTGTAATCATGCAGAATGTATGACCCATGAAAATACTGAAATGGTGTGAAAGGCACTTGTTGCATTGAATTTAGAATTGTGTATGCCAAATGTGAATGTTAAATGAGATGTTCTTATTGTATACCTGTGTTGTGGGTTATTGCAATTGAGTGAAATTGAGGTAACGGAGCATAAAATGGTCATAGGAAATCAAGAGTTTGTTTATGCCTCTTTGATTACTCTTTTGTTTCCAGTATGAGTGATGGAATGCCTTTAGAATGCATATATATTGTCATCTCTTGTATTTGATTCTCTTTCAACATCGGGTCGTCAGAAAAATGTACTAAGAAAATATTGTTCTAAACAAATCAAACTGCGACATTTAAGCACATATATGCAAACATTATTGTGGATGGAAACTGAAATATGAACTATGTGATTTTTTAAATTATACTTGTATAGTATTCAGGGAAAACTGTTAAATTTTATGCTCTTCTCATACAATATTTAGGAGTGTCACCCATTGTAAGATTGTCACCAGAATTCAAAATATGGGAGAAATTCTTTTTTACCTTTCAGTCTTACATTTTCCGTATCTATTCTATGTTTAAACATTTTATGAAGCTCACGGTTTTTTCAGGAAGTTTTATTATGCTTTTGTTGAGGTAAATTTCCTGATCTGCATTGATTGGAAAATTACTAAATTATAACAAAATAATTGTTATTTTTACTTTGCGGCAGTGTTTAACTTTGGGAAATTGAATATTCAACATATTCTTTTTAGTCAACATTGTCTTTAAAAAGCATTTTGAAAAATGAAGTAGGAATACTTTATTCAGAGAAACAGAACAACTCACACTGCCATCATTGTCCTTTATCGTTGAAGGTTGGAACGATTTCAACTAGTGAATGATAGTTGAATATTAATGGCTATGTCATATGTTGTTAATATGTAGCTCTTAGACAGTCTGGACGGCAGTTGAAAAATTTATCTTAAACGTTTTCAGATTTTCCTGCCTTCCAGACTAGCACATGAAACTGCCTACATGTTAGCTGTATTTTATTCAAAATTTTGATCCAAAATTGTTTTAATGTTTGTGAGTATTATCTTGTAAAGTAATCAGTGTGACAATTTTCAAAGTTTCCCTTTTACTGGCATTTGTAGTGATTCTCTTAGGATGGGGCTGCTCATTGTACTCCCACCAAAAGTATGTTCAAAAGCCTCTGATTTAATGCAACGAGACAAAGTGTATACCACTTGTGATCCTTGATTTGTCCCTATTAAGACAAATGAAAGCACAAAAATTGTCATCCACTGCCAGACCGTCATTTATTTACATAAAACCGTGACTTCCATTTTCCCCACTAACGGTATGTAGTCATTATTATGTTTTGTCCACAAATTTTGTATGAAATCCTCAAATATTGCTTCTGAAGAGATTCTATATTTTTTTCAATATTAGTGGGATTATAAAAGCATTATTAATATCTCCCATTTTCTCAGATGGATCCATATGAGCAATAATATTCTACCTTTCTGACAAAAATAAAATTTCCACATTCTCTCTTTTTGCCTTCAATTTTAAGAGACATAGAAGCATTGCAAGAAGCCTGATATCAGTGTAAGGTGGTTGATGTAGTGCAGTTTTCAATTCACAGAAGAGTACAAGTTTGAATTACTTAATTGTTATTCCATTTGATGCATTTTTCAGTTCTATAAAGTTTTGTGACATTCACAATAAAAGGAATTTCAATGAATAATAAAAAGTTTTCCCTTTTGCTAAACAGTCAAAAAACATCAATGCCATAGTGTTAATGTTTTTGAACGCAAAACATGCAGCCTCTGACAAAAAAGAATGATGTTATTTATTTGCCAAGTATGAATCATGTTTAACTCATCTATCCTTGTTGCTGTGAGAGCAGATAAACATATTTTTTAATGTGCAGCATCAACAGATGCAGAGCTGCAATTTACAAGTGTCTTTTGCCTAAAGTGCTGATGTATTTATTTCTAATGTCTGAATCATAATGTGTGATATGTTTTTCACTAGGGTACCTGGGTCTGTAAATAGTTCAGAGGGAAAGTTTTTACACCAATTGAAATTATAGTAGGTTTTGTAGGAGACACAAGCCTGTATATATGCCCTATTCAATGTGATACTAAGGCCACTAGCCTGTGGCATTTTCAATTTTTTATTCGACTTGGTTAACTGCTTTTTATTGTCGTTAAGTTTGCCGTGACTGCAATATGAAATGAGGTTAATCAATCTTCCTATCATGAATATTGAAGTGGCTTTGAATTGATTATTCAACATTGCTTTCTTGTTTAACTTTTTCAGGAATGTTATCTGTCCAGGCAATTTGAAGAGCTTTGTTTGAAATGACCACTGCTTAGAAAGAAATGTCTTTTGATGCCCAATCATTGCATAAATCTGTTAAAAAACCAACTGTTTTTATAGGTTTCTCCAGCTTTTGAGTTTTAAATGTTGAAAGGAGGATCACAATGCCATCTCATGAGGAGAAAACATTAAGCAATTTCCTTAATATTCATATTGTTGGCTTACTCACATCTTCATTTAGTTATGCACCTCTACTGGACTTCTGTTCAAATCTTGTGTGAAGAGTGTATATAATATTGATAGTGCATACAAGTGGGTGTGAATATTTTTTGTATATCCCAAAAAATTGTATGTTGTGTGGAATGCTTATGTACTTTTTCATGATGAATGTTGTTATTAAATTACTGTGCAATATGTACAAAATAGGTCGTCGAAGCATACAAGTCTTGAGTTAGAATCTATGAATTGAGTAGTATTTATTTTCTTGTTACACCCCATTACCTCTTGAGTTAGATTTTCTAAGAAACATTTTCATGTCATATTTACTAGTGCAGTAATAAAAATATTTCAATTTGGCACTCTGTGTATTGCATACTTTCAATGTGCTATACAAAATGACTAGCCAAATGGCCCTTATGCAAATACGAGCTGTATTTAGTTATTTATTTCATGTTATCACTCTTTTCAAAAACTCGACACTTTTGTTAGGATTCAATTAAAGACTTGGAATCTAAATTTTGTCATTCATCCAATTACTAAGTACTCTTTTTATTACATTTATATTCCTTAAAATACTGGAAATATGTTCTTATTGCTATCTTAAACATAAATCATAAAATATCAATCAAATGGAGTACACCTGATCCAATGTATTTGTTTTGTAACATTTATAGTTTACAAAATAATTTGTTCTTGTTGTAATCTTAAACAGATTGTCTAGCCATATCAACAGGATTGAATACTATCAACTTGCCTATTTACATGTTCTTCTTTAGTAATGATGCACATCCATTTGGGACTTTTCTTCGACTATAAAATTGTTAGAATCGAAGGCACACTAGATCCGGGTACATAACTACTCGTTGGCATGTTCCGTAACGTGAGGTCGGCCACATCCTTTGCTCACCCTGGTTCCATATAACTCGTCAAACGCACAGCACATTTTAAGGAATTATCACTGGGTGACACTGAAACGGCTTGAACCGCCACTCAATACCCCATTAAAATTACAAAAATAAGTATTTTTTTGCTCTCTGGCTGTTAAGTGTCAACTTTACTGCTGCTGCAAAAAACAAAGTTGGCGCTTTATAAATCCATCAAGCAGAAGCATACTATATGCCTTTTGGTATGAAATAAAAGAAATAAAGATGTAATATCTTTTAAATAATTACCTTCTAATGGAAAAAATTTTCCATTTAACTTCCTGACTTCGTCCACGGGTAGAACTTGAGCTTTATTATTCTTTTTGCCGGCACCAAGTACTGTCACAAAGTTTTGGCACAAGGCAGCATTCGTTTTGCCTACTTTGTGTGTTATTTTATGCACTGGTCAAACATTCCACTATCGATGTTTCGACTGTATACATGTACTTACACTGTATCGATGTTTGCACTTCATACGAAACAGTAGGCCGATAGTTTTTAATTGAAAGGGAATTGGCTAGCCCATCAAACTTGTTGTATGAACGATTTTGAATTTGCACTAACGTAGGACTTTCAGCATAGACGACTACCAGCATTTTGTATACAGTGTTTACACTTGTAGATATATGCATTAGGGTGGGCCGAATAAACAGTTTTTTTACCAAATCGAATTTTGCCCTATGTGGGAAAGTTAAGTACTGATACCTATAGAGCGTCTCTCATGCAAAATTTTTCCAAAATCAGATATTATTAATTACTGCCGCCCGAGCCCTTAAGTTTAAATATTAGCAATCACAGGAGGAAATGAGAAACAAGGGCATATGGAGACTGAGGTATTGTAAATATTGACATATTAGTAAGTTTCAACAATTGATTTATATCTCTGTATTACGTTTCTGAATATTTTTATTTATTTAACACAATCTATGGTTTAACGACGCTTGGGAATGATCAACAAATTTTTAGTGTAGGCAACCCACAAAGCGACAAAAAATTCAGGCCAAAATGGTACATCACCATACATTTTGCCTTTTGGAAGCCGTATTTGTCATTTTCCTATTCTTTAAAATTTTATTCCTTAAGAAATGTTCTTGGTCATTGTTTAGCGTAAAGTAATCCATGGCAAAAACCTTAATAAAGATAAATTTCGACATTGTAGTTAACTTTGACAAATAAATATGCATCTGATGATTTAATGCAATTCAATTATTTAGGCTATTTTAGAGCGTTGATTCCTTCATAGGATAGAGGTATCAGAAAAGACTAGAAAGAGGACGATTATTAGATTGTTCCCAGTGGCGGCTCGTAGCTAAAATTAATGGGGGTGCTGCTCCAGAAAAATTTTAGCCTTTGTTTAAACCTTTGTCCGTCAGAATTAAATCCCCACAGGTGGGGGTCCTGTTGCTGGATTTAAATTTGGCCATTTAAAAATCTTGTACACCTGTTAGTTAAAAAGTTATATATCTCGCAAACCATTGGTGATATTTATCCCGAATAAAAAGTATTTTGTTACTAATCTATTTATCTAAATAGAGCAAAGTTACCATACCATAATAATGTTTAAGTAATTATAATTTAAAACAATTCCAAATTGTCAGCGAGTGTTTTTTCATGTTGTTGAATTAAAAAGAATCTAAGACAATTTACAGTACATAACTACGTATTTTCTTATGTAACTCCTACAGAGTTCCGAGTGATTAATTGTAAGTGTATTCATAAAGTTCCCAGAATTGAGCAATTATTTGATGGATACGATAGATTTGAGCTTACTCATCTAGCAATTGAGGGTCGAAGAAGGAGTAAAGAGTGAGAATCTATAGCTTTAATAATTTATTTTTTTTGAATAAAATTTCAGAAATTGTAATTCTATGAAGAGATTTGAGGAAACTGTAACTCACTCCTAAATTCACCTTTTCTTGAAGGATTAAATGAGATTATTTTTAAAATCTTAATATTTCTTCATCTTAAGATAAAATTTAACCTTACTTCAGCATGATATCTCCGAAATCAACCATTCAGAAGTGTTTTGCTCCGCATATCCTCTCTTCTCTCTGAGATGGTCTCAGAAAGTGGCGCTCCGCCTCACGGATATTGCTCTTGCATTGCCATCAAAAAGTCGCTTTATTTATCGGCGTCGCAAATTGTCGCAGGATTTTATTTCAGGCTCCTCTTAAGAAAGCTTCAAAAAACATTGTAGTATAAGTAAGTCCGTGTACATCGTGGTACATCAGTACTATTTTCCTCACTTTAGGTAAAAATTTGCTGTAAACTAAGGGTTCGCCATTTTGTTGTATAAATATTGCAAATATTAAACTGTTCATTCAAACTCAGTATTATGAAGCATAAAGATTAGTTTTATAATATTGCCGTTTTTTACCCGATGAATTTACTCATTTTAGTGCAGGATTGGCTTGAAGTAGAAGAATTTTGCGAAAAATGGAAGACCGGCATTTTTCAAGAAATTTGGTCAACTTTGACCCCCTGTAGAATTGTAATGCGGGGGAACCATCTTAAATTATGTCACAATTATATGCAGAATTTATTCAAGAATGACAAAGTTTACCAAGCGATCTCAGATCGGTGCTGCCAAGTCAGTTCGAGTTGGTAAACAGAAACGCGCTGAGCAGCGCGGGCTAGAAAGGCTAAAAGTGAGCTGAACTCAACCCGGCAAATAAAGTGGACCAGGTTCAGCACGAGATCGGTCGCCTCGGTGTTCTTGCGGACTCCGCTTCTCTTTTGTCAGCGGACGAAAACAAATACAATCGCAACATCTCCTGGCGCAGGGCCATGACAAGCGTTCATTTGTCATAGTTCTGTCCTCCGCAGCATTTTCCCGCACCGAGGGAAGGACGCTACTGTAGCCAATAGTAGCAATGAAGCTTTTTATTTAGGCCTCTCGAAAAACAGCCAATTTTGTATTTCCACTGTGCATGATGCTCGTCTACGGTCTTAGAATGTAGTTAAGTGATTTCAAATAGCAGTGTTCCTTTGTGAGACTGCGTTGAAAATATTCCCGTCGACGAATAATTTTTATACCCGAAAGATTATATGTATTATTCAGCAAAATAAAATGAAAAGTAAATCAGCAGATAGTTATTCCTGACTGTGGCATTGAAATTGATAAACTATTTACTAAATACAGTAATTTTGTGACCGAAAAAGAGATGCGAAAAAAATTGAATTCCCATGGGATCGAACAAACTAACTAATCACTTGTGGTTAATTGTGATAACCATTACACCATGATGCCTGTGTTGAGCTGAGGAGATGTTTTGCAATTAATTGAAATTATAAATTGACGCTGATTTTTAAATTCATTTTACAAAGAAACCAGGAAGAGTTTGTTTAAACGGTTTAAACTGTAATAGAGTAGTTAAAATATGCCAAATACAATATTCAGTATATAATAGTATATTCGCCTAGTACAATATACAGGCCATCTGTTAAACTTCGGCAAAAAGAATCCGTCCCGCCCCCACCTTATGGAGAGTCGCTCCCGTGTCCTGGCGCTTCCCGCAAATGCACATACTTAGTTAGTCATAACTGAAATTGTAATTGGCGAGAGCAGTGGTAGCAGAGGAAATATCTTTGATATGTCCAGCGACAAGAAGAGAAATATTAGCCTTAAATATTAATCTTATATATATATATATATAAATGGCTGTATGTGTGAATGTGTATTCCAGATAATCTCGAAAACTAGACGTCGCACGATGTTCTAACTTTCAACATCCTTAAATGTCTTCCCGGGGATGATCAAGTGGTACTTTAAATTTTTCTTAAGTCCACGGTTCGAACCCAGACGAGGAAAACAATTTTTTTATGTGAAATAAACGCAAAGTTCGTTTTTTTCGTTGTAGGGTTCATTTCTTTTGCAAAACTAAATTAGAAAGATCAGTCGTAGTAAGTCGAAACTACCATCAAAAGAAGGGAAATTGAATAAAGATTCTTATTATGGTCGTTGAATATCGCTTTCGATTCGAAAATGCGAGAATATTAATAAAATATACGAAAATTTTGTCTGAATTACCATGTGTAAACAAACTCATTCCCTTTCAAAAATGGATTTATTCGTTGTTTTTAAGTACTCCACTCCATATTCATTTACTATCCTTCTATTATTGGTGTTGAATCTTTGTTTCTATTTTGGCATTTTGATTGCTTTTGTGGTTCGTGTTTATGTTACACATTTTAAGATTAAGATACCAGTCAGCTCCAAAATATATTTACTTTCCGTATAGAATATTCATCATTGTTTAATTGAGTGAAATGTAATTTATTTCTGTCATTTACGTTTAATGCTTGATTCATTTGTCCTCTTGTACCTGTGTGAAGATGTAACTTTAAACGTGGCCCTGCTTATCCTTATTTGATCTTAGAATATATATTCATATCGTCTCAGTTGAAGATATTTTTCATTCAGAGTATGAGATTGAATATTGAGTTGGTGCGGCTTTGTAGACTTCTTAGTAACTTATATTTTTTAGTATATTGAATTAGAATGTCTGGTATTTCCTATCTATCAATAATTATGAAGTATTTCTTACGATCAAGGTTGTTACACTGGTATTTATGAAATTTAACATCCCCGTTGAGAATCAACGGGCACTTTTGCTTATTATATAAAAATAACACCACGAAGAAGCAAATGGCGGCCATCAAATCTCGATGATTTGCAGTCGATACGTGTATAACGCAAATATCGATATGTAAAGCTCGTGTTGATAAACTCGTCGGTCCTATGAGATCGGTCCTTTTTTGCCGGTACGAGCTGCCACCAGATCGAGCAGAGATCGCTTGGTAAACGCAGTGAATGCGAAGTTTCAAAGTCCGCACTCAAAAAACCACTTTCTTATTTTTTACCAGCTTTTTTCGATTCTAGCCCACTGTGCGTCGGCACTGCGGGAGCGACAGTGCTCTCTCCCTTGCGAAATTGCTGAAGAGTAAAATAAATGTACTGTTTCTACGTTGAGGCCGGGCTGGGCTCGGGCTCAACAACGGACGGGCTGGGATTGGGTTGAAATTTTCGGCCCATGCAGACCTCTAGTATGCGCACAGCATTCAAACGGGACGCCGTTGGAACTGTAAAACGCACAGTTCCACATGAAGATTTTTGTATCTTTTTCATCAGCTGGGGGTTAGCTACTGACATTAAGCTTAAGAATTATATATTGTACAAGTATAAAGAAAGAATTAGAAAATTAGTAAAAGGGCTCATTATGTTAAAAGTTATCGATAAAATCAAGTTGTAATAGGGGGTGCTGCAGTTCCTATAAACAGTGTCTATACGCGAGCCGCCACTGATTGTTCCATACTATCTGAGCAGCAAGTTCATAAAATTTGGGAAGATCTAACTGGTGAAATATCAGCAGATTAATGAATCACCCGACCCAAAGGATGTTTAAAATTTTATGGCAGAAAAAGTGGGCATATCTATAAAGAATTTGAATTAGCCGAGATTTTCATATTCTTGTGAACGATTATGCACATCGAACCGGACTGATACAGAACTTATATCGGCTCTACTAATCGTAATAGTTTCTCAAGAAAATACCTGTCGTGGACAAGAACAAAGTGAGGAGCGAACAGGAAAAAATGTATTTCTGTTTTCAGAAGAGTGTGGGAGATGTTTAACTCCAAGCTCTGTAATAAGATGGAAGAAAAGACTACATACGTATGCAATAAGTCGATACGGAAATACGCATCTTCAATATGTCAAAATGAAAAAGAGTAGTTGAGGAACATATAATTCTCGTTGAAGATTTTGGTGCTGATTATTTAATAACTATACAAATCACTAGTTGCCAGTGGGACCGGATTTAGATGAAAGGAGGCTATTCCACTTATGAGGACCTTTCACCTCCCATTTTTAAGTTTGTAAATTACTTGAGAGATTAAAAAATACATCATTACTGTGATAAATATCAATATGTCTCCTTATTTTGGGTCCAGTGTTTTCGTGTTCACTGTTTTTAGAATAGGGTAATTTTAATTTTGCTAACAATTTGAATGAAGGCCCTTCTTGATCTTGAGGCCTTAGGCTGAAGCCTATTGGAAAATCCGGCCCTGGGTGTCAGATGGAGAATGTCTTAAGAGCCATATAACGAGAAGCCAGGGAACAATAGTTCATTCTAGATTGACCACAACTGGAAATCGCATTCTTCGATTATATATTTCAACAAAGAACCCTTCAAAAGATCCGCAAACCTTGGGCACATCAGTGATGAGACGTTACCATTTGGTTTACAATGAAGTTGAGGACAATATGTATAGGAGGCCCAAAGAATATCATGAACATAATACATGTCATGAACAGTGGCGGCGGTTCCATTGGGTTCACTGAACCCCCTAAAAAAACTAATGCACTATTTTTCTATATAACAATGTCCTAGCCATAACCCAAATATCCTTGACACCAATCACTAACTTTTCCTTCGTTGAGTCGCGATTCCTGCTACTTTTAGTTCCAACTAGCTAAACTTCGCGTGAAGGTTCACTTCCCGAAGTGAACCGCTTTTGATGGCGCGTTATAGGTAGAGTAGAAAAAATTGAATATAAAGAATCGACTAATTCGATTGTTTGCTTCAATCGAATTATTCAAATACAGTAGAACCCCGGTAATCCGGACGAATTCAGGCACATAGGCGTCCGGATTAGCGGGGTTTCCGGATTAGCGAGGTTTTAAAAAATAACGTAAAAAACATTTTTTCTCAAAAATTATATTGTATAGATAATGCATGTATATATTACAGAAGGTATTACAACATATAAAGTGAATGAATATTATTAGCGAGCAAAAAAGTCAGTTTTTTCTTTTGCGCGACCGTTCTTATTTTTAAATCAAGTGCAAGTGTCTCTAAAACGTCTAAAGAGCATAATTTAATGCACTTCAAAATTTTGCTCCACGGCCCACTTTAATGATGTATTGAGTGCCGCCAAAGCCTCAGAATGAGAAATTTTTACCGAGTCCACAGGGTAGTGGTGGTCGTCGTCGTCATCATCTTCTGCCGTTACTGTTCTGATAATTTCGTCACATTACTTCGCTCTCCATCACATCATTGCAGCCAATGTAGACATTTTTCAAATAGTTTGTCCACCTCTCGTTTTTTGTTACTAATATGCGTGTTTATGTGTTCACAAGAAGAAGTTGCGGGTGTGCATAACTCCCAATGGACCGTCCGGATTACCGAGGGTTCCGGATTAGCGAGTGTCCGGATTACCGGGGTTCTACTGTAAAGCGTTTCGATTTTCACTCTATCCTAACCAAGTGAATTTATTCGATTGTTTTGCGGATTATCACCCCCCCCCCCCCCATGGGAAAGAATCAGTGTTGGTTATCTGTGGAACGCCCAGGTGGACGAAGTGGCCAGGTGCGAGTAGTGATCATAGGGCCTGGTTTTAAAGATGGAGGCGGCGCCGACGAAGTAGGTGGTGGAAGAAATGGTGCAGGTGTAGAGGCTGCAGGCGGAGAGTCATTATGAAGAAGGCTGGCATGAGACGGTCGATGGAGACAGTCGAATGCTTACCATTGATGTTCAGCTTGTAAATCTTCTGGTCGCGGCTGAGGACAGGATATGGTCCTGTGTACGGTGGTTATGGAGCGCCACGCACCAAGTCATCCCAAAGGAAAACGTGGGATGACCCTTAGTTACTTGAAACAAAAGAAGTTACATTAGTACTCGCGTGGGGTCTTTTAGGACTCCCCCACTTAGTCCCCCGACTTAGTTTTTACTTTTAACTATAAAATATCAGGCTATTTTAATTTTAATGAAAGAGTTAATGTGTTTTAATTATAACATTTAAAAAGAATTTGTCTATGGTAATTAACAAAAACAAAGTATTTATACAGAAAACAATTTATTTTCAACTAATCTCCTTACCTTCATCCTCACATTTGGTACATTTTATTATCGTATGCTCTTTGCACAGCAAAACATGACAATCAATACATTTATTGGTGACTTTAATGTCCTTAGTTCTTGGGCAATATTTACATCTTCCCTTCAAAGTTCCCCTTGATACAGATGTACTTGCAACTTCAGGTCCATATTCTCTCCCAATGCATTATTGGAGATTTATATATATATATATATGAAAAATTTTCTAATTCAAATATATACTATAAATACTTTGAACGAAGGATGTACGTACTTACTTTTTCACTTCCAGTGTTAATAAATACTGGTGTTTCTTCTGCCTGAATGAAAAAGTCCTTCTGTTTGGATTCTCGTATGTTCGAGTCTAGAAGAAGATTCTCTTTTAGATACTGCGTCCTCGGTGACTGACGAACAAATGATCTTTTCACTTGGAATGAACAAAAGACAACGAAAGGAGGAGCAGAAGTACACACAACTTCCGCATGGTTGGGGGCGTTGGGGGGCAAGATCTACAGATGGCCCAAAAACCTCAAAAAAAAAAAATCATGTGGGGTCCCAAGGTACGGTATTATTGGGGAGGCCTATGCAATTTCAGTCATATTCCTTAGGACAACACTTTTTTCCTCCTTTAAGTGAAAGT
The DNA here is from genome assembly GCA_947579665.1 of Sympetrum striolatum. NCBI lineage: Eukaryota > Metazoa > Arthropoda > Insecta > Odonata > Libellulidae > Sympetrum > Sympetrum striolatum. The sequence goes on along the minus strand of OX388345.1, from coordinate 885,720 downwards.
AAACTTTACATTTAAAGCATTGGCAAAGAAGAAGCTGCCTTTTATTACTCTTTTTGTTCTTTGACATCCTGCCTCAGGTCATCAAAATTCTGCAATCCAAAAAATAAGTGCAATCATTCCTAAAATATCCATGTGCGTGTTTGTTTTTAGGGCAGGGAAAAGGGAGGGGTGAAGGCCGCATCAGGTACTCGAAGAGACTATATGTGCAGCTGTCAATGGATGAGTTTATTGCTCTGACGGGAAGGCCTTGAACAGTGATTCCCAAACTTATTTGGCCTACCGCCCCCTTTCCAAAAAAATATTATTCAGCACCCCCTGGAATTTAATTTAAAAAAATTTTAATAGCAATTAAATAGAAAGATATATGTGTTAATGTTTCTACCTTTTTCGTAGGGTATAGTCAAGAAAGATGTAAATTAGAAACATTGAAGTTTGAAATTATGAAAATATTTATAAAATTCTGAATAAGGTAATACAAAAGAAGATGAAAAATTCGAAATCATCTTAATGAGAAGGATGAACCTGGTATGCTGCTACCAATTTAGTAATCCTCGGCTCTATTTCCGTCAGCAGTAATCTTAAGTCACCACAATTGTCTATTTGCAATCGGTTTTTTTTGTTGGTAAATTTTTTGCCGCACCAAATCCACGTTCCACTAAATATGTTGAAGGAAATGCAATTAAGAACTTTGGAATTACAGACCATATTTCAGGATAAGCCATAGGGATCTCCTTTTGTAGCCAGAATTGTTGGTAGCCGCTTTTGAATTTGAATTTCAACCCAACATTTGTAGTTACTTTAATCAGTTCTTGTAACTGTGGAGATTCTTCTGTGTTTGCACTTGAAAAAGGATCCAAAATCCAAACAGGTATGTTCATTTTCAGAATATCTTCAAATCGTTGGTTAAAATCAGAATTAAGAGCATCCAAGTGCTCACAATATGAAAGTATGTCTTCTCCTTTTTGTTCTGCACCTGATAAATTTGGGAACTGGCTGAATTACCCTCGTCCAAAATTTCGTTTGTACAGAAGAAGCTTTGTCACAAATGCAGAAGTAACAGGTTTTGTTTTTATTGAATTCAGTTCATCACCTTGAAGCTGAAGATTGCTTTCATTAAAGTTTTGAAACAAGTCGGTCAAGTAAGCCATGTCACTTTGGGATTGAATTAAATTGGATCGTAAAGGATCATGTTTATCTTTCAAGAACTCCAGCTCCAATTTAAACAGCTTATAAAACCTATCTAAACAGGCACCCTTTGACAACCAACAAACTGTATGAAGCAGCAAATGATTAAATTCTTCATCGTTTTCAATACAAAGCTGTTTAAATAATCATTCATTCAATGATTTGCTTCTGTTTGTGTTGATAGCTTTAATTACATATTGTAATGAATTATGTTGGCGTGCACTTCAATTTTTGGCAACTAGATGTTGGTGATGGATGATACAGTGTACTGTGAATGCATTTGGCACCTCCTCTTTTAAATATGCAAGAAAACCCCTGTTGCGGCCTACCATTGCTGGAGCACCATCTGTGGCTACTGATAAGATATTACTCATAGGTATTTCTTTTTCTTTAAAAAACTCATCCAATGCATGAAATATTAATTCTCCTTTAGTATCAGTTTTGCAAATATTTAGCAAATCATAATTCTTGGCAAATATGTTCTTCCTTTGTGAACCGCACGTATGCTAAAAGTAAAGCTTCATTTCCTAACAAAGTTGACTCAGCAAGTTGAATAGAAAACTTCGATGTTTTTAAATAGCCACAGAATGAATCTTCAACATCTTGAGCCATTGCATCAATTCTTTTTTGCACTGTATTATTGCTCAACAAAATTTTCATGATAATATCAGATGCTGGCTTGTGTAGCACAGTTCATACTACTTCAATTATAGCAGGTATAATTAGTTCTTCACCAATAGTATGAAGTTTTCCCGATTTGGCAATCATTAACAAAATATTGTAAGAAACAAAAGCAAGCCATCGCCATCTTGTGTGATTGTGGTTGAAAAGAGTGCCAACATCGGTTGTTTGATAAATTTTTCATTAAGTGCTCGAAAAGAAGATAAATCCTTATGTTTTTATCGCTATGAATTTAAGTCAAATGTTTTTGTAGTCTAGAAGGCTTCATACCTTCGTTTGATAAAACTTTCTGGCAAATCAGGCACATTGGTAATGTATTGTTTACAGGCGACTCAATAAAGCCATATTTCAAATATTCTATATTATATGTTCTACATTTTTTCTTTAGTTGATCCATTATTATCTGTGAAAAAAATAAATTTTTTATTTTTTCCACTGATTTTCCACGAGACCTTTGACTAAAATTTACCTGGGGTTGTTTGCAGCAGTTGCCTCTGCAATTTTACGTTTTCTAATATGCAGAATACTAAAAGTGATTCATTTGTGGTAACTTGAATTGCTTTGAGTCCGTATACATTTACCATCTTATCGTTGGTGTTTAATTTTCATTTCTGTTTTGGCATTGTGATTGAGTTTGTGTTATTTGATCGTTTTCCGTGTTTATGCTACACAATTTAGTATTTGGGTGCTAGTCACAATTCACTTACTTTCTGCGAAAAATATTCATCATTGGTTTTTTAGAGGCATTTATAATTTATTTCTTAATAATCATTGTTTCCATTATCTCTTTGTGGCTTTCTGAAAATGTCTCCTTATCCTAATGTGATCTTAATTCATACTTATATTGCTCAAAAGAATGTTTTCTCCATTGAAGGAATCCTTCATTCAAAAGATATGAAATCGTTTATTGAGTTGATATGGCTTTATTTTCAGGGTTTTAGGGGCAAGAGTAATTGTTAAGGTTATTAAATGATGAAAAGTTTAATCATAATTGTTACATATCTCTAATCATCACTGTTAAATCCATTTGTTTTATAAAGTGTATACAGTTTTTGCTATTAAAATTTTTCAATTATTTGCATTATCCAAATCTAAATTCTTTTCCTGCTTCCGAATTATTTCAGGTTGGTAATTTTACCAATAAGCATCCAGGGAGTGATCCAAGGTAATTTAGATACTTATAATTATAGAGTCTTTGGTTTAAATATTCAGATTAACTGATTCGTAATCCACTTAAAATTTATTAAAATACAAAAATTAGTATAGGTATGTGAGAGAATGCATATGTGAATTTCGCGGTGAAAACTAACACCATATGACGTTGCGCCGGTCAAAATTTATTACATTAAGTTGGCACTCTTTGCCCAAAACTAATATAAGTCCCCGAAACAATATCGTCAAGTTAAGTACCCTTGGTCGCCAGGGTATTTTAAGCATTGAAAGTATTGAATTGACGAGTGAACAAAATAGTGCTGCAAGCGCCGTCGCATTTCAGATCCAGCCGGTGATTAAAATTTTACTTTAACGTGTGTATCTCTAATAGTTACCGAGGTATCGAATTTCTCCCTGACACCGCCAAAGTAGAATTTTGCTCCTTATTTCATCAAAGAAATCAGTAACTTATATTACAATGATAAACTTCTTTAGTGTAATTTGTAGAAGATGCCTGCTATCAGCCAAATATCACGGCCCTATTGACATTTATTTCGGAAGGAAATTTCTTTTAAAGGATGTTCGATGTACAGGATATCTCTTAAAGAGTACTTATTCTGATGAAATGCTTGTACAAGGTAGTTACAAAAAAGTTTTTGTGAAATTTCCATCAACTTTGTCTAATATGAAGGAAAAATTTAAGGAAACGACCGAAAACCCCGAGCTCGTAGGTGGTAACAGTGTATCGGAAGATTCTGAGAATGATGATATTCCTCCTTATATAAAATTGCAGGATAATGATAATACAATAGGGTTAGTATATCGAGTCGCGTATTCGTATCATACTGATAGAGTCGTATCTTTAGTAAAATCAAATACTTATCATGAGGAGTTCGTCCTCTTCAGAAAGCAGTCTTTTTTATTATAATCTCATTAATCCTTTGTAGGAAAGCTATGGTTGCAGTTCATTCGAGGAAGAATAAGTTAAATAGAACAGAAATTCTTTTAGAAGGAACTAGATTAATATCTGAGGCCATCAAACGTGGAATTTCACCGAAGCAAGTGTATTTCAGCCGATTAGAAGATGTCAAGAAGATACCTTGGTCGAACATCGATTTTAAAATGCATAAAGTTCCATATAGAACCTTAAAAATTTGGTCTTCTCTGAAGACAAGTCCTGGAGTCTTAGGTTTGTATTCATTCAGAGCAAGCATACAGTTTTTTCTCATTCAACTTCATGTAATTTTTCTTTTTTAGCCATATTTGAATTGCCTGCTGTAGAAAGTATTGATGAAAATGTCAACTCAATACCTCTAATAATCGTCTGTGATAACATTCGTGATCCTGGAAATTTGGGTTCTATTTTAAGAGTAGCAGCCGGCGTTGGTTGTAAAGGTGTCCTTCTCACCAAAGGTAAATTTTATCCTTAATAACCTGCCTTAATTTTTTATATGAATTACGGATGGTATTATAAGTCTGAAAAAGTAAACTCATAAGCTATCAATGTTATCATCAGTTTTATTGGTAAAATTATTTAGAAGTTTCAAAATTTTACTAATGTAAAATATTTTAACCACATCAGAAATTTCCCACACTATTTGGTCATCTATAATTCTGAGAAATTATTTTCTTTGTTATATCTAAGTGAACTACAGATGGAATGCCTTGGAAATATTCAAAGAACACGGTGTTTCAAACAGCTGCTGCTATTTCACAATTTATTTTGAATCCTATTAGCATGTACTATCCTTTTGAAAGGTTAAAAGAATTCCATTCAAAATATGTTTCGGTTAATGTCAATTTTGATTTTGATGGTCAATTTTGATATTGTTTTCCAGAAAGGATCTTTGTTTTGGCTTTATATCTTGTGAGGACACTTGAAATTATGTAGGAAATAAGCTATTCCTGAATCTTGCAACTAAGGTTCATAGGCTACAGCTATTTGCAAAAAGTTACCACCTTTGATGCAACCTGCATGACTGGTTGCATCAAAGCTTGCCTGGAGGGTTTGTGTTTCTTCATTCAGTGCAGGTTTTATCTTCTGCTTAACATCTGGATTGTTTTAAAGATACTTGTGGTGTTAGTTTTATAAATACTAGGCATATTTCATTGTTTTTTTCCCTATATAATTAGTATCGTATAACCAAATGGAAGTTAGATTTCTTTAATTTGACCTGAATCTCATTGATAATGTAATCTTCTTCAAAGGAATTAGATGAAAAATAGTACCTTAAGATTGAAAAGAACTTGGTAATCACCCATGTTATAAAGAATGTTTTATTGCATAAAATGATATTGCCTTTAACTTATTATTAGATTATAATAACTGTGTTTATTTTTCATTGCCAATAATCTTACTGATATCTACTGGGCAGGATAGTTAAGTATTGAATATAAATGAACCTATGCGCTGCTTTTACACTTTTCTAAACAACCTCATAAATATTTTTACACCAGTAATAAATGTTACAAATAGTACCGTAAATGGTTTTCCTCAGATACGAAACACCTTCAGACTTAGAAAACAAACTCAAAGAACATAAAATTACCAGTGACTAATCTATGTTCAGTTGGTTGTAAAAAAAATGTAGATTGATTTTTGAAAATGTTGAATTTGTTTAATTGCGCTCCCTTTAAGATTCTAACCTACTGATTCCACTCTGGCAATAGCAAATATGGCAACCCGGTAGGTTCACCGCCTCCTTGGTTCTTTCCAGCCCCTATTTCTTTGTCTTCATGCAGTTGGCTAATGTTGTAAATACGAATGGGAAGCTTCAAAGTGAAACTTGAATATTCCATGGACTCATCACTATTAACTATTTCTGATTCCGTATGAATCTCAAGGATTTCTTCCTCGTGTAAATCATAATTTGTTGTTTTAGGTTTTATTAAAATTTGTAAAGAGACTTGCCCAAAACTTGTCCTAAATCCCTTAAGATATTTTTCTCAGGCTCCTGGGATGACCCTCTTACTAAGGTTAAAGCACAGATGGTATACATTCATTATCGCTTTTGAAATTAGGCCCATCTCATCATGAATCTCTCTCCTGTAATGTTAACAGTCCCAATGTTCTCGTATGGCTCATGCTACTCGTTTATGTTGGACGTAAACACTCTTGGGTTTCCCTAGCATCTTTGGTCTAAACAAGTGGTCAGCTCTTTTCCTCAGATAAAACAAAGATAACGATTAAACTCCTCTCAAATTCATCCTCTGGCTAATAATCACTCGATTCAGATGAGTGTCTCCTCGGTTCGAAGTTCCACCAGTAAATAGATCAAGGGCTATACTAAACAAACAAATACCTTTGGAAATGTATTAAAATGATTTGATAATATTATAATATAAAGTAAAATTTCCGATTTATTGCAAAAAATCATATAATTCTTCATTTGTGGGTCAGTTCCTGTAAAGTTAAAATATAATATAGACAATAAAAAAGAAGTACATATTGGCATTGTGATGTTGTCTTGAATATACATTTAGTTTAATTAAACCATCATTAATAGCTTTCAAGTTATTTAACAAACTGTAGAGCTGCATAATTTTCTTACTCTCAGCATTTAAATGCCACTCAGAGATACATCTGGGATTTAAAGTGCCAGCCTCGATTGCATGGTGTGTGCGAAGGCATATTTGATGAAAATGTACTCTTTTGGATAAAAATTTATATAATAGCTAATTCTTATACCATGATACCAATTTTTTTAATTTATTCTTACTAAACTTATAAATTCAAATTAAAATGTAATTTTTCTACTGATACAACATCATAATTCAGGAAAATATTTTTAAATTGAAAAAACTATATTTAACACTTTCACTGCGTCACGTGCGAGAGGGGCGCTGAGCGGAGCTTGTTCAAGGTCACTGATAGCCGTCGCTCCAACGGTGGAGTGATACGCATATAGCAATGATTTTACCCCTACGTGATAGGCAACATTAGTCACTCTTCCGATTTTGATTCGCAATGATACGAATTAATTCTAAATCTTTGTTCTTTTCCACTGCAGATTTCTATTCAGACCTGAATTTCCATGGACACAATTATTAAGATATTTATGTTTATTGCTGGTTGAGATATATGCGCTGCTTGAAAATAAATTTACCAGTTTATATTTTACTTATAATTTTGCAATTTTACGTATTTATATGTACAGTGGGGGAAACAATTATCGCAACACCAGTTGGCGTCAGAGCGCGGATTACGTGGAAACTAACTGAAATCACTCTAACTCCGACAATTCGGCAACTCTGTATAGAGGCAGTAAAACCGGGAATATTCAAAGTCCATACGAATGGAAAATAGACTTTTAGTTTCGTTTTTATATGCAGACATTTAAGACTCACCTTCGCGAGATTTCCAAGTAGTGCCTTTGCCTCATTGTCTTCATTTTTTGCCATTTATTATTCAAAGTTAGTCGTGATAAAAATAGTTGTGTAGAATGACAATATAATACACTGGGAGATAGTTACAAACAAGATTGTTTGATAGCGGAATATCAGACGTTAAAATGAACATTTTGAGGTATTATTTCGCGAATTAAAGGTCTAAATACTAGAATTGTGATGGAATTAAATTCTTGCAAAGAGAATTCAACACTTAAAAATTCGAATTCAGAAACCACTGAGATGCGTCCTATTCTTACCTTTCTATTTTCTCTCGAGCAGTGTAGTTTTCCACTGCTTAAGGTATTAAAAATATCCCTTCGATGAATCCAATCTAATCCGTGTGTTGAAGGAGTTCAACTTTTCCAAGAGCATTTTAGCAATTAGAGCTTTTTAGCAATTAATGTTTTGACAGGAATTGTCATCACTATTATTAACTTTTAAATAGTGGAATCGGTAATCAACAATTTTCAGCTCTATCAGGCTAAAGTAATAGGGAGTAATATTTGTGTAATAACAAATGGTGTTTCTCATGAGACAACAATGCACTTTAACCATACTGACTGAAAAATATAATAAATTGGAACGGTACCACATATCTATTGATGTTACAGTCATTCATCACACCACTAATACGATTTTCCTCTTCAGTGAGTGTATTACTCTACAACAGTTAATGTCCATTTAATTTATCCAGAGCTGTAATAATATTTGATTAATGAGCTAGAATGCAATCGTAAATATACCAACAATTGATATCTTGAATTCAAATAAAAAATGATGATTCGAAAGTCCAGTAATCAATCATTAGATATTCCGTACTCGCCTCCTAGTGTAATCATAATCACACATTTTGACGAATTACAGGTGCCCCACAGATATTTCACTGTAGAACGGGCCACACTGAAGAAATTATGTGTTGCAGCATGATCTAAACTTGTAATAAGTTTCCAAGAGGCCGGTATTCACTTCTCTACTTTCTCCGTAGCGATGAATAAAATTTTCCGCTTCCAATTTGATCATCTTGATTTCCGTATGTTAAAATACTTCTCAAGGCTACTTAGATCCATATATTATACGCCATACTCAGCTATTATTCGCTGATTTTACTAAAATTTGTGTGCACTTTAGGGACTCTTCCGAAACACTCCCAACCCCTCTCCCTCCATGAAGACCGTAGTTTAAATGTCGTTTACTACGTTGTTTTGCGGTTTAGATGCGAATAGATTAGAGAATAGAGCGAATATACGCAGACAAAGGTATTCTTTAATTCAGCAGTAGAAATAGTTACTAACACCCACTTAAATAGGCAAAAGGGTGGGCATGAGCTTAGCCCAAAAACATAGAAAAATTGCAATGGTGAAAAAGAAAAATTCACTTAAAAAAAAGATAAAGGTTATTCGAAAAAGGAAACCATGTTTTAATGTGCGAACTGAGAGATCTAAAAATAATAATAGTAAATTGCAAAAGTTTACGTAATAAACAGGTGGAATTCTTTAACATTACGATGAGAACTTGCGCGGATATCATACTAGAAAGAAAAAAAAAGTGTGTTTTACTTGTCACCTGATGATGTAGCGACGCTACGAAACCTAGGTCGTGTTTTTTTTCAGATAATAAATTAGTGGTCTAGTAAAAGTTGTTACCATGAATTTTTTACAAATTAAGAAATACCACAATGTGAACTCTGAGATGGTTTCGTTTATACTAGAAAGAATTGGGTAAGCGAGGATATTACTCGCTTACCCAATAAAAGATCCAATCTTCGCCGTAGGAAGAGATTTTTACCTAACCAATATTCATTGGGATAATCTAAAATTCTCCAGCACTAGCAGTGGGAAAAAAATTCACGAAATACATCTTACTTTTTCGTTGCATGCTTTGGATCAGGTAAATATGACGAAAACTCGAACGAATCGTGCGAGGCAAGGTATCAATTTAGATTTACTAGCCACTTCCCAACAACAAATAATAACTAGCCTCGCTGTAGTTGACGGTACAGTCAGACCATGATGTCATAATGGCAGGAATGAAAGTAGTAGCGGTTAGATCTCTGAAGCCGGTGAGGCAAGCGTATGTAATTCGCAAAGCAATTATTTCTGAGTTTAAGGTTTTATTTGAACGAAGGCTTGGATAACTTTTTACGCTTTTCGGGTGAAAATACAGTAAATGATAGTTGGGTAGAGTTTCTACGGATAATCAAAGTAGATTTAGTTAAATATGTTCCGTCTTAACAGCCGGTGAGACGAGGAAGAAGTTTGAATCGTTGCATAGGAGTCATTCACTCGCGATTGAGAAAACTTAAACCGTGCGGAGAGATCCATGAGCTTGGTGATCAAAACTATAGAGAAGTGCAAAAGCTATTTGAGGAAGGATCACGAAAAGAATACCAGGAATATAGATCTCGAACCCTGTTAAAATCACTAGTTGGCGATTAGAAAGAATTTTGGTCATAAGTGCGTGAGACTCGTGCTGGTCAGTTTTCTATGCCTAGCCTTATAAGCGAAGAGGGAATTGCCTCAAATAAATCGGCAGAAATAGCTAACTTTCTTAACCCGTACTTCCAGAAATATTTCTCATTAGATGATGGTCGAGTTAACGATTTTACCTCGCGCATTGATTCGGAGACGATTTCCATAGAGATATAAGTTGATGCGAGTGGAAATTCACTGCAACAGATTGATAGGAAATTCTATCAGAAATCAATTAATGAGGGTGCTGTCCCAATGTCGTGGAAGAAATTAAACATCACTCCGGGGCCTAAGAATGATCAGATTATTATGGGTAATTTTCGTTAACTTCGAATTTCTGCAAAATAATGGAGCATATTATAGCAAGCTCTATTATTCAGTTTCTTACCATAAAGATAGGAATCATTCGGATCCAACACGGATTCCATGAAAGTAAATCTTGTAAGACGCACCTATAGTTTTTTTGTGAATGATGTATATAAAGCGTAAGGATGTTAGATATCATCCAAAAACGTTATTTCCACGCAGCAACAAATTTCGCTACAACACTTACTGTTAGTGCGCCACACAAAATATCTGAGTGTCACGTTTAGCTGTAGTTTATCTTTGAAAGAACATATTAGAGATGCGATAGGAAAAGTGAATAGAATGCAAAGATTAACTAGTAGATCGTTGAGGGGATGCTCATCGTGTTTCAAAGAAAAAAACTCATATTCCTCTTATTCAACCTAGCCAAACGAGAAAATACTGTTTCGCGATTACACTGATTATAACTTTTATAGTACAGCTCGTGTACGGCATTTGTTTGATTGGTTGTATACGATACGATTTGTACAGAATTGCCATGATAAAACGGTGAGTGTTACTCAGATGATGCAGTACGCGGGATGGTAATCATTAAGAGATAGAAGACTAATTCAAAGGATAAATTTACAAAGTAAGTTCAGAGAAATTTGGTTCTCAAATGATGCAATCGATATAATGCGACCTCCCTGTTGACGTGGGCCGCTCTGATACTGCGAGGAAGATTAGAGAAATAAATGCTAGAAGGAATCGTATCAAGAATTCATTTCTTCCGCGCATGACACTTGAAAGAAATTGATTAGGAAAATAGAGTTAAGGTGCCTGTACCTCCTGCCACACGCCGAAAGGCGGATTGAAGGGTTCTTACATAGACATATTTTTATGGTGTTTTTGTGCTGTCGATATTTTAACTCAATAATCAGAATATATCGTATTTATAAAACAACTTATAATTTAAGAGGAAAAATTCATCCGTCTCCGCTACGATTGGTCTTCAGTTTCCTTCAAAATAACTGGGTTGTCCAAATTGTAGTGCTACCTCCAAAATACTTACGTTTCAATATCATCTCCTAAATCACTACTACTAATTTATTTCTTCTCACATTCACTAACAGTTAAAGGAAAGTTTAATTAACCTTCCTTTGATTTTAAAAAACTCTCAAATGCACTCGAAATTAATATTTACAATAAAAAAACCATACACCTAGTAAAATAATGACAGTAAAAGAGAAAATGGCCCTATCAAAACTGGAAATCCAAATATCATTGAGGATTATTATTCATCATTATTATTCAATTATTAATTTTACAAACTAAAATCTCAAAAAGGTTTTAATTTTGCCACATAACTGTGAACATATGCTAGTTTTCTATGCATTTTAGTTTTTTCAAAGAATTTAACATATCTTCTATCATGTAGCGTGCATGAATATACCGGCCCTGAAATGTAGAAATGTTTTCGCTCTTTCTACTGTCTAAAACCCTCTCCTACATAGACAAATCCTGGCTGCGCCCCTGCGACAAAGCAATCATTAATTATCATCTATATATTCATGTCCACATTCGATAGAATCCTTAGATTCTTACACATAGATGATTATGAAAGAATGTCAGCTCCATAGACCTTCATCCCCGTAATGTTGCTCAATTTTCATGTTTTTAAGAGAAGGAGACTATTTAATATAATTTAGAGCAAGTGGAAAATATTTATGTGTATTCGTATTTCTCTCAGACTCGGTAACAGTGTACACATATGCACTATGATTAATAATCTAGAATTATATTGGGATCAAGAAAAATATAGGATGATTAGTAATATATCCATTCTCCTTCATTCTCCTCTATATGATTCAGCCTCATAGACATAGAGTTATCCACTTCTTCATTGTAATTCGCTCCAGGTGAGAAGATCTAATAACCGACGGAAGCTCTTCGAAAGCTTTATCGGTTCAGAACCAAAAGACGAAGTAAATCGCGAACTCTGAGAAGCATCGACAAAACGTTACAGGGAGGTAATCACAAAACATTATATCTTTTGGTCACTTTTTTCCCCAGATAATAAGAGAGGCTGATAGAGTAGATTACGTGATGATGGTTTATTACAACCCCTACGGTACCCATCTGGCAGCTCGCTAGGTATATATATAAATCTAAATCTGTATAATTGGTTTCGAACTACCGCTGAAAATTGGAAAGTGTGAACCCGCAAATTGTCCTGGTTGTAGACGAACAATGAATAATAATATGCATAAGAATGTAAATAGTTCTCAAGGCTTTTTTTTAAGCGTAAAAATGAGAACGATTCGTTTGCGCGGTGCGCTGGTTGTCCGTCTATCGACGTGAAGACATAAATGAAGAAATAGTGGCCAATAAGCCTAAGTAAGCCCGAGCTCCTTGCCTTAAGACCGGTTTGTTGTTGCGAGTGACGCATATGCTTTCGAAAATCCTCTGCACTGAAAGCGAAAGGTTCATCGTGCTTCCAGAAATCAGGAGGCCCTGTCAAATACCTCTAACTGTGGAAAATGAGTCAAAGGACATTGTCTTTCAGCGAACGACCTCGAATCCTTGGTAGAAGAGGAATTTTCACTGACACACGAAACATTTTCTTGACCGACCATTGGTGATGAATCGGTTCCGTATCTTTCATGTCCAATGGTTATTTTTCCATAATGAATTGCTTCTCTCTGGTAAATATATATATTCATCACAGGGGCGTATAAATAAATGTGGAAATCATATCTTACATTCGTTCATTTCCCGAACAAGAGAAGTTTAAGATAAAAAACTCATTTAACTTAAGCGGAATTCGAGCTCGTGCCCTTCCTATGCCAATAATATGTGTCAGACAGCTGCAAAATCACCTCTTAATTAGCAACTAGTTATATTTATGACACTTCCAAACAATCTGAGAAGTCCATTTTAGCAGCTTATTAATAATTTTATTATGGCAGCATAATCCTGGATAATTAACTTAATAAAGCCAGACGTTCATAAAATACGTATCAGTACTAAAAACCTGGGTTGTTTATTAGGAAGTCTTTGTTTATTAAAATACGCTAATCTAATAATATTATTTGGGAATATTTTTACGAGTGCAATAACATCTAATTTCCTTAGCACCATGGTGAGGAAGGAGCTTTGAATTAGCCAGAGGATAGTTTCTACTGGACGACTGTAAAATGAGGGTCCTGAGTCTAGCTAAATAGGCACGGAAAGGAAAAATATACCTGGCACCTACAATACTTGCTTTGGAAGTGCTCGACATATGGTTAAAGCTTTTCCACGCGAGGTAATGCATTTCAACGTTTGTTTTGTATTGGCTCCTGCAATACTTTGAAGGGATCAACTTGCGGTTAAAGACTTTCCTCGCTAATTATCAAAGCCTTAATGCATTTCTTTGTGAATTTCTCCGCGCGAAGGCAACACAATTGACTAATGACCAAGGTCACCGAGCTCCCTGTTACAAAATGTAAGACAAGTCCGATATATGCGCAGAAATTGTTCGGTTTTTATGAAATCATGTTTGTTTTAACTTTGGAATTGGTATTTTTCCTTTTAACCCCGGACGGACAATAATTTCATGTATTCTAGGTGACAAATGGTGTATATAAATTTATATTACGAATTTCCTTCGTCTGCATGATTAAGTTGGCGAAAAATTATATTCCGTAGACAAAATACAAATTTTACGTTGTGTCATAGTTAGTAACTCAGTAATCGCTCTAACGACTTCTCGAATTCTAATTGCTGAATTGAAAACATAAGACTTGTAATAAAAAATCCTCCTCGGAATGTTTATCACAAATAATGAATATCCTATGTTTGAACTGGACGTTTGAAGAATTACATTTACATTAATATCCAGCAGGCAGCCGTAAGACGTATGTTCGAGTGAGAAACCAAACTACCAAAATAACGCCTTATTAGCGCACAAATTATCCAGAAAAATAGACCCTTATAGGCCATCTGTTCTCGCTATAATCTCGCAAAACATCATTTTCCTCTAGACTCCAAAATTCTCGTTCTCTAAAGGTGAGAATCACCACATCGCGTATTCCTACTCCAATCCCACTTATTCCTTATTGCTACGCATTATTAAAACCTAATAGCACTCTTCACATTATTAAGAATTAAATTTCAATTATTGTCCATGTATTTTATTGCATTTAAGATTGAAATTGGAATAAATATATATTTAACCTATCGTTCTATACATACGATTATATATATTAACTATCTGTGAAAGAGAAACGCCGAAATAAACATGACGAACTTGGGGAGAGATCGCGCGAAGGCTCTAAGAAGAGTTCGGAAGAGAGGAAATTTGTGTATGTTCTAGGCTCCGACTCAAATATTACCGCTTTTCGAGGCTTTCCTCGGTGTTGCCTGTCAGTCACAGAAAGCAGAATTCCAAATAGTTTCTGTGAAAGCCACTGAAGCGCTCGCAAAGTGTTGCGATAATTTTTTCCGCCACTGTACATATGATGGTGAAATCTGTTAGAATCTGCAGGCTTAATTACTTACACATCTATAGTTCCCATATTCCAATTAATTTTTAACAGGCAAAGAACGTTACTAAAATATAAATATTTGTAATTCACCACTTTTTCAAAAAATTCTTCAAAAAGGTTTTCGAAATAGATGTGGTAGAAAATTTAATGCGCCACATTTTCGAACCCAAGAAATACTTGGAAGCTGCCATCTTCGAGTATAAAACATCGTGAAGACTACAATTAACATTTCTGGTTAACACAATTGATTTCTTATTCTTGCAAAAAATTAAATCTTGTTTAGCGGACTCATTGAGATCAGATAAAATAAATTACTTCAAATCTTAACATCCAATTCTTTTTATTTTTCATTGGTTGTGGAAATAACATTACACTTATATTATTAACAATATATTACTAAAAACAGAATAAGAAACATTTCAGTATTAAGTACAAATTTCAAGCTTAAAGCTATTTACAACCATGTCTAAATTTACATTTTAAAATATTGATGGCAATACAAGACACATAAACAGTAATATTAAGTATAATCCTACATAAAAAATGACATACATTGTGATTAAATAACAAAAAAATTATCGCTACTATTAAAACCTTTTCTAACAACAACTATTGAATATAAGTCTATATCTACTTTTTTAATAATTATGATAACTTCTGAAACAGTGAAAACATAACCCAGGCAAATCAGGACAGGTATCGCATGTAGTGGTGACATTTTTTCTTATTTTTTTTTTGTAACACTCCCTACAGTATTTCCGGAATTCTTTTCTCTCCTTTATCAGAAGGCAATGTACTTTATTTGTAGGAAGGGAGAGGGGACGATCTGGAGAAACCGGCATATTTTTTCTAATTAAAGTTTGCGCGATTATTTCTCTAAATGTCTTTAGAGGCATTTTACCAGATTCTGGTTTAAATTTCTTAAATAAAATCCAACTATTGTTGGCCATAATATGGAAAATATGCAGACCTACCTTCAAATACCACCTGAGAGTTTTTCTCTCTAGAGGGTAATACGATAGGTATTAGTCAGACAGATCAATTCCTCCCATCTCTTTGTTGTATTTCACAACAATTTCTGGCTTCATTTTAATCCCCTTCCTTGTGCTGGCTTCTATCATCTCTGGTCCAAATTCAGACGAAATCACTAGAACCTCTCTTTTGTCGAAACACTTCAAGACGCCATTCTCTAAGATTTGATGAATTGTTTCCCCCGGTTTTAGTTTTTTTCCCACAACAGCAGGTGGATTGTTCTTACGGGATTTTCTCAATGTTCCAGTTGAGTATGTGTCCCTTCCTAACAATCCGGAACACAGAGCAACAAATGTGTAATAGTTATCCATCTAGAGGGAATGTCCAACTCCTAAATGACCCTACATAAGCTTCCTCACCACTTTCTCTGCGTGGCCTTTCCCACCTACTTCAGGATCCCTAGATCCAGCATATATAAGCAGATCCAGAATAAGACCACTGGCCTCCGCGAGCATGTATAATTTAATGCCATACTTATGGCGTTTACCCTTAATGAATTGTCTAAATGATAAACGGCCTCTCCAGAGTATCATTGGGATGTTTCCCTGGATGGGAAACATCCAGGCATAAATCCTTCCCTGGAGAATATACTTTTCCCAGCTGAATCAAAAAATTTGTCATTAGAGGTCTAATTTTGTAAAGAGGATCTGTGGGCTGCGGTTCCCCTTCCTCTGGATTCCGCCCAAAATGAAGGGCCCTCAATATAATCAGGAATCGATCTCTTGCCATTGCTTCCCTAAAAACAGGGAAATTATAGAGATTTTCTGTTCTCCTCCAGTAATCTGCGATTATGGGTAGTTGGATAAGTCCCATCAAATACATCAACCCAAAAAAAGTTTCCATTTCTCCGCGAGTTAAAGGACGAAATGCTGTTATCCTTGCACAAGGGTATGGAGAGTTTAAAAAAATATTTTCCGCATTAATATTTGTTTCCTCTATAATAAGATCCAGCAAATTGTCAGTAAAGAAAAGCTGGAAAAAACCGGAAGCGTTTTCCGGAGGAGGAACTTTTAAATTCTGATTACTCCTGAACGGTATATTTGGAAGATCAGGCCTGTTTTCCCCCCAAGATGTAGACGGTTGGTCTTGAGTAGGTGGGATGGTGGGGGCTGAATCGGAAGGGTGTGAATGAACCTCTGACTCGGTGGTTACAGTAATACTTCCTGCCCAGTCGTCCTCCTCCTCTGACTCCTCTTCACTCTCCAAATCCGTATCATCAACAAATTCGTCGATTTCAGATATCCTTAAAATCTCTTCCTCTGTAGGTGGTGCTTCCTCAGAGACTTTTCTCTTCTTCACACCAGAGGTCGAAGGTGTGCTATCCGCCATCTAGAAAATTAAAACATAATCTAAATTATGATATCTGCAATAGGAAAGGAGAGCATAGAAAAAATATTTGGAAAACATTCCTAGACACTCCTTTCCCCTTCTTTACATTATCGCTTTCTGGATAAAGTCATGATTTGTATAATTTTACTAATTGTGACACTCTTAACACAGTGAATATCATAAACAATGATTTGTGATACAATGGAAAAGATTATTTTCTTAAAACATCTCTCATTTTATTTCTTGAAATCCTTGACAGAATTATGAGAGCCTTAAAGATATTATTATAGAGACATATATCAGAACTCCGTACTATACTCTATCCTCAGCAACACCAAAAAGGGCAACTAAGGATAAATTGTCGATATTACAGTATAATATTTCATTTTGATTGAATTTAAAGATGTGGGTCGTCGGTAATATATTTACGTCGAAAGGGTTAAGCTTGAAATCGATATTACTAAGACGGATGATAAAACGGCATCCTGCATATACGCTTACTTAGCTAAAGCCTCTGCTACGCACCAAAATCAATTGAACTTCAAAGAGGAAACAACTTCTTCAAACCAAAAAATAAACATACATATAGGAAAAATGACCGATACTGAATAATAATAAATGTTACAAAAAGTAAGTGGCGCATAGTAAAGAAAGGGTGCGAGCATATAAATGAGAGATCGAGCCATTTTTCAGCCCGTTAGAACTAAAAAGAAATGCGGAACATGTTTCAATTATCCATTTACGATAAAATTTAAAAAAAATATAGTTACTATCCTATTGGAAAAAAATGAGAGGTGTATGAAAAGCAATTCATAAATATAATTTATCCGTAAAAATATCGTCTATCCTAGTGCAACTCTGCTGAAAGAGGGCTTGAAGAGTAAATTGCTGCACTTACATTGGTTTGAAAATGCTCAAAGTATGGGAGCAGATAATCTTTGAAAACCGGGATGCATTCCTGCAAGAATTCTGCCGTGCGAAAAAGCTAGCGGGGCTAATCCATCGTCTTTCTTCTTTCGAACCAGATGTTTTATTGCCTCTGAAGGAGTTTTCCGACACACGTGTGAGGTCTTGAGGGCGTTTACTCATGCTTTACCGTATAATCTTATAATCCCTCCGGAGGGCATTTCGTCAGAAGCGCTAACGGAGCTAACTTTGCCCATCTAAGGGCAATGAGATATATGAGATATTTTTCATACTTGCCAATCGCACTTTAAAAACATTTTGCGAATAAATATGCAACTTTGTATAGTTTATGACTTATCACACTGACAAAAACATAGAGTGACTGAAACAATGGCACTTTAAATTCATAAAACTCTAGCTTCGTAATTGATAACATTATGAATATTAACAAAAATATTAGAAAAATTTGCGGTAAACTGATTTTTGCACATCATATTTAGTAATTAAAACTTTATGATAAACGTTCTGGACCGCAATAAGAAGGACAATTTGTTAAGAATAAAAATTTCAAAGAAAAGAGAAACTGAGCTACATAAAGAGAATATAACATTCTAATATCAGAATTGAAGAACCGATTCTAAGGAGAGTAAATTTTATATAAAATTTGTTCCCGATTTATTTAAATCGATACCATTAGTCGTCATTAACAATTGAAATAAAAACCAAAAAGACCTTGAAGTCATACAAAAACAATACAAGAATAACCTCATCAAATAGTAAAATCAAAAAAATGAAGAGCAGAAACGTTTCCTCCAATGAACAGGAATAAGATTATTAATGCACTTCCACGGATGCCTACCATAGTTGAAGGGTAGAACATAACAATTATAGTGAAAAACTAAACTACAAGATAAAAAAATTGCACTTACTTTGTATGAAAACAGTAGATATTTTACGATGAAAGCACTCCACTAATTATAAGATCTTCTGCTATGAACAGCAGACAGGCCTAAAAAAAATATATTATTTTAGATTTTGGCGGGTAATATAAACAATATGTATATGCAAAAAAGGTTATATATAACTAAAACAATGAAAATTTAACACTTACCTTTATAATTAGAAACGTGTTCGTGATGTAACGCGATATAACGTGATCTCCGGAATAGGCTTCCTTAAAAAAAAAACAGTAAATCTTCTTTTCTGTTAAAAAGGAAATTTCAAAATAGGATATATTATTCCCAATATAGAAAATTAATTATGACTTTTGTAAAATATAAGAAACAAAATCAATTACGGAATTCTGAACTCTTAAAAAAATGGTACTTTCCCTTCAAAATCCTGTAAAAGATGAAGCAAAGGTCCGATCTGGAAACAACTTGCACTGTAGGAGACTAAAAGGCAGAGTGAGTGCGTCTGCCAAAAATCATAGACATCGGTTGAGAGCTAACGGAGGGGTGAGACAATACAAAGGACCTAGCGGCATCACTCCAACATTGGAGTGACCCGCCCCACGTGAAAGAAATGCCATCACTCCAACGGTGGAGTGATCCGCAGTGAACGTGTTAAAAAATAAACTTTTACATTTTGATTATGAAAATTTTAATATATCATTTTCAGTCTTCAGTATTTCTTTCCAATTTTAATTATTAGAATTATTTTTTATCCTAAACACAAAGTTTGATACTTCAGGCGTTTTTCTTTCAAAAGTTATGATTAATTTGTTAAACATTATCCATGCACCATGAAGAGCCTTCTTGCGACATATTGTATGGCTCTTTTTATGATTCCCTTTCCCTGTTTTACTTTTGCTGCACATACAACAGCCCTTCTTTACAACTGGTAATGGTTTTAGTGACTTCTCTCACTAGTTCATCTTCAAGGGAAATGCTGGGTTTGTGTGAATCGGATTTGTTTGAAACTTTTAGTGCTTGTTACCTGCTTAAAAATTGAGGATGCGTACCTGAACGTTGAATAATGGATTTTTTTTTATGAAAAATAAGCAACTTAAAAGTGCATTTTGGTAACCACGCCATACAGATCTTGAGAATTACAGTTGACTTATATTTTTGCAATATAATTTCATCTTCTTACCTTCCAAGCATTCTTTATATTTTTAGGTAGCATTTATTGCAATATACATAATGTCGGAATTCTAGCATTACTATATTTTAAAGTTTTTCAGCTGCATATGGGCTGCAAATTCTTAATCAAATCCACAAGTATCATTTAGTTTACCTTTGTTGACTGGGCTCCAACTACTGAATCCTAGTTCTAATCTATAAGGCCCCAAACTAACGATTTTTCCATAATAAGGTATTGTATGGATTTCTGAAAATTTATCTTACGTACTTTTTGAAAATTTACATATCGAGAATCAGGAGATTTTGGCAGATGTGTAACTGTAACGTGAAATGTAAAGATTCTGAGGATAAATGTATAGACATTTTTTCCTTTGCCAGAGCATTCAGAAGTAACCCCAGATGAGAGACTGCAGAAAAAAACCCTTATGTTCTTCGGGCTGAAAAATTGAAGTACTGCATTTCCATGGTGATTTTTGCGAATGGAGATGAGTAAGCATCAGAGATACTGCCTATGTTCAGTTTCGCCAGAGGACAAAAACATTACACCAGAACTCCGATTGATCTATTAAGTCCCAGCGATGTCATTGTTGATGTTTTTCCAGCAATAAAATTTTCTTCAATATCTTCCTCATTAGTTCTTTCTTTTTCCAAGTGATAGTGAAAGAATCGTACTCCATTATGAATCTGTTAATTAATTTTTATCATGTCAGTCTTTTTGACAACTGCTTTTGTGTTTAGTTAATTTGTCTTCAGCCATGGTTGTTCCTTAATGCAAACATACAGCATTTGTTATTTCCCCTCTTATCCCTGATCTCTTGCTTTATTCTCCCTAATCTAATCTTGAATGAAACTGATCCTAATACGGTCAAACCAAGTGAATCATTTTGTTTTGGAGACTTATGAGTGTGAAATTTTGATGAGACCTGAAGTGGATGTTGAGAGGTTGAGTCGCCATAGTAAGGCATTTGTTATCTTCTAGATAACAAAACGATGTACATAAATTTGACGTCCATTGACCATGGCTTACCATTGCTAATGCTGGTTGCAACAAGAAAAATAAATAGTGGGCGAAACAAAGAGGGAAGCACTCCGACCAGAAGAAGTTAATTGGCGATACATAATCAATCGAAAGACCTACGCTCCTAACTCCCAAAAATCCCCCTTATCACAGTATCCATGCAGCAAAAACCTTCGTAATTGGAACACAGCCTAATTACAACTCATCACATAGTATAGAGTTCCTTTTTACACTGCTTGTATAATATTCCGAGCTACGTTACTATTACAGCATGCGCCCTCCATTTGCAGAGCCTATCTCACCTAAGTTGCGAAAACGCAACATTAAATTCAGCCTTCAAATTAAATGAGAAGTATTCTTTATTCCAGAATAAAGAATGTATGGCATTTAAAGGATATTATTCTAATTACAGATATGAATAAAAAACTCAAAGAAAATTTTGACTGCAAGGTCAAAATGTTAATTTCTGGAAGATACAGACAACAGAAAACTGACATATTTAAATAATTCTTTAGAAAAAACAATAATTATCTGCAATTACATATGTATAATTAAAAATTATGATAGGACTTTTGGAACAACAGAAACGATTGATGACCTTATTCAACTATAAAAATTAAACAAAATAACAATGTCGGGTTTTCGCAACCTCTGCCTAAAATATGTTAAACTATGTCACCAAAAACACTTCAGAAGATATGACGCCATGCAGACACCGTTGGGATTTACTAATAGAGCTAAGTAATGTGCTATGATGAATCCATAAGCGTTACTCAGATACAAAAGCGCGTGGAATGAGAATGTTTAGTTGTGAGTTTTTCTCTGTAATCATCGCCTTTGATTTGAGAATATTAATTTTTAGCTTTTCTACGCAAAACCATTCACCAAGTAGGACCAAATCCTCATTCAAACTATCAATAACAGTATTTATTTTGGTGGTAGTAAATCGCTGTGTGCAAATAAGTGATATTTGCTTTATCAAAATCTGTATAGAAATTGCAATAGTCAGACAGATGAGTGGACTCCATGAATGTGTGTCTAATGCTGTGATGCGTTCCAACAGCAAGCAGAGGTCGGTTGTCGTCCATAATTGAAGAGTAATTGCTGCTGCAGTTACAAAATTTTATAATATGATAATATAGATCTTAAAATATCTATATAGAGCATGGGTCTCCGCATTTGTGTAGCTTTTTTGTGGGGAAAAAATGTTTAAAAATTCAGGGATGCATTATGCAGCCGCCTGCCCACAGGGACATATTTGTCCCAAAGTTAAAATTTTCGATAAGATATTAATCATTAAGAATAATTTAAATAATTTCATATATTTTTATGTGGACTTAATATAAACATAATTTATGATTAATGTGGCACAGTTAACCTTCCTTGGAAATTGAGGACATCAAAAACTACTTAAATTTTTATTTTATTTTGTTATGTTTGTATAAAAAATTGTTAAAATTTTGATATTGCAATGAAGTACAAAAATATCGAATTAATCTAAGAAAAACATCATTAGAATTGGACAAAAGATAAACTTACCAAATTTTTTTGAATTTATGGGACATTATGTCCTTAAAGGGTTCTTTTCCTATCAGAAGCTCTTTCTAAGTCTAAAAACACCACACCAACCATTTCCCCAATATTAATATTTTCCTTCCAGTCTTGAAGCACACACTGTAGAGCACTTTCACAACTGTTATAACACCAGATTGGTATTCAGTGAAGATATCATTTTTTTACTATAAACTCAGTTAATAGATTCTATACTACTGTCCATGCAAAAAGTCTAGATACTCGAGTTTGAAGTGTTGTATCTCAGTTACCTATTCATCGATAGCAATGAAATAAACTGAAAATGAAAGAAAATTTATTTCTTCATTTTGTGAATACCATCAGCGATTTTTTACCGTATCAACAAATTTTTTATTTGGCATTGCATGAAAAAAAGCACGTTTTTTTGCGCTCAGAAATCGGTAGCTCCACTTTGAACACTAATTTTTCAAAAACTTCTCTAGTTATCATCATGAGACTTCATTAGGTGCAAGATCTATCTTTTATAAATGCATATGCTGAAGCAGAACCTCGCTACTATTTATTTACTATCCAAAATTTGTAGATAAAGAAAACTACTATTTTCATTATTTCAAGACCTACGAGAAATTTTAAAGTACCGTAGGCACCACATACACGCACTGTTGACGAATTTGATAATTTTTATAATGAAAAATGACTACCATTGTCCATGTAGAATTTTTTTATCCTTGTTTCGTGGAGCGCTCAGCCCACCTATCTAACCAAGAAAGTGGAGGGGAAGGGGTGGAAAAAGAGTGCGCGGTTGCCTCTTCTTGTAATTTGCTTGGAATAACCCCTGTTTCTGTTGATGCATTTACCTTATTAATTATTTTTTCCCCAATAACATCATAATGCAATTTAAGGAAGTTAACATCTGTGCCGTCAGGGCTAGCTTTGGAGGGCAAAGAAATAATTACATTGTATGGATCCTTCAAATTAGGTAACAAAAAATTATAAATTTTTGTACTTTGATAATATTACAATATGACAATAATACTGATAAAAAAACTTTTAGTGGATATCCAGCATGCATATTAAAATGAAGTCAATTGATTCATGCTGATTCATAATTTGCAAACCATTTGTCTCTATCACCCACGGTTCTTGAGATATTTGACCTTCTATTTAAGTTTAATATTGTATCAAGGCAAATAACGCTCTAACCAAAGTTTCAATAGAGCCCTTATTTATTGTACACAAATGTACGTATAAAGTATATACTTCCTTGATTGAAGGATTGTTTGGTTTTAATTCCTAGGCCTTTGACTTGAGTTTGTACTGAGCATATGGAAGGTTGCCCTAAATGGTTGTGTGTGTTCGTTGTTGCTGTTGCCTCGGTGAAGCACCTCCTGAAAAGTTCATCAGAGCTTAGGAGGACTTCACCGGTAAAGGGCAACAGTAGCTAGGCATGAAAAAAAAAAAAAAAAAAAAAAAGCGACCAAGTAGTCAGCTAACAAGGCTGCATGCCATTGACCCTGATTGCGTGAGTCCATCACTAAGATGTCCTGGTAAAGTTGGTTCAACTTGTTCGTTGCTGACTGAACCTAGGTTTTCAGGGAATAAGTCTAAATGCGAGTCTAGGAGATAAATTATGAGGGACCTGTTGTAACCCAGTTGTTTATATGCACAAATGTAGTTTTGCACAAAATTTACATAGTCATCAGATTTATAATTTCCAAGGAAATTGACAACAACTTGAATGCCTCCAACACATCTCTTTCAGTACCACCTTTGAAATGGCTGTCAGCAATGATCCTTTCTTAACATATTTTATAATTATTGTAAAAATTGCTACAAGTGGACTAATCGTCCGGTGGTAACACATATACATATACTTATATTACACATGTTATTATAAATCCCATCTAAATATTTGAATTACAAAAAAATATATATATCGATTCACTGCACATGTACTAGTAAACGTCAAGCTCACTCATCTTTAATAGTTTTACCCAATCATTTTACAAACAAAATGGGATGTATACAGCAGAGCAGAGACGGATCTAGAAAAATTTTTGGGGGGGGGGTCCGATCGAAAAATTTAAATATAAAAGATATTTCGGCTATCACAAAACGTGACGTTAGAATTGAGATAGACAAACTCGAATTTTTTCGCTCATGATTGCTTATTAAATTGTGTGTTTATTTGCGTTATTTGAATTTCGATATTACATCAAAATTGTCAAAACCATTATATTTCCACAAAAAAAGATATCACTTGCAAAGAAAACTGTTGATCAAGCCTCAAAATGCCCCTTAAGGGACCACCTCTTCTGGAAAGGATTGAATGTTATTACGTGGTGCTCCTCACGATGTTTGCTAAGCAACTCAAATACATCGGCTGCTTCTAGGGCCATACCCCTAACCCTACCCAACCAACCAACTATATAAAAGAACAACTTACCGTATATGCCAGCGTATAAGTCGACTCGGCATATGGGTCAACCCCTAAAATTTTCAGGTGAATTGCAGGTTTTAGCCCATGTTCAACGTATAAGTCTACCCAAAAAATAAGGCCTCACTTCCCCAGCTCTATTTTATGGGAAGAAAAACTACTGTGTCCATAAACATACAATAGCTTAAAGAATATTTACCAGATAAGATTAACACTTTAAACGCCACAGGAAAATTTTGAATTCTTGCTGGTGACTAAATGATTTTTTTTCTAGTTACAGTTTTTATTTATATTTAGGATCATGAATTGACAAAGAAAAAATTAATAAACCTTTTTTTGCTTAGATTTTTTAATTTATAATTTGACGACGATCAGGTTTGCCAGTAGAATTCTGAGGGAATGTTCTTCTAAAGTAAATGAAACAGTGTATTTTTCCCTGATTCAACCTCAACTGGGGAATTACTGTATGATTTGGGATCCTCATGAAGTAGGATTAATTTCCGATCTTGAGATGGTAGAGCAGCAAGGTTCGTCAAGGGAGATTTCAGATTCAACAGCAGTGTTTCGGCGATGATAGAGTCCCTCGGATGGAACTCTCTCAGTGATAGAAGACATCGAGGGAAGCTTTTTGATAAATTTATCACTACCGATTTCGTGGAGGAATTGTTATGCTAGTTATATACTTTCGCGATCTTCAGGAGAAAACAAAAAAGCGATACTTAGAAGTAGTTGCCAGGACAGATAGTTACTTTTGGTCGTTTTCCCTGCAAAGTATTAGGGAAGCTCTTCATGTTAGTTAGGGATGTCGGTGTTTTTACACCCCCTGCCAAGCACCTCTGGCAGATTGCAGGGTTTAAATGCAAATGTACCTGCTTCCTATTCTTCTCAAAAAAAAATATATATATACAATTTAAAAAATATTAAAAAAAGAATAAAAAAATGAAAAACATAAAAATAAATAAATAAAAAATAAACAAGCCTTCCCGCTCACACATTTATTACTATTTTAAAATGCTGTAGATGATCATTCATCAGTCACCAATATTGTACTTACCTTGTTCTTGTATAATATTTAGTAATTTAGTTTAAGTTTAGATAATAATATTAGACACATATATCTAAGTAAAAATTTTCCTGCAGAAAATGATTATATCTTGAGCAACTACCTAAATATATTTCGCTAGATAAGTGTACTTGAATTGTAAGAGCCCTCTAGACACATACGAGTAACGTCAGGCAAGTATTTCTCCACGAGTGTACCTACCTGCTCCTATTCTTCTACATACTTCATTTGTTATTTTGTCTGACTACTTCGTTTTCAGCATTCTTCTGCCAAACCAATGTCTAATGCATTTATTCTTTTCTATGCTTTTAACCCTTTGAGTGCAGAATTGCCTAACATCATGCGAAAATTGCCAGGCTATTTTACAGAGAATTGCAGACTATTAGAAAAATATCTATTAAACCAATAATATTCTGAATAATTTGCTAAAAATTTTACTGGGTATAGAAAACATTTACTTTTTTATTGTACAATCTCTATTTCAGAAATTAATCGAGAAAAAGTTATTACAGTAATTTTTTTTAAACAAAAATTTTTGTTTAGAGTCGCTCAGGGCGACGTCGGCATTTTAACAAAAATTTCTCAACGTCGCTGAGAGCAACGTTGGCACTCAAAGGGTTAATTATCCACATCTCACACCCATACAGGAAAACCGGCCAAACATAACACCTCAACATCTTCAGTTTTAATTTCATAAATTTTCCTTTGCTATTCCAATTCTTAATTTTATTTCATTACTGCAGTACCCATCGTCTGATATTAAACTTCCTAGATATCTAAACTCTTGGACTTGTTTTATTGTTTTGTCATTGATTTTTATATTGCAGTCAGTGTTGCTCTTTTTACTAGCCGCAATCATTATTTTGTTTTATTGGTATTAATTTTAAATCCAACTTTGTTCCCAATGCATAAACTCTTTGCATTGCTAACTATAATTCCTCTTTTGAAGATGTCATGATTACTATATCATCTGCATATCTTATATAGTTGAAATTCCTTCCTCCTAAACATGTACCCTTAATCCCTTCTAATACTTCCCCCCTGCAACTTCTTCACTGCATAGATTAAATAGCAGGGGTAACATCATACTGTCTTACTCTACATTTTACTTTGAACCATTCTGTCAGTTCTGAATTTTTTCTGAAAGCAGCTTCCTGGTTACTATGCAGAATTTTAATTATACGAGTAAAATGTAGCTTGCATACTGCAAGCAAATCGACAACACTAATTTCATGTCGGCATCATATCGGGAGGGCCCTCAAAAAAAAAAAAGGGATTGAAAATAATCTTAAAATTCGCTGCAATTTAATCGTCTGGCATCGAACCTAGGCCTTCCTGCTGAACCTACTATGCAGCACAACAGAAAATCACCATCTCTTACTTTGTGTGAAAATTCAAGCAGAAATATTGGCTACAACTGCCTCAAAAGACGTTTTAATTTTCACAAATGTAAATGGCTCTGTGGATTCGAACCAAGGTCAATCTAGGAAATCTAAAACATGTTTTTGAAATGCATCTATGTTCTCTATCTATATGCCTAATTTCATGTTTTAATATTATTGGGAAGGGGTTTAAATTAATTCTTAAATATCGGATAATTTACTGATTTTAGAGACGCCTGGTGTCGAACCCAGGAAATATTGGTAGCTGTGAATGCACAGTATGGCTTATTATGACTTTGTCTTATTTCATACAAATTTTGAAGTCGATATCATGCCGGGAAGTACCTAAAATTTGTATCCGTTATCTCCATAAGAAATGCATAGAGGAATGTAAATTGCCCTCTGGGATCGAACCAAGGACCATCAGCGAATATGTAAAATCTGATTATGAAATATATTTATGATCTCCAACTTCATACCGAATTTCAAGTTTCCATGCGATCGGGAAAGGGTCCAAAAAAAATTTTAAAATACGCCACAATGCATTTTAAACGGCTGATTTTTGCCTCGACCTAGCATCGAAACCAGGATATTTTCCGTAAAACTCATTTATGCTTTCGATAGATCATGGCCATATATATCGGCTCCTTGAGTTTTGATTCTCAACCTATCCGGGAAGTATTTTTTAAAAATTCCCGAAAATCAAAGCAATGCATTTAAACGGGAAAAATCGGGACTTTGGGGCCCTCTGGAATTGAACCCATGACACTGAGGTTCAAAATCGCAATTTTTCTGGCGGTTGTACGTTATGGCCAATACGTGGTAAAAATTTCGAGTCAATGACGCCAGTAGTTTAGCCTGTGAATTAGTATCCTATCTGGGTATCTGGGTATATACATGAATGAATCCAGAGAAGCATCTATATATAATAGATTTAGGGAGTTGTTATCTATTCCAATCTTATGTAACATCTGTATTAAAACTTTAATTTTATAAAAATTTAATATATATTTTGATGTTTTCTTTTTACAAATGAAGATCAATAACCACATCATGGTTTTCTTTAGTTCGTATAAGCATTATGATTCCACAGATCAACCTTGCATTAGGAGTTAATGGAAGTTGTTTTAGCAGTGTCATGATTTGATATTACCACGCTATGTTACCATTATTTCCATAATAAATTTTTAATACCATTGTGTTTCTTTCATAATGCATTTTTATTTGTAAAGCCTGAGTGATACTAACAAAAGAAACTTGTGTAATAGTTAAGCAGAGGCGAGAAATTGACATGGCAACTGAAAGAAACAATTCTAGCGTCTTAATCTTATGCGATAAATATTCCTTAAGCTATCGTATGTTTATGGATACAGTAGTTTTTCTTCCCTTTAAATAGAGCTGGGGAAGTGGTGTTGCCTTATTTTTTGGGTTGACTTATATGCTGGATTAACTTATACCCCTAGGCTAAAACTTGAAATTCACCTCAAAATTTTAGGGGTTTACTTATACGCCAGATCGACTTATACCCCAGAATCTACGGTAAGTTTTCACTTTACATGAAATTTTAGCAAGCATGTGACAGCAGATTCTATTAAAGAAATTTGAATTTTTCCAGAAGAGTCTGTGCCCTTCCTATATGCGGAGTTGTACATCATGGAAGCTGTCACAGAATTATGCTACACTTTTGTTTAATAAATTTTAAGGTTTTCATTTGACTTCCCCTCGTATCTTTTGCAGTCATGCTATCAGATATTGAATAATAGAAGCAATTCCTTCTCTTTAATGTGAATTTTGATTTTCCAAAGCTTAGTTCTAACCGAAATGGCTGCTGTTAGGTAGGTAGCCCCCGTGTTAAGTGAGGGATTTATAATTATTTTAATTGGCTATGTGAAGGTTGATAGTCTAGAGTGCTTTGTATTACTTGATCAAAATTCTCATCGGCAATCATTTGACTTGAAAACCAATGTGGTATTTAATATTAGATTAGTTTTAAAAGGATATTCATAACATATAATTGTAAGAAGGGAAATTTTTAAAAAGTAAGAGATTGTTATTTTTATTAATAGGCTGTGTGGATTTGTGGGATCCAAAAGTTCTTAGATCAGGCGCAGGAGCTCATTTTGTTCTACCTGTACACCAAAATTACACATGGGAGATGATAAGGGAGTATGTGCTCAATGAATCGACCATAGTTTTAGCTGACAGTCAAGGATCATCAAAGAAGAGCTTGAATTCTTTGGTAAGTTTTACTTGGTTTAGTAATTCTTGTCTCTATTTTAATTTTATTTACATATGATATACATATAAACTGTATATACAGATAGAAATGTTGGATGACATAAGGGGTGGGGTTAACTATAAGGAAATGAAGGAGATGGCGATTAATAAGGATTTTTGATTGTGCATGAACCTACGGAAAGGTAGAACAGTTATGAATGAATACAGGTAGAAATTGCTTATATTCTCGAAGTTAGCATAGGTATAATAAATTCTTGGCTTTGGCTCCAAAAAGGGATACTTCCTTGAGAAGGGTAATAAAATCCAGAAGCCATAATGGCAGTGGTGGCGCATGACAAAAAAAAATGGGGTTCGCTTCAAAAGCCGTATTTTTTTAAGTTGCTGCGAATATGGTTGAATAATGTGGCTCATACTGGAATATTGCATCTGCTTTGATGGACGCAGGATAAATCACAACAAAGGCAGATAAAACCAGTAGAAATATGAAAATAAATATCTCGGGTTGGATCAATATATGCCTTTGTTGTACAAAATCCCTACATTCACAAAAATTGAGTTTGTTTTAATTCTCGCTTCAAATTATCAGAGAAAGAAATGAAACTAAATAAATTCCTGTTAACTCGAGATCTATATAGTAATATAGGTGTATGGCGTGGTTGCCTGACTCCGATGCTAATTTTTTATAAACAAAAGCCCATTTAGTTGAACGGCCAGACACATGTCCACTAATTTTAAAAGAACGTGCCATGAAAGATTCGTGAGTATCCGTTTGTTAATTACCCATTAATTTGGTGTGCCCCTTGTCCGTACAAATTTTGATTTCTCGAAATAGTTTGGTATCAAGTCATTGCAAATTGCAGTAATATTTATTAGGCCAAATAGAAAAAAAATAGAGTATGGGTAAAAAAAATGACTGATTTTTTGAGACACCCTAATGCACATCTTCCTTTGTCCTCAGGGCTGTTTGATCCTTCTTCCACGACTTTTGCTTCAATGGGGTTGATTTCTTTTGATCAAACGTGGAAAAAGTTACGCATGGTTAAATACCTAAAATTCATCTTGTTCATAATATTGCCTGGAATTCCAATTTTCGCTCATTCTATTCGTGTCGAAAGAATTACACAGGCTTTACCCTCTGATTTCAAAACTAAAGTCATTTTTATCAGAGATATTATTTTTTTAAGTATAGAAGAAGCACTAATATGTCTTTTTGTATTAAAATTTTCAGCCATTACACCAGTATCATTTGGTTGATTTTTGTGATGCTTGGAAGACAAATAGCCCAATCATTCTTGTTCTTGGAGGAGAAACAGAAGGACTGAGCACGGAAGCATGTGAACTTGCTAAAAGTTGTGGTGGAATTAGAGTTCACATACCTCTGAGCAATGACTTTGATAGCCTCAACTCTGCCACTGCCGTCGGCGTGATATCATTCGAAATTAAGAGACAGTATCATGAATGGACTCATACTCAGAGGAAACAAGAAAATGACTTGTTATGTAAGGATTAAAATGTAAAACAAGGATTTTTACACTGCTCACAAGGAAAGGAAATGTTGCATCTATACCATGCCTACCATTGCTGTATGCAAATGCATTGTATTTTATGGATACTAATTCCTTAGAGCTATAAAGATGTTAACTGTGAATGTAACTGGTATTATTAGACAGATTTATGGAAAATACTTGTACAATTCCACTAAGTCCCAATAAGTATACGTTTACTAGTTTCGGCAAGCCAATCAGAACTGAGGATGGCTGCAGAAAAGTGTTTTCCATAAATTTGTGTATTTTCCACCAAATATTGCTCCATCAAATTCTGGTATTATTAGCTTAAGTGAGAGTATCCTTCAATGAAAGGCAACACCAAAAAGAAAGGATACTGGATAAGACGTGGTAAAGCAGACCAGTGGTAAGAATGCATGTATGAATTCATATTTAAATATGTTTAATTCATAACTTTGAAAATTTAATGGATTTTTTAAGCTTTTTCATTGTCAGAAAGTTTTTTTTTCAGAAAGCTTTTTAGTCCTCAGTTCTTCTGAAGACATGCATTTAAGATCATTTTTAGTAATTTTATCCCAATGGAGTAGCATTTCCTAAAAATTTTGAGTATTTTGAGAATTATCATTATGAGTACATTTTTACCATGTGTGCTATTATATATGGAATACGTTACGATGCATTCAAATAATGTTTTTTATAAAACTAAGCCTTTCAATAAAGTACTATCAATACTGTTTCAATGGTTGTAAGCCATCCTAATTCCAACTAATAAAAAAAATAACTTTTTGTCATAAACTTGTTGTTTTTACTATTTTTTCGTAAAACAACAGATGACAGACAAACATAGGAAACACATGTTTGTCGATATAACGGATCAAAGCTTTAAAACCAACACAAATTCTACTGGGTTGATCTATAATTTTCAGCAATACTGAAAACTTGGCCACGAAACTGAATTTTATTACATAATCTTGAATTTTCGCTAGTTTTTCGTGAAAAATAGGATGGAAGTAAAATTTAATTTTGAACTGGACCGATCACGTTAAAATCTTTAGAATCCGTCCAGTTTCGACAAGGTTATCTCAGATTCATAGAGAAGGTAAGGGCCAGAAAACAAATAATTTAGGCATAAACTAGTTTTCACTGATTATTTCACAAAATGCTAAATGAAAGACAGGAATTGTTCTTTTGTTAACGGATCTCATCGAAAGCATTGTGGGGTCGCGTGGTGAGAATAATAAAACGATGATTCGTTCACAAGCACTTTAATATCAGTTAATGAAATATCAATTAATGAAATGAAATACACGATACAAGTGTGTGCGGAGCAACGATAGAGCGTGCAACGACGGCCGATGTCAGAGACGAAGAGAGTGTTGCCAAGGAAGACGGCTTATCGCTTTTTCTCCTCTGCAGTGCGTGATGCTAAGGAAGTTGGCTTATCGCACTTGTCCTCTCAAAATGATTGTGAGGCGCTGGCCGCAGCGACGTCTGCTAATATAGTCCGCCACATCACCCCCCTCGGCAGTAAAAGGCTCCATAAAATGGAAACAGAAAATAAAGAAAAAAAATATTACATATATTAATATATAGAAAAAAAATTATGTTGAGTAATCGGCCAGATGGGCCGGAAAGTGGACTCTCCGTCCAGAACGCGTGGTTCGTTCCGGAGGCTGCAGAGGCGGCCGCTGGTGCTCCTCTGGGGCGTCAGGGCGGTGCTCGTTCCTTCGTGTAGGTATGATATAGACTTGCGTATTCTCTATGGGAATGAAACGCTGGTCATCTGTCCGTGTAGGAATTACCTGCACCTGTGAATATTCGTCGGGATGGCTTTCCTCTGGAAGGAAAAATGCAGGTTTTAGTCGGTCAATGCTGACATTCTTATCCCCTTGCCCCAACCGTAATTTGAAAAATTTTGGTGTCCTTTCCAACACAAGAAAGGGACCATCATAGGGAGGAATGAGGGGTGTATGGACAGCATCGTTGCGCACGAGCACATGCGTGCAGGTCGCTAAATCTTTGTACACAAAGATGTTGCGATCACCGTGGCGGGCTACCGGACGTGGGCCAATCCTCCCCATTGATTCCCGTAACTGGTTGACGAAGGTTGCTGCTGTGGGGACGGCTGGATCGGGTGCTGAGGATAAAAACTCTCCCGGAAGACGGATGGGTTCCCCATACACCAATTCCGCGGAGGTGGACTGAATCATCCTTCCAGGTGAATCATCCTTCCAGGCCGCGCGCAATCCCAATAGTACCGCCGGAAGAATGTCAACCCAATCCGGAGTTCCGTGGCAACGAATTGCTGATTTTAACTGCCGATGAAATCGTTCCACCATCCCGTTGGCGGATGGATGATAGGCAGTAGTCCGGAGGTGCGTTGTGCCGGTTAGCCGATGGAGATGTCGGAAAAGCTCACTCTCGAATTGTCTTCCTTGATCGGTTGTCACTCTAAGCGGTGCACCGAAACGAGCAATCCAATTGTGGAAAAAAGCGCGAGCAACAGTCTCTGCGGTAATGTCCTCGATTGGAATAGCTTCTGGCCACCGGGAGAAACGATCCACACAGGTTAAACAGTAACGAAAGCCACGAGAATGTGGAAGGGGACCAACAATATCGATATTAACATGTTCAAACCTCTTTGAAGGGAGAGGAAATTCGCCAATCGGCGCACTAACGTGTCTATGAACTTTGGAGCGTTGGCACTCTAAGCAGTTACGAGCCCACTCCTTACAGTCATTTTTCATCGAGGGCCACACGAAACGCGAACCGATTAATTTAGCCGTAGCTCGCACCCCTGGGTACGATAGATTATGCATTGATGCAAACACTTGCCGACGGAAATCGGCGGTGACAAAAGGTCGAGCTTTTGACGTTGAAACATCGCACACGAGAAGTAAATTATTCGGGAAATGAATCCTTTTTAATATAAGTGCCGAATTTGCGTTAAGATAGTGTGTTAGCTCTTGATCATTCTCCTGGGCTCGTGCCAAATCATGAAAGTTTATTGCAGGAGAAATTGCTTCGACGCGCGATAAGGAATCGGCAACTACGTTTTCCTGTCCTTTGATATATCGGATATCCGTAGAAAACTGCCCGATTAAATCTAAATAACGAAATTGTCTGGGGCTACATCTATCCCACTTTTGTTGAAAGGCGAACGTTAGCGGTTTATGATCAGTATAAACTGTAAACTCTCGGCCTTCTAACATGTGCCTAAAGTGTAATATGGATTTATATATTGCCAGGAGCTCTCTATCGTATGGGCTGTAATTTGTTTGGGCTGGATTTAATTTTTTAGTGAAAAATGCAAGGGGCTGCCATCTTTCGTAAGTTGTTGCAATGCAGCGCCGATAGTAGCATCCGATGCGTCGGAAAATAAGCCTAGAGGAAGTGATGGCTGAGGATGCGCAAGTAAAGTGGCGTTACTTAAGGCGAGTTTACATTGCTCAAAAGATGCGCGCAAATTGGGCGTCCATGCAATCTTATCACGGCCTTTCACTTTACCCGCGAGCAAGTCTGTCAACGGCGCTTGAAGAGCGGCAGCGTTTTTAATGAATCGACGGTAAAAATTCACCATTCCTAAAAATTGTTGCAATGATTTGATAGTAAGTGGCAGCGGGAAGTTCAGAATTGCTGAAACCTTGTCTGGCAATGGTTTTGTTCCACATTCGGACTCTAAATAACCTAAAAATTTCACTGAACTAGCGCCAAAATCACACTTCGCCGAATTAACAACAATTCCATATTTCTGAAACCGTTCAAAAAGTAAACGTAAATGTTTTTCGTGCTCTTCCTCGGAAGAGGAGGCAATAAGTATATCGTCAATATAGCAGTATGCAAAGTCTAGATCGCGAAGCACTTCATCCATAAATCGCTGAAAAGTTTGTGCAGCATTGCGAAAACCGAATCCCATATACGGAAATTCAAACAGTCCAAAAGGAGTTGTTATGGCAGTTTTCTTTATATCCTCCGGATTGATGGGGATATGGTTAAAAGCTCGGACTATATCAATTGTGGAAAATACAGCCTTACCTGCCAAAGACTGCGAGAAATCCTCGATGTGAGGCACGGGGTACCGGTCAGGGATGGTGCGGGCGTTCAAGGTGCGGTAGTCTCCACAGGGCCGCCATTCATTGCCGCCTTTCTTTGGAACTAAATGCAGGGGAGAAGACCAACTGCTCTCCGATCTCCTAGCCGTTCCTTCCTGCAGCATGGCCTGGAATTCACGTTTGGCGATTCGAAGTTTGTCGGGTGCCAGACGTCTTGGTTTGCAGGCGATGGGGGGTCCGGGAGTGGTGCGGATGTAATGTACGGTGTTGTGAGCAGGTATCCTCATTCTTCCGGCCGGACGAGTAATCTCCGGGTATTCAGAAAGGATTCTGTGATATTCTGAGGATCCCGCGATGGCTTTCACATGTTGGGCCGGACCTGTATCCGCTCTTCCGGGGACGGAAAGCGTCGTCTCGCTGTCGATTAATTTACGGTTCTTTACATCCACTAACAGTCCATAATGCTGTAGAAAATCGGCGCCGATGATCGGTTTCGTGACGTCGGCGACGACAAATCTCCAAACGAAGTCACGCCGGAGGCCGAAATTTAATTGGAGCTGGATTGAACCGTACGTAGAGATTGTCGATCCGTTTGCCGCACTTAGTTCGTAGTCCGTTTTCCGCCGGAGCCCTTTATCCCAGGATCGTGGGAAAACGCACAAATCTGATCCGGTATCGACCAGGAAAGACATCTTCGTCGCAAAATCAGTAACGAAGAGGCGGCTGGAAGTGGAGCTGTAGTCGGATGCCGCGTTCACCGACTGCCCATGGAGTTTTCCGCCTGATAATTGCAAGGAGGTTTGCAGTGATGTGCGTTGGGCCCAAACTTCCAGTGGTACCAGCAGTATCCTCCGGAATGTGGGGAAGAGTTCCTGCTGCGATTGAAGCGTGGTCCACGGGATCGACTCCTGGAGCGACCACGTTGTCGTCCATCCCTCTGCGAGGCAGCGTTGGCGAACGAAAGGGCAGCTACCTGCTGGGCGAGGTTGTCCATCCGCTGCAGCATCGTGGCCATCATCATGGTGCAGGACGAAGTACATCCACTAGGTGCAAGCTGCGGGGGGCCGTCCTGCGGTGAATGGTTGGTATGCGGCAATTGGCGGGCATCTGCGGGTCTCGCCATCACTTCGTTGACGGTGGGAACGACATCGCGGAGACGGTCTGCCATAATTGCTAAGGCGTTAAGATCACTGCCTCCCTGGGCAACTAAAATGGCGCGCATTGTGGCAGGCAACCTCGTTAGCCATAACGAATACAAAAAATCGTCCGTTACGGACGAACCTGCTAAATCTCGGAGATGGCGGAGAAATTGCGAAGGTTTCCTATCTCCTATTTGTTCGTTCTCGAGGAGCAGCTTTAACTTTTGCTCCTTTGAGATGGAGAGGCGGCGAATCAGTTCTTCTTTCAAAGTGGCGTACTTATTTTCAGACGGAGGGTCACTGATAATATCTTTTACCTCAAACGACGCGCGGGAGCTTAATAAGGGGACTGTGGACCAAAACTTCGCGGAGTCATCACTAATGTTGAACAAGGAAAATTGTCCCTCTAATTGAGTGAACCAAAAGGATGGTTCCTCTAATATAAATGGGGGAACACGCACTGAAATCAAGTCGACATGAGCACTCTGCGGGGTCGCCATAATGAATTATTGGGAAACTAAAATTAGTTCGCGATATATATATATACGATGATAATAGGGATATTTACATGAAAAACTTTTCCCTTAAATCACCACGTATTCTCACTAT
Source organism: Sympetrum striolatum (assembly GCA_947579665.1). NCBI lineage: Eukaryota > Metazoa > Arthropoda > Insecta > Odonata > Libellulidae > Sympetrum > Sympetrum striolatum. Next base: position 848,704 of record OX388345.1, on the reverse strand, counting down.
CACCGCGTGTTCTCACTATCACCGCGTATTTTCACTATTAAAATGTCACCGGATCACGTCGGGGTCACCATTTGTGGGGTCGCGTGGTGAGAATAATAAAACGATGATTCGTTCACAAGCACTTTAATATCAGTTAATGAAATATCAATTAATGAAATGAAATACACGATACAAGTGTGTGCGGAGCAACGATAGAGCGTGCGACGACGGCCGATGTCAGAGACGAAGAGAGTGTTGCCAAGGAAGACGGCTTATCGCTTTTTCTCCTCTGCAGTGCGTGATGCTAAGGAAGTTGGCTTATCGCACTTGTCCTCTCAAAATGATTGTGAGGCGCTGGCCGCAGCGACGTCTGCTAATATAGTCCGCCACAGCATTAAAATGAGTCCAAGTTTGGCTAGTTTATCTCGACTTTTAAACAAAATATGTCGAGAAAAACTATTTGAGTCTTTTCGGGTTTTAGAGATTTTGGCGTTTACTGCTCCGTGAAAGTAAGAACGTGTTCCTTACTTAGACAAATCTCGTCAAAGTTTTAAAATGACTCCTGTTTGAGTAATATTTATTACGATTTTAAGCAAAATCTATGTATTATATCGCAAAAAAACCGACATTCTTCGAACATTTTGGAGTTTATATTTCGTAAAAAGCTTCAAAACAAATGTCACTTGGCTTGTTTTGGTCCACGTTGAAGCAAGTGAAGAAGATGCAGTGGCGTAGCGAGGGGGGACCGCCCCGAACGCCTCTATTAGGAGGACGGCAAAATTTGCTTGTGCTATGCTATACTGAATCCAGAATACAAGTGTAAGTTCGGAGAAGAGCACTGTGGCATTGACATCAATGTGGACAAGATCGAAATCGAGGGGTTACGCAATTTCGTTGCATTCGCTAAAACTCAAGAGAACGCTATGAAAGCTCGAGCTTTAAGAATTTGCTCAGCAATGCAACAATGGTATTTGCTTACCTAATATCGTTATCAAGCGACGAATCTTTCTAACCATAGCTATCAGTGTTGCTTCATGTGAACGTAGCTTCTCAAAGCTAAAATTAATAAAAAATTACTTAAGGTCTACCATGAACTCCATAAGATTGAATGATTTAGCAATTATATCTATCTATCTATCGAAAAAAAAGCGACGGACAAAATTGACTTCGATGATGTTATTAATGATTTTGATGCGCTTAAGGTCCGAAAAGTCAAATTTTAAACTTAAGTATACTATTTTGGTTTTGAAATAAATATTTTTCGCTCTTTCATACGATTCCTTTTTTCCACCAACATCATTATTTTTATGACGTCACAAGGGTGGCAAATTATGATTCCACCCAGGGCGGCGATGGCGCACGCTATACCACTGGCAAGATATTGCCAAAACACTAGAATCCAAAATAAAAAACTCCGAAAATATGCCCATTTGTCTGTAATTCTGTATTTTGCAAATAAAGGTTTTTTTTTTCATGCTATGGAATGATTCCGCTTACATTTTCGAAAGGAGTGCAAGTTTGTCTAGCTTTTATCGAAACTTAGAGAAAATGCATTAAAAAAACTGAACTTTTTCGAAAATTTGCCTTTTTTCGCCGATTGTATCGAAATATGCGAACAATAGTGGAAAGTGCGTTCAAATTATGGAACTTTGTCGTTAAGATATTCATAATGATTCCAAATTTTGTTGCGTTTTCTCGAATTTTAGGCAAAATACAATCAAAAAACTTAAAATTTCGAAAACATGCCCATTTTTCGCCGATATTTCTGTCCATTGCTAATTAAAGAGGAATTTTTGTTCAAAATATGGAATGACCTCGCTCAGATCTTCAAGACGTGTCTAAATGTAATTAAGTGTTTTCAAATTTTAGGTAAAGTACAGCCCAGAAACTGAAAAATATCTGAAATAAATAGCATTTTTCGCTGATTTTTCCTTAGAATGCTAAGAATAGCGGAATTTATGTTCTAGAATGGAATGAAAACGCTAAGATCTTCAAAACGAGTACAATTTCGACCAGATTTTCTTGAATTATAGAAAAAACAGCCGAAAAACTGAAATAGTTAGAAAAAATGCCCACTTTTCGCCGATTTTTCCAAGATTTGCCATTAATAGTGGAACGTTTGTTCGTAATATGGAATTTTCTCGCTTAGAGCTTCAAATTGAGTACAAATTTTGTTACATTTTCTCGAATTTTAGGCAAAATACAGCCCAAAAACTGAAAAATATCGTAAAAAAGCAGGTTTTTCGTTGATTTTTCATTTATATGCTAACTATAGAGGAATATTTGCTCAAGAATGGAAAGATCTCACTTCCATCTTTGAATCGAGTCCAAATTTACTAGGTTTCGTTGAATTTTAGGCAAAATACATCCCAAAAACAGAAAAATTACAAATAATGCCTAATTTTCGCCGATTAATCTGTAGTTTTCTAATAATAGTAAACGTTTTCCTCAAAATATGGAAAGGTCCCAATTAGGTCTTCAAAACGAGTCGAAATTCGACCAGGTTTTCTGGAATTCAAGGAGAAATACAGCCAAAAAACTGAAAATTTCGAAAAAATAATGTTCTAAAGTAGATGAAATTCGACTAGGTTTTCTCGAATTTAAGGAAAAATAGAGTCAAAAAACAAAATTTTTGGAAATTTGCCCATTTTTCGCTGATTTTCAAAAATTTGCCAATTAAAGTGGATTATTTGTTTAAAATATGGCAAGATCACCGTTTGATCTTTAATCAGATACCAAATTCGGCTTTGTTTACCCTGAAATGTAGGCAAAATGGAGTAAGAAAACTGAAAACATTCGAAAATTGCCTATTTTTCTGTAATATTTTTCTAATTCTGTAATTAGCTAATAAAGATACAATTTTTCATATTTCGGAATGATCTTGCTTATATCTTCAAAAGAAATAGTTCGTCTATGTTTTATCGAAGCAAAGACAAAAAATACCCAAAAATAATAAATTGTTTCAAAATAATGCCATTTTTTCCCCTATTTTTTGTTATTTGCTGATAAAGGTAGAATTGCATTTCGTAATATGGCATGACCATTCTTGGAATTTCAAAACGAGTCTAATTTCGACTAGATTTTAAGATTACAACACGATTTAGTTAATGCTCAGGAAATGGGAGAACAGGTCGATGCAGTAGTTATTGATTTAGCAAAAGCGTTTGACGTTGTAGACCATAAAATTTTATTACATAAGTGAGCACAATGAACTTAGATCCAAGAGTAATAAGATGGATAGATTCTTTTATCAAAAGTAGGAAACAGAGAATAAAAATTGGAAATAAGCTATCCGATGAAATCACAGTAACATCAGGCGTAGCTCAAGGTAGCGTGCTGGGGCCTTTACTCTTCTTAATATTTATTAACGACTTACCAACTGGAATAAAATCAAAAATTCGTTTATTCGCTGACGATTGTATTATATATAGGATTATAAAAAACGAGAACGATTGCTTGGGACTTCAAGAGGATTTAAATGCCTTAAATAGCTGGGTTTCGACTAATAAATTAGAAATTAATACAAATAAATGTAAAGTCATCAGTTTCAATAGAAGTAAATATCAACATGCATATCATCTGGGGGGGGGGGGAAATTCTGCCTTGGGAGTATACGGTAAAATACTTAGGTTTAACATTCAGTAGGGACTTGAAATGGAACGAACACATAGAGCGAATAATTTTGAAAGTATTAAACAAAGTATTAAACTTCCTAGTGCGTACTCTTAATAAATCAAATAAGAATGTTAAGGAGGCTGCGTACAAATCATTTGTTAGGCCAATCTAGGAATACGGGGAATGCCTATGGGACACGCATGAGGTAGGTTTTAAGCGAAAAATAGAAAAGGTACAGAGAAAGGCAGCAAGATTCGTCTTAGGCAGATATGCAAGGCTTGATAGCGTTACTCAGATGTTAAAAGAATTAGGTTGGGAAAGTTTAGAGGAGCGGAGATTCAAGAAAAGGCTAGCTATATTTTTTAAAGTATTTACAGGAGTTAAATCATTTGAGGAATTGTCAAACAAAGTCTCTATGGCAAAATTTCATGGCAGAAAAGACCATAGATACAAAGTTAAATTAATATAACAGCTAACAAACATCAGTAAATTTTCTTTTCTAAATCGTGCTGTTAAGGATTGGAATGATTTGCCTGCAGAAGTCTTGGAGCCCTTCCCAAAACATCATAGGGAGTTTGTGAAAAGATTGAGTAGAACCATGGGCGTCGCCAGGGGGGGGGCAGGGGGGGGCAGCTGCCCCCCCCTGGAGACCCATTCGTATTTTGGTTAGGGATGTGTTGTAGAAAAAATTTTTAGGCACGAGCGTATTTGAAAAGAATTTAGACCCAAAACAAAGTCAAGTGTTGGCGCGTGTAAACACAAGTGATGGGAAAAGTACTTACTTCCTCGTAGGAAATTCATTTATACCTCCAGCGCAGCAAAAATATTTCAACAATACTTTGTAGTAGAGTCCTTCGCCCCTTCCCTCCCAAGAGAAGAAAAGTTCGGTTTCAGGGTGAACAATGTAGTTAGAACTGCCTCTCGGTGCGATCAGAGCGCGAGGTTATGCGATTATGTCCTCTCTCTCAAACTACCTTGAGTATCGGGTTCTATATCTGGACGATTAAAAGTCTGCACAGTAAACTCTTCATTACTCGGGATGATATAAAATATACCGATCCATATTTTATAATTACCCGTACATTTGCTGTATAGTTACGAAAATAATTCAATAACCGGGTTTCCGTAGAAATTTGTAAAAGTATTGGAGCAATACAAGATATCAGTAAAAATTAATTTTCGATGATATTATTAATAATATACCATTTTGGAAGCAAACCAGTCAGCTGAAAGGTATTGTGCGCGTAAGTTACGCACATATTTATCGGAACTGTGACTCGATGACTTGAAATAAATTTGAGAAACTTTTAAAACTGTGACTTAAATTCTTCAGCTTCCTTTTCGATGCAGCCAATTTTTTCTCTTGTGATAGAATCCCACGAATCTCATATCTGGTTATGCAATGCCCATTCAAAATTTCAATTCGTGGAAATTTTTTGTTTCCTTTGAACACTCAGTGCGTAAGACTGGGTTTTGTATCATCTCTCTGCTGGTTAAACCACCTATCACTTAGTCTAAATAATTGTAAGTTGACGTCTTCATTTTTTCCACCTTGGTATATAACTTGATTTCTGCAAATTCAATTATAATATCAACTATAATCAAGAGTCTACAGAATATTTTAATGCAGCCGAATTTTTACTCTCCGGTATGTGACGCATTCAATTTAATACTTGGCTAATACATAAATAACGAAATCAGGCATAATTGTAAGCCTACCAGAAAATTTCATCTGATACAAATGATTTTTTGTTTCTTAGAAGAGGAGGTAGTTTTAATAGCAACGGATGAAGTCATTCCTAAGAAAGCTGCTGATCATATAGTCTAATAACGAAAGACGTTCAAATAAGGATGGGTGCACCAATGTGGTGATTTATTGAGACGTTTTATATCGCTTGTCAAATAACGGTAACTATTTTATCCTTTTCGCGCTTGGCAACCTCTTGGAAGAAAGAACTCTCAAAGACTCGGGAAGTATATGTCTGCAGCATCAAAATACTTTCGCATCGAAAAAAATGACTTTTTAATAGGAATTGGACGTATCCAAACAAAACTTATGATAAGTTTCCAATAGTTTGCTTATGTAAACTACTATCTTGGAAAGTTTAATGAGTTTGCCATATAAGAGTTAAACTCCTCTAGTTTTCAATGCATTTAGTTTTTGAAAGATTTGACGTATTTGTAGTAAGAAGTGGGTATAAATAAACTAGCCCCTGTAAGTTAGGCATTTTTCATTTTATCTTGCAGCTTGCCCCCCCCTAGCCCAGTGGCTGGCGACGCCCTTGAGTAGAACTGTTAAGGATGAGTGAGCTTGACGTTTACTAGTACATACATGTGCTGTGAATCAATATATATTTTTTGTAATTCAAAAATTTAGATGGGATTTAAAATAATATTTGCAATTTATGTATATGTATATGTGTTACCACCGGACTATTAGTCCACTTGTAGCATTTTTTACAATAATAATAATAATACTTTTAATAAAAGTGGAATTGTTGTTCAAAATTTGGAATAATCTTGCTTAGATCTTCAAAACAGCATATTAACCCCTTCCCTGACAAATTATTTTGAGAATTCCGTTAAAAAAATGTCATATTTTTTTTTAATTTTCGAAATGCTCTAGTAAATTTAAAAAAGTTGATTAGGTCAATTTTTTTCAAACTTATTTTTTTATTGTTATTCCACAGCGTATTTATTGTTAATTTTGACGCTCTTTCTCTATATTCAGAATTATTTCAATATTTTACTACATATGAATTTTATTCTTACATATATCATGAAATATTATGTAAAGTTTATCTATATAACGTGCAATACAATTTTTGTTCATCAAAAATATACTTCAGATGACTTTTTCTGTCATTATAAGAGAAAATGTGTTGCGGGTGGCCTATAGTTCCTCAGAGCCAAAAATGCTGACTGATTTTACAATTTTAATAATTTTTTCCTAAGCTTTCCTGTAAATTCCTATTTAGTTATTCTTCTTTAATTTGAGATAATTGTTATTTCCACGGGGTGGGAATCTTACAATTATGTTACTTTGAATATGCTAATATATTAGCAATTTTACAAATATCTATGGTGAAACCGAAAAAAAACTTAAGTGGACTTTCAAATACTTCTTCTGAGAAATCATAGTTAGACTATTTCATGGAGCTACTAAAATACCACAGTTCATTTTTCAGTATGCAATAATTTATTACAAATTAAAGTTTTTTTTATAAATTTAATTTTGTATGATAGTTTTTGAAGCATGGTGTCACACACAATGGCACATCACAATCTACACACATATATCTAGTCTCCCTCTGTAACATTTTTCCCTTTGAATCCCGCTTTCGGGAACAAACAGTACACTTTCTCGTAGGATTGGATTTTTTCTCCGTAGCTGGGATGGCGTCTGGGAAATGTCTTTCAGTCAGGCGGCGAGGGTGTGGCACTGCAGGTGGTCTTCCCACCTTTGGGGATGGCACAGATGGGTGGTACACTTCAATTAGTTTTTCCACTAAATCTAATCTAAAATCTAAATGGGCACTTTTCCCTCCTAATTTCTGATACAAAACAAAAGAATTCCACACACAAATCTCCATAAAATGCAAAAACAATTTTTTATAATATTTTTTCCCTCTTTTCCTTGGGATTGGATAATCGGCTAAATGCTGGTCCACCCTATCGACACCCCCCATTGTTTGATTATAGTCTACCACAACCCTAGGTTTCACAATAAACTTTCCCCTTTTCTCCATCCTCTGCATCTCACTGTTGTGCACTGTAGACAGCAAAGTCACCTCCTTTTTGTCCTTCCATCGAAGCACCATGATCTTCCCTCTCTGAAATGCCACAACTTGTCCTCTCTTCAATTTTTTGCCTTTCATTTGTTCGGGCATACCTTTTCGCGTTGCACGCACAGTGCCGTAAATGTCACTAGAACGGGAAACAAGAGTCTCTGCCAATTCGGGGGAGGTATAGAAATTGTCAGTGGTAACCCAGTATCCTTTGCCAAAAAGTGGTTTCATTAGCGACATCACCACCTGAGAGGACATGGGCATATTCCATATCCATGATCGTACCTTTTCCTGTGTAAATGATGCTCGAACAAACATAACCACTCCTTGATTCACACAAAAGAAATATTTTAATCCCAAACCTTGCCCTTTTCTGAGGGATAAATTGGCGCCAACCTAGTCGTCCTTTATATAAAAGGAGACTTTCATCCACAGTTATATCCCTTTCCGGAGTATACAATTCACTAAACTTCTCCTCCAACATTTGATAAATCGGCCAAATCTTATTTAGTTTTGGGTTTGGATGATTTAGGGGATCGTATTCGTCATTGTTGCTAAAATGCAAATATTGCCTAACATTAGCAAATCTCCGATACGACATGGTATCCCCAAAAAAAGGAGTTGCCAATATGCGCCTTCTGGACCAATGATGCTCTTGGTCTGGCTTCCGAATAATGCTTTGCAGGATTATTAGCGCAAAAAACACTCGCATTTCTGCAGCACTGGTTTCACGCCATTGGGATCTCGAACCGGATGGTTTTCCATGAAGACATTGTGAGGCATACCGATTGGTTTAGATTTAGATTTAGATTTAGATATATACCCCGCGAGCCGCCAGAGGCGTATGGCAGGGGGTGTAATACACCACCATTATTCATTCCTACCTATTAGCATCTCTAATAGCTTGGGGAAAAAACGACCAAAAGTAGTTATCCGTCCTTGCGATTACTTCCCTATAACGCTTCGTCGATGCCTCTCGGAGATCGCGTTCGCTCTTTACTGGCACTAACATTTCACTTACTTCGTCTATAAATTCTGAACGATTGAACTTTTCGAAAAGTTTCCGTCGATATTCAGATCTTCTCATCTGTAGTGAATTCCAACTGAGGGACTCTATCATTGCCGTAACGCTGCTATCAAACCTGAAATCCCCGCAAACGAATCGGGCTGCTCTACGCTGGACCATCTCTAAATCTGAGACTAAACCTACTTCGTGTGGGTCCCAAACCGCACAGCAGTATTCAAGACTCGGACGAATAAGAGAAAAGTAAGCTATTTCTTTGACTCTCGATGAGCATCCTCTCAACGTTCTACCAGTTAATCTTTGCATTCTATTCGCTTTTCCTATCGCATCTCGAATATGTTCTTTAAAAGATAAGTTACTGCTAAACGTGACTCCTAGGTATTTGTTGTCGTGAACTAACTCTAATGGATGACCTGAGATTTGGTACTGCGTGGGAATTATGTTTGTGGAGCGCGTAAAACTCATGGCAACGCATTTATTTATATTTAAATCCAGCTGCCAATCTTTACACCATCCTGATATTACGTCCAGGTCGTCTTGAAGCACATTACAATCGTTTTCTGTCAAAATCTCTCTGTATATCAGGGTATCATCGGCAAATAATCTAACCTTACTCTTTACGTTATCTACGAGGTCGTTAATGTAAATTAGAAATAAGATTGGACCAAGAACACTTCCCTGTGGAACTCCTGATGAGATACTTATTTCTTCGGATAAAACTCCATCTAACGCAACTCGCTGAGATCTGTTTTCTAGAAAAGATTTGGTCCATCTGATAACTTTTTCGTCGATCGCGTAGGCACTCAGCTTTTGGATAAGCTTTTCGTGAGAAACTGTGTCGAAAGCTTTCCTGAAATCTAGGAAAACTGCGTCTGATCTAACACTGCCGTCTGCTGCTTTAGATACGTCATTCATAAAAAGCGCTAACTGGGTCTCACAAGACCTACCTTTACGGAATCCGTGCTGGCTCTGACTGATTGCTCCCTTTTCGGAAAGAAAGCGCATGATAGAGCTCGCTATAATATGCTCCATTATTTTGCAAAAAATTGAAGTTAATGAAATAGGCCTATAATCATCTGGTTTTGACGCGCGCCCTTTCTTAGGCACCGGAGTGACATTAGCTTTTTTCCACGACATTGGGACGGTTCCCTCATCCAATGATTTCTGATAGAAAATCTGTAGAAGCGGAGCAATTTCATCGGCTAAAGTTTTTATTACAACAGCGGGAATACCTTCGGGTCCTGGCGCCTTTTTCCTATCAATATCTCGCAATAATTTTCCAATTCCATCAACCGATATCTCGATGGGACACATCTCTGAATCAATGCGCGAGGTAAAATCCTTAACTTGACCATTGTCTACAGTGAAGCATTTCTGGTAGTGCCTGTTAAGTAAGTTAGCTTTATCTTCTGGTTTATTTACGGTAATTCCCTCTGCGCTTATGAGGCTAGGCACAGAAAACTGACCTCCACGGTTCTCACGCACGTATGACCAAAATTCTTTCTGATCGCCACCTAATGATTCTAATAGGGTTCGAGATCTATATTCCTGGTATTCTTTTCGCGCTTCTTCCTTAACTAACTTTCGCACTTCTCTATAGTTTTGTTCTTCGAGCTCATGGTTCTTTCCGCATGCTTTGAGTTTTCTCCAAGAAAAGGTTTCACTGGTGATATGCCCTATCACTGCATCATCGAAGAAGAGTTCAAAATACTGTAGAACACTAGCATCCGGAGCAACTTCAAAATTCATCGATGACTCTCCTTCAAAGTGGAATCTAGGACAAGGCGGAGGACAAGGAATTCCTAATGCCCGCCTTCCACTGCGAGCGGAGCGGGCTCCGTACGGACTCCGTTCAACTCGCAACGGTAAACGTAATGGAAGTGCTTCCACTGTAAGAAAATGAGCGGAGCGGACTAAAAGAGTATAAAGAGTCACAAAAGTGGTCGCGGAGTTGAGCGGATTTCCAACGGATTCCGTACGGACTCCGCTCGACTAGCAACACCAAATTTCATGCAAGTGCTTCCACTGAAAACGAGTGAGCGGAGCGGACCGAGCGAGTTAAAAGGAGTCCGCTGCGTCATGGTGCCGAACGCTAGTTTTGAACGGACTCCGCTGGCACTCCCGCCCCTCCATACGTTCCTGCTGTTGAGAATGGAGAGGATGAATTATATATAATCATGATCATTATTTATTTATTTATTCAACGGGATGTACCCTTTTGTTACAAACAATGTCACAGCACCAATATCATATAGCAGAATTTAAAAGTATAAAATACAACAAACAATAGGATTTTATAAGTATAAAATATCACAAATATGGAAATTAATATCACAAATTATTGGATTTAAAGCATAAATATCACTACCATCATTATAAGTAATACAATTTACATAAAAGATGTTACAAGTAATAAACATAAACAGCATTTCAATTAGTAATAATGTGGATTATCGTAAAAAACGTTTTTTCGTATTCGTAAGATGTATTCGTAACTGTATTCGTAGAGATGCGGGGAAAACGTAAATTCTAAACGTTATCCTTTCAGAACTTTACTTTCTGTTTCCTTTAGCTTCAAAATTTTCCCAGATGTTTTATGACTTGACCTACGCGACATGGGGGTTGTAAATGCCCTGTATGCAGCTCGTTTATTTAATGTTTTAACTGAGGTTCATGACATTCCCCCAATTTTCGGAATGTTTTCCTGAAATCGGGGCAAAACTAAAACAACGCATAGAATTTTTAAGTTTGTTAATTTCAATATAAAGTAATATTTTACCGTCGCAGTGTCTCTGTTCATTCGATGCAGCTCGAAATACTATGATAAGAACAACGTCGTTTATTCAGACGCAACAAAAATAGATATTTCTCAAACCTTAGGGAAAACATTTCCAAGCTGAATCCCAAACACGTTCATATTTACTAATATCCTTCTCAACCCATAGACCCTAGCGAAACCCAAAGATTTCCTGAGGGAAAAAAACACTTCAATGGAGATAACTTGAACAGAGGCTAATTCTCTGACATGAACGATAGTCTTCTGGAATTGTCTCTACGAAGGGAAAATTGAGGAACAATAGGATATAACAACATGTTCCTTCAAAATAGTTGTTGTTCGACGAGAACTGCATTTGTTTCCGACGTTCAAATTAAGCGTGAAGGAGAACGTAACAGTCTCCAATGATTAACAGAAAGAAGTAATCTTTAAAACAATTGAAATAATACTTGCAGTGTAAATGTGAAAACTTAAAATATCCTCAATCTATTTAAAAATCTTAATTTATCAGATGTTTAACTTCCTCACTTCAGAAATAATAACCCTTCACTAACAATGTCAACCAAGTTTGCTTCCTTGATAATATAAAATTTAAATGTGAGTAAAATTTTATGAGTTTTATACGTTGTTCATGGTGACGTAAATATATTTGTTTTGAATGTTTATACTTCAAATATCACCCAAAAACATGTGGAAAATAAAAATTTAAATAAAATGTGTTCTGTACATAAAAACGCATAAATTTCCTTTTATTCTACAAATAATGATTACGTATCCGATAAAGGTCGATGTAGTTGTGCAAACAGGGTAATTCCCAGCTTAAGTTTAATATATTTAATCGTCGTCCTAAAAAGAAAATTATCAAAACTTTCGAATTGAATTAGTTCGCGATTGATTACTAGATATTTAACTTTAAAAAAGGAAAATAAAGTCATTGTATTTTTTTAATCGAAAAAAGCAACGAAAACTGAGAATTTTAACGAAATTTCAATTTTTCTCCTCTCTTATGCCTTAATTTTCTTCATTTTATCGAGATATGAGCGAATAAAGCTACGAAAACGGATAATTTTAGCGTAATTTTAATTGTTTTCCTCTTTTTTGCTTTAATTTTCGTCATTTCTTCGAGATATCATCGAAAAAAGCAACGAAAACGGATAATTTTATCGTAATTTCAATTTTTACCTCTGTTTTGCCTTAATTTCGTCATTTTATCGGGATATGAGCTAAAAAAGCAGCGAAAACAGATAATTTTAGCGAAAAATTGAATTTTTTCCTCTATTTGGCCTAAGTTTTAGTCATTTTATCGAGATATGATCGAAAAAGGGAGTACAAACGGATAATTTTATGAAAATTTCAATGTTTTTCCCTCTTTTGCCTTAATTTTCGTCATTCTTTCCTTCCTATTTTGCTTTATTTACGTAATTTTATCGAGATATGACCGAATAAAACAACGAAAACGTATAATATAAGCGAAATTTCAATTTTTCCTCTATTTTTCCAGAATTTTCGTCATTTTATCGAGATAGGATCGAAAAAAGTAACAAAAACGGATAATTTAACCGAAATTACATTTTGTTCCTTTATTTTGCCTTAATTTTCGCCATTTAATGGAAATTTGATCGAACAAAGGAACGAAGACGGATAATTTTAGCCATATGTCAGTTTTTTCCTCTATTTTGCCTTAATTTTCCTCATTCTATCTAGATATGATCGAAAAAAGCAACGAAAACGGATAATTTCAGGGAAATTTCTATTTTTCTTCCTCTATTTTATATTAAGTTTCGTCATTTTATCGTAATATGAAAGAAAAAAGCAACGAAAACGCATAATTTCACCAACATTTCAATTTTATTCCTCTTATTTGGCCTTATTTCTGTCATATTATCGAGATATGGTCGATTAGAACCACTAAATGGATAATTTTACAAAAATTTCAATTTTTTTCCACTATTTTGCCTTAACATACGTCATTTTATCGAGATATGATAAATAAAAGCGTCAATTGTCGTTTCCTCATTCTGGCAAATATTTATTTATTTATTTATTTACAATTTACAGCTGAAAATAGGCTATCTGACAGGCGGCAGTGTTAAAGTGTTAAACATGATACTTTACAACTTAATCATAACATAATTTGATAAAACAATATATACATATAAAAAACGATATTGTAATAAGTATTTTGTTTACTCTGGATATTACAAGGTTCATATCATCGAAAAAAGCAACAAAAATGTGTAATTTCACCAAAATCTCATTTTTTTCCTCTATTTTGCATTAATTTTCGTCATTTTATCGAGATATGATCGTAAAAAACAATGAAAACGGATAATTTCTCGGAAATTTCATTTTTTACCTCTATTTTGCCTTAATTATCGTCTATTTATCGAGATATTATCGTAGAAAGCAACGAAAACAGATAATTTTAGGGAAATTTCAATTTTTTTCCTTTAATATGCCTTAATATTCGTCATTTTATCGTGATATGATCGAAAAAGGCAACGAAATCGGATAATTTTAGCCAAATTTCAATTTTTTCCTCTATTTTGCCTTTACTTCCGTCATTTTATCGAGATATCATCGAAAAAACCAACGAAGACGGATAATATCACCGAAATTTCAAATTTTTCCGCTACTTTCCCTTAATGTTCCTCATTTTATCGTGATGTGATCGAAAATTGCAATGAAAAGGTAAAATTTTAGCGAAATTTTCTTTGTTTTTCTCTATTATCCCTTAATTTCGTCCGTCTGCCAAGATATGAACGAAAAAAAACGTAAACGGATACGCTCACCGAAATTTCAATTTTTTTCCTCAATTATGCTTTAATAATCGTCATTTCATCGAGATATGATCGGAAAAAGCAACGAAATCTAATAATAAAGGAAATAATTTTATTTATTTCCTCTATTTTGTCTTAATTTTCATCATTTTATCGAGATACTATCGCAGAAATCAAAGAAAACGGATAATTTGAGCGAAATTTCAATATTTTTTCCTCTATTTTACCTTAATGTTTTTCATTTTATCGAGTTATAATCGAAAAAAGGAACGACAGCGGAAAATATGAGGGAAATTTCAATTCTTGTCCACTATTTTGACTTAGTTTTAGTCGTTATATCGAGATATTATAAAAAAAAACAAAGAAAACGGAAAATTTCAATTTTTTTCCTTTATTTTTCTCTTAATTTCGTCAATTTACCGGGATATGATCGAAAAAAGTACGAAAGTATTAAAATTTCCCCGATATTTCAAATTTTTTCCTCTTTTATGCCTTAATTTTCGTCATTTCATCGTGATATGATCGAAAACGGATAATTTCACAGAAATTTCAATTTTTTTCCTCAAATTTGCCTTAATTTTCGTCATTTTATCGAGATATGATCGAAAAAACAACGAATACGGTTAATTTTAGCGAAATTTTAATTATTTTATGTATTTTACCTTAATTTTCGTTATTTTCCAAAGAGGATCGCAGAAAGCAACGAAAACGGATAATTTTAGCAAAAATTTCATTTTTGTCTTCTATTCTACCTTAACACTCGTCATTTTATCGAGATATGATAGAAAAAAGCAACGAAAACGAATAATTTCAAAGAAATTTCATTTTTTTCCCTCTAGTTAGCCTTAATCTTCGTTATTTTATCGTGATGTGATCGAAAAAAGCAACGATAACGGATAATTTTAGCGAAAATTTCAATTTTTTCCTCTGTTTTGTCTTAATTTTCGTCATTTTATCTTGATGTGATCGAAAAAGCAACGAAAACGGATAATTTAAACGGAATTTCCATTATTTCCACTATTTGGCTTTAAATTTGTCATTTAATTGAGATATGATCGAAGAAAGCTTCAAAAACGGATAATTTTAGCGAAATTTCAATTTTTTCCCCTATTTTGCATTGATTTTCGTCATCTTATGGAGATATGATCGAACAAAAGAACAAAAACGGATAATTTTAGCCAAATATGATTTCTTCCTCTAATTTTCCTTACTTTTCGTCATTTTGTCGAGATATGATCGAAAAAAGCAACGAATACGGATTGTTTCACCTAAATTTCGATTTTTTTCATCTATTTTGCCTTAATTTTTGTATTTTATCGAGATATAATCGAAAAAACCAACGAAAACGGATAATTCTACCTAAACTTCAATATTTTTCCTCATTTTTTACTTAATTTTCGTAATTTTACCGAGATATAATCGGAAAGAGGGTCAAAAACGTATAATTTCAAAGAAATTTCAATTTTTTTCCTCTAGTTCGCGTTAGTTTTCGTCATTTAATCGTGATATGTTCGAAAAAACAACGAATACGGTTAATTTTAGCGAAATGTTAATTATTTCCTTATTTTACCTTAATTTTCGTTATTTTCCAAAAATGATCGAAGAAAGTAACGAAAACGGATAATTTTAGCGAAATTGTTATTTTCTTTCTCTAATTTGCTGTTTTTTTGGTCATTTTACCGGGATATGATCGAAAAAAGTACGAAAAAATTATGATTTCACCAAAATTTCAAATTTATTCCTTATTTTTCCCTAATTTTCCTCATTTTATCGATATATGATCGAACATAGCAACGAATACGGATAGTTTCACCTAAATTTCGAGTTTTTCATCTATATTGCCTTAATTTTCGTCTTTTATCGAGATATAATCGAAAAAACCAACGAAAACGGATAATTCTACCTAAACTTCAATATATTTCCTCATTTTTTACTTAATTTTCGTAATTTTACCGAGATATAATCGAAAAGAGGGTCAAAAACGAATAATTTCTACGTATTTTCAATTTTTTTTCGTCAATTTTGCTGTTATTTTCCTCATTTCACCGGGTTATGATTGAAAAATTACGAAAAAGTTATAATTTTACCTAAATTTTAAATTCTTTCCTCTTTTTTGCCTTAAATTTCGTCATTTTATCGAGATATGAGGAAAAGAGGAACTAAAACGAACACTTGCACCTAAATTTCAATTTTTTACCTCTTTTTTGCCTTTGTTTTCGTGTTTTATCGTAATATGATAGAAAAGAGGATCGAGTACTAATAATTTCAGCAAAATTTGAAATTTTTTACTCTATTTTGCCGTAATTTTCGCCATTTTATTGAGATATCATCGAAAAAAGCATCGAAAATGGATAATTTTACCTAAATTTTAAATTTATTCCTCCATTTTGCCTTAATTTTCGTCATTTTAGCGTGATGTGATCGAAAAAGCAACGAAATGGATAGTTTTAGCGAAAATTTCAATTTTTTTCCTCTATTTAGCCTTAATTTTTGTCATTTTATCGCGATGTGATCGAAAAAAGCAACGAAAACGGATAATTTAAACGGAATTTCTATTATTTCCTCTATTTTTCCATACTTTTTTCATTTAATTGAGATATGATCGTAAAAAGCATCAAAAACGGATAAGTTCAACGAAATTTCAATTTTATTCCTTTATTATGCCTTAATTTTCGTCATTTTATCGAGATATGATAAAAAAAGATACGAAAACGGATAATATCACCGATATTTCAAATTTTTTCCGCTACTTTGACTAATTTTCCTCATTTTATCTTGATGTGATCGAAAAAAGCAATGAAAACGGATAATGTTAGCGAAAGTTTAATTTATTTCCTCTATTTTGTCTTAATTTTCGTCATTTTATCGAGATACTATCGCAGAAATCAACGAACACGGATAATTTGATCGAAATTTCAATATTTTTTCATCTATTTTACCTTCATTTTTTTCATTTTATCGAGTTATAATCGAAAAAAGGAACGACAGCGGAAAATATGAGCGATATTTCAATTTTTGTCCACTATTTTGACTTAGTTTTAGTCGTTTTATTCAGATATTATCAAAAAAAAAAGAAAACTGAAAATTTCAATTTTTTTCCTTTATTTTTCTCTTAATTTCGTCATTTTACCGGGATATGATCGAAAAAAGTACGAAAGTATTAAAATTTCCCCGATATTTCAAATTTTTTCCTCTTTTATGCCTTAATTATCGACAAATCATCGAGCTATGATTGGAAAAAGCAACTAAAACGGATAATTTTATAACAATTTCAATGTTTTTTTTCTCTCTTATGAATAAATTTTTGTAATTTTATCTAGATATAATCGAAAAATAGGAACGAAAAAGGATAATTTTAGCGAAATTTTAATTTTTTCCTATATTTTGCCCTTATTTTCGTCATTTTACCGGAAATTTACATTTGATCGAAAAAAGTAGGAAAAAATGATTATCGAATTTTCAAATTTTTTTCACTATTTTGTCTTTATTTTCATCATTAAATGGAGATATGATCGTAAAAAGCAAAGAAAACGGATAATTTTAGAAAAAATTCAATGTTTTTCCTCCAATTTTCCTCATTTTTCCTCATTTTATAGAGATATGATTGAAAAAAGCAACTTAAAATGGATGATTTAAGCGAAATTTCAATTTATACCTCTTTTTTGCCCTTATTTTCGTCATTTTATCGAGATATGATCGATAAAATCAACGAAAACGGATATTTTTAGCGAAATTTTAATTGTTTCCTTATTTTACCTTAATTTTCGTTATTTTCCAAAAATGATCGAAGAAAGTAACGAAAACGGATAATTTTAGCGAAATTGTTATATTCTTTCTCTAATTTGCTGTTATTTTGGTCATTTTACCGGGATATGATCGAAATAAGTACGAAAAAATGATGATTTCACCAAAATTTCAAATTTATTCCTTATTATTCCCTAATTTTCCGCATTTTATTGATATATGATCGAACATAGCAACGAATACGGATAGTTTCACCTAAATTTCGAGTTTTTCATCTATATTGCCTTAATTTTCGTCTTTTATCGAGATATAATCGAAAAAACCAACGAAAACGGATAATTCTACCTAAACTTCAATATATTTCCTCATTTTTTACTTAATTTCGAATCAAAACTTACTTACTTACTTAATCGAAAAGAGGGTCAAAAACGAATAATTTCTCCGTATTTTCAATTTTTTTTCGTCAATTTTGCTGTTATTTTTTTCATTTCACCGGGATATGATTGAAAAATTACGAAATATTTATAATTTTACCTAAATTTCAAATTCTTTCCTCTTTTTTGCCTTAATTTTCGTCATTTTATCGAGATATGAGGAAAAAGAGGAACTAGAACGAACACTGACACATAAATTTCAATTTTTTACCTCTTTTTTGCCTTTCTTTTCGTAATTTTATCGTGATATGATAGAAAAGAGGATCGAGTACTAATAATTTCAGCAAAATTTGAATTTTTTTACTCTATTTTGCCGTAATTTTCGTCATTTTATTGAGATATCATCGAAAAAAGCATCGAAAATGGATAATTGTACCTAAACTTCAATATATTTCCTCATTTTTTACTTAATTTTCGTAATTTTACCGAGATATAATCGAAAAGAGGGTCAAAAACGAATAATTTCTACGTATTTTCAATTTTTTTTCGTCAATTTTGCTGTTATTTTTTTCATTTCACCGGGATATGATTGAAAAATTACGAAATATTTATAATTTTACCTAAATTTCAAATTCTTTCCTCTTTTTTGCCTTAATTTTCGTCATTTTATCGAGATATGAGGAAAAAGAGGAACTAGAACGAACACTGACACATAAATTTCAATTTTTTACCTCTTTTTTGCCTTTCTTTTCGTAATTTTATCGTAATATGATAGAAAAGAGGATCGAGTACTAATAATTTCAGCAAAATTTGAATTTTTTTACTCTATTTTGCCGTAATTTTCGTCATTTTATTGAGATATCATCGAAAAAAGCATCGAAAATGGATAATTTTACCTAAACTTCAATATATTTCCTCATTTTTTACTTAATTTTCGTAATTTTACCGAGATATAATCGAAAAGAGGGTCAAAAACGAATAATTTCTACGTATTTTCAATTTTTTTTCGTCAATTTTGCTGTTATTTTTTTCATTTCACCGGGATATGATTGAAAAATTACGAAATATTTATAATTTTACCTAAATTTCAAATTCTTTCCTCTTTTTTGCCTTAATTTTCGTCATTTTATCGAGATATGAGGAAAAAGAGGAACTAGAACGAACACTGACACATAAATTTCAATTTTTTACCTCTTTTTTGCCTTTCTTTTCGTAATTTTATCGTAATATGATAGAAAAGAGGATCGAGTACTAATAATTTCAGCAAAATTTGAATTTTTTTACTCTATTTTGCCGTAATTTTCGTCATTTTATTGAGATATCATCGAAAAAAGCATCGAAAATGGATAATTTTACCGAAATTTTAAATTTACTCCTCTATTTTGCCTTCATTTTCGTCATTCTATCGAGATATGATCGAAAAAGATAGCAAAATAGAATAATTTTAGCGAGATTTCAATATTTTTGCCATTTGTTTGCCTTAAGTTTCGACATTTTGTCGAGATAAGATCGAATAAAGTACCGAAACCGGATTATTTCACCGAAATTTCAATGTTTTTAGTCAATTTTACCTTTATTTGCGTCATTTCATCAAGGTTTGATCGAAAAATACAGCGAAAAAGAATAATATTAGCGAAATTTGATTTTTTTCAATCAATATTACTTAATTTTCAGAAATTTTAGAGATATGATCGAAAAAAGCATTTGACATTGGTTGATTTTAGCGCAAATTTCTATTTTTTTCCTCTATTTTGCCTTAATTTTCGTATTTTTATTAAGATATGAATGAAGAAAAGCAATGAAAACGGATAATTTTAGCGAAATTTCAATTTGTTTTCTCTATTATGCCTTAATTTCCCTCAAAACATCGGGTTATGATTCAAAAATGCTGCTAAAACGGATAATTTTAGCGAATTTCAATTTTTATTCTATTTTACATTATTTTTTTTCATTTTATAGAGAAATGATCGAAAAAAGCAACGAAAGCGTATAATTTTACTGAAATTTCAATTGTTTTCTCCATTTTTGCTCTTATTTTCGTCATTTTAACGGGTTATGATTGAAGAAAATTGCACAAAAATAAGAATTTCACCGAAATTCAAATATTTTCCGCTTTTTGCCTTATTTTCGTCATTTTATCAAGATATGATCCGAAAAAGCAGAGATAACGGTTAATATCACCGAAATTTCAATTTTTTTCCTTTTTTATCCTTATATTCGTCATTGTATCAAGAAATGATCGAATAAAGCAACGAAAACAGATAATTGTAGCGGAATTTCAAGTTATCGTATTTTTTGCCTTTATTTTCATCATTTTACCGGCATATGATGGAAAAAAGTAGGAAAAATTGATGATTTCCTCGATTTTATCAAGATATGATCGAAGAAAAGCAATGAAAACGGATAATTTTAGCGAGATTTCAATTTTTTCCTCAATATTGCCTTAATTATCGTCATTTTATTGAGATATCATCGAAAAAAGCAGCGAAAAGGGATAATTTTACCGAAATTTTAAATTTATTCCTCTATTTTGCCTTCATTTTCGTCATGTTATCGAGATATGATCGAAAAAGGGAACAAAATAGAATAATTTTAGCGAAATTTAAATTTTTTGCTCTATTCTTCCTTGATTTTCGTCATTTAATCGAGATAAGATCGAAAAAAAGGAACGATAAATGATAATTTAACCTAAATTTCAATATTTTCCTCTATTTCGCCTGAATTTTCGTCAAATCATCGAGATTTGATTGTAGAAAGCATGTAACATGGATAATTTTAGAGAAATTTCAATTTTTTTCCTCTATTTCGGCTTAATTTTCGTCTTTTAATCGAGATATCATCGAAAAAAGCAACAAAATCGGATAATGTCACCGAAATTTCGTTTTTTTTCCATTATTTTGCCTTAATTTTCGTCATTTTATCGAGATTTGATCGAGAAAACGATTGAAAACGGATAATTTCACCTAAATTCCAATTTTGCTCCTCTTTTTTAGACATAATCTTCGTCATTTCATTGAGATAAAAGGGAACAGAAAATCGAAAACGGATAATTTCACCTAAATTTCAATTTATTTCTTTCATTTTCGTCATTTTATCGAAACATGATCGAAAAATAGGAACGAAAAAGGTTAATTTTAGGGAAATTTTAATTTATTCCACTATTATGCCTTAATTTTCGTCATTTCATTAAGATATTATCGAAAAAAGCGACGTAAAAGAATAATATTAGCGAAATTTCAATTTTTTTGCCATTATTTTGCCTTGAGTTTCGACATTTTGTCGAGATAAGATCGAATAACGCAACGAAAACGGATAATTTCACCAAAATTTCAATTTTTTTCCTCAGTTTTTCCTTAATTGGCGTCATTTCATCAAGGTATGATTGAAAAACAGCTAACAGCAAAAAAAAGTTACCACCCCTGACCCACCAAGAAATTCTAAGTCCAAAATTCGGGCCGGCGAGCCTTTCTCTCGAAAAGGGAGGGAGAGAAAAGAAAGATGGAGAACATGGTACGTTACGCTAGCTCGGCTCTCGCGTTTGGATAGAGAATTTTCGTTATTTATATAATGATCATTTACTACTATCCATTATCTGCCGCAACATTTGATGTGTTAACGCGTACTATTTAATTTGACGACGATCAACTGGAAGATAACTAAAGAAATGAATCGAATTGAATGCAGCATTCAAAGTCACTCTCACTTTAATTTTCGATAACAGATTATTAAATAATTTCCAAAACAATACAAATGAATTTAACTGAATACAACATTCGGTATCAAATTAACTCACATTTCGTTTTTCGAAAATCGATCGTATAAATCACTTCCAACGATTGATTATGCTCATCAATGTGAACGAAACCAGCAACTATTCTCTTCTTCTTAATTTCAAAAAGGCCAAAAACAGGATCTCGGATTCAAAAATGGCATTTGTCGTCAGGGGGACCGGCTGTTTATACTCACAAAACTTTTCGTGTATTCCGTAAAATATCTCAAAAATTCAATTCGGAAACAACAATAAACGACCAAAATAAGGTTTTCTATTCATTTACTCTGCTATTGGTTCTTGTCTCAATCTCGTATGACTATTATTTTTAATTTAATTTTGCAAAAGAAATGAAGCATGCAGAGACAAAAATGAACTTTACGTGCATTTCTCACGGAAATGCTTTGACTCGTCTGGGATCGAAGCAAGGACGAAGTGTCACCATTTTTTACAATATAAACACTTTCGTATATATATATATATATTTGAATGCAATGTTCTGTAAAAAATTCAAGTCAATCGACCGAGTGGTTTTCGAGTTTTGCGGGCACAAACATACGCAGGCTGAATTTTAATATATAAGATATGTGCATGATTCGGTAGATCACTGTAATTTGATTGCTTTTAGACACCTTTCGTTTAACTTTCCCAATTGAAAATCTTTCTATTATCAAGAGAAATAAGTAAGGAATAAACACAAGGAAATAAAAGTGCCAAAACTTCCACACAGAAAGTCGTATAACTTTGACAAAATTATTTATTTCTTTGTGTTTAGTTACCTATGGAGTTCCTCAAAGTTAAAGCTCATTCGATTGATTTAAATAACGAATATTCTTTTCTAGATTACCATTTCCCCTTACTCTCGTGACTACTATAGATTGTATAATCCATTGATTTGTAAAATTAAATTATCCTGATAACAACACTGTAGAAAAATTCACACAATTAGCTTCGACGCTTACTATCACTATCTTCAACATTTACATAAATACGCGATCCTCCATATGGCATGTGCCTGGAGAAAAGAAGGGAACAAAAATGTTACCTGCCCTTGAAAGGGTAGAATACCGGGAAAACTGTTAAACAGGACAAAACGAAATAGGTGGGGGAGAAGGGCAAGATAATCCTTTTGTTGCCAAACGGGAATGGAAAGGAAAAACTTTCTCGTTGGGAGAAGAGTATTTGGGTTGCAATTTGCTTGATTCATTTTGATGTTATCTAAAATAATGTGTTCGCTAGCCTTCTATATGTTTAATTTTTAGCTCGCAATTAGAAGAATGACTCGAAGAAATAAATCTCTCATAAAGTGGGACTGCAGAGCAACAGATTAGAAATATTGTATGTTCTTCGGCCTAAAACTTACGAGATCTCACTGTTTATCTGATGTGGATTAAATGAAAATAATAATAAATAGCTTGTTGAAACCACTGTCCTAAAAATTGGATCCATGGATTCCTTATCGTTTCAAAGTAATGGCTTCCAGTAAATACTGTAGTAAATGGCCAGCGGTAGACGTCCTTTTGGTAAAATTCTCGAAATTTTATTTCTCAAAAGTTACTCCTCTCGTATTTTTAGCTATTTATTGATCAACGAATCGCCTCCGAAGAGTATTACAATTTGTTTATTTCAAAGTTCTCAGTATTTTAAGAAAACCATCTTTTAATTATCAGTTATTGAAAATGATAAGACCGCTATCCGTAGATCTGTTACTTTTGCATGACAATGGGTTAATCGAGGTCTAACCAAACCTAAGACTTGGCTAGAGGTATGAGTTTTTAGTACTCGACACAGAATGGGCAAGTTATTGCGTGTGTGTTACAGTAATGACGATTATAATTGAGTTTAAATACGTATTTAAATGACATCCTTATTTTTTATTTTATAAACCAGGTGAGATATACTAGCAAATTTTATAAGTGAATCAAGATGAGTTTAACTTTTTGGCTATCAACAACACTGAGAGAAAAAATATATTCACTTGCTTTTGGTGTTTTTTATATTAATTTTAAAGGTTCTTAAAATCTACGAAACTAATAACTGTGTCTATCTTTTAATGGAATAAAAGAATTGAAAACCCTATACATCCAATGATAGTAATAAAAAAGAACCAAAGGAACGCTAGTTTACGCAAATAGCTATCTCTTAAATTTTCCCGTTTTGTTGTTGATTGATTTGTAAGGATGTC
The DNA here is from genome assembly GCA_947579665.1 of Sympetrum striolatum. Lineage (NCBI taxonomy): Eukaryota > Metazoa > Arthropoda > Insecta > Odonata > Libellulidae > Sympetrum > Sympetrum striolatum. The sequence continues at coordinate 824,670 of OX388345.1, read as the reverse complement.
CCAAAGGTTTATGAAAAACATTGGTTAGAAGAAATAGCGAAAAAGGCCTGAAAAGTTGAATGTAAATATTGAGAACGTAATATTGGAATTGGCATTTTACGAAGCTTAAGTTTCTACGGGAGTGATCTTTCTATGGTTAATATATGTTTAATTCTACTGCTGAAAGCAGAGACGGTCCGAGACATAGGCAGTCTGGGAGACCGTTCCCAGTGTTTGTGTGCTCTTCTCAGATCCCTTGAAGATTCTCAATGATAAAATTATACGCGTAGCTTACGGAATTTTAACGATTACACCCGGTCACAATATTTAGTTAAACTTTCTTTTATCCATTAAGTGGAACTAGTTCTAAACGTCTGCCTGCCCAGAATATCAATAATCTTCAGATTACCCCTTCCCGATGATTGTAATCAATTTCCTTCGCAATGGATGCAGCTTTCTTTGGTTCAAGTTCTCTGAATAATTTCCTTATAGTCAAATTGATTGAAGAAGCCGTTACTTTGTGAAATAGCGTTATATAAGAAATTTTGAATCTTTGTCCTTAGTAATTTCCGCCATTTCTTATAGTCGTTGAGCAATGACTATATTTTTACGGAAATTACATTTAGTAAAACTACTAAATCAGGCGTAATCAATTTGAGTTGCCCTTACATCGGTAACAGCCGTTTAATAATTAGAATTTAGGCTTCGTATTTTACCTTTCCTTTTTTTAATGAGAGGCCAGTTAAGTCCATCAGCCATTATCAGATACAGCACTAAAAATACTGACATCTCATACTTATTACCCATAATTACTCTTAAATAAGATGGGTAAAGCTTCCCTTCCGGGGAAATATTTCTTATTGTCAGGAGAATCTATTACTGCTGAATATTAATGCTGGTTTCATGGGCCTCGCCTATTCTTCCTTAAAACTTTTTGGTTTAAAGATAAGGAAGACATTTACGATATCTTGAAGGTGCAGAAATTTAAATGTGTGAATTCCTCGGCATTTATGATTAACTGGCGGAAGCTCTAGTTATATGCATGAATGTATGCAAATTGTATGCATATTTTTATATGCCTACGTAATGATATCCTACTAATTTTCGAAGCAAAATAAATTTACAGTGATAATAAATAATTTCGACTATGATAGGTCTATTGTTAATGGTTTATGAATTTTGGATGTAAATGAACGATTTAGAAGTAAGTTCACATAACACCAAATGCAGTAGGTAAGGAAAATGAAACTTGAACACTGCCACAAAAATCGGAACTTTTTCGAATGGTTGATCTCATTTACATTCTCTCTGGCTGAACCATTGAAAAAGTATTTTTCCGGCCACCTTCTAACCTGCATTATTTTCTCTTAAAATGGCTTACATCGTTTTCTCAATCATGTAATTGAACCATTTTCTCAATCTTATAAACAGCCTACATCCCAGGATCTGTGCACATCACTTCTGAGCCTGTTTACCAAATTATCTTTACATTTTTAGATGTATTGCCTTAGTGTTGAAGAGAATCAGCATTCTCTTCTTAGTAAGCATAAAATTTTCCATATCCCCATTGTTTATTTTCCTATCATCGTCTCCATGCTTTATGTAAAAAATATATAAGTAATTAACTGTAACACCATTCATATTCCTTCATTGACGAACTTTTCATTATATTTCCGTCCACATCTAAGAATGGCATTTTCAAGCAATTTTCTATCTCACACAAATACCCTAAAAGATGCGTCGAATTTTAGTCGGATTGAAAACGTATCCTGTCACCACTGCATGGAAGACCCTTTTTCTTTCCTCTCTCACCCCCACGGAGAAGCCACCTTTGTTTCGTCGAGAAGGCCGGTATGAATGGCACTCATATACCGTTATGTAGACGAAAACAAGGAGAGCAGAAATAGCACCAAAGGGGACTGACCGCTGAAATCCGTAGTAGCAGATTTAAATTTATTATTCATGCATGAGTGCATTACGTGTATATTTTAAAAATGGAGTTGTTATGTCTAAAATTGTTGGCTCATACCTTTTTCCAATGTTGAAATTATTAATCGTTTTAGCATTCAAACATTTATTACGGAGAAGGTGTAAATGAAAGGAATTAAATAATTAGAAGTATATTATTCAATTCTTTTGGTGCTTGACTCGACTCTGCGCGACTAGTCCTTCTGATTTAATTATTCAAAAGAAATGTTCGCACATACAATATAAAGCGGTTTGTTAAAAGACTACAGGTTCGATAGTAGTAAGTCCTAAACGACCGGAGCCCTCGGCTGAGTATCCTTCAAGAATATAACTCTGTATAGACAATAATTATTTGATATATTCCTTAGCTGTGATTTACATGACGAAATACGCGACAACATGACCCTATTCTCAACGATAATGATTTTCGCAGCCCGATGGCGAAAAGATTATTGCGAGATTATAGCGAGGACAGATGGCCTATACTGGTATCATCTCACATATAGTATAAAGTGTGCTACTATTTAAATTATTTAAATCAAAATTCCCTGCAAATGTAAATGGCGTCCAAACAACGTGGCGACTTTCACAAATTCGTTTTCAATGAAAAATAGCAACTTATTTCCTATTTGAATTCCACTATCACATATCATTATTTTTAATAGCAGGTATTGTTTCATTATTACCCCATTTTTATTCTTATTACATTTTTTTAATTTCCCCTTCTTCCGTTGACCTAATTTACAGTAGTTCATATTCTCTTAATTATCGTATCATAATCTTTACGAAAACGATCACCCTGCGGGCATGTGGAGCATTAACTGAAATAACCAATTTCATTCTAAATCTGCATTGATGGAATATTTTATGTTAGGAGGAGATATGAGCAGCCAAAGTAATTCATGTCCAATATTTTATGAAGAAGAGCGAATTACGCTTGAGATTCAAGCCGATTTAACGAAATACGAATTTAATACTTTCATAATACAATACTGCTTCTACCGCAGCAAAAGCAATGACTTTCAGCAATTATTTATAAAATATATATCATCACAAAAGCCTTCAAAACGTGCCAGGCATAAAGAGGAAGACGAAAAGCGCGCTCAAAACAGAGAATCTGAAAGACTCGCCCTTCTCGAGTTATGCTGGTTGCATCGAAGGTGGTAACTTTTTTATGCTGCTAGCTGTACAATGCAGCGAAGAAGAATAATATTAGCGAAATTTTAATTTTTCTTCTATTTTACCTTAATTGTTTTCATTTTATAGAGATATGATCGAAAAAAAAAACGAAAACGTATAATTTTAGCGAAATTTCAACTGTTTTCCCCTTTTTTGCTCTTATTTTCTTCATTTTTTAACGGGTTATGATAAAAAAATTACAGAAAATTAAAATTTCACCGAAATTCAAATATTTTCCCCTTTTTGCCTTATTTTCGTCATTTCATCAAGATATGATCCAAAAAAGCAGATAAAACGGATAATATCACCGAAATTTCAATTTTTTCCTTTTTTTATCCAAATTATATTATTATATTTCAATTATTTCCTCAATTTTGCCTTAATTTTCTTCATTTTATCGAGATATGATCGAGAAAAAGACTGAAAACGGATAATTTCAACTAAATTTCGATTTCCTTCCTCTTTTTTGACATAATCTTCGTCATTTTATTGAGAAAAAGGGTACAGAAAATCGAAAACGGATAATTTCACCTAAATTTCAATTAATTTCCTTAATTTTCGTCATTTTATTGAGACATGATCGAAAAATAGGAACGAAAAAGGATAATTTTAGCGAAATTTTAATTTTTTCCTATATTTTGCCCTTATTTTCGTCAATTTACCGGCATATGATCGAAAAAAGTAGGAAAAAATGATGATTTCATCGAATTTTCAAATGTTTTTCACTATTTTGCCTTTATTTTCATCAGTAAATGGAGATATGATCGAAAAAAATCAACTAAAACGGATAATTTTACATAATTTCAATATTTTTCCTCTAATTGTCCTTATTTTTCCTCATTTTATAGAGATGTGATTGAAAAAAGCAACTGAAAATGGATGATTTAACCGAAATATCAAATTAACCTCATTTTTGTCATTTTATCGAGATATGATCGAAAATAGCACCGAAATCGGATATTTTCACCAAAATTTCAATTTATTTCGTTAATTTTCGTAATTTTATCGAGATATGATCGAAAAGAGGATCGAAAACGGATAATTTAACCAATTTTCAAAATTTTCCTCTATTTTAACGTAATTTCCGTCAATTTATCGAGATATCATCGAAAAAAAGCAGCGAAAAAGATAATTTTAACGAAAATTTAATTTTTTCCTCTATTTTGCCTTCATTTTCGTCATTTCATCAAGATATTATCGAAAAATTCAGCTAAAAAGAATAATATTAGCGAGATTTCAATTTTTTTGCCATTTTTTTACCTTAAGTTTCGATATTTTGTCGAGATAAGATCGAATAAAGCACCGAAAACGGATTATTTCACCGAAATTTCAATGTCTTTAGTCAATTTTACTTTTATTTGCGTCATTTCATCAAGGTTTGATCGAAAAATACAGCGAAAAAGAATAATATTAGCGAAATTTGATATTTTTTAATCAATTTTACTTAATTTTCAGAAATTATAGAGATATGATCGAAAAAAGCATTTGACATTGGTTGATTTTAGCGCAAATTTCTATTTTTTTCCTCTATTTTGCCTTAATTTTCGTATTTTTATCAAGATATGAATGAAGAAAAGCAATGAAAACGGATAATTTTAGCGAAATTTCAATTTGTTTTCTCTATTTTGCCTTAATTTTCGTCAAAACATCGGGTTATGATTCAAAAATGCTGCTAAAACGGATAATTTTAGCGAATTTCAATTTTTATTCTATTTTACATTATTTTTTTTCATTTTATAGAGAAATGATCGAAAAAAGCAACGAAAGCGTATAATTTTACTGAAATTTCAATTGTTTTCTCCATTTTTGCTCTTATTTTCGTCATTTTAACGGGTTATGATTGAAGAAAATTGCACAAAAATAAGAATTTCACCGAAATTCAAATATTTTCCGCTTTTTGCCTTATTTTCGTCATTTTATCATGATATGATCGAAAAAATGCAGCGATAACGGATAATTTTAGCGAATATTTCAATTTTTTCCTCAATTGTGCCTTAATTTTAGCCTTTAAGGCGAAATACGATCGAAAAAACAATTAAAAAAGGATATTTTAGTGAAATTTCAATTTTTTCCCTTTTTCCTCTTATGTTCTTAATTTTATCGTGCTATGATCGAAAAAGTATAATTTTAGCGAAATTTCAATTTTTTTCCTCTATTTTGCTCTTATTTTTGTCATTTTACCGGGATATGATCATAAAAGTACAAAAATTATGATTTCACCGAAATTCCAATTTTTTCAACTATTTTTCCTTAATTTACGTCATTTTATCGAGATAAGATCGAAAAAAGTGAACGATAAATGATAATTTCACCTATATTTAAATTTTTTCCTCTACTTCGCCTGAATTTTCGTCAAATCATCGAGATTTGATCGAATAAAGCAACTAACACGGATAATTTTAGTGAAATTTCAATTTTTCCTCAATATTGCCTTAATTATCGTCATTTTTTGTGATTTCATCGAAAAAAGCAGCGAAAACTGATAATATTAGCAATGTTTCTTATTTTTCATAACTTTGCCTAAATAAACGTCATTTTACCGGGACACGATTTAAAAAGTAGGAAAAAGTTATAATTATACCTAAATTTTAAATTCTTTAATCTTTTTTTCCTTAATTTTCGTCATTTTATCGTGATATGAGCAAAAAGAGAAACTAAAACGAACACTTGCACCTAAATTTCAATTTTTAACTTTTTTTGCCTTTATTTTCGTAATTTTATCGTAATATGATAGTAAAGTGGATCGAGTACCAATAATTTCAGCAAAAATTTGAATTTTTTTACTCTATTTTGCCTTAATTTTCGTCATTTTATTAAGATATCATCGAAAAAAGCATCGAAAATTGATAATTTTACCGAAATTTTAAATTTATTCCTCTATTTTGCCTTCAGTTTCGTCATGTTATCGAGATATGATCGAAAAAGGGAACAAAATAGAATAATTTTAGCGAAATTTAAATTTTTTGCTCTATTTTTCCTTGATATTCGTCATTTAATCGAGATAAGATCGAAAAAAGGGAACGATAAATGATAATTTCACCTAAATTTCAATTTTTTTTTCTATTTTGCCTTAATTTTCGACAAATCATCGAGATATGATTCAAAAATGCAACTAAAACGCATAATTTTATAAAAATTTCAATGTTTTTCGTCTTTTTTGAATGAATTTTCGAAATTTTATCGAGATATAATCGAAAAATAGGAACGAAAAATGATAATTTTAGCGAAATTTTAATTTTTTCTATATTTTGCCCTTATTTTTGTCATTTTACTGGCATTTGATCGAAAAAAGTAGGAAAAAATGATGATTTCATCGAATTTTCAAATGTTTTTCACTATTTTGCCTTTATTTTCATCATTAAATAGAGATATGATCAAAATAATCAACTAAAACGGATAATTTTAGAAAAATTTCAATGTTTTCCTCTAATTTTCCTTATTTTTCCTCATTTATAGAGAAGTGATTGAAAAAAGCAACTGAAAATGGATGATTTAACCGAAAGTTCAATTTATACCTTATTTTTGCCCTTATTTTTGTAATTTTATCGAGATATGATCGAAGATAGCAGCGAAAACGGATATTTTCACCTAAATTTCAATTTATTTCGTTAACTTTCGTAATTTTATTGAGATATGATCGAAAAGAGGATCGAAAACGGATAATTTCACCAAATTTTCAAATTTTTCCTTTATTTTACCGTAATTTCCGTCAATTTATCGAGATATCATCGAAAAAAAGCAGCGAAAAAGATAATTTTAACGAAAATTTAATTTTTTCCTCTATTTTGCCTTCATTTTCGTCATTTCATCAAGATATTATCGAAAAATTCAGCTAAAAAGAATAATATTAGCGAGATTTCAATTTTTTTGCCATTTTTTTACCTTAAGTTTCGATATTTTGTCGAGATAAGATCGAATAAAGCACCGAAAACGGATTATTTCACCGAAATTTCAATGTCTTTAGTCAATTTTACTTTTATTTGCGTCATTTCATCAAGGTTTGATCGAAAAATACAGCGAAAAAGAATAATATTAGCGAAATTTGATATTTTTTAATCAATTTTACTTAATTTTCAGAAATTATAGAGATATGATCGAAAAAAGCATTTGACATTGGTTGATTTTAGCGCAAATTTCTATTTTTTTCCTCTATTTTGCCTTAATTTTCGTATTTTTATCAAGATATGAATGAAGAAAAGCAATGAAAACGGATAATTTTAGCGAAATTTCAATTTGTTTTCTCTATTTTGCCTTAATTTTCGTCAAAACATCGGGTTATGATTCAAAAATGCTGCTAAAACGGATAATTTTAGCGAATTTCAATTTTTATTCTATTTTACATTATTTTTTTTCATTTTATAGAGAAATGATCGAAAAAAGCAACGAAAGCGTATAATTTTACTGAAATTTCAATTGTTTTCTCCATTTTTGCTCTTATTTTCGTCATTTTAACGGGTTATGATTGAAGAAAATTGCACAAAAATAAGAATTTCACCGAAATTCAAATATTTTCCGCTTTTTGCCTTATTTTCGTCATTTTATCATGATATGATCGAAAAAATGCAGCGATAACGGATAATTTTAGCGAATATTTCAATTTTTTCCTCAATTGTGCCTTAATTTTAGCCTTTAAGGCGAAATACGATCGAAAAAACAATTAAAAAAGGATATTTTAGTGAAATTTCAATTTTTTCCCTTTTTCCTCTTATGTTCTTAATTTTATCGTGCTATGATCGAAAAAGTATAATTTTAGCGAAATTTCAATTTTTTTCCTCTATTTTGCTCTTATTTTTGTCATTTTACCGGGATATGATCATAAAAGTACAAAAATTATGATTTCACCGAAATTCCAATTTTTTCAACTATTTTTCCTTAATTTACGTCATTTTATCGAGATAAGATCGAAAAAAGTGAACGATAAATGATAATTTCACCTATATTTAAATTTTTTCCTCTACTTCGCCTGAATTTTCGTCAAATCATCGAGATTTGATCGAATAAAGCAACTAACACGGATAATTTTAGTGAAATTTCAATTTTTCCTCAATATTGCCTTAATTATCGTCATTTTTTGTGATTTCATCGAAAAAAGCAGCGAAAACTGATAATATTAGCAATGTTTCTTATTTTTCATAACTTTGCCTAAATAAACGTCATTTTACCGGGACACGATTTAAAAAGTAGGAAAAAGTTATAATTATACCTAAATTTTAAATTCTTTAATCTTTTTTTCCTTAATTTTCGTCATTTTATCGTGATATGAGCAAAAAGAGAAACTAAAACGAACACTTGCACCTAAATTTCAATTTTTAACTTTTTTTGCCTTTATTTTCGTAATTTTATCGTAATATGATAGTAAAGTGGATCGAGTACCAATAATTTCAGCAAAAATTTGAATTTTTTTACTCTATTTTGCCTTAATTTTCGTCATTTTATTAAGATATCATCGAAAAAAGCATCGAAAATTGATAATTTTACCGAAATTTTAAATTTATTCCTCTATTTTGCCTTCAGTTTCGTCATGTTATCGAGATATGATCGAAAAAGGGAACAAAATAGAATAATTTTAGCGAAATTTAAATTTTTTGCTCTATTTTTCCTTGATATTCGTCATTTAATCGAGATAAGATCGAAAAAAGGGAACGATAAATGATAATTTCACCTAAATTTCAATTTTTTTTTCTATTTTGCCTTAATTTTCGACAAATCATCGAGATATGATTCAAAAATGCAACTAAAACGCATAATTTTATAAAAATTTCAATGTTTTTCGTCTTTTTTGAATGAATTTTCGAAATTTTATCGAGATATAATCGAAAAATAGGAACGAAAAATGATAATTTTAGCGAAATTTTAATTTTTTCTATATTTTGCCCTTATTTTTGTCATTTTACTGGCATTTGATCGAAAAAAGTAGGAAAAAATGATGATTTCATCGAATTTTCAAATGTTTTTCACTATTTTGCCTTTATTTTCATCATTAAATAGAGATATGATCAAAATAATCAACTAAAACGGATAATTTTAGAAAAATTTCAATGTTTTCCTCTAATTTTCCTTATTTTTCCTCATTTATAGAGAAGTGATTGAAAAAAGCAACTGAAAATGGATGATTTAACCGAAAGTTCAATTTATACCTTATTTTTGCCCTTATTTTTGTAATTTTATCGAGATATGATCGAAGATAGCAGCGAAAACGGATATTTTCACCTAAATTTCAATTTATTTCGTTAACTTTCGTAATTTTATTGAGATATGATCGAAAAGAGGATCGAAAACGGATAATTTCACCAAATTTTCAAATTTTTCCTTTATTTTACCGTAATTTCCGTCATTTTATCGAGATATCATCGAAAAAAGCAGCGAAAACAGATATTTTTAACGAAAATTTAATTTTTTTCTCTATTTTGCCTTAATTTCCGTCATCTCATCAAGATATTATCGAAAAATGCAGCTAAAAAGAATAATATTAGCGAGATTTCAATTTTTTTGCCATTATTTTGCCTTAAGTTTCGAAATTTAATCGAGATAAGATCGAATAAGGCACCGAAAACGGATTATTTCAACGAAATTTCAATGTTTTTACTCAATTTTACCTTTATTTGCGTCATTTCATCAAGTTATGATCGACAAATTCAGCGAAAAAGAATAATATTAGCGAAATTTCAATTTTTTCAATCAATTTTACTTAGTTTTCAGAAATTTTAGAGATATGATCGAAAAAAGCATTTGACATTGGTTGATTTTAGCGAAAATTTCTATTTTTTTCCTCTATTTTGCCTTAATTTTCGTAATTTTACCAAGATATGATCGAGGAATAGCAAAAAAAACAGATAATTTTAGAGAAATTTCAAATTCTTTTCTCTATTTTGCCTAAATTTTCGTCAAAACATCGGGTTTTGATTCAAAAATGCTGCTAAAACGGATAATTTTAGCGAAATTTCAATTGTTTTCCCCTTTTTTGCTCTTATTTTCGTCATTTTAAAGGGTTATGATAAAAAAAATTACAGAAATTTAAAATTTCACCGAAATTCATATATTTTCCTTTTTTTGCCTTATTTTCGTCATTTTATCAAGATATGATAAAAAAAGCAGAGAAAACGAATAATATCACCGAAATTTCAATTTTGTTTCCTTTTTTATCCTTAAATTCGTCATTGTATCTAGAAATGATCGAATAAAGCAACGAAAACAGATAATTTTAGCGAATTTTCAATTTTATCGTATTTTTTGCCTTTATTTTCATCATTTTATCGAGATCTGATCGAAAAGAGGATCAAAAAACGGATAATTTCATCCAAATTTCATTTTTTTTCCTGAATTTGCCCTTAATTATTGTCTTTTAATCGAGATATAATCGAAAAACGCAACGACATTGCATTTTTTTAGCGAAAATTTCAATTTTTTCCTCTATTTTGCCTTAATTTTCGTCATTTTATCGAGATATGATCGAGAAAAAGATTGAAAACGGATAATTTCACCTAAATTTCAATTTTCATCCTCCTTTTTTGACATAATCTTTGTCATTTTATTGAGATAAAAGGGAACAGAAAATCTAAAACGGATAATTTCACCTAAATTTCAATTTATTTCCTTATTTTTCGTCATTTTATCGAGACAGGATTGAAAAAAAGGGAACGAAAAAGGATAATATTAGCGAAATTTTAATTTTTTCCTATATTTTGCCCTTGTTTTCATCATTTTACCAACATATGATCGAACAAAGTAGGAAAAAATGATGATTTCATCGAATTTTCAAATTTTTTTCACTATTTTGTCTTTATTTTCATCATCAAATGGAGATATGAACGAAAAAAGCAACGAAAACGGATAATTTTAGAAAAATTTCAATGTTTTTCCTCTAATTTTCCTTATTTTTCCTCTTTTTATAGAGAAGTGATTGAAAAAAGCAACTGAAAATGGATGATTAAACCGAAATTTCAATTTATACCTCATTTTTACCTTATTTTTGTCATTTTATCGAGATATGATCGAAAAGAGGATCGAAAACGGATAATTTAACCAATTTTCAAATTTGTACTCAATTTTACCTTTATTTGCGTCATTTCATCAAGTTAAGATCGAAAAATACAGCAAAAATGAATAATATTAGCAAAATTTCAATTTTTTCCATCAATTTTACTGAATTTTCAGAAGTTTTAGAGATATGATCGAAAAAAGCATTTGACATTGGTTGATTTTAGCGAAAATTTCTATTTTTTTCCTCTATTTTGCCTTAACCCTTAAAGGACTGACGTTCCCATATGGGAACGGACTGCAGCTGGGTTTTCTAGGTAGCTAAACAATATCTTGAGTGTCATAAAATGGTCAGTAAACGATATTTTGTGAGCTAAGAGGGTCCAAAGCTTTGTTTCATTTGAGTTTTGGTGCATTTAAGTCAAGGGAAATATTTCTTGTGATTTTTCGAAAAACGGGGAAATTTTGAGATGGATCCTTCTGGCAACTAATTTTTATAAGTTTTACTGTTTTTAATTTAAAGTAATCTTTTGCTTTTATACCTTTAGTATGATGTTCTAATCTTCGAAAGAAATTAAACAGAGCAGAGTTTGATGTTATTTGTTGTTGTTATAACGTTGTTTATTGCTGCGTTCCCATATGGGCACGTCATTCCTTCCCACTACTACGCGATTTCCTTGCCGATGGCTGTCAAGGAAAGCTATATATAGTATATAAAAGAATATTTTGCGACATAATACATTATTTTTGGTGCAATTAAGTTAAGAATTATTTTAGTTTTAAGTTGTGACAAGAAGACTATGGCAATTATTATGCATATTTATGAACTAAATCTCGGAAAACCTAAATTTATATAGTAGAAGCGGCAACAACATATATTAGCGAATGATTATTGTACTAGATATACAAATCCTATCAAATTTTATTAGCTTCACATAAAAATGATATCATTAGAGGTGTTATAGTTTCTATTCAGGAAAAACGTAAGTTTTCATGAGTCGACTTCACTGAAGGAGGCTCTCCGAATCCTTGACGAGGAGGAAGAGAGTGAGGTAGATGTTACCGATGCTTCATTTCTCCAACAGAAGAAAATGAGCTAACTGATGAAGATTGTTTGACAATATCACTGGAAAGCAAATGAGGGCACAAGCCGTAATTTGGTTGGCAACCAACGAAAGTATCGGTGCTGGAGAAGACGATGGGGCAAAAAAATCTGTGCGGAGAAAATGGATAAATGGCAGCATTGAGTGTACGGGAAGTTTTTCTGAAGCAGATTACTTTTCATACTCTAAACTTAGCTGCATCTAATTGCTAGAGCTCTTCATCGATGACGATTTCGTCGCATTCATAGTGGAATAAAGTGAGAATTACGCCCGATTTTTTAATTACCCCAGTCCACAAATTACAGCAGAGGAGATGCGAGCCATCATTGGCATTTTGATTGTATCCGGGTACAACATTCTCCTGGAAAAAAATATTACTGGGAGGCGAAAAAGGATGTACATATTGAATTGGTTAGTAGAGCGATGAGGAGGGACTGATTCATCCAAATAATGAAATTTTTACACTTAGCGGATAATACTAAGTTAGACAGTCAAGCGATGGGTTCTACAAAGTCTGCCCTACGATGAAAATAATTACACAGAGATGTTTGCAGCATTTGGTGCCTTCCCAGTTCTTAGATTGTGAAGAAGAGATGATAAGATACTACGGAAGACACAGCTGCAAGCGATGTAGTAGAGGTAAATCGATAAGATTCGGTTATTATAATTTGAAGTGGCATGTGAAATAATATAATAGCATTAATTTATTTAGCTCAATATATAATTTATACGAAAGAATTTATTGCCACATTTGAAAGGATGTGGCTGCAATGGAACTGGGCGAATCAGAAAGAACCGGATTCCGAAAGATTGTCCGCTACCACCAAAAAATGATCTAAAAAAGGAGGAGAGTGGAAAGAGCATCACAGCTATTTCTACATGTGAAGGAATAGGAATCACTAAATGGCTGGACAATTTGGTAATTGTGGCAGCTTCAACAGCGTATGGAGTTACGCCGTTGATGAAAGCTAAAAGGTTTTATAGGAAACAAAAGAAAATTATTCAGCTTCCATAACCCTACTTCATATCCCAGTATAATAAGCATATGGGTGGAACTGACCAAATTCATACAAATTCACTGCATATTGGTAAGATATGATTTATATAAATTATTTACAACTCAGACAATCGAATAATAATAATAATAAAAGGAAATCCTCAGATCCAAGGACAAAATTAGAGTTTAGACGGAAGATTGCTCAGGTGTACTTTACTCGGTACAAGACGAAATAAAAACCACCCGGTGGACGACTCAGCAAGGCTTCCACGTCAAAAACTAGCTCCACGCAAGAGTTATGGTATGATCAATTAATCGGTGTAATTGGTGAGATACCGCAGAACAAGGGAAAACGCTGCGCATATGAAGAGTGCGAGAGTCGTGGGAGAACAATGCGTAATAAGTGTGAAGCTGGGCTCTGTGTTAAATGTTTTACAAAGTACTTAACAAAATAATTATAAAACAATTACTTATATCTTCCAAGAAAAACCATTTCATACAATATTTTTTTGAAATAAATATGATTTTTTCCAATAAATGCTTTTTTTTAATTTCATCATGGCGCGCGTAATAGTAGTAGTGGGAAGGACTGACGTGCCCATATGGGAACGGGTATTGCAACGAACCAATTATTGTTAACTTTTTTAAACAATTTTCTGTTGTTAATTTAGGTCATCTGAATACCAAAATACTAAAATTAGGGTAATTTTTAAGAAAAAATAATTCTCGTCCTTGGAGGGTTAATTTTCGTAATTTTATCAAGATATGATCGAAGAAAAGCAATGAAAACGGATAATTTTAGCGAGATTTCAATTTTTTCCTCAATATTGCCTTAATTATCGTCATTTTTTTGAGATATCATCGAAAAAAGCAGCGAAAAGGGATAATTTTACCGAAATTTTAAATTTATTCCTCTATTTCGCCTTCATTTTCGTCATGTTATCGAGATATGATCGAAAAAGGGAACAAAATAGAATAATTTTAGCGAAATTTAAATTTTTTTGCTCTATTTTTCCTTGATTTTCGTCATTTAATCGAGATTAGATCGAAAAAAAGGAACGATAAATGATAATTTCACCTAAATTTCAATATTTTCCTCTATTTCGCCTGAATTTTCGTCAAATCATCGAGATTTGATTGTAGAAAGCAACTAACACGGATAATTTGAGAGAAATTTCAATTTTTTTCCTCTATTTTGGCTTAATTTTCGTCTTTTAATCGAGATATCATCGAAAAAAGCAACAAAAACGGATAATGTCACCGAAATTTCGTATTTTTTCCTCTATTTTGCCTTAATTTTCGTCATTTTATCGAGATATGATCGAGAAAACGATTGAAAACGAATAATTTCACCTAAATTTCAATTTTGCTCCTCTTTTTTTGACATAATCTTCGTCATTTCATTGAGATAAAAGGGAACAGAAAATCGAAAACGGATAATTTCACCTAAATTTCAATTTATTTCCTTCATTTTCGTCATTTTATCGAAACATGATCGAAAAATAGGAACGAAAAAGGATAATTTTAGGGAAATTTTAATTTATTCCACTATTATGCCTTAATTTTCGTCATTTCATCAAGATATTATCGAAAAAAGCGACGTAAAAGAATAATATTAGCGAAATTTCAATTTTATTGCCATTATTTTGCCTTAAGTTTCCACATTTTGTCGAGATAAGATCGAATCAAGCAACGAAAACGGATAATTTCACCGAAATTTCAATTTTTTTCCTCAGTTTTTCCTTAATTGGCGTCATTTGATCAAGGTATGATCGTACAATGCAGCGAAGAAGAATTATAGTAGCGAAATTTTAATTTTTCTTCTATTTTACCTTCATTTTTTTCATTTTATAGAGATATGATCGAAAAAAGCAAAAAAACCGTATAATTTTATCGAAATTTCAATTATTTTCCCCTTTTTTGCTCTTATTTTCGTCATTTTTTAACGGGTTATGAAAAAAAAAATTACAGAAAACTAAAATTTCACCGAAATTCAAATATTTTCACCTTTTTGCCTTATTTTCGTCATTTCATCAAGAAATGATCGAATAAAGCAACGAAAACAGATAATTGTAGCGGAATTTCAATTTTATCGTATTTTTTGCCTTCATTTTCATCATTTTATCGAGATTTGATCGAAAAGAGGATCAAAAAAACGGAAACTTTCACTGAAATTTAATTTTTTTCCTGTATTTTCCCTTAATTATTGTCTTTTAACCGAAATAGAATCGAAAAAAGAACGAAATTGCATTATTTTAGCGAAAATTTCAATTTTTTCCTCAATTTTGCCTTAATTTTCGTCATTTTATCGAGATATGATCGAGAAAAAGATTGAAAACAGATAATATCACCTAAATTTCGATTTTCTTCCTTTTTTTGACATAATCTTCGTCATTTCATTGAGTAATAGGGATTAGAAAATCGAAAACGGATAATTTCACCTAAATTTCAATTAATTTCCTTAATTTTCGTCATTTTATTGAGACATGATCGAAAAATAGGAACGAAAAAGGATAATTTTAGCGAAATTTTAATTTTTTCCTATATTTTGCCCTTATTTTCGTCAATTTACCGGCATATGATCGAAAAAAGTAGGAAAAAATGATGATTTAATCGAATTTTCAAATGTTTTTCACTATTTTGCCTTTATTTTCATCATTAAATAGAGATATGATCAAAATAATCAACTAAAACGGATAATTTTAGAAAAATTTCAATGTTTTCCTCTAATTTTCCTTATTTTTCCTCATTTATAGAGAAGTGATTGAAAAAAGCAACTGAAAATGGATGATTTAACCGAAAGTTCAATTTATACCTTATTTTTGCCCTTATTTTTGTAATTTTATCGAGATATGATCGAAGATAGCAGCGAAAACGGATATTTTCACCTAAATTTCAATTTATTTCGTTAACTTTCGTAATTTTATTGAGATATGATCGAAAAGAGGATCGAAAACGGATAATTTCACCAAATTTTCAAATTTTTCCTTTATTTTACCGTAATTTCCGTCATTTTATCGAGATATCATCGAAAAAAGCAGCGAAAACAGATATTTTTAACGAAAATTTAATTTTTTTCTCTATTTTGCCTTAATTTCCGTCATCTCATCAAGATATTATCGAAAAATGCAGCTAAAAAGAATAATATTAGCGAGATTTCAATTTTTTTGCCATTATTTTGCCTTAAGTTTCGAAATTTAATCGAGATAAGATCGAATAAGGCACCGAAAACGGATTATTTCAACGAAATTTCAATGTTTTTACTCAATTTTACCTTTATTTGCGTCATTTCATCAAGTTATGATCGACAAATTCAGCGAAAAAGAATAATATTAGCGAAATTTCAATTTTTTCAATCAATTTTACTTAGTTTTCAGAAATTTTAGAGATATGATCGAAAAAAGCATTTGACATTGGTTGATTTTAGCGAAAATTTCTATTTTTTTCCTCTATTTTGCCTTAATTTTCGTAATTTTACCAAGATATGATCGAGGAATAGCAAAAAAAACAGATAATTTTAGAGAAATTTCAATTTCTTTTCTCTATTTTGCCTAAATTTTCGTCAAAACATCGGGTTTTGATTCAAAAATGCTGCTAAAACGGATAATTTTAGCGAAATTTCAATTGTTTTCCCCTTTTTTGCTCTTATTTTCGTCATTTTAAAGGGTTATGATAAAAAAAATTACAGAAATTTAAAATTTCACCGAAATTCATATATTTTCCTTTTTTTGCCTTATTTTCGTCATTTTATCAAGATATGATAAAAAAAGCAGAGAAAACGAATAATATCACCGAAATTTCAATTTTGTTTCCTTTTTTATCCTTAAATTCGTCATTGTATCTAGAAATGATCGAATAAAGCAACGAAAACAGATAATTTTAGCGAATTTTCAATTTTATCGTATTTTTTGCCTTTATTTTCATCATTTTATCGAGATCTGATCGAAAAGAGGATCAAAAAACGGATAATTTCATCCAAATTTCATTTTTTTTCCTGAATTTGCCCTTAATTATTGTCTTTTAATCGAGATATAATCGAAAAACGCAACGACATTGCATTTTTTTTAGCGAAAATTTCAATTTTTTCCTCTATTTTGCCTTAATTTTCGTCATTTTATCGAGATATGATCGAGAAAAAGATTGAAAACGGATAATTTCACCTAAATTTCAATTTTCATCCTCCTTTTTTGACATAATCTTTGTCATTTTATTGAGATAAAAGGGAACAGAAAATCTAAAACGGATAATTTCACCTAAATTTCAATTTATTTCCTTATTTTTCGTCATTTTATCGAGACAGGATTGAAAAAAAGGGAACGAAAAAGGATAATATTAGCGAAATTTTAATTTTTTCCTATATTTTGCCCTTGTTTTCATCATTTTACCAACATATGATCGAACAAAGTAGGAAAAAATGATGATTTCATCGAATTTTCAAATTTTTTTCACTATTTTGTCTTTATTTTCATCATCAAATGGAGATATGAACGAAAAAAGCAACGAAAACGGATAATTTTAGAAAAATTTCAATGTTTTTCCTCTAATTTTCCTTATTTTTCCTCTTTTTATAGAGAAGTGATTGAAAAAAGCAACTGAAAATGGATGATTAAACCGAAATTTCAATTTATACCTCATTTTTACCTTATTTTTGTCATTTTATCGAGATATGATCGAAAAGAGGATCGAAAACGGATAATTTAACCAATTTTCAAATTTGTACTCAATTTTACCTTTATTTGCGTCATTTCATCAAGTTAAGATCGAAAAATACAGCAAAAATGAATAATATTAGCAAAATTTCAATTTTTTCCATCAATTTTACTGAATTTTCAGAAGTTTTAGAGATATGATCGAAAAAAGCATTTGACATTGGTTGATTTTAGCGAAAATTTCTATTTTTTTCCTCTATTTTGCCTTAACCCTTAAAGGACTGACGTTCCCATATGGGAACGGACTGCAGCTGGGTTTTCTAGGTAGCTAAACAATATCTTGAGTGTCATAAAATGGTCAGTAAACGATATTTTGTGAGCTAAGAGGGTCCAAAGCTTTGTTTCATTTGAGTTTTGGTGCATTTAAGTCAAGGGAAATATTTCTTGTGATTTTTCGAAAAACGGGGAAATTTTGAGATGGATCCTTCTGGCAACTAATTTTTATAAGTTTTACTGTTTTTAATTTAAAGTAATCTTTTGCTTTTATACCTTTAGTATGATGTTCTAATCTTCGAAAGAAATTAAACAGAGCAGAGTTTGATGTTATTTGTTGTTGTTATAACGTTGTTTATTGCTGCGTTCCCATATGGGCACGTCATTCCTTCCCACTACTACGCGATTTCCTTGCCGATGGCTGTCAAGGAAAGCTATATATAGTATATAAAAGAATATTTTGCGACATAATACATTATTTTTGGTGCAATTAAGTTAAGAATTATTTTAGTTTTAAGTTGTGACAAGAAGACTATGGCAATTATTATGCATATTTATGAACTAAATCTCGGAAAACCTAAATTTATATAGTAGAAGCGGCAACAACATATATTAGCGAATGATTATTGTACTAGATATACAAATCCTATCAAATTTTATTAGCTTCACATAAAAATGATATCATTAGAGGTGTTATAGTTTCTATTCAGGAAAAACGTAAGTTTTCATGAGTCGACTTCACTGAAGGAGGCTCTCCGAATCCTTGACGAGGAGGAAGAGAGTGAGGTAGATGTTACCGATGCTTCATTTCTCCAACAGAAGAAAATGAGCTAACTGATGAAGATTGTTTGACAATATCACTGGAAAGCAAATGAGGGCACAAGCCGTAATTTGGTTGGCAACCAACGAAAGTATCGGTGCTGGAGAAGACGATGGGGCAAAAAAATCTGTGCGGAGAAAATGGATAAATGGCAGCATTGAGTGTACGGGAAGTTTTTCTGAAGCAGATTACTTTTCATACTCTAAACTTAGCTGCATCTAATTGCTAGAGCTCTTCATCGATGACGATTTCGTCGCATTCATAGTGGAATAAAGTGAGAATTACGCCCGATTTTTTAATTACCCCAGTCCACAAATTACAGCAGAGGAGATGCGAGCCATCATTGGCATTTTGATTGTATCCGGGTACAACATTCTCCTGGAAAAAAATATTACTGGGAGGCGAAAAAGGATGTACATATTGAATTGGTTAGTAGAGCGATGAGGAGGGACTGATTCATCCAAATAATGAAATTTTTACACTTAGCGGATAATACTAAGTTAGACAGTCAAGCGATGGGTTCTACAAAGTCTGCCCTACGATGAAAATAATTACACAGAGATGTTTGCAGCATTTGGTGCCTTCCCAGTTCTTAGATTGTGAAGAAGAGATGATAAGATACTACGGAAGACACAGCTGCAAGCGATGTAGTAGAGGTAAATCGATAAGATTCGGTTATTATAATTTGAAGTGGCATGTGAAATAATATAATAGCATTAATTTATTTAGCTCAATATATAATTTATACGAAAGAATTTATTGCCACATTTGAAAGGATGTGGCTGCAATGGAACTGGGCGAATCAGAAAGAACCGGATTCCGAAAGATTGTCCGCTACCACCAAAAAATGATCTAAAAAAGGAGGAGAGTGGAAAGAGCATCACAGCTATTTCTACATGTGAAGGAATAGGAATCACTAAATGGCTGGACAATTTGGTAATTGTGGCAGCTTCAACAGCGTATGGAGTTACGCCGTTGATGAAAGCTAAAAGGTTTTATAGGAAACAAAAGAAAATTATTCAGCTTCCATAACCCTACTTCATATCCCAGTATAATAAGCATATGGGTGGAACTGACCAAATTCATACAAATTCACTGCATATTGGTAAGATATGATTTATATAAATTATTTACAACTCAGACAATCGAATAATAATAATAATAAAAGGAAATCCTCAGATCCAAGGACAAAATTAGAGTTTAGACGGAAGATTGCTCAGGTGTACTTTACTCGGTACAAGACGAAATAAAAACCACCCGGTGGACGACTCAGCAAGGCTTCCACGTCAAAAACTAGCTCCACGCAAGAGTTATGGTATGATCAATTAATCGGTGTAATTGGTGAGATACCGCAGAACAAGGGAAAACGCTGCGCATATGAAGAGTGCGAGAGTCGTGGGAGAACAATGCGTAATAAGTGTGAAGCTGGGCTCTGTGTTAAATGTTTTACAAAGTACTTAACAAAATAATTATAAAACAATTACTTATATCTTCCAAGAAAAACCATTTCATACAATATTTTTTTGAAATAAATATGATTTTTTCCAATAAATGCTTTTTTTTAATTTCATCATGGCGCGCGTAATAGTAGTAGTGGGAAGGACTGACGTGCCCATATGGGAACGGGTATTGCAACGAACCAATTATTGTTAACTTTTTTAAACAATTTTCTGTTGTTAATTTAGGTCATCTGAATACCAAAATACTAAAATTAGGGTAATTTTTAAGAAAAAATAATTCTCGTCCTTGGAGGGTTAATTTTCGTAATTTTATCAAGATATGATCGAAGAAAAGCAATGAAAACGGATAATTTTAGCGAGATTTCAATTTTTTCCTCAATATTGCCTTAATTATCGTCATTTTTTTGAGATATCATCGAAAAAAGCAGCGAAAAGGGATAATTTTACCGAAATTTTAAATTTATTCCTCTATTTCGCCTTCATTTTCGTCATGTTATCGAGATATGATCGAAAAAGGGAACAAAATAGAATAATTTTAGCGAAATTTAAATTTTTTTGCTCTATTTTTCCTTGATTTTCGTCATTTAATCGAGATTAGATCGAAAAAAAGGAACGATAAATGATAATTTCACCTAAATTTCAATATTTTCCTCTATTTCGCCTGAATTTTCGTCAAATCATCGAGATTTGATTGTAGAAAGCAACTAACACGGATAATTTGAGAGAAATTTCAATTTTTTTCCTCTATTTTGGCTTAATTTTCGTCTTTTAATCGAGATATCATCGAAAAAAGCAACAAAAACGGATAATGTCACCGAAATTTCGTATTTTTTCCTCTATTTTGCCTTAATTTTCGTCATTTTATCGAGATATGATCGAGAAAACGATTGAAAACGAATAATTTCACCTAAATTTCAATTTTGCTCCTCTTTTTTTGACATAATCTTCGTCATTTCATTGAGATAAAAGGGAACAGAAAATCGAAAACGGATAATTTCACCTAAATTTCAATTTATTTCCTTCATTTTCGTCATTTTATCGAAACATGATCGAAAAATAGGAACGAAAAAGGATAATTTTAGGGAAATTTTAATTTATTCCACTATTATGCCTTAATTTTCGTCATTTCATCAAGATATTATCGAAAAAAGCGACGTAAAAGAATAATATTAGCGAAATTTCAATTTTATTGCCATTATTTTGCCTTAAGTTTCCACATTTTGTCGAGATAAGATCGAATCAAGCAACGAAAACGGATAATTTCACCGAAATTTCAATTTTTTTCCTCAGTTTTTCCTTAATTGGCGTCATTTGATCAAGGTATGATCGTACAATGCAGCGAAGAAGAATTATAGTAGCGAAATTTTAATTTTTCTTCTATTTTACCTTCATTTTTTTCATTTTATAGAGATATGATCGAAAAAAGCAAAAAAACCGTATAATTTTATCGAAATTTCAATTATTTTCCCCTTTTTTGCTCTTATTTTCGTCATTTTTTAACGGGTTATGAAAAAAAAAATTACAGAAAACTAAAATTTCACCGAAATTCAAATATTTTCACCTTTTTGCCTTATTTTCGTCATTTCATCAAGAAATGATCGAATAAAGCAACGAAAACAGATAATTGTAGCGGAATTTCAATTTTATCGTATTTTTTGCCTTCATTTTCATCATTTTATCGAGATTTGATCGAAAAGAGGATCAAAAAAACGGAAACTTTCACTGAAATTTAATTTTTTTCCTGTATTTTCCCTTAATTATTGTCTTTTAACCGAAATAGAATCGAAAAAAGAACGAAATTGCATTATTTTAGCGAAAATTTCAATTTTTTCCTCAATTTTGCCTTAATTTTCGTCATTTTATCGAGATATGATCGAGAAAAAGATTGAAAACAGATAATATCACCTAAATTTCGATTTTCTTCCTTTTTTTGACATAATCTTCGTCATTTCATTGAGTAATAGGGATTAGAAAATCGAAAACGGATAATTTCACCTAAATTTCAATTAATTTCCTTAATTTTCGTCATTTTATTGAGACATGATCGAAAAATAGGAACGAAAAAGGATAATTTTAGCGAAATTTTAATTTTTTCCTATATTTTGCCCTTATTTTCGTCAATTTACCGGCATATGATCGAAAAAAGTAGGAAAAAATGATGATTTAATCGAATTTTCAAATGTTTTTCACTATTTTGCCTTTATTTTCATCAGTAAATGGAGATATGATCGAAAAAATCAACTAAAACGGATAATTTTACATAATTTCAATATTTTTCCTCTCATTTTCCTTATTTTTCGTCATTTTATAGAGATGTGATTGAAAAAAGCAACTGAAAATGGATGATTTAACCGAAATATCAAATTAACCTCATTTTTGCCCTTGTTTTTGTCATTTTATCGAGATATGATGAAAATAGCAGCGAAAACGGATATTTTCCCCAAATTTTCAATTTATTTCGTTAATTTTCGTAATTTTATCGAGATATGATCGAAAAGAGGATCGAAAACGGATAATTTAACCAATTTTCAAATTTTTGCTCTATTTTAACGTAATTTCCGTCATTTTATCGAGATATCATCGAAAAAAAGCAGCGAAAACGGATAATTTTAGCGAAATATAATTTATTCCACTACTTTGCCTTAACTTTCGTCAATTCATCAAGATATTATTGAAAAAAGCGACGTAATAGAATAATATTAGCGAAATTTCAATTTTTTGCCATTATTTTGCCTTAAGTTTCGACATTTTGTCGAGATAAGATCTAATAAAATAATGAAAACGGATAATTTCACCTAAATTTCAATTTTGCTCCTCTTTTTTAGACATAATCTTCGTCATTTCATTGAGATAAAAGGGAACAGAAAATCGAAAACGGATAATTTCACCTAAATTTCAATTTATTTCTTTCATTTTCGTCATTTTATCGAAACATGATCGAAAAATGGGAACGAAAAAGGATAATTTAAGGGAAATTTTAATTTATTCCACTATTATGCCTTAATTTTCGTCATTTCATCAAGATATTATCGAAAAAAGCGACGTAAAAGAATAATATTAGCGAAATTTCAATTTTTTTGCCATTATTTTGCCTTGAGTTTCGACATTTTGTCGAGATAAGATCGAATAACGCAACGAAAACGGATAATTTCACCGAAATTTCAATTTTTTTCCTCAGTTTTTCCTTAATTGGCGTCATTTCATCAAGGTATGATCGTACAATGCAGCGAAGAAGAATAATATTAGCGAAATTTTAATTTTTCTTCTATTTTACCTTAATTTTTTTCATTTTATAGAGATATGATCGAAAAAAGCAACGAAAACGTATAATTTTAGCGAAATTTCAATTGTTTTCCCCTTTTTTGCTCTTATTTTCTTCATTTTTAAACGGGTTATGATAAAAAAATTATAGAAAATTAAAATTTCACCGAAATTCAAATATTTTCCCCTTTTTGCCTTATTTTCGTCATTTCATCAAGATATGATCCAAAAAAGCAGATAAAACGGATAATATCACCGAAATTTCAATTTTTTCCTTTTTTTATCTATATATTCGTCATTGTATCAAGAAATGATCGAATAAAGCAACGAAAACAGATAATTTTAGCGGAATTTCAATTTTATCGTATTTTTCGCCTTCATTTTCATCATTTTATCGAGATCTGATCGAAAGAGGATCAAAGAAACGGAAAATTTCACTGAAATTTAATTTTTTTCATGTATTTTCCCTTAATTATTGTCTTTTAACCGAGATAGAATCGAAAAAAGCAACGACATTGCATTATTTTAGTGAAAATTTCAATTTTTTCCTCAATTTTGCCTTAATTTTCTTCATTTTATCGAGATATGATGGAGAAAAAGACTGAAAACGGATAATTTCACCTAAATTTCGATTTCCTTCCTCTTTTTTGACATAATCTTCGTCATTTTATTGAGAAAAAGGGTACAGAAAATCGAAAACGGATAATTTCACTTAAATTTCAATTAATTTCCTTAATTTTCGTCATTTTATTGAGACATGATCGAAAAATAGGAACGAAAAAGGATAATTTTAGCGAAATTTTAATTTTTTCCTATATTTTGCCCTTATTTTCGTCAATTTACCGGCATATGATCGAAAAAAGTAGGAAAAAATGATGATTTCATCGAATTTTCAAATGTTTTTCACTATTTTGCCTTTATTTTCATCAGTAAATGGAGATATGATCGAAAAAAATCAACTAAAACGGATAATTTTACATAATTTCAATATTTTTCCTCTAATTGTCCTTATTTTTCCTCATTTTATATAGATGTGATTGAAAAAAGCAACTGAAAATGGATGATTTAACCGAAATATCAAATTAACCTCATTTTTGCCCTTATTTTTGTCATTTTATCGAGATATGATCGAAAATAGCACCGAAATCGGATATTTTCACCAAAATTTCAATTTATTTCGTTAATTTTCGTAATTTTATCGAGATATGATCGAAAAGAGGATCGAAAATGGATAATTTAACCAATTTTCAAAATTTTCCTCTATTTTAACGTAATTTCCGTCAATTTATCGAGATATCATCGAAAAAAAGCAGCGAAAACAGATAATTTTAACGAAAATTTAATTTTTTCCTCTATTTTGTCTTCATTTTCGTCATTTCATCAAGATATTATCGAAAAATGCAGCTAAAAAGAATAATATTAGCGAGATTTCAATTTTTTTGCCATTTTTTTGCCTTAAGTTTCGATATTTAGTCGAGATAAGATCGAATAAAGCACCGAAAACGGATTATTTCACCGAAATTTCAATGTCTTTAGTCAATTTTACCTTTGTTTGCGTCATTTCATCAAGGTTTGATCGAAAAATACAGCGAAAAATAATAATATTAGCGAAATTTGATATTTTTTAATCAATTTTACTTAATTTTCAGAAATTATAGAGATAGGATCGAAAAAAGCATTCGACATTGGTTGATTTTAGCGCAAATTTCTATTTTTTTCCTCTATTTTGCCTTAATTTTCGTATTTTTATCAAGATATGAATGAAGAAAAGCAATGAAAACGGATAATTTTAGCGAAATTTCAATTTGTTTTCTCTATTTTGCCTTAATTTTCGTCAAAACATCGGGTTATGATTCAAAAATGCTGCTAAAACGGATAATTTTAGCGAATTTCAATTTTTATTCTATTTTACATTATTTTTTTCATTTTATAGAGAAATGATCGAAAAAAGCAACGAAAGCGTATAATTTTACTGAAATTTCAATTGTTTTCTCCATTTTTGCTCTTATTTTCGTCATTTTAACGGGTTATGATTGAAGAAAATTGCACAAAAATAAGAATTTCACCGAAATTCAAATATTTTCCGCTTTTTGCCTTATTTTCGTCATTTTATCATGATATGATCGAAAAAATGCAGCGATAACGGATAATTTTAGCGAATATTTCAATTTTTTCCTCAATTGTGCCTTAATTTTAGCCTTTAAGGCGAAATACGATCGAAAAAACAATTAAAAAAGGATATTTTAGTGAAATTTCAATTTTTTCCCTTTTTCCTCTTATGTTCTTAATTTTATCGTGCTATGATCGAAAAAGTATAATTTTAGCGAAATTTCAATTTTTTTCCTCTATTTTGCTCTTATTTTTGTCATTTTACCGGGATATGATCATAAAAGTACAAAAATTATGATTTCACCGAAATTCCAATTTTTTCAACTATTTTTCCTTAATTTACGTCATTTTATCGAGATAAGATCGAAAAAAGTGAACGATAAATGATAATTTCACCTATATTTAAATTTTTTCCTCTACTTCGCCTGAATTTTCGTCAAATCATCGAGATTTGATCGAATAAAGCAACTAACACGGATAATTTTAGTGAAATTTCAATTTTTCCTCAATATTGCCTTAATTATCGTCATTTTTTGTGATTTCATCGAAAAAAGCAGCGAAAACTGATAATATTAGCAATGTTTCTTATTTTTCATAACTTTGCCTAAATAAACGTCATTTTACCGGGACATGATTTAAAAAGTAGGAAAAAGTTATAATTATACCTAAATTTTAAATACTTTAATCTTTTTTTCCTTAATTTTCGTCATTTTATCGTGATATGAGCAAAAAGAGTAACTAAAACGAACACTTGCACCTAAATTTCAATTTTTAACTTTTTTTGCCTTTATTTTCGTAGTATTATTAAGATATCATCGAAAAAATTATCGAAAATGGATAATTTTACCGAAATTTTAAATTTATTCCTCTATTTCGCCTTCATTTTCGTCATGTTATCGAGATATGATCGAAAAAGGGAACAAAATAGAATAATTTTAGCGAAATTTAAATTTTTTGCTCTATTTTTCCTAGATATTCGTCAATTAATCGAGATAAGATCGAAAAAAGGGAACGATAAATGATAATTTCACCTAAATTTCAATTTTGTTTCTATTTTGCCTTAATTTTCGACAAATCATCGAGATATGATTCAAAAATGCAACTAAAACGCATAATTTTATAAAAATTTCAATATTTTTCGTTTTTTTTGAATGAATTTTCGAAATTTATCGAGATATAATCGAAAAATAGGAACGAAAAATGATAATTTTAGCGAAATTTTAATTTTTTCCTATATTTTTCCCTTGTTTTCGTCATTGTACCAACATATGATTGAAAAAAGTAGGAAAAAATGGTGATTTCATCGAATTTTTAAATTTTTTTCACTATTATGTCTTTATTTTCATCATCAAATGGAGATATTATCGATAAAAGCAACGAAAACGGATAATTTTAGAAAAATTTCAATGTTTTTCCTCTAATTTTCCTTATTTTTCCTCATTTTATAGAGAAGTGATTGAAAAAAGCAACTGAAAATGGATGATTTAAGCGAAATTTCAATTTATACCTCATTTTTGACCTTATTTTTGTCATTTTATCGAGATATTGATCGAAAATAGCAGCGAAAACGGATATTTCACCAAATTTTCAATTTATTTCGTTAATGTTCGTAATTTTATCGAGATATGATCGAAAAGAGGATCGAAAACGGATAATTTCACCAAAGTTTCAAATTTTTCCTTTATTTTACCGTAATGTCCGTCATTTTATCGATATATCATCGAAAAAAGCAGCGTAAACAGATAATGTTAACGAAAAATTAATTTTTTCCTCTAATTTGCCTTAATTTTCGTCATTTCATCAAGATATTATCGAAAAATGCAGCTAAAAAGAATAATATTAGCGAGATTTCAAAGTTTTTGCCATTATTTTTCCTTAAGTTTCGACATTTTGTCGAGATAAGATCGAATAAAGCACCGAAAATGGATTATTTCACCGAAATTTTAATGTTTTTACTCAATTTTACCTTTATTTGCGTCATTTCATCAAGTTAAGATCGAAAAATACAGCGAAAAAGAATAATATTAGCGAAATTTCAATTTTTTCCATCAATTTTATTTAATTTTCAGAAGTTTTAGAGATATGATCAAAAAAAGCATTTGACATTGGTTGATTTTAGCGAAAATTTCTATATTTTCCTCCATTTTGCCTTAATTTTCGTAATTTTATCAAGATATGATCGAAGAAAAGCAATGAAAACGGATAATTTTAGCGAGATTTCAATTTTTTCCTCAATATTAACTTAATTATCGTCATTTTTTTGAGATATCATCGAAAAAAGCAGCGAAAAGGGATAATTTTACCGAAATTTTAAATTTATTCCTCTATTTCGCCTTCATTTTCGTCATGTTATCGAGATATGATCGAAAAAGGGAACAAAATAGAATAATTTTAGCGAAATTTAAATTTTTTTGCTCTATTTTTCCTTGATTTTCGTCATTTAATCGAGATAAGATCGAAAAAAAGGAACGATAAATGATAATTTCACCTAAATTTCAATATTTTCCTCTATTTCGCC
Source organism: Sympetrum striolatum (assembly GCA_947579665.1). Lineage (NCBI taxonomy): Eukaryota > Metazoa > Arthropoda > Insecta > Odonata > Libellulidae > Sympetrum > Sympetrum striolatum. Next base: position 796,377 of record OX388345.1, on the reverse strand, counting down.
TGAATTTTCGTCAAATCATCGAGATTTGATTGTAGAAAGCAACTAACACGGATAATTTTAGAGAAATTTCAATTTTTTTCTCTATTTCGGCTTAATTTTCGTCTTTTAATCGAGATATTATCGAAAAAGGCAACAAAAACGGATAATGTCACCGAAATTTCGTTTTTTTCCTCTATTTTGCCTTAATTTTCGTCATTTTTTCGAGATATGATCGAGAAAACGATTGAAAACGGATAATTTCACCTAAATTTCAATTTTGCTCCTCTTTTTTAGACATAATCTTCGTCATTTCATTGAGATAAAAGGGAACAGATAATCGAAAACGGATAATTTCACCTAAATTTCAATTTATTTCCTTCATTTTCGTCATTTTATCGAAACATGATCGAAAAATAGGAACGAAAAAAGATAATTTTAGGGAAATTTTAATTTATTCCACTATTATGCCTTAATTTTCGTCATTTCATCAAGATATTATCGAAAAAAGCGACGTAAAAGAATAATATTAGCGAAATTTCAATTTTTTTGCCATTATTTTGCCTTAAGCTTCGACATTTTGACGAGATAAGATCGAATAAAGCAACGAAAACGGATAATTTCATAAAAATTTCAATTATTTTACTCAGTTTTTCCTTAATTGGCGTCATTTCATCAAGGTATGATCGTACAATGCAGCCGAGAAGAATAATAGTAGCGAAATTTTCTTTTTTTTTCTATTTTACCTTCATTTTTTTTATTTTATAGAGATATGATTGAAAAAAGCAAAAAAACCGTATAATTTTATAGAAATTTCAATATTTTTCCCCTTTTTTGTTCTTATTTTCGTCATTTTTTAATGGGTTATGAAAAAAAAATTACAGAAAATTAAAATTTCACCGAAATTCAAATATTTTCCCCTTTTTGCCTTATTTTCGTCATTTCATCAAGATATGATCCAAAAAAGCAGAGAAAACGGTTATTATCACCGAAATTTCAATTTTTTTCCTTTTTTTATCCATATATTCGTCATTGTATCAAGAAATGATCGAATAAAGCAACGAAATGAGATAATTTTAGCGGAATTTCATTTTATCGAGATCTGATCGAAAAGAGGATCAAAAAAACGGAAACTTTCACTGAAATTTAATTTTTTTCCTGTATTTTCGGTTAATTATTGTCTTTTAACTGAGATACAATCGAAAAAAGAACGAAATTGCATTATTTTAGGGAAAATTTCAATTTTTTCCTCAATTTTGCATTAATTTTCGTCATTTTATCGAGATATGATCGAGAAAAAGATTGAAAACAGATAATTTCACCTAAATTTCGATTTTATTCCTTTTTTTTTGACATAATCTTCGTCATTTCATTGAGAAATAGGGATTAGAAAATCGAAAACGGATAATTTCACCTAAATTTCAATTAATTTCCTTAATTTTCGTCATTTTATTGAGACATGATCGAAAAAATAGGAACGAAAAAGGATAATTTTAGCGAAATTTTAATTTTTTCCTATGCTTTGCCCTTAATTTCGTCAATTTACCGGCATATGATCGAAAAAGTAGGAAAAAATGATGATTTCATCGAATTTTCAAATGTTTTTCACTATTTTGCCTTTATTTTCATCAGTAAATGGAGATATGATCGAAAAAAATCAACTAAAACGGATAATATTACATAATTTCAATATTTTTCCTCTTATTTTCCTTATTTTTCCTCATTTTATAGAAATGTGATTGATAAAAGTAACTGAAAATGGATGAGTTGACCGAAATATCAAATTATACCTCATTTTTGCCCTTATTTTTGTCATTTTATCGAGATATTGATCGAAAATAGCAGCGAAAACGGATATTTTTAACGAAAATTTAATTTTTTTCTCTATTTTGCCTTAATTTTCGTCATTTCATCAAGATATTATCGAAAAATGCAGCTAAAAAGAATAATATTAGCGAGATTTCATTTTTTTTGCCATTATTTTGCCTTAAGTTTCGACATTTTGTCGAGATAAGATCGAATAAAGCACCGAAAACGGATTATTTCAACGTAATTTCAATGCTTTATTCAATTTTACCTTTATTTGCGTCATTTCATCAAGTTATGATCGTACAATGCAGCGAAGAAGAATAATAGTAGAGAAATTTTAATATATTTTCTATTTTAACTTAATTTTTTTCATTTTATAGAGATATGATAGAAAAAAGCAAAAAAACGTATAATTTTAGCGAAATTTCAATTGTTTTCACCTTTTTTGCTCTTATTTTCGTCATTTTATCAAGATATGATCAAAAAAAGCAGAGAAAACGAATAATATCACCGAAATTTCAATTTTGTTTCCTTTTTTTATCCTTAAATTCGTCATTGTATCAAGAAATGATCGAATAAAGCAACGAAAACAGATAATTTTAGCGAATTTTCAATTTTATCGTATTTTTTGCCTTTATTTTCATCATTTCATCGAGATCTGATCGAAAAGAGGATCAAAAAACGGATAATTTCACCCAAATTTCATTTTTTTCCCTCTATTTTCGCTTAATTATGGTCTTTTAATCGAGATATAATCGAAAAACCCAACGACATTCCATTTTTTATTGAAAATTACAATTTTTAAAAAATTTTTAATTCTTAAAAAAGTAGGAAAAAATGATGATTTCATCGAATTTTCGAATTTTTTTCACTATTTTGTCTTTATTTTCATCATCAAATGGAGATATGATCGAAAAAAGCAACGAAAACGGATAATTTTAGAAAAATTTCAATGTTTTTCCTCTAATTTTCCTTATTTTTCCTCATTTTATAGAGAAGTGATTGAAAAAAGCAACTGAAAATGGATGATTTAACCGAAATTTCAATGTATACCTCATTTTTGACCTTATTTTTGTCATTTTATCGAGATATTGATCGAAAATAGCAGCAAAAACGGATATTTCACCTAAATTTCAATTTATTTCGTTAATTTTCGTCATTTTAACGGGTTATGATAAAAAAAATTACAGAAAATTAAAATTTCACCGAAATTCATATATTTTCCTTTTTTTGCCTTATTTTCGTCATTTTATCAAGATATGATCAAAAAAAGCAGAGAAAACAAATAATATCACCAAAATTTCAATTTTGTTTCCTTTTCTTATCCTTAAATTCATCATTGTATCAAGAAATGATCGAATAAAGCAACGAAAACAGATAATTTTAGCGAATTTTAAATTTTATCGTATTTTTTGCCTTTATTTTCATCATTTTAACGAGATCTGATCGAAAAGAGGATCAAAAAACGGATAATTTCACCCAAATTTCATTTTTTTCCTGTATTTTCCCTTAATCATTGTCTTTAAATCGAGATATAATCGAAAAACGCAACGACATTGCATTTTTTTAGAAAAATTTCAATTTTTTCCTCTATTTTGCCTTAATTTTCGTCATTTTATCGAGATATGATCGAGAAAAAGATTGAAAACGGATAATTTCACCTAAATTTCAATTTTCATCCTCTATTTTTGACATAATCTTCGTGATTTTATTGAGATAAAATGGAACAGAAAATCTAAAACAGATAATTTCACCTAAATTTTAATATATTTCCTTAATTTTCGTCATTTTATCGAGACAGGATCGAAAAAAAGGGTACGAAAAAGGATAATTTTAGCGAAATTTTAATATTTTCCTATATTTTGCCCTTGTTTTCGTAATTTTACCAACATATGATCGAAAAAAGTAGGAAAAAATGATGATTTCATCGAATTTTCAAATTTTTTTCACTATTTTGTCTTTATTTTAATCATTAAATGGAGATATTATCGAAAAAAGCAACGAAAACGGATAATTTGAGAAAAATTTCAATGTTTTGCCTGTAATTTTCCTTATTTTTCCTCATTTTATAGTGAAGTGATTGAAAAAAGCAACTGAAAATGGATGATTTAAGCGAAATTTCAATTTATACCTCATTTTTGACCTTATTTTTGTCATTTTATCGAGATATGATCGAAAATAGAGGTGAAAACGGATATTTTCACCTAAATTTCAATTTATTTCGTTAAATTTCGTAATTTTATCGAGATATGACAGAAAAGAGGATCTTTTTGCCTTTATTTTTCCTTAAGTTTCGACATTTTGTCGAGATAAGATCGAATAAGGCACCGAAAACGCTTTATTTCACCGGAATTTCAATGTTTTTACTCAATTTTACCTTTATTTGCGTCATTTCATCAAGTTAAGATCGAAAAATACAGCGAAATTTCAATTTTTTCCATCAATTTTACTTAATTTTCAGAAGTTTTAGAGATATGATCGAAAAAAGCTTTTGACATTGGTTGATTTTAGCGAAAATTTCTATTTTTTTCCTCTATTTTGCCTTAATTTGCGTCATTTCATCAAGTTATGATCGTACAATGCAGCGAAGAAGAATAATATTAGCGAAATTTCAATTGTTTTCCCCTTTTTTGCTCTTATTTTCGTCATTTTAACGGGTTATGATAGAAAAAATTACAGAAAATTAAAATTTCACCGAAATTCAAATATTTTCCCCTTTTTGCCTTAATTTCGTCAAATCATCAAGATATGATCCAAAAAAGCAGAGAAAACGGATAATATCACCCAAATTTCAATTTTTTCCTTTTTTTATCCATATTTTCGTCATTGTATCAAGAAATGATCGAATAAAGCAACGAAAACATATAATTTTAGCGAATTTTCAATTTTATCGTATTTTTTTCCTTTATTTTCATCATTTCATCGAGATCTGATCGAAAAGTGGATCAAAAAACGGATAATTTCACCCAAATTTCATTTTTTTCCCTCTATTTTCCCTTAATTATGGTCTTTTAATCGAGATATAATCGAAAAACGCAACGACATTGCATTTTTTTAGCGAAAATTACAATTTTTAAAAAATGTTTAATTCTTAAAAAAGTAGGAAAAAATGATGATTTCATCGAATTTTCAAATGTTTTTCACTATTTTGCCTTTATTTTCATCAGTAAATGGAGATATGATCGAAACAAATCCACTAAAACGGATAATATTACATAATTTCAATATTTTTCCTCTTATTTTCCTTATTTTTCCTCATTTTATAGAAATGTGATTGATAAAAGTAACTGAAAATGGATGAGTTAACCGGAATATCAAATTATACCTCATTTTTGCCCTTATTTTTGTCATTTTATCGAGATATGATCGAAAATAGCAGCGAAAACGGATATTTTCACCTAAATTTCAATTTATTTCGTTAATTTTCGTAATTTTATCGAGATATGATCGAAAAGAGGATCGAAAACGGATAATTTAACCAATTTTCAAATATTTCCTCTATTTTAACGTGATTTCCGTCATTTTATCGAGATATCATCGAAAAAAAGCAGCGAAAACAGATAATTTAAACGAAAATTTAATTTTTTCCTCTATTTTGCCTTAAATTTCGTCATTTCATCAAGATATTATCGAAAAATGCAGCTAAAAAGAATAATATTAGCGAGATTTCAATTTTTTTGCCATTTTTTTGCCTTAAGTTTCGACATTTTGTCGAGATAAGATCGAATAAAGCACCGAAAATGGATTATTTCACCGAAATTTCAATTTTTTCACTCTATTTTGCCTTAATTTTCGTCATTTCATCAAGATATTATCGAAAAAATCAGCGAAAAAGAATAATATTAGCGAAATTTGATTTTTTTCAATCAATTTTATTTAATTTTCAGAAATTTTAGAGATATGATCAAAAAAAGCATTTGACATTGGTTGATTTTAGCGCAAATTTCTATTTTTTTCCTCTATTTTGCCTTAATTTTCGTATTTTTATCAAGATATGAATGAAGAAAAGCAATGAAAACGGATAATTTTAGCGAAATTTTAATTTGTTTTCTCTATTTTGCCTTAATTTTCGTCAAAACATCGGGTTATGATTCAAAAATGCTGCTAAAACGGATAATTTTAGCGAATTTCAATTTTTATTCTATTTTACATTATTTTTTTTCATTTTATAGAGAAATGATCGAAAAAAGCAACGAAAGCGTATAATTTTAGCGAAATTTCAATTGTTTTCTCCATTTTTGCTCTTATTTTCGTCATTTTAACGGGTTATGATTGAAGAAAATTGCACAAAAATAAGAATTTCACCGAAATTCAAATATTTTCCGCTTTTTGCCTTATTTTCGTCATTTTATCATGATATGATCGAAAAAATGCAGCGATAACGGATAATTTTAGCGAATATTTCAATTTTTTCCTCAATTGCGCCTTAATTTTAGCCTTTAAGGCGAGATATGATCGAAAAAACAATTTAGAAAGGATATTTTAGTGAAATTTCAATTTTTTCCCTTTTTCCTCTAATGTTCTTAATTTTATCGTGCTATGATCGAAAAAGTATATTTTTAGCGAAATTTCAATTTATTTTCTCTATTTTGCTCTTATTTTCGTCATTTTACCGGGATATGATCATAAAAGTACAAAAATTATGATTTCATCGAAATCTCAATTTTTTTAAATATATTTATATAATTTCCGTCATTTTATCGAGATAAGATCGAAAAAAGTGAACGATAAATCATAATTTCACCTATATTTCAATTTTTTCCTCTATTTCGCCTGACTTTTCGTCAAATCATCGAGATTTGATCGAATAAAGCAACTAAAACGAATAATTTTAGAGAAATTTCAATTGTTTTCCCCTTTTTTGCTCTTATTTTCGTCATTTTAACGGGTTATTATAAAAAAAATTACAGAAAATTAAAAATTTCACCAAAATTCAAATATTTTCCACTTTTTTCCATATTTTCGTCATTTTATCAAGATATGATCCAAAAAATCAGAGAAAACGGATAATATCACCGAAATTTCAAATTTTTTCCTTTTTTTATCCTTATATTCGTCATTGTATCAATAAATGATCGAATAAACCAACGAAAACAGATAAGTTTAGCGAAATTTCAATTTTATCGTATTGTTTGCCTTTATTTTCATAATTTTATCGAGATCTGATCGAAAAGAGATAATAATACTATAAAAGAGATATCGAAAGAGATAATAAAGAACGAAGAAGAATAATAGTAGCGAAAATTAAATGATTTTTCTGTTTTACCTTAATTTGTTTCATTTTATAGAGATATGATCGAAAAAAGCAACGAAAACGGATAATTTTAGAAAAATTTCAATGTTTTTCCTCAAATTTTCCTCATTTTATAGAGATGTGATTGAAAAAAGCAACTGAAAATGGATGATTTAAAGGAAATTTCATTTTATACCTCATTTTTGCCCTTATTTTTGTAATTTCAAGTTTCAAATTTTTCCTTTATTTTACCGTAATTTCCGTCATTTTATGGAGATATCATCGAAAAAAGCAGCGTAAACAGATAATGTTAACGAAAATTTAATTTTTTCCTCTAATTTGCCTTAATTTTCATAATTTCATCAAGTTAAGATCGAAAAATTCAGCGAAAAAGAATAATATTTACGAAATTTAATTTTTTCCATCAATTTTACTTAATTTTCAGAAGTTTTAGAGAAATGATCGAAAAAAGCATCTGACATTGGTTGATTTTAGCGAAAATTTCTATTTTTTTCCTCTATTTTGCCTTAATTTTCGTAATTTTACCAAGATATGAAGAAAAAAATCAATGAAAACGAATAATTTTAGTGAAATTTAAATTTGTTTTCTCTATTTTGCTTTAATATTCGTCAAAAAATCGGGTTATGATTCAAAAATGCTGCTGAAACGGATAATTTCACCTAAATTTCAATATTTTCCTCTATTTCGCCTGAATTTTCGTCAAATCATCGAGATTTGATTGTAGAAAGCTACTAACACGGATAATCTTAGAGAAATTTCAATTTTTTTCCTCTATTTTGGCTTAATTTTCGTCTTTTAATCGAGATATCATCGAAAAAAGCAGCAAAAACGGATAATGTCATCGAAATTTCATTTTTTTCCTCTATTTTGCCTTAATTTTCGTCATTTTATCGAGATATGATCGAGAATTAGATTGAAAACGAATAATTTCACCTAAATTTCAATTTTCATCCTCTTTTTTTGACATTATCTTCGTTATTTTATTGAGATAAAAGGGAACAGAAAATAGAAAACGGATAATTTTACCAAAATTTCAAATTTTTCCTTTATTTTACCCTAATTTCCGTCATTTTATCGAGATATCATCGAAAAAAGCAGCTAAGAAGAATAATATTAGCGAGATTTCAATTTTTTGCCATTATTTTGCCTTAAGTTTCGACATTTTGTCGAGATAAGATCGAATAAAGCAACGAAAACGGATAATTTCGCCGAAATTTCAATTTTTTTCCTCAGTTTTTCCTTAATTGGCGTCATTTCATCAAGGTATGATCCTACAATGCAGCGAAGTAGAATAATAGTAGCGAAATTTTAATTTTTCTTCTATTTTACCTTAATTTTTTTATTTTATAGAGATATGATCGAAAAAAGCAACGAAAACGTATAACTTTAGCGAAATTTCAATTGTTTTCCCCTTTTTGGCTCTTATTTTCGTCCTTTTAACGGGTTATGATAAAAAAAATTACAGAAAATTAAAATTTCACCGAAATTCAAATATTTTCCTCTTTTTGCATTATTTTCGTAATTTTATCAAGATATGATCCAAAAAAGCAGAGAAAATGGATAATATCGCAGATAATTCAATTTTTTTCCTTTTTTTATCCTTATATTCGTCATTGTATCAGGAAATGATCGAATAAAGCAACGAAAACAGATAATTTTAGCGGAATTTCAATTTTATCGTATTTTTTGCCATTATTTTCATAATTTTTTCGAGATCTGATCGAAAAGAGGATCAAAAAAACGGATAATTTCTCCGAAATTTTATTTTTTTTCCTTATTTTGCATCAATTTTCGTCATTTTATCGAGACATGATCTTGAAAAAGATTGAAAACAGATAATTTAACCTAAATATCAATTTTCTTCCTCTATTTTTGACATAATCTTCGTCATTTTATTGAGATAAAAGGGAACAGAAAATAGAAAACGGATAATTTCAGCTAAATTTCAATTACTTTCCTTAAATTTTGTCATTTTTTTGAGACATGATCGGTAAAAGCAACGAAAAGGGATAATTTCACCGAAATTTCAATTTTTTTCCTCCATTTTTCCTTAATTTGCGTCTTTTAATCGAGATCTAATAGAAAAAAGCAATGACATTGCATTATTATATCGAAAATTTCAATTTTTTCCTCAATTTTGCCTCAATATTCGTCATTTTATCGAGATATGGTTGAGAAAAAGATTGAAAACGGATACTTTTACCTATATTTCGATTTTCATCCTCTATTTTTGACATAATCTTCGTGATTTTATTGAGATAAAAGGGAACAGAAAATCTAAAACGGATAATTTCACCTAAATTTCAATTTTCTTCCTCTTTTTTTGACATAATCTTCGTCATTTCATCAAGATATTATCGAAAACATTTACGTAAAAGAATAATATTAGCGAACTTTCATTTTTTTTGCCATTATTTTGCCTTAATTTTCGACATTTTATCGAGATAAGATCGAATAAAGCAACGAAAAGGGATAATTTCACCGAAATTTCAATTTTTTTCCTCCATTTTTCCTTAATTTGCGTCCTTTCATCAAGGTATGATTGTAAAATGCAGCAAAGAAAAATAATATTACCGAAATTTTAATTCTTTTTCTAATTTACCTTAACTTTTTTCATTTTATAGAGATATGATCGAAAAAGCAACGAAAACGTATAATTTTAGCGATATTTCAATTGTATTCCCCTTTTTTGCTATTATTTTCCTCCTTTTAACGGGTAATGATGAAAAAAAATTACATAAATTTAAAATTTCACCGAAATTCAAATATTTTACTCTTTTTGCCTAATTTTTTTCATTTTATCAAGATATGATCCAAAAAAGCAGAGAAAATGGATAATATCACCGAAATTTCAATTTTTTCCTTCTTCATGCTTATATTCCTCATTGTATCAAGAAATGATCGAATAAAGCAACGAAAACAGATAATATTAGCGAAATTTCAATTTTTATCCTATATTTTTCCTTAATTATCGTCAATTTATGGAGATATGATCGATAAAATCAACGAAAACGGATACTTTTAGCGAAATCTTAATTTTTTCCTCTATTTTGCCTTAATTTTTGACAAATCATCGAGATATGATTCAAAAAAGCAACTAAAACGGATATTTTTAGAAATATTTCAATGTTTTTCCTCTAAATTTCATTATTTTTCCTAATTTTATAGAGATGTGATTGAAAAAAAGCGACTGAAAATGGATGATTTAACCGAAATTTCAATATATACCTAATTTTTGCCCTTATTTTTGTCATTTTATCGACATATGATCGAAAATTGCAGCGAAAACGGATATTTTCTCCTAAATTTCAATTTTTTTCGTTGATTTACGTAATTTTATCGAGATATGATCGAAAACGGATAATTTCACCAAATTTTTCCTTTATTTTACCGTAATTTCCGTCATTTTATCGAGATATCATCGAAAAAAGCAGCGAAAACTGATAATTTTAACGTAAATTTAATATTTTCCTCTATTTTGCCTTAATTTTCGTCATTTCATGAAGATATTTTCGAAAAATGCAGCTAAATAGAATAATATTAGCGAGATTTCAATTTCTTTGCCATTATTTTGCCTTAAGTTTCGACATTTTGTCGAGAAATAGATCGTATAAAGCACCGAAAACAGATTATTTCACCGAAATTTCAATGGTTTTACTCAATTTTACCTTTATTTGCGTCATTTCATCAAGTTATGATCGAAAAATGCAGCGAAAAAGAGTAATATTAGCGAAATTTCAATTTTTCCATCAATTTTACTTAATTTTCAGAAATTATAGAGATATGATCGAAAAAAGCATTTGACATTGGTTGATTTTAGCGAAAATTTCTATTTTTTTACTCTATTTTGCCTTATTTTTCATAAATTTATCAAGATATGATCGAAGAAAATCAATGAAAACGGATAATTTTAGCGAAATTTCAATTTTTTTTCTCTATTTTGCCTTAATTCTCGTCAAACATCGGGTTATGATTCAAAAATGCTGCTAAAACGGATAATTTTAGCAAAGTTTCTTTTTTTTCATAACTTTGCCTAAATAATCGTCATTTTACCGGGACACGATTTAAAAAGTAGGAAAAAGTTATAATTTTACCTAAATTTTAAATTCTTTCCTCTTTTTTAACTTAATTTTCGTCATTTTATCGTGATATGAGCAAAAAGAGGAACTAAAACGAACACTTGCACCTAAATTTCAATTTTTTACCTCTTCTTTGCCTTTATTTTCGTTATTTTATCGTAATATGATAGAAAAGAGGATCGAAAACCAATAATTTCAGCATAATTTGAATTTTTTTACTCTATTTTGCCGTAATTTTCGTCATTTTATTAAGATATCATCGAAAAAATCATCGAAAATGGATAATTTTACCGAAATTTTCAATTTATTCCTCTAATTTGCCTTCGTTTTCGTCATGTTATCGAGATATGATCGAAAAAGGGACAAAATAGAATAATTTTAGCGAAATTTAAAATTTTTTGTTCTATTTTTCCTTGATTTTTTGTCATTTAATCGAGATAAGATCGAAAAAAGGGAACGATAAATGAAATTTTCGCCTAAATTTCAATATTTTCCTCTATTTCACCGGAATTTTCGTCAAATCATCGAGATTTGATCGAATAAAGCAACTGACACGGCTAAGTTTAGGGAAATTTCAATTTTTTTCCTCTATTTTGGCTTATTTTTGTCATTTATTCAAGATATTATCAAAAAATGCAGCTAAAAAGAATAATATTAGCGAGATTTCAATTTTTTTGTCATTATTTTGCCTTAAGTTTCGACATTTTGCCGAGATAAGATCGAATAAAGCACCGAAAACGGATTATTTCAACGAAATTTCAATGTTTTTACTCAATTTTACCTTTATTTGCGTCATTTCATCAATTTATGATCGAAAAATACAGCGAAAAAGAATAATATTAGCGAAATTTCAATTTTTTCCATCAATTTTACTTAATTTTCAGAAATTATAGAGATACGATCGAAAAAAGCATTTGACATTGGTTGATTTTAGCGAAAATTTCAATTTGTTTTCTCTATTTTTGCCTAATTTTCGTCAAAACATCGGGTTATGATTCAAAAATGCTGCTAAAACGGATAATTTTAGCGAATTTCAATTTTTATTCTATTTTACCTTAATTTTTTTCATTTTATAGAGATATGATCGAAAAAGCAACGAAAACGTATAATTTTAGCGATATTTCAATTGTATTCCCCTTTTTTGCTATTATTTTCCTCCTTTTAACGGGTAATGATGAAAAAAAATTACATAAATTTAAAATTTCACCGAAATTCAAATATTTTACTCTTTTTGCCTTATTTTCGTCATTTTATCAAGATATGATCCAAAAAAGCAGAGAAAATGGATAATATCACCGAAATTTCAATTTTTTCCTTCTTCATGCTTATATTCCTCATTGTATCAAGATATGGTCGAATAAAGCAACGAAAACAGATAATATTAGCGAAATTTCAATTTTATCGTATTTTTTGCCTTTATTTTCAAAATTTTATCGAGATCTGATCAAAAAGAGGATCAAAAAAACGGATAATTTCGCCGAAATTTCATTTTTTTTCCTGTATTTTCCCTTAATTATCGTCTTTTAATCGAGATCTAATAGAAAAAAGCAATGACATTCCATTATTATAGCGAAAATTTCAATTTTTTCCTCAATTTTGCCTCAATTTTCGTCATTTTATCGAGATATGGTTGAGAAAAAGATTGAAAACGGATACTTTTACCTAAATTTCAATTTTCATCCTCTTTTTTTGACATAATCTTCGTAATTTCATCAAGATATTATCGAAAAAATTGACGTAAAAGAATAATATTAGCGAAATTTCATTTTTTTTGCCATTATTTTGCCTTAATTTTCGACATTTTATCGAGATAAGATCGAATAAAGCAACGAAAAGGGATAATTTCACCGAAATTTCAATTTTTTTCCTCCATTTTTCCTTAATTTGCGTCTTTTAATCGAGATCTAATAGAAAAAAGCAATGACATTGCATTATTATATCGAAAATTTCAATTTTTTCCTCAATTTTGCCACAATATTCGTCATTTTATCGAGATATGGTTGAGAAAAAGATTGAAAACGGATACTTTTACCTATATTTCGATTTTCATCCTCTATTTTTGACATAATCTTCGTGATTTTATTGAGATAAAAGGGAACAGAAAATCTAAAACGGATAATTTCACCTAAATTTCAATTTTCTTCCTCTTTTTTTGACATAATCTTCGTCATTTCATCAAGATATTATCGAAAAAATTTACGTAAAAGAATAATATTAGCGAATTTTCATTTTTTTTGCCATTATTTTGCCTTAAGTTTCGACATTTTGTCGAGATAAGATCGAATAAAGCACCGAAAACGGATTATTTCAACGTAATTTCAATGCTTTATTCAATTTTACCTTTATTTGCGTCATTTCATCAAGTTATGATCGTACAATGCAGCGAAGAAGAATAATAGTAGAGAAATTTTAATATATTTTCTATTTTAACTTAATTTTTTTCATTTTATAGAGATATGATAGAAAAAAGCAAAAAAACGTATAATTTTAGCGAAATTTCAATTGTTTTCACCTTTTTTGCTCTTATTTTCGTCATTTTATCAAGATATGATCAAAAAAAGCAGAGAAAACGAATAATATCACCGAAATTTCAATTTTGTTTCCTTTTTTTATCCTTAAATTCGTCATTGTATCAAGAAATGATCGAATAAAGCAACGAAAACAGATAATTTTAGCGAATTTTCAATTTTATCGTATTTTTTGCCTTTATTTTCATCATTTCATCGAGATCTGATCGAAAAGAGGATCAAAAAAACGGATAATTTCACCCAAATTTCATTTTTTTCCCTCTATTTTCGCTTAATTATGGTCTTTTAATCGAGATATAATCGAAAAACGCAACGACATTGCATTTTTTTAGCGAAAATTTCAATTTTAAAAAATTTTTAATTCTTAAAAAAGTAGGAAAAAATGATGATTTCATCGAATTTTCGAATTTTTTTCACTATTTTGTCTTTATTTTCATCATCAAATGGAGATATGATCGAAAAAAGCAACGAAAACGGATAATTTTAGAAAAATTTCAATGTTTTTCCTCTAATTTTCCTTATTTTTCCTCATTTTATAGAGAAGTGATTGAAAAAAGCAACTGAAAATGGATGATTTAACCGAAATTTCAATGTATACCTCATTTTTGACCTTATTTTTGTCATTTTATCGAGATATTGATCGAAAATAGCAGCAAAAACGGATATTTCACCTAAATTTCAATTTATTTCGTTAATTTTCGTCATTTTAACGGGTTATGATAAAAAAAATTACAGAAAATTAAAATTTCACCGAAATTCATATATTTTCCTTTTTTTGCCTTATTTTCGTCATTTTATCAAGATATGATCAAAAAAAGCAGAGAAAACAAATAATATCACCAAAATTTCAATTTTGTTTCCTTTTCTTATCCTTAAATTCATCATTGTATCAAGAAATGATCGAATAAAGCAACGAAAACAGATAATTTTAGCGAATTTTAAATTTTATCGTATTTTTTGCCTTTATTTTCATCATTTTAACGAGATCTGATCGAAAAGAGGATCAAAAAACGGATAATTTCACCCAAATTTCATTTTTTTCCTGTATTTTCCCTTAATCATTGTCTTTAAATCGAGATATAATCGAAAAACGCAACGACATTGCATTTTTTTAGAAAAATTTCAATTTTTTCCTCTATTTTGCCTTAATTTTCGTCATTTTATCGAGATATGATCGAGAAAAAGATTGAAAACGGATAATTTCACCTAAATTTCAATTTTCATCCTCTTTTTTTGACATAATCTTCGTCATTTTATTGAGATAAAAGGGAACAGAAAATCGAAAACGGATAATTTTACCTAAATTTCAATTTATTTCCTTAATTTTCTTCATTTTATCGAGACAGGATCGAAAAAAAGGGAACGAAAAAGGATAATTTTAGCGAAATTTTAATTTTTTCCTATATTTTATCCTTTTTTTCGTCATTTTACCAACATATGATCGAAAAAAGTAGGAAAAAATGATGATTTCATCGAATTTTCAAATTTTTTTCACTATTTTGTCTTTATTTTAATCATTAAATGGAGATATTATCGAAAAAAGCAACGAAAACGGATAATTTGAGAAAAATTTCAATGTTTTGCCTGTAATTTTCCTTATTTTTCCTCATTTTATAGTGAAGTGATTGAAAAAAGCAACTGAAAATGGATGATTTAAGCGAAATTTCAATTTATACCTCATTTTTGACCTTATTTTTGTCATTTTATCGAGATATGATCGAAAATAGAGGTGAAAACGGATATTTTCACCTAAATTTCAATTTATTTCGTTAAATTTCGTAATTTTATCGAGATATGACAGAAAAGAGGATCTTTTTGCCTTTATTTTTCCTTAAGTTTCGACATTTTGTCGAGATAAGATCGAATAAGGCACCGAAAACGCTTTATTTCACCGGAATTTCAATGTTTTTACTCAATTTTACCTTTATTTGCGTCATTTCATCAAGTTAAGATCGAAAAATACAGCGAAATTTCAATTTTTTCCATCAATTTTACTTAATTTTCAGAAGTTTTAGAGATATGATCGAAAAAAGCTTTTGACATTGGTTGATTTTAGCGAAAATTTCTATTTTTTTCCTCTATTTTGCCTTAATTTGCGTCATTTCATCAAGTTATGATCGTACAATGCAGCGAAGAAGAATAATATTAGCGAAATTTCAATTGTTTTCCCCTTTTTTGCTCTTATTTTCGTCATTTTAACGGGTTATGATAGAAAAAATTACAGAAAATTAAAATTTCACCGAAATTCAAATATTTTCCCCTTTTTGCCTTAATTTCGTCAAATCATCAAGATATGATCCAAAAAAGCAGAGAAAACGGATAATATCACCGAAATTTCAATTTTTTCCTTTTTTTATCCATATTTTCGTCATTGTATCAAGAAATGATCGAATAAAGCAACGAA